>OY720441.1:343227405-344427405 GCA_963082915.1 Dolichopus griseipennis
TTTGCTGGTATAGTTACATTATCAACTGAGCTTCCATCAAAAAATTATATTGCAAATGTCTACATTTTCATTATCATTCGACTCATAAGTCGTATATATAAACCATCTGGAAAAGGTAGTATTTAGATTTTGAATCTAACTGTAAAATGCCTTCCAATTCAGAATCTATCATATTATATATGCATATAAAAATTCTACTCAAATATAGTGTAATAAGTAGGGCAAATAAAAATATGCTCTAAAAAATCCGTTTTAAGCGCTTAAAATATGCTCTAAAAAATCTATTTTAAGCATTTAAAATATGCTCTATGAAAAGGATATCAAATACATAAAAAAATATCCATTTCTTAGAAAGCTTGAAATAAAATGAATATTAATAGGGTGGGCTAGTGACACCATCTTCAAAAGTTGTTTAAATTTAAGAATTAAAAGCAGATAGATTTTTACTTTTTTATATATTATTTTTATTATAATTTTTTATTTTAGAGTTAAATTTAATAAAGTAAAAAAAAATTAATTCATGAAATTAAAAAATTAAAACAAGATATCTCTAATTTATCTAATAAGTTAAAATTAGAATAAGTTAAAATTAAAAAAAATAAATAAACATAAATTAAAATAAAATTAATCCAAATAACGAAAATCTTGCATCTAGTAAAATTAAAAACTAAGTTTAACTGAAATTTTAGTTGCAATATATCACAACCATTTCACTTAAATTTTCAAATAAGAACTTATTCCGGTTCGATCGCAGGACGCTTTTGTACAATTAAAAGCTCCTTTCTACATTAACTGAGTTGATTGGTGCGAATTTAAATGTAATAGTTTCGTTTATAGTGTAATTCATTGTAGCATTGTGTATCGCTTCACCAGTCAAAGCTGCAGCAGACATAGTTTTTAATCAAGGTGAAAGTTTCTGAATCAAGTTGAAAGGAATAATAAAATAAATATGTATATTTACATGCATACATAGAGATTTCTTTAAATACCTAATACCTACATGTTTATTTTAAAAGAATGATATTTTAAATAAATAAATATCTAAATAGTGAAATTAATTTTTATGTTTTTTTATGAAAAATATTTTAAATGCAAGAAAAATAAAAAAATTATGATCTTTCGAACGAAAATTGTCAAAATATACCAAAAAAATGCTCTTAAAAGTTAAAATATGCAAAATATGCTCTAACAAAAATATTTTAAATGCAAGAAAATTAAAAAAATTATGATCTTTTGAACGAAAATTGTCAAAATAAACCAAAATATGCTCTTAAAAGTTAAAATATGCAAAATATGCTCTTAAAAGTTGAAATATGCAAAATATGCTCTAACAAGTGAAATATGCAAAAATATGCCCTAACAAAACTAGCTTAAAATTCATAATTTTTGTTGAAACGAACTTCTATCTTGTTCATTTATCAATAAGACATAAGGAAAAAAACATGCTAATGCATATTTTTATTTGCCCTAGTAATAAGCAACTTACAAAAAAAGCAGGCACATGAGTGTCGCACTCCCTCTCAAATAAATCAAATTCCTACAAGTGATTTAATTTTCTCAATTAAATGGCTGTTAAAACAATATTGTTGGTAACAGTTAATTAATTAAAATATTTCTAAAATCATTATATTATTAATTTTTTTTAGTATTCAAAAGGTATCACCACCTATAACTGTATGTTTATTTCATACATTAACATTGTTGTCATATAAACAAAACCACATTGTGTGGTTATTGTAATTAAAAAAAAATTAATATTTTTCCGGTAAATTAAAATATGTAAATTATTATTATTAGGATATAGTATGAGTCAAGAAAGGCGCATAAAGTAAGCGTTAAAATTAGCTTAATAAGTTAGTCATACTATACGAATTTTGTTAATACCCACAAATTGAATCTATTGAATACTCGATGATTATTCAAGTACTCGATGATTATTCAAGTACTCGATGATTATTCAAGTACTCGATGATTATTCAAGTACTCAATGATTTTTAAGTAATAAACTAAACTGTACTCATAATTAAAGTTATACATAGGTAAGACCTTTATATTTCAAGTACATGTACAATTACCCAGGACTTTATAATTGAAAATATTTGTAAAAAATTTTAATACTTGGAAAATAATCGAATTCTAAATATTTAAGTATTTCTTGGTACTTAATTTACTCAAAAATATCCGATATCAAAAAATAATTACAAAAGTAACTAAACTTATAATTTAATTACTTTTTGGGAAGTACAATTAATTTACTTGATTCTTGATTCTTTTTTCTTTTACTTAATACATAAATTTTGTAAGTATCGAATTCTAAAAAATACTGGTACTTAAAGTAATGAGTATCAGGTGATATTACTTAAAACAGTACTTAAGTATAATTTTATTCAATATTATACAGGTCTGATCTTAACAAAATTTTACACCCTATTCACCAACTGTTTTGGTTATTATGAATAATAACCGGTTTTTATGCACTATTATCCATTTTTATATAATTAAAATAAATAAAGAAAAAACTAGATTAACTAGATTGTATTTAACTTCAATATATGTATATAGTACTCGTATATTCAATATGTATATATAGTTGAAACTTGAATGATAATTTGATCTTTATATTTTTATAAAAAAGTTTCTTATCAATTTTTTCTTAATTTATGTGTAAATATAATTTGCATATATATATAATCTCCATATAACGGTTCTCTTTTTAACAACAAATAAAAAGTTTTGTATTTTTATTAGAAAACTTTTTATAATCGCGGTTTATTTTTTGTTTTTGTAATCGCGGTATCTTTATTTCATAGAATCTATTGTGAATGTCCAACGTGTTTTATATTGTAATATTAGATGACATAAATTAGTTGATAATAAATTTTGATCAATGAATTTTTTTTTTTAATTTTTCTTTAGAAAATAAAAACAAGATCTTAAAAACTTGATCAAAAATTTTGATAAAAACTTTCTATTTACTATAATTTATAAAAAAAAAAAATTAAAAATTAAAAATAAACAAAAGAATCAAATACATTTTATAAATACAAAAAATACACTATCTTAAAATGGTATCTTTTAGTAAATAAATTTTCCACAAACCTCAATGACAACAACAAAATACTGGAGGTTTATTGATTTTCTTCTATATTTGTTAATATGTTTGTGCTCGGAATATAACGATTGACTTTTATATGATACGGGTACTTTAATTACATTGTGTCCAATTGTGTCGCTATATTATTTAACTTGAAAATAATATTTATCTCATGAGATAATAAATGAAAATATAGTAATGACACAAAAAAAAAATTGTTGGTGACAATTGTAAAATTTTTGAAATTAGAGTAAAAATATATATCATATAGTGTCAGTTTCATGTGATAATGATTAATGATAAAATAACCGGAAGATGAAGTTGAATTAAAGATAAAAGGGAGCTTATAACGATTGTCTGCTCAAAAGAATTTATTGTAATAACGTTTTTATTTATGAGATATTATGCAATTATAATATTGTTGTAATTAAAGCCAAAAATAGGCTAAAAAAATAATGATGGTGGGTTTGATTGTCAAATTTGAAATAAATTATTTTATTATTATTATTATTATTAATATATTTGTCTAGAATGAGGTGTAACAAACGCATTCAATTAAATGTGTTTTGTTGGATGTGTTCAATTATAAAAAAATAAAATATTAATGTTTTGTTGAATGTGTTTTATTTTAGAAAATAAAATATCATAAATTATCATAAGCAGGCCAAAAAATATTTTATTTATTTTTAATAAAAAAAAAACAAAAACAAAAATAAATAAACTTTTTTTTTGAAATTAAATTATTTTAAATGTTCATGAATAAGTTCATTTACTCTATTGAAACTCACAGAACATTTTCTGGAAATTTTTTATAAATAGTAAAGCATTTTGCAAATAAAAATTAAGAAGACTATGCTTCACAGGAACATTGTGTAGTAAGTCTTAATTACTTTCAGTGAAAATCTGAAATAACCAATGTACGCTTTGTTGCATTGCTTGATTTGTTTAGTTTTGAAAGCAAATAAACCAAGCAATGCAGTCAAAGTAATTTCAAAGTTCCTCATTTCTCTCTTATTTCTGCATCTTTCTCTCTTCCTTGCATTTTTCTCTCATCCCTGCACATTTCCTTCATAATTCCTTTTAATTATTTTTTCTATTTAAAAGAAGTTAAAAATGGAAAAAAATGGTGTAGAGGTTGGCAAAGTGGCTTCGGGGGGTGTACAATACTTCATAGAAGCCAAACAAATATATAACGTGATTCGGTATATTAAAAAAAATCCAAATAAACTTTATAATTCAAAATTTATAAGTAAAGCAAAACTCAATACAAAAATCAACATTTAATACAATTTTACGTATGTACATATAAATAGGTAAATTTTAGCATGTTGAGTAGGTACATTATAAAATGTTAGCAACAAACAAATATTTTGATTTGAATCTAAACAATGGTTGTGAAAACTATGTATAGCAATATTTTTTGAAAATATGTATACAAAACATTAATAGATGGAGAAATAAATCTTATTGAAACAAAATAAACCTATAAAAAAATTTAAAATATTTTATTAACAAACAAATTTATCGAATTTAATTTTAAAAAAATACGTAATTGAATAAAAAAAAAATATGAATTGAAATTAAAAAAAAATTTCACCAAGAAGGGATTTGAACTAATGACCCCAAAATTTTATCAAATTCTAAAAAAATGTAGACCACGTAACTTATAAACCTTCAAGTTTTTAAGATACAAAAAGAAATGATGTAAATCATTTGTTTTTTTTTGTGTATCTATTACTAGAATCGAAGCATAATCTGCGTTATACAAAAAGTGACGGATGCGATTTTATTTAAGAATATGGTATTGATATACAATATATGTTTATGAATATAATGAAATTAAAAATTGACCTTCCGTCATTCTGTGACGGGCCAACAGCTAGTTTTTAAATATTTAACCTTTTTAATATTATAAATTTAAATAAACCGTTGTTTTTTTCTACTGCAAGACTTCATGCTATTGGAAATGTCAAAACAATAGATGATATGATTAGTATAAGAAAGTGCTAATTCATTGCAATGATTCTGAAAATCCTTGAATAAAAAATGAGTCATATGAGATATATTCAAAATTTTCCCTCCCTCATTCCTTTCCCCTTCATTCGATATCCTGTAGTTTCTAAGGCACAGAATTTAAGTTTTTATTTTTAGTTATAAGTTAATAAAGGTCAAAGGAGAGTTTCAATTCCTGTCCTCTTATTAAATTTAAATAATAATAACAATATATCAAATAAAAGATAATAAATCTTACATTTTAGCTGTAAGGTAACAACCGACCTCTATATAATAATTAAGTCATAAGTTAAGTTTGTAAGTTTGGAACAATGAAATAAATAAAATTATATAAAAATATTGAGTTTAAATTAAATGCATATATTATAAATTGCATTAAATGCATATATTATAAATAGCATTAAATGCATAATATATAAAAATCTATGACAACTATAGCAGTCATAGATTTCATATGATTTTGTACGATTTTGTGACATTTCATATAACTAATTCATTACCATTTAGAAATTTTTCGTCAAGTCATAGGCATACAAAACAAATCGTACATATCATATGGTATCAAACATACAAACAAACTAAATTGAAAAAAGTTAAAAGTAACTAAAATTAAAAAGAATTTAAAAATTTCAGAATTAAATATAAATTTTTAATAATTAAATGTTTATGTTTGGCATCCAATGCGTATGATTAGCTATGACTATCTTAGTTAGCGTGGATTATGATTTTGTATATTATATGAAATCATACTGAATATTTATCTAAAGTTCACATGACTTCATATGACTATTAATTAGGGGTAATGACATATGAAAACTAATAATATAATTAAACAGTACCATTAACTTAATAAAGTAATTAAATATGATAAACTTATTTTCAGTTTAATAGCTTTTGATTACATTTTTTTAGATTAGAATTTAATATAATTTATAATAATATTTTTATTTTAAAATTATCAATATTAATAAATATTTTTTGTTTCCTTACAGGTAAGCTTATGGCCCTTTCTTTTCTAGGGTGGTTTTTGACTTCAATTCTGGTAATTAAAAAAAAAAAATTATTTTTAATAATGTGAAATATAATTTTTACTTGGCATGGGTTATGAGGTGACTGAGGTCTTTATTGAGAACAAAATGTAAAATTGTTACATTAGCACCATTGCATTTCGCTATTTCTATTAAAACAGGTGTAAAATTCAAATTTAATAACCTTTGATTAAATTATTAAAATGATTTGATGCTGACAAATGGTCGGAAAAGTTTACAGTTGTATGTTCAATCTGCATTCACATGATAATGAGGCAGTTAGAAAAATAAAAAAAAACACTTGGGGTTTCATTGTTAGCGTATTTAATAGACAGCACAATAATATGTTCTATGATAGTTCACTGATATCTCTCTCTTTTTTTTTATTTTTTTTCTCTTTCTTTATTTTATTTCACGGTTTATAAATGAAACACATTTTTTATTTTTTTTTTTTTGTATAATGTATAAAAAACCAAATTAAGATAACAAAGTAAAAAAATTCAGATTGTATGTAATATGTGTAGTAAGTACCAAACATTGTTAAAAAGGTATGACCCAAACAAAATAAAAACAGAAATTACAGACCATTTTGGTCAATATATATATACCAAGTATAAAATGTTGTTTTGCATATGTACAAGCATTCATTTACGTACATACTGATCTGATGAGCCGCATCGAAACTCTAAAAATAACACTCATAGTTTCTCCATATAGATGAGATTTTATTTAAAAGATATTTTTTTTTTTTAAATACATCGAAGGGTCATCAAAAGAATTGATCGGATATGTTTTAAACATATACGTACATATATACAATGTATGTTAGGTATTGTAAATCGATTGTGATTGTTGTTTTTATGGTTTTTTTTTTTGGTTTTGGAGAATTAAGTTGGGAGAGTTGTTAAACTAATGGTAGGACATCAAATAGACACTATACTGGGGATTAGATTATCTTGATTTCTTGTTTCTTCGTTTTTTTAAGATTTTTTACATTATCCATTTATGGTTATTATTGAACAAATCATTTGAATGCAATTTATTATAGGGTTTGTCGTATATTATATATGAAGAGAAGGAAATTTTTTTTTCTTTATTGAGTTAACAATGTCTAACATTGGGAAAAACATGGAATAAGACAAGATTCCATTGGGATCTACTAAAATATTTAAATATAGTTTGGAAATATAAAACTTTGGAAATATAAAATATAAATCTTTTTTTCATTAGTTTGAATTGAAGTTGTATAATGTTTCCATATACATGCGCAAGCCAGTTAATCAGATGATTATCGCGTTAATATTACTAGTAATTTAAAGTTAGTTGGGTACATATATGTGTGTTGGATACATTTGGAAGATTTTCTTTGAGTGGTTACATTGTCATAGTACACAATAGGCATAACAGCTTAAAATAAAAAGGGAGAACTTATGGGAGAACTTTCTTTTGAGCAGAGTAGATGCTTTGTTGTTTTGTTGTCATTTAAGAGATTACATTTGTGTTCTGTACACTCAGCGAGTCACACTTGGTTTAAACAGTATCTATAACTAATTATGAATCCTATTCCAGTAAGATCTTCGTTTTTGTTCTAACAATCTGCGAATTACATGTTAGTAGAGCATCCTTTCAGTATTCTATAGAATGGTCCCGGCCCTATAAATTTCGTTGTTGAAGCAATGCTTGATTGGACCTTGATAATTCTTTTAGAAGTAGGAATCCTTCTTTATAGATTTTATTAGTGCTTTTAGGGCAGATTATCTTGCCAGAATTATGGTGTGGAGAATTCATTTCTTCAATTTTTGCGACAATAATATAGGATATAGGACTGAGTAAGGATGTTTTCAAAAATAATATTCTAGTCATTCGTCGCCCAAACTCTAATCTAAATATTTGTAAAAACTTGCTAATCGATACGTGAATAGCTTCAAATTGAAATTTATTTATAAATAATTTGAAAATTTTTGACGAGTAATAGTCCATCTGCTTATCTTTGTTAATTATTCAAAAATATCTTTTTTATAAATGATAATATCTGTGTACATTCTGAACCCTAGATTAGATAAGGGAACAGAACGAAAAAACAAATGATATTAAAGTGAAGATTTTTACACACCATTTATTACAAAAAATCAATATCCACTATACAATATAGAGATATATACAATTATTGATAAAATCCACCTCTTTTGTATTTAAATTCCACCTTTGATCATTACATACAACTCAATATCAATTTAAATGATAATTGTATTCAAGATGAACAAGGATTCAAAACCAAAGACACAAAAAAAAACAGGCGAATTTAAAGTCATTAGTATTAAAAGAGTTGAAGAATAAAGAATTATAAAACCAAAAAAAAAAGGTCAATTTCCCGGACCATTATTATCCTATTGTCATGTCATTCGATGGGTGTATGGTTAATAAATTTTCTTTTCCCAATTTTTTTTTTTTTTGGTTTTTAGTGTATCCACCCTCATATTAAAAATCAAAAATACGATCAGATTTATAAACAATGGATCTTTTTATTATTTAGGTATTTTTTTTTTTAAATTGTTCTTTTGTTTTTCTTTGATGTTGTGAATCCAATTCTGAGTAACAATACCTGAGAGATTTTTAATTTTTTAAAAATTTATTACAAAAAAAATTAAAGAGAATTTATGCGGGAGTTGAACTATTCAACTATAAGCTATTGCATTTTTAAATATTATTTCAAAGATTTTTTGTTAAACCTAATATTTTTAAAAATTAAATTGTACCCACTGCCCCGCTCAATATATCCCTGTGCCACACTAGCAAGGCTTCAAATGTTTCCATTTAAAGGTTGATATTTTTTTAAAATTGAATTGTAAAAATGCCTCCTCTCAAAATATCCCTACGCAACAATCGAGAGGACTCAAGAGGACTGTTCATTACCACACTACGAAGTTCATAAGTGGTTTAAAACTGTTTATGGCATTTATTGTGAGAACCTTTGGTGCTAGTGGTCTGTGTTACAATTTACAACGTTTTAAAAAGAACCTGATGAGAACTAAAAGCCCTCCCTATTATTCCATCTGCTTTCAAATCCTCGTCTTCTTCCTCTAAACCAAACCTAGAGCAATGTCGTATAAATGAAATACCTTCCGAGAGTTTCAATAGTGTAAAGTTGCTTCTTTAAAACAGGCTCGTTTTTCATTTGATGCCTACCTCTATTTGGATGTTAGCGGTCGTATATTATTTGGAACGATGTCCTGGAAGATGTTTCGAGCCGTTGCTGAATGGATTTAATCGCCAATGTTTCTGATATTTATCCAGGACCTGATATTGTGCAACCATATTTCTTTGTAAGGACAGGTTAAAGCAGTTTAAATATTGCTCATGCCATACACAAGACCTGACAAAACTTTCTACCAAAACTTCTTATAGAAATTCAATATTATGTAACTGATGCTTCTTAAAGTTCTATCCACAGAGTATGTAAAACTGTATATTGATATTCGAATTCAATTTTAATTTGAGATTTAAATGTCAGATTCTTTATATGGAATTCATTTTATTGTCATTGTTATTAAATTGGTTTGGTATCGAAGGCTTCAAAATTGATATTTTGAAGGTTTTTTTTTAATGTTTTTTCTAAAGATCAATAGGACGTGTCATGTAAATGCAAAATCAAAACCAAAACAGATATTCTATTGTGAATTAAATACAATTCGCCAAATTCAATACAAAGGAAGCGATTTATTTTACAATGTTGTGTAGACAAAATGATAATCACGATTAGTAAAATATTTTGAATTCTATTTCTAGAAAATCGAAAGAAAATATATTATAATTTATTTTTCTATTTCGTATTTTGTCAGTTTTTTTTTCTAAACTTAGAACACAGAGGGGGAGGATATATTAGTTTTTCCCATTTCGCAATATTTTGTTGCCATTTTATATGACAGGGAAATAGCAGGGGTTTTTTCCTTTGTTTGATTTTTAGTTTTTTTTATTCTTTTGCTCAATCACAAATCGGTTTTTTATTGAATCGATTTTGAAAAGACTTTTTTCCGAATATTGCTTCAGGAGAAGTAATTTGTACATTAAAAAAAAAAAAATATTATTTGTTTTTTTTTTTTTTTTTTTTTTTTATTTGAATCGATTTGTTTGTTAGAGGGACGCATTTAAGAAAATACCGCGGAAAAATCGAATTTATAAAATAAGAAAATATTGAATCGAAATGAAATGAAAAATTAAATTCATATATTTCTTTTGGGATTGAAGATGAGAATTTTATGCAAATAATGATTTTTAGAAAGAGGTGGGATATGATCCATTTTTTAAGTAGATGTATATGTATATGTTTATGCAGAATAATATTGTTTGCGTTAAAATCGTATTGTATTTATATTGTAGTCGTAAATCGTAACGTATTTGTCAAATTATAGAATCGTGATAGAAGTGGGAATATTTGTTTTTTTTTTCAAGATTTGTAAATGGGTGTTTTAATAATTTGTTTATTTATGACAATTTCTATTTTATTAAGAAAGTTACTGAAATAATATAAGAAAAGAGGAACAAATTAGATTTATTCAAAATCATAAGCATTCTAAATTGTTGTAATTTATTTGGTTGTTTTTACGGTTTTATTTACAAGAGAGTGTACACTATACACATATGATGTGAAATTAAAAATCGAATAATTATTTACGTTGCGTGTGAGTTTCTGTATAAAAAAAAGTTCAAATGTGAATAGTTAAGTTCATATATACATAGGTTTTTCATTCTGAAAGTTTATGTTATAAGAAGATTCAGGATATCATTTTATGTCTTAGGGTGCGTTTATGTTGGAGCTGCGATAAGTGATAAGAGCGTCGATGAGAGCATAGCGTAGAAAACTAAATACATAATTTAAATAGAGGTGTTTATGTTGGAGCATCGCTTTAATCATCGATAAACGATAAGAGCATAGAAAACTCTTTATTCAGTTTTCTACGCTCTTATCGATGATCAAAATGTATAAATAATTGTTTTGCTCTCGTTTATTATTTAAATTTTTTATACAAATGTTATGTTATTTTTGTTCGTTAATTTTTTCTTTAATACAAAATCTGAAGCAGGTGCAATAATATTAAATAATTAATATAATTAATTATAAATATAGTTTTTAATTGATAAAATAGAATGATTTTTATAATTTTAATTATAAAATATAATTAAATAAAATTTAGTTCAAATAGTGATGGAGGTGAAACTGTGATCAGAGAAAACTTGATTAAATCATACTTGATTAGATCACAGTAATAATCGAACTAATTTTATATTATTATAAAATTCAAAATTCAATATAAAATTTTGCAGGATTTATCAATTAAATTAAATTTTTTTGAAAGAAAATAAAACTATTTTCCAATTAAAAAGGATAAAATTTACTTCTCTTTATGGCTACAATCGAAGCTCCAATATAAACACTCAATAAGAGCATAGCTTTTTCTATGCTCTTATCGATGCTCTCATCGATGCTCTTATCACTTATCGCAGCTCCAACATAAACGCACCCTTAGGCAACTTTGAATTAGATAGGGTTATGTCCATTGCTTGGCAATGTCAATATGTTCTAAAACAGATATGCAAGAATTTTAGAAATGCTCATTTTTGAATATTTAATATATTAATCGAGCGTTAATCGAGTACTCGCACTTAAGAAGTCTGCATGTCGTAGACGAAATACTGGTATTTGTAAACATAACTAATAATTTGAGTGAAATTAAAAGGAAACTACTCGTTTTTTATTTCTTTCACTAATTTATGTAACGTCTCGGTAGCAGCATGGTTGAAAAGAGGACCTTCCCTTTAATTGAATAATATAACTCACAGATAAAGAAATACCATATAACTCAAATCCAAGAATTGTATCTATTGAAATCTAAGAGGTTTCTCCTTGTTAAATATACTTAGACAAGCTCATTTTGATTTATTGCCATTGGAGTTCGTTAAGATCCATCCTTATTATAGGAGAACTAGATTGGCGTGGACTGTGTGATCATTGGTTAAGTTATATTGCCCAGCATATACCGTTATAATTTTGTCGACCCCAGATCATCTCAATCATTAAATTTCTTATGTATTGAGTATTAAATGCTTCCATCAATCATTTCTCTCGGACCAGAGAAGGCTTCCTTTACTACAAAACAAATTATAGACAGCATTCATCGTCAAAGGTGGAATAAAATAAAATAAAGTTACCAAGACACACTAAAAAATTAAAGTGAAACTAATTAAGTAAATTTTCAAGTTTTCAATTTTTAATTGAAATATTTAACCTATAATTTAGTTACATCAAAACTTTATTTGTATTTAATAGTTTTCTATTAAAAAATTAAAATAATTAATTATGTTACAACATTGTTTAAATAGAAAAGCTTTTATATGCAAATATTACCTTCAAATTGTCTTAAACCAAAAGTATTTAACAAATATGCTCATAAAGTAATTAAATATTCCATGATTTTTTTTGAAATACAAATATAAATAATTAAAAAAAAAAAAATATTCATTTAAAACCGCAAATATTTAAAAACAAAAATATTATTTTTAATTTCCGACTATCATTCTATCATCTCGCATATCACAATCCAACACAGTATCTACACATGCACGATAAACGATTTAACTAAGTGAAGTAATCAAAACATTTAAGTCAATGCCACAAAATGTAAATTTAATGGTAAAAAAAAAAAAAAAAGGTAGAATAAAAAAACAAAACGTCATTTGAGAGTTTGAATATGAAATTAACGCCTAATAAAATTTAAGCATGAAGCATTGGTTGGTATATGATCATCTTATGATCAAATAAACACTTTTAAAATCAATGGTCTTTATATTGACTCTTGTAAATACTAAATTTACAAATTGCACCCATACCAATATTGCGTTTATTTTTTCAATTTTATTTTTTTTTTTTTTTTTTTTTTTTTTTGAGGTTAGTGTTACCCGTAATTGTTGTCATATTAGAAAATGTCAATGCACTTAAATTGTTTATTTTATTTTCGAATTATCGGATTAAGTAAAATTAATTATAATTGAGCGGTTATGAAAATATCTTTAAAATTTGTAATTCGAAGAAATTTTAATTTGTAAATGGTCATTACATTTAGTCATTTAATTAATTAGTATGGAAAGTATAAATGTGTCTAATATTTTCTTATGTCGTTTGACATTTATTTTGATATTAGTTTCATATTATGATATTGTTATCATATTTGTTTTTTCATAAGATGGTGTAAGGTGTTGCATTGGAAGAGTTAATTTATAAATAATTGAAAATCAAAATAAATGACAAAATGTTTGGACAAATCAAATAATATGGAATTTTTAAACAAAAGACTAGTATTTAATAAAAAGCAGGGTGGACATCTTTCTTAAAATGTTTCCTCTTTTGAAACTATTTTCTTATAGTCAATATACATCATGCTTTTGTAAGTATATTTTTATAATAAATTATAAAATTCAATACTTCAAAATACAAACTAAGAGTATAATCGTTGGATTCATTTTTATTCCACTAAACGCCGGAACGTTATACGCCACGCAAGAAAACGCGAAAATTATTAGCAGTCCGCACTCAATTGTTTAAAACTTTTTGGACTTTTTATAAATTAACAAAATAAAAATATAGGCAATTTTGTATATATATTTTAATATTGCGGGGATGTTACGGAAAAATAAAACAATATGTATAAAAAACTTAACATCGCGTCTACCATAATACACAAAAAAGATCGTTTAGCGTTTAGCAGAATACCATTTTGGGATCAATTCTGCGAACAATTGTGATCGTAAGGTTTAGTGGAATAGAATTGTGGTAATTAAATTCATTACTAAAACGTTAATATAATTTTTAAGGGAAACTCTTGGCCGTAACACTAATAATGATATCTCCTTCATTTCATTTTTATTATAAGCTTTTCAGTATATGGGTTTGTTCCCAGTGCAAAACATTTACAAACTGTCCAATTCCAATAAATATAGTCTCAAGATCAAAACACATGTAATTTTATATTACAAGTGTTATACAATTAAAACTATTTTTAGCATAATGATAAGTACATTGTGTTAATGATTAGGTTCAATAATTGTTCTAATTAAAAATATTAAAATACAAATTAAATTACTCATTAATCCATTAAATAATAAAATTCATATAAAAAAACTTAAATTAAAAAAAATATTTTTGCATTGACTTGCGACTACTATATGAAATAGGAAACTTGAAATGAAATGCAATTCACATCCGGTCTCCGGAGTTTAATTTGTTTGGAATTAAAAAAAAAACTTTTATATAATTCTTCAGGAAATGATAATCGTATAGTTAGTTAATTCTTTATTTCTAGTATATAATGAATTGTTTTATAGTTTTTTATGCAATTTCAAAAAAATATCAATGGATTTGTTGGTAGTTTAAAAAAATAAGTTATGTGCAAATAATTACAGATTATAATTAAAAATCGCGGATATTATTTAGCCGAATAGTTCCGCCGCGTGTCACAAAACAATTTTAAACTTATTGAAAAAAGTTATGATATATTATGGTAGATCTTAATTTTTGATTATATTTAAAAGCTTCTGTGGGTTAAAAATACCGAATTCAACAATATAAAATTTCAGTTCAACGTACTTATAAACTAGAAATCTTAATCTAAAGTGCTCTTGAACTCTTTGAACAAACCGAATCTATCCAGGAAATTATAGCTCAACTTATAAAACAGTCAAAAGGTCTTTGAGGATTTATAACTTTATTAAATACTTAGTCGTATGTGGGATTAAAGATAGAAGAAATTTTTGAATATAATACAAAATTAGAAATTTTATCCAATTATTTTAAATTCTTTAGCTCCAATTGCTTTGAACGCTTCATATGTTTATGTTAAACTTTGTAACAATATTGTTTGAAAAATATATAATTTCATTGATTATATATTTCAAATTATGTCCTATTCGTAGGAGGTAGATCGGGTACCATTTATTGTTTAACAGGGCTGGCCATTCCTGGGTACCCAAATTTCAGAGTTCCTAATGGGCACGCAAGTGAAATTAAACTTAAACTAAGGGGGGGGGGGGGGGGGTTAACTAACATAGTTAAACTTTTTTAAGATTTGCTATTTTACTAAGTAAAAACCCTGCAGTAAGCTCAAAATCCCATTATCAATTCTACAGAATGATTTTAAATGTTTAACATTAACCCGGCTTCCGCTGAAAATGAAATTTTTATACCATACAATTTTTAATATTAAAAATGAAAAACAAATTAATTTACTTTATATATTGTATATCAATTATAATCTATGAAATTTATTTTTATTTCAAAAATAAATAAAACAAATTATTATTATACTATTCAATTAATCTTCCAACATCAATTCACTTGTCTTCTATTAAAATAATTTTTTTTTTTATAATTTCATTCACAAAAAAAATCTTGTATTTTCCTAATTTATTTTTTAATTAATTTTTTTTCTATAAATAAAAATTAAATGCTTTGTTGTATCTTCTATTATAATCTCTTGAATATACAAAGTACTTCCGTTTTCTTACCCGAAATGGAATGAATCAAAAAAAAAAAATACACATTTTTTTCTATTCCTATTCTTATAGTCAATACCAGAAGGTCATATACATTCCACTTAAAAAACATACACAATTTCATATGGAGTCATTCTTAAGAGCGCGAGATAATCAAAAAAAAAAGAAAAAAAAAATTTCAATTTTATAAATAACAAAATCAAAACAATAATAACAATGTAACATGATGCATCATCCCCTTTAAGATTTACTAAATATCTTTATAAAAAATGTTGTTGTTTTTTTTCTGGGATGTAATCGGATCAATCGGAATGACAAGAAACACTTTTTTCTTTAAAAACATCAATATAAAAAAATATTTTCCATCTCTTTTACTCTTCGCGTGTTTTTGTTTTTTTTTTTGAACTTTTTGAACTACAACGTATATTAAATTTTGACTTTTTTAACATTGTTACATGCGTTCTTTGAATTGATCGTCCAATTGATTTTAAAGATTACCAGAAAAATATTTTGAATGTGATTATATGTTTGGTACACTGTATAAATTGTTTGTCTGCTGAAGTTATTTTATAGGTTTAAGAAGTTCTATCACAGTAATGAATATAGTTACAACTGAATATATAGGCCCTTTTCTAAAATGTCAAAAATTTGACGATCATCTGATGATTTCTGCATTTGATTTGCAATCAATAGTTGTTGATGACTTTTGCATTAGCAATAAAAAAAACTGTGGAATTGTGTTGAAATTTACAAAATTTTGACAGTTTTCGATTTTCTGATTGACGCGTCAAAAAAGTTTATGAATTTATGACTTTGATCGTCATCACGTTTTAGTTGTGTTTTAATCAAGAGCACAAATACTTGTGTTTCAGTCAGGAGCCATTAAAAAATATCATTTAAAATCTGTCAAACATTTTATGTGCCTTCCCTTTAAAGAATTATATTCTACTAACAATGTTTTATACATGTCTAGACTGGATACAATAACTTTTTGAAGCGATTATTATTATATCATTTCATAGTTAGCTGTCATCGTACTTATTTTTGACAGTATAACCAATTTCCGAATCTCATTCAAGGCAGTTACGACTCTATCAATTAAACATGGTTTAAATTCGTTCCCATTTTGAATGTTGAAATTTAGTTCAACTGTTTGTCCTACAGCCTTTGAAGAGTTAAAATAAAACTCTATGTCAAAACTATAATTATAGCAACGAATTCATATACTCGTATGTGTATACAAACTAATCGGGACTGACGCAATTATTAATCAATTTAATTTTTCCAGAATTAATTCTTTTCAATAATATTTAAATATAGCACATTTTTGATTCAGATAAGATTAAAAATAAAAAATTCTTAAGTTTTATTTTACCAAAAAAATAATGGAGCAAATCAAAATCAAAATGAAAATGTTAACAAAAAAAAAAAAACTAATCACAAAAAAATTCTTTACATACAAATATACTCATATATTTAATTATTCCCTTTCACTCTATATTTATAAAATTATGTTATGTAAAATACTTGAGATACATACATGGAACATTGGAACCTAAAGATTGTATTATTAATTTTTACATATTTAAAAAAAAAAAGCACAAAAAAACAGAGGACCACCATCTGGTTTTTTAATAGGTTCTTTTTATAAAAAAAAAAAACAATTTATTTCTAATCTGTATTTCTAAAAATATTTTTTTTCGATTTTAAGATTTATATTGTATTTGTAATATATTTGTGTTGTATTTTTTTAATTACTGGAGTATGCAAAGTACATTTTGTACATGTAGTAAAACATTTAAGGAAAAAATAATGTACAAAATTGGTTTTACTAAGCCGAAAATTAATTTATTAGTTAAAAAACAAATGAAAATTGTTTTTCAATTAGAAAAAAATATAACTATTAAAATTAATTAAATGTCAAATAGAAAATCGAATTTTGCTTTATGATTTTGTAAATTACAGTTTTATTATTTTTCTAGGCGGTCTCGAACTACATAAGCATTTTGTAGCTCGTATTTGATGATAAGGGACGTCAAATTTATATCAATCAATATTACTTTTCGTTTTGCATGTCACTTCGCGATGTCCTTTTCACACGGTTTCCTGCTACTGTGTTTACATTCTACCACATAAAATTGGATTAGGCGTCATCTACTTCCTTGGGGTACAATTCTGAGACCATGTGACTTATATTGTTGTCATTCTTTATTTGTTGCCTTAGTATATATTTCTCTCCTGTAATTCTCCATAGCCTGCGTCAAGTTCCAGTTTTTCCAATTATTCTAGTTCGGATTGTATATTGTTGTATATGTGCCAAAGTAAAAAAGTCCCCGTGTGCTAAAAGTACTATGTTGTTGGCATAATTTAAATCTTTTAGACAGCACAATAACCTCAAATAATACCCCTTTTCTGTTACAGATTTCGGATACTTTATTGTCTAGCACGATTGTGAATAGGAGTGATGAGTTTGGAAGCCCCTGTTTGACGCCCATATTAGTTTATTAAAATTCACTGATGTTTCCCCAGTAAAGCTATAAAATCTAGTGAATTAAAATTGAAATATTAAATCGTTTTCTATAGTCGATAGCTAGACTGTCTCAAATATCTCTTCTTCACAATCTTGAAGCTAATTGCCGGACCTTTAATTTGTTCAAAATATAATGTGCGGCGATTATATCTCTTTTACAAATAAGATTTAAGAAAAAATTTTCAGAAAAATAAGATCAATGGAACTCTATTTCAATATATACACCATTCGACAGATTACAGAAAATTAATGCAACCAATTTCGCGAGTGTTAAGAGGAAAAAACTCACTATTTGAATCCTTTAAATATTTGTGTTAGCAAGCTTATAAATAAAACCAAACTTAACACATAAAATAGTTAAATAAGAATTAGTCGTATATACAGTATTATTTAAATTATGATTCAGGCTCTCGTTATTTAACTGCAACTACTGTAACTAATACAATATTCTTTATCATTCAAGAACCTGTTTCACCTTTAACCTAAAATATTAAATAAAAATTCGTAGGGCAATTACTTAATTTGTCGATATTATTGAATATATAAAAGCAATAGAATTAAAACGGAGTAATTTGTGTTATATATATAATACATACATAATTTTTAGTTCAGTAAATAAAGATATCAATTAAAAATATCTAGCATTTACAATTTTATTTACCGAGCAAATAATTTATTTAAAATAAAATTAAAATATTGAGATCATAACCTCGCTTTAAAAGCCAACTTCCATAAAAAAAAGTCATAATCATAATAATAATTTCATATATATAAATTTACATGTATATATATATATATATATATATATATATTTATATATATATAATATCTTATGTTAAATCTAATGTGTCAATAAATGAGAACAGAAAAATTGTTGTAATATAGATTGCGGCATTTTAATTAGAAGAAAAAGATTTGTTAAAAAAACATGTACTCATATCAACAAATTAGCAGTACTGTAGGTTTTTCAGAAAAAAAAGAGTAATTAACAAATTTATTGTATATCTGTTGTTAAGTAATAAAAGGAAATATGAATACATTAAATACTCAAAATCTATCAAATAATGTCCGTTACTAAATGCAGATAAAGCTATTTGGCAGAATTTCTAATATATAGCAAAATCATTAAATATAAATTGTATGTAGAATTAATTTTAGATAAAGCGTTTGTTAAAGTTTACATTTGATTTATTCTCCATTCGAGTTGTTTTCCTCCCCTGCCTTTTTGCAACTTGTCGTCAAATTTGCTACTCCATCATATCAATTTCAATTATTTAATCTCGCTCATGTTGAAAAGCTGTTTTGAGTGTTGTATCAAAATATTCTTTCAGCTAATGACATTTATACAACGTTTGATAGTGTAAAGCACCTTTAGAATATTATTTTTCTTTGAGTTTACTCCGTATTTTTTAAGTTTCGAAACTAACTCCTAATATTATATAGATCATATATAGAATTTTTCGATTAAATCAAACCTTTTTGAAAAATAAACAAAACCCTTTTCAAATTAAATAAAATTTAAGGAGTGTAAATAAAATTTAATGAGTGCCAGATTTGAGTCTCATTAACTTTACATGACTTTTTATTTACGAAGAAATTAAATCAAAAAGTATCCTCTTAAAAAATACTCAAATATAATATAGCTTGCGGTTATTTATGAGGAGTTAACTACTCCTTTCTACTCTCAACTACTTCCATTAGCTACACCAGCTCTTGTAAAAGAGAAATTGATAGGAGTACGAGTATATAATTAAAAAATTTCCGACAGATGGCTTTAATTTAAATTTTTCATAATAGCTGGATTGTCATTTGAATAGGTTATGTTAAATCATATTTTTTATTTAATTTACCAATAAGCAATTACTTCTTCCATATTTAAAAAAAATATTATTTATATATTATATATATTATTTTTCACTTATTTTTGCAATATTTAAATATATTAAAAATAATAAACTTTTCAAATGACATTTAGTTTTTAATGTCAAATATATTTATGACACTTAATCTGACAGTTCATTTACTTCTGAAACAAAAATTAGTATTTCATTTACAAACTAGTCCAATTTCCTTTTCATCTATTGTTTTTGCTAAAAGGAACGCATGCATTATGTACCAGGTCTGAAAAGTATAGTTCCTTTGTGGCTTAATGTTGTATATTGCCCTTTATCACATTGTAAGTTGGTAGAAGAGAATAAATACTCTTTAAGACTCAAAATCGTAATAGAATCTCAAAATAATCGCAGATTAAAAAGCTTAATGGCCTATCTACAGTGAAGCTCTCATTACGTATTCAACAAAGGGGCAATTAAATGTACATGACAGCGTTCTTTGACATTGTTTTGTTTACAAATTTCATGAATTAATAAATATTCAATAGTTTAAAGTTACTAGTAGTAAAGCACTTTCATTAAATTCAATACTTTTAACTTAGTTTGACAGATAGCTACGTGTAGAGATCGGAATGAGAGCGTTAATTGTAGATACGCTATAAGGAGATGCTCTCTCAAAATAAGTTGAAATATCTTTTTTAAATTTTGATTTCTAGCCTTACTTTAATAATTTTTTAAGGAACTGGCTAGCTAATCTTTGAATTTGTGGTAAAACTCCTGTTCTAAAAAAAATGTTAGACGGGTTTATTATTTTAAATAAATTTTTTTTTAAATAACCTCTAAGTAATAATTATTTATGTTATTGTGTTTTAGCGGATCTTTACAAAGTATAGAATAAATGCATTAACAGTTGGATCAATTTACATTCAGTATCCATTGTTTTTACTTTTATTTGATTTCGGATGCGATCAAATAAAAACTTACAATAGAGTTGAAGATTCTTAAAGTAGGGTTAAACAAATTTTTATAAATCATTATCATTAACATCATAATCATATGAAAGTCTTTTAGGTTTAAGCGCAAATGTATATAGGATGACTAAAATAACATATGTACTATGTATATATATATACATTAGATGGATTATATTTGCTTATGTCGTTCATTACTTTGAAGTATAATAAACAAAAAATACCACTTAAATACTATAAAATCCTAATAGATACATCTTAAGTTCTTGTTTTTATTTTTAAAATACAAATATAGGCTGCCTCTAGCCTCTTAAGAATCTTATGTTATTTTTTTTAAAGTTTAATTATTATTTGATTAAATAAATTCATTTTTACAGAAAAAAAAGAATGACATGTAAAAGATTTTTTTTACTAATATAAAATGACATTTTTATTATTATATCTGTCTCTTTCACTTTTTGTTATTTATAAAATGATTATACTAAGAAAATGAAAGATAAGACAAAAATAGAAATAGAAAAACTTAACAATGGATTAAATCTGAAAAATTATATTACATTTTTGTTTTTTTAAATTTGTTTATTTTTCTTTCCGGCTGCATTAGAAATGAGACTAGGAGGCGAAAGTAGTTTTATATTATTATATTTACAAAACAATTTGTAATAATATATTTTAAAAGTTTTTATAGTTCCATGTAAGATGAATGAAGACAAATTGATTCAATTTAAAAACTGGAAATAAATTAATTAATATTGACTGAAGAGGTTATTCCTAGTTCCGATCTAAAAATAAAAATAATTAAAATGTTAATAATTAAATTAACCTTTTATTTAATTTTTATAAACGTTGAGATCAATTTAAGATCAGTTCCTTCTTCCGTACAATGTACCATATACAAAATAATAAGAGAGTAAGGATGCGTTGGGAGTGAGTAAGTTGGAGCTTGCGATAAGTGATAAGAACGTCGGTAAGAGCATAGTAAAGAAAACTATATATATGATTTAAATAAAGGTGTTTATAATGAAGCATCACTTAACAACGTTCTATCACTTATCGCAGCTTCAACATAAACACGCCCTAAGGCATCTTTTTAGATAGATTATGATAGAATTTTACAAGTATAGTCTTATTTATTCAATTTAGATATATTCTATATTTTATATTTTCATTATACAGGGTGTCTAGAATTCATAGATCACAAAGAGGTCTATTTCAGACAGTTCCCGAGATAACGGCCTTTAAAGTAATTTTCTTTACATGTTAAAGAAGTAACAATATCTTCGCCTCCATATTCAATATTGAAGATTCGCTTCGCCGAGAATAGTAACTTAACTTAGATTGCAGGCTTTCATAACCATACCTAAACTTCGTTGTTCATAGTAGAAGAGTAGCAAGGACTTCAAAAATCTGGAAAATACTAATATTTTTTCCTTTTTTTTTTTAAATAACTGTAATTTTTGCATAAAAAAACGTTATTAATGTACTAATTGTATTTCATTTTTAAAATCCCTAATTCCTCGTTTTCAATTTAAGCCTTAACATTTTTCTCATATCTCTTACCGTTTTCTCTATCCCCTCCGTCCCTCGCGACT
Organism: Dolichopus griseipennis; assembly: GCA_963082915.1. Lineage (NCBI taxonomy): Eukaryota > Metazoa > Arthropoda > Insecta > Diptera > Dolichopodidae > Dolichopus > Dolichopus griseipennis. The sequence continues at coordinate 343,250,009 of OY720441.1, forward strand.
TCTGATTTTCAAGCACCCTGTTTATACATTCTGTAAAGATTGTAAATAAAATGTTAAATTTACAAAAAAAAACGTCTTCTTAGGTAATTTCTCTTCCAGTGAAGAAAATTGAACTGCTCAGGATTCGCACTTCTCATATAAACTACGTTTCGCAAATAAGCCACGCGTTTACCCACTGCAGCATCGATGCCCCTCCGACATTTAATGCGTACAAATTGAAGTTGTAATTTCTAACACTCAATAATTGAATGCAGGATAATTAATGAACTTTGTAGTTCCCATTAAATATTTAATTGATAAATCGAAAAGTAGGTTTAATGATTTTAAGACTTATGTAGTCCATTTTTCATATTTACATCTTTATTAAGATGTAATATAAGAAGGTAAAGCCGTTTTTATGGATAAACTCATAAATCTTCAAATCAAACCAAATAACAAGTATTCTTCACCTTCCAGCTGTGACTTTTGTTTGCTTCATTTCGGCTTTCATCATATAAATTTGCAATTCCTCATACCTCTGCAGAAGCAACTCCAACAACTGATACTTTTAGCTTCTGTTGAAGCAAAGGCTTTCTTGCTTTTAAAGTTTGATAAAAGTATATGGCATTTTTTTCTATATTTTTAAAGTACATAGGACTATAGACCGGTTATATATTCCATTCTCAATAGCACCAACGTCGTTGATGTTTTTTGCAAAATCTTTTTCTTCTATTTCCATTCCATTGCATAATTGAAATAAAAATTCATTAAACTTTAAAATTCCTTGTTTATTTTAATGCGGATCATAAAATATATTAAAATGTAGTCAAATTTGAGTTTATAAATATTTTTTCTTTTAAAAACAAATCAAAAATAATTTAAACATTTGATATTGCTTATCAAATATATATTTCTTAAATCCAATTTCACATGCTATAATAATTATTCTGATATGGTAAGAAATACATAAATAATTTTTTGGCGCCACTATCGATTTTTTTTTATTATTAAAATATTTTAATATTATAAGTTAAATGTCTTCATACGTTGATGTGTCGATTATAAATTCACATTTCATTTTGTTTTACTCAAATGTTTTGGCTATCTTAAAACTAATATGACAACATTTCAGTTCCAATATTTATTTAAATTTTTTTATATTCGTTTTTAAAATTTACAATTGAATTAAAATCCACGTGACATTTGATTAAAGTAGTGTATAAGCAAATAGTATCACACCATTTTTTTGAAATAGTTTTATTAACGTTGGAAAGAAAAATTGAGAGGTACATGCTACTTAGTCCAGAGTTTTACTTTAAAAATTTTAGTTCTTTAGTTAAACTAGTCCCGTGTCCTATCTTTATCGAAAAATAAATTGAACATTAGGTTGTATTACTAAAAACGTAAATCTGAATGCGGATTCAATTGATTTGAAATACATCAATGCATAAAAATTTAATTTGTATTATTGAAAACGTCGGTTGTTCACATAATTGGTAAAATATATCGTGATAAGATCTAAATATAAATTTCTATCAGATTACTGTGAACTTTATATTATTAGAAAAATATTAGCGTCTGTTACTAAAAGCGCAGGTCTGAATGCAGATTCAATTGCTTTGAAACGCATTCGAACCGTTCGAATATTGAATTTGTATTACTGAAAACGTCGGTTGCTCAAATAATTGGTAAAATGTACTGGCGCTAAAATACATCTCGCTAAAAATTTAGCAAAAAATAAAATACCATTTTTTGTATGAAGTGCGTTCGGTCGCGTTTTCTATAATACGAAAAAAAAAAGTACTGATTTGATTTTACTGATTCAACGCATGATTTTTGTTAAATTTTAATGAATATCTTAATTGACAATCCTAATATACAATCTTTTTAAACCTCCTTATAGTCCTCAAATCAAAATCCAACGTCTCCCTTTCTATGTTACTAATGTTCTTTAACTTTCTATAAATAATTAAACATAAATTAATTCAACAATTCAAATTAAAAGCATTTATTAAATAAATTCCTTAATATTATATAAACAATATGTGTGTTATTAGCAAATCCTACGACGCGACTATAATAAAACTAATAAAGTAACACAGGGATTGGGTATTTAATAGGGATTGAAATTGAAATTGATTAGAATATAAATTTTTTAACATTTTATTTTCATCATGAGCTCATAATTCATTTGGGTGGGCATATAATGTTTGACGTTTATTTTGTTGTATATTATGGAATGACATTCAAAACTCATCAATTGTTACATGACAATATTTTTCACTATTTATTGACAATATTACAAATTCAAGATTAAATCTAACATGGTTGTTAAACAGATATTCAAATTGTATAATAATTGAAAATAAGATGAATAAAAATTTATATTTTTATTTTAAATTTACAATTCCATTGACAAAATCCAAAAGGGAACGAATAAAAAATTAACCACAAACAATCAAAATTTTTGATTGTTTAGAAATTGAAATTTTGTGTTTAGAATGCAAAATAGATTTTAAAAGAAAATAAAATACAAAATGTTAATAATAATAAATTTGAATAGTTAAATCTATATAGATTGTTATTATTAACATTTGAAAATCGAAGTGAAAAATCATATAAAAATTTGTAAACGTTCTATATTTTATCGCGTTCAATTACTTGAATGTTCGTATATTTTTTTTTTTTTTTCGAAAATTAAGGTTTTTTTTCAGATCATTTAATTTTATAATATATTTTTTGTTAAATATTTTAACAGCCATATTATTATGGTTTTGTTTTTTTTTAATAAAACGTGATTTAATGCACGGTCACGTATAGAAACATTGTATTGTAACCGATTGATAAACTTATTCGATTAGTACAAGTATATTGATAATATACAGTACTGTGACATTTTATTGAGAGCTTATGAATTTGTTTTAATTTATTGGAATTTTTTTAATCTCACTCTTAGAGTGTTAATAATCCTAGCCTTAAAATAAAGTCTAAACTAATTAAAACTTCACGATAACTTCAGAAGAAAGTCCATTCGAGTTTTAAATAATCCAACGACTTGTTTTCGGTTCATTAAAACAAAAACCGTTAAGATTTAAAATTTATCTGGGTAAAGAGTTTAAGCCAATGAAATCGAAATTTTGTACTTCCGTGACTAAGGTTTGTTGATCTGCTAACTCATTATAGCTTTTTTTTTTACGTCCTCGATTTAAAACAAATTAACCAGAGAAGTCAATCTTAAAGTTTGTATATGTGTTGCTCTATAACTTTAGAAAGTTGTTCGGAAATTGTTATGAGACTCAAAATTTGTCAACTTTTTTTCGAAAGATCATTGTTTAAATGAAGTTCTTGTAATCAAGTTAAACCCCAATCTTACAGCTTTTTGTTAAGAAAAAGTTCCGAAAACAGCTTTTTGTTAAGAAACTGTTCGAAACGGTTTGGTAATACTTCAAGAACATAGATTGGTTTTCTGAAACAAATTTTTTTATAAAACAGTTCTGAATAATTTTAAATTTGACGTATTTATTAATGAAACGTCAAACTGAATAAAATTGCAAGATCTATATTATTGAACGCTTTATTTTGAGTCTCCCTCTCCGCTTTTTTAAATTAGGTATATAATAAAATTGTATGTTTTCTTCCAAAATGTCACATTAAATGAAACAAAAAATTTATTAAAATAATTATTTGTTTTTTATTTTTTTATACAAAATAAAGCTTTGTAATACAAGAAAAAAAGTCATTCTTTTAAACGATCCAATTACTTTTTCGAAAAAAAAAACCTGTCTATGCATTCTTTAAATCGATTCATATACAAAATAAATTTTAAACAATAGCTATTTTGACTATTGTGAATAACTTTTTTACTGTCCATTTTCAAATGATTTATTAAAATTGTTCTATTCACACACTATACTGTTTATAAACAAATTGTTGTTGTTGTTGTTGTTATTATTGTTGTTGTTATTATTGTTGTTGTTATTGTCCAATACTCTAATATAGAAATTCAAAAAATTTAATGAATATGTCATTTTAAAGTTTAAGCACACATTAAGTTCTTTAGATACACCTTTCTTGATCTTATTTGGATAATTTATATAAAATATTTTAAATAAAAGTGACAAGTTTTTACTTGAATTAAATTATCGGACTGAAGGTTGGTGTTGATTAAAATATTTTTAAATTGCATTAAAAATCATGGTTCCGTTATTGATACAGAAGGTACAGAAACATTGACTTGATTCTGCATATTCTTTCACAATGACATTTCGTGACTCATTGTGAAGCTATTCTGCCATTGGTAAACAACTTATCAAAAAAACTCCAAAAAGTTATAATATAACTCCAATATAAGTGATAGTATAATTTTGGAATACCAAAAATGATACTATCACTTTGCTCTTTCATATCCAACATTTTAACATACGGATAACTAGAATTGTAGGCAAATTTTAAATTCAGTCGATTTCAAGCACATTTCTTAAAAATCTTACAATCCTCAAGATTGTGAGAGATTTTTTTTAACCATCTTGGAAACTTGGTGTCTCTGCTAAATCACCAATTTTTCCACGTTAGATCCAACCTGGAGCCGGTTTTTGAACTACTTCAGATTAGAACCTGATTTCTTTTTGGAATCCCCTATATTTCCTCTACATCCTATTAAGTATAGATACGATATTTAGGTCAGTTTTCTTCCGAAATATTCAATGCCTCCCCTCAAAGTTTTCCAAAGTACAATAAGGAGTGCGTCAGATGGTTATTCCTACTTCGTTGTATTAGTCAGATAGCGAAAGACGGCTTTTGAAAATTCGTTTGTTTTGGTTATGTCACGATTATGGAATCAGTTGCCATGTAATGTGCATCCCTAAGTAAATAATTTTTATGTGTAAGATCCAAAACAGTTTAACAAAAACGTTAAAGTTTTTTTTTATGACATCCCTGAAAATTTTTTGCTTTATACAACTTAATTCTAATCCCCGAATCCTATTCCAAATTTTCTTTCTCAGTTCCAATCCTAAAAACCAAACGATACATATGTTTTCAAAGACCATTACGTGTTTGGTTTTCAAAAACGAGGGTGCTTTTAGTTGGTTAAAGTTCAACACAATCCGGATAAACCTCGTACGGTATTTCTGGAAGGCTTTCGATGCTTTCCATCGTCCTCGTAAAAAAAACAATTGATTTGATGTTTGTTTTGGATGGTGCTCCATACTTTTCCTGCAACATACAGCATAATCTTAACACCGAGTATTAATAAACAGTTACAAACTTGAAACTAAAGAACATTAAAAGAACCGTGGAACCAAATAGATATTTTATACAGAAGCAGAGAAGTGGAAGAATTTCAGACACAATTAGAACAAAATTCAAAGTACTTTAAATTCGCAAAACTCCACGACTAATTTCCAAAAAAAATAACACATCTACCATTTTTTCAAAATTTTAAATATCAATCTTACACATTCTTAATGCCATTTATATTCTGATGTAACACCAAATCAATTCCCATACAACATTGTGTTAATCTCTTAATTCTTTTTAGCTACTATCCATAAAAACGATATTGATAAATTTTAAAAAATAAATTCTACCCATATCATACCACGCAAGTTATTAAAAACCAAAGAAACAACTTTCACATAGTAGGCAGGTGACTTATGTAGGCGTTTTTTTTATAATCTAATATTAATTTTCTTGTTAAAATTTTTAAAACTTTTTAAAAAGATTTTCTTAATTTTTCAAAAAAAATAAACACAACGTCCAGAGGACAGAGGGAGATAGAGGAAGACAGAGGCAGAGAGACATGGATGGGAAAACATTTCATAAAAGACGACATGAAGTTTTATTTTCTCTTTCTTTTGTATTTCTTGTATTTCTGTTTTTTGAGATGCTCCCCCAAGGCTGTGCCTTAAAATATTCTAAGATTTGAGGATTTTCTAGATTTTTGTATCTCTTTTGTATTGTCAAATTCTGTTCTTTTATACGAGTATTCTTTTAAAGAGTTGATTTATCGTTTGTTATTAGAACATCTGTCGTCTATCAAAGAAATATCGATAAATTCCAAAAAAAAATAAAATTTTCAAATAAAAAAATAAATTAAAAAAAAAAAAAAATAAAGAGTTAAAAGAATTTTTAGTTGAAAATATTAAAAATTAATAAATAAATACTGGTATAGAAAAAAAACACTAATGAAAAGCACAGCATGAACTTAAGTGAGGTTTTAAAAAACTAAAATTTTAATATTTGAAGTATAAAATATAGTTCAAAAAAACGTTTAATAAAATCTATAGAGGATAGGGCAAAGGTGCCACTAATTGAATCAAAGATATTTTTTTTATACATATACATATATATAAATATTGTCCAGCTGATTCAAAAAAAAAAATTGGAATAACTCAATAGGGGTCACTATTTTTATTTAAAAATGAAATTGAAATTAAAATATTTATTAATAATAATAATAAAAAATTATAAATCAAAAAAATGAGAATTAGTTATGTAATAAGTGTTGGAATTTTGATTAATTATTTTATATTATAAGTTGGGTTTAGTAAATTAAAAAATAAAATCAATGAGGAAATGCTTACAATTTTTTTTAAATTTCTGAATTTTGTGGAATTTTTATAACATAATATTAGAAAAGTGGTTTTATTTAAATACTATGGGAAAATAGTACCACATGCACCTTATTAGGGAGGTGTGAAACTTTATTCAAAAAAGTAGGCAGATCAGATCTATAATAATTTATTAATTTGAAATTATATTATTTGGAATTGAAAAGGAAACACTTGGGACTAGTGGGATGAAGGAAAAGGCGTATTTTAAATTAAAGTTCTTTCTTTAATATATTAATTTACAAAATGTTGATTCAGTGATGTCTTTCAAGTTATTAAATTTTCGAAAGTTGTAAAACATTGTAAATAAAATTGTTTTATTAAAAAAATTCAAGACAATTGGTAATTGTGGAACTTTTCACTTAACACTTTTCTAAAAAAAACCCTTTGTATAATCTGTAGTGAATTCTATTTAAATGTTTGATGCCTATTAATATTTACGAAAAAAAGTTATTCTTATAAGATTAATTTAGCAACATACTTCTATTTTGAATAACGAATTACTCTTTTATGTCTTTCAATAAGTTATTTTTAATAAGTTGATCGCTTGTTGAGTTATTTTTCAATTATAATCCTTGAACAGTACTTATTTTACTAAAAATCTGCCCAGATTCATTAAATTCTTGTAATTAAAATTAATTAAGATCAATTCTAATAATTAGAATAAAGTACTTCACCTATGTTACGACCTATTCCATCATATAATAGTTGAACAGCTAGGATTTATTACGAGTCTAAACACTAAAGAGTTTGTCTTCCTCTTATTTTTAATACCCAAAATCAAAAACCACTTTATCCTGGATGCAGGAAAAAGGAATTCCAACAATGACCTTCTATAAGTGCAGAATTTTCCACAATTCAGACTTTGCAGAATAAAATAAAAAAGGTAAGGATTAATCCACCTAGAGCTTTAGAAGAACTGCGCATTCGTTGGGAAGAAAATTTGGAATGGATTTTAACCCAAAACTCTGTTATGAAATTATTCACACCGTTACCTGTCGTATTCAAGACATAATAAAAAGAAACAGAGATGGTACTCAGATGGAGAAGGATCCATAAAGAGCTCAGCCTAAGCATTACCACAAACAACTTTTTTTATTTCATTTAAGTTTCAATCATCCATGTTAGAAAGTTTGCATATTTATAAATCTCAATTAGGAGCCCTCCTTCAAACAACCAATCTGTTATATATAAAACCTTTAAACATATAAATTTTCTTGAAGTTTTTCAAAAAAGCTTCCACAAAGAACTATAAAGAGGTCAGTGTCCTGTTTCGAAAAAAGGACAAATCGTATCACTAACTGTTCAAATTAATCTTAAAGTTTTAGCTAGCAAGAAAATCAATAAATACCCACTTTTAAAGTTTTCTTATTTAATAAATAATTTTCCAGGAAAAGAAAGAGTCATTTGGAAAACCAAGAGAAAAATTAAAAGTAAAATCTTTTACTTAATATATACATATATGTTTTCTAGATACATTTAAACAACAGCATGGCAATTCATATTCATTGATATGGCGCCAAGATGTCTGAAATCCGGAAGAAAATATCTACAAAAATCAAAAAAAAAATATAAAATTTTCCTGAGTCATTGAATTTTTCTATTTTTATGAATATAGAATTTATATTTTTTCCAGTGAATTGTAGAGGCGGTAATAATTTTATTGGTTCTATATACATATAAATATGCGAAAATCCATCTAACAAAACAACAACAAAGTAATAAAGCAAAAAAAAAATGTTTTCATCTCATCCAAAAAAACATGAAATCTATTATACATGATTATTAAATCTCTTGTAATATCCCGAACTACTAGAATATATTTGAGAAAAATTTGGTGGGACGTAATAAAGCCTTTGTCATTAGAGCCTAATTGGGTCTTATTTCTATTTAGAAAATTTTCCATTTATTTCCAAAGAAACAAAGCCTAATGGCCGAAAATAGACATTATTTTTCAATCCAAATGGAAATAAGGCCTAACTTAAACTCTCAAAAATATAGGAACCGTTTTAAAAGTTGCACTTTCAAATTATGGAACACATTACCCCCATATGTGTTTCCCAATATTTATTATGTAAAAAAAATTTTAAAAATAAGTCAACTTATTTTCTATTTAATACTCGTTAAAAATTATGTCTCATCCCTACTCTTCAGTCTGGGTACGATATTAGATAACCATTATTTTGGCTACGAGAGGAGGTTTTTATTGATTAGACATCTCACACTACTGGAAAGTTTTGTATTTCAGGAGTTTTTTGAAGATTTTTTCCTCCCATAGAAAAAAAATAATGGAAATAAAGCCAGCCAATTCCAGAATTTATTATTTTAATAAATATGAGAGAAAATACTTAACAAAGATTTGCGAGTTGGCTACTAAATCAGGACATTTTTTCCGAATATATGTGTGTAAATATTCTGTAAAAAAGGGCATCGTAACCAACTATAAAATACCTTTCAGTAGATACATATAGGATACTGGGCGACAACCCCTTATTTTTAAATTAAACATAATAAGATTTATAAAGTTACTGCGAACATACACGCAAGTAATTAACGGTATTTGCTGACTTTATTGCCATTGGCTTTATTGCACCACGTCAGAAATTTTTTTTACATATTTTGTTCTAATAATGATTCAGAATTTCAAAATTTATGTTTTTTTTATTCCATAATTCCCTATGACAAATTTTATTAAACAACTTCTTCCTCAATCTTCCATGTTTCCATATTTTTCATGTTTTTCTTACACGATACTTAAAGATTCTGAATCATTTTAAAAAAAATTCTATTAAATCTTTTTTCAAAACAAAAACATTGATATTCGAAATTTTACCTATGTATATATACAATGTAAATAATATTTTATACCATCTCGATTTTCATCTTATGTATTTAAAGAAGCATTTCATAGCTTAAAGCTTTATAATGAGAAATTCTAAATAAAAAAAAAAAAAAAAAAAAAAAAAATCAATTCGTGCAACCAATTATTCATGTCTTTTGTTTTTCGAAGTGAAAACACGACAAATCTGAATTTGAACAAATTTTCCTGAAATGATGAAAAAAAAAAAAACAAAAAAGTACTAAAAGTACCAAAAATACCGCAATTTTAAAAATCTATTTATCTATATCTAAAGATATTTTGCCGCTGTAATACATCACAAAACAACAAAAAACAATAAAATCAAACGAAATAATAACGAATATCGTGTATTATTGCCATTTCTATATAGTTTTGTAGTTTTGTAATGTCATGTCATAGCTCCAGAAATGAAAAATTGGAAATTGTTTTTTTTTTCAATACAAAAGAAAATGAAAAATAAACATTGTTTTTATTTTTTTGAAAAATTTTCTAATAAATTATCTCACAAGTTACAATAATAGTTTAACAAGAGATATATATACATATTTTGTTTGATTGTAAGGTCATATTGTATACAATGGACTAAATGAGAAAAGTACAAAACTGCAGTACTATTGTTTTATTGTGTTCAAGTTCAAATGGTTCTACTTTTCTATTTTTAAAATCAATTCTTATTTTATTTGAATTTCGAACACGGGAAGCCATGTGCACGGATAATACAACTTTCCGAGCGAGCCTAGGACGAACTGAGAAGCATTTAGTATAATGGAAATATCTAAAGAATCTTAAGAAGCATTGGGTATAACGGTGTTCATTCTATATGGTTTTCTTTAGGTCCTTGAAGTTTTAAATAAATTAGAATGGCGGTTCAGATAGATAGCTTCAACAGGCTTCTGAACGCTGAACGAGAGTTACTTTAATCTTGTTTATTGACTAAGATACAGAAATATAGAAAATTGAAATTTTTTTACAAGATTTTTAAGTTTCTCTCGTAAAGTGACTCTTTTGTATCTCTGAAACTTGAGATGAGTTAAGAAGGAAGGTAAAAGGATTCGGGTAGCTACCTCAATACCTAGTAAGTACATATCTATGAAACTAATAATGATGAAAACTTAATATATGAAACAGGTGTGGCTCTTTTGTGTCTCTGAAACTGGAAATGAATAAAGAAGGAAGGTAGGTAAGGGTATTCGGATAGCTACCTCACATCTCCTGCAGCAGGGGAGTACATAGCAAGTGCATATCTACGAAAACTATCATAATGATGGAAACTTAAAATTTTAAACCGGTGAATGCTGCCGTATCTCTTTTATGTTTTTACGATTGTCTTCTTGTAGCCTTATTATCCCTCAATCATCCCAAAAGCTGAAGAAATTTAATTGATGAACTTTAATTATAAAGAAGAAGTGAAATACAGATTTCTTGACGAAATTCTGTATGATTATGCTGACAATAGCTGATCACTCGCAAAGGCTAATACATTTCTAATATATTTGAAGTTTTTTTTTATTAAAAAAATTTTTTCAATCTTGAAGTTCACCCCTGCCTTTTATCCACAGAAGTTTTATATCTCCATGATTACATATTAAAAACACAAATTTTTAATTTGATCTAAGTCCATATATTCCTCCAAATTTTATTTATATCTTCATCCAGAGGTTGTAACAACCATGGTATTTCAAATTAAATACCTCCCCTGCTGCAGAACTTCTTTAAATATTCTTACGTTACTTAACTTAAGTAAATTTCTTTCATTATGTGATAGATTCTAAAATAAATATTTCAAAAGTCATACCAAAAAATAAAAACTGTGTACATATCCAATATCAATTTTAATTTTCTTAAAATTTGAAATATAAAATCTCTAAGATATTGTTAAAAAAAAATTTTTTTAAAGTAAATGTTATTAAAATAACAAATTTGCTTTTATTTTTACTTGTTTTATTTCGTCAGGTTCTCTTCCATTCGACTCTTAAATTGAAATAGTGTTATACAGTTTAACAACAATTTATTGCTCAGACTATGGCGAGACAAAACAAATTTTCAATATTTTTTTTTTTATTATAATTTTATTTGAAAATCTTGCGAGAACCAGTGTTTGAAGAAAGAAAGAGAAGGATTAGAAAAAGAACTTTTGGATTTAATTTCAATCATTTGATGAAGAATAATATTGTGTTTTTTGTTTTCTAGTTCAAGTTTTTATTGTTATTTGCCTTCAAGTTATACGGGGTGTTTCGTTGGCGTGTAATTGAAGTGGTTGATTTGTGAGTTTTGAACGGTTTTTCTAACGCTTTCAGAGAAAACCGGTCGTCAAAGTAATTTTGTAAACTTTTTTTAACCCTTCTCCAACATAAGATTCATTTAAGTGTTAGTAGCTAGCTGCTGTTAGAAGCTAGGGGGCCTTTTATAAAATTTTTTTAATCTATCGTTGTTGAAGAGTCACAAGGACTTAAATCCGAAAAAAAATTGATATTTTCCACGGTTCTTATTAAATAACTGTAATTTTCTCTAAAAATCCGTTATTAGTGTTCCAATTTTGTTTTAAAATCACCTATTCCATAAGCTTCAATTTAAGTATTACATTTTTTTAATATCTCTTACCATTTTTGGGATTTTGACATCTCTTACCGGCTTCTAACGGTTTCCGTTAACTGGAAGGAAACTGTTAGAAAGAGCCCCTCCCATCCAGAACAATTTTTTTTCCTTTAAACTCCCCTTTCTTCCACTTAAATTTGAAAACACGCTAATAGGAAACCCTGTATGTATATCAATGTATAACTAGTATTAAAAATCATTGGTACCTACATGATTTTTTTTTTATTGAGAATCGATTCGTTTTATTACATCGAATAACATCGATTTATAATCTAAAACAGGATTTTTAAAAAATACATTTTTTACAACTTTATAGTAATTTAAAAAGGGTTTATAGAAAAGGATTAAGAAATAAAGAGGTTTATACAGTTATTATATTATATAGAAATTTATCAATAAATCTTAAATTGCCTAAAGTTAGAAGATTTATTAAAGTGTTGTTGTTGTTTTATTTTTGATTGTTATAAAAATTTATTCGATAAAAAGATGACTAAAACAAAAAATCGTGACAAATTTCATTAAAAAATTTTTCTGTGATATCAAAAAAATTGTGACATTTTAGAAAAACTAAAATAGCCTAAAAGAAAATATTCTTTTGTAAATTGAGATATTTCAAAATTTTTACCATCATAGTTTGTATTGATCTATTCGATACATTTTATAATGATGGTATCAAAACAAGTCAATTATAGAACTATCAATACAAATCAATTTTTTCATCAATTTTACGTAATTTAAGTTTTTAGGAGTGTTTCGTCCTGTAATACTATTGATTGGACTCTTTCTTCAGTAGGCTTATAGTATTACTGTGAGTTATAAAAATCAATTAAAAAATTTTTTTTGTAAAACTAATTTATTTAAAAGTTGAAAAAAACGTGATTAGTTTATAAATAAATTCATATTTATTTTATAAACTGGTTTTAATTTGAAATTGTCATTTATACTTTGGAATGACTTCCTTCTGATTATAATCTATCCCTAGTTGATGAATCGAATGTTCTTCATTAATTTTCCGCACCTTCATACTTTAACGTTTATACAGTTATTCGCTATTAAACTGATATTTCTTAATATATAAGTTTTCAAAACTCCCCTTCACTATTATTTTAATGATACACATATATTTTTAGGCATATATCAAAATTTTATTTTTATTTCGATTCACGTTAAAACAATTGCATTTTTTTTTTTTTTTCAAATAATTCAACTTTTATTAAATCGATTCGTCGTGATTTTAAAATACAAAAATAAACTCGTTCTGTCAATTGAAATTAATGATTGTCATAAATCAATCACAAAATTTGAATTGTAAAAAAAAATAAAAATGTCCAATTACTTCCTTTACAAATTACTTTTTAATGTCTTTTAGTGTAAAGGTGACCATTTGTAACTGAAAAACATTTATTAAAAATGTTATAAATTATTTATGTAAATATTTTTGAAATATCTTCTATTTGTAGGCTTTATTGTGCTTTCTGAATAATCTGCGACCTGAATTGGCAGTTTTACCAAATAAGTTTTATAATTTATAAAAAAAATTAAAACAATTTGACATTTAATCGAACACCTGTACTACCATTCGCGAAGCTATTGATGGTCACTCTAAAACTTTATATTAATTTGATTTTTCTTTTAGGATTGTTTGGGTCAAGAAAATCATAAAATTTAATTATTTTTCAATTAAAAACTTAATTGATAACTAACGGAGATTTATTGAAATTAAACAAAAAAAAAAACAAAAACTAAAAGGAAAATTAATACATTTGATGTCATAAAAAAGTTTTGTATTTTTTGTGTTTTTTATCGACGCCATGAATCCAGAAAATTAAAACTGACTTTTTATAAAAAAAAAACAAAAAACGTATACGTTTAACAAAACTTTGACAAGATATATTTCTGCTTTCTTATTTCAATCAACGGAATTTTCAACCCACTCATTAATTTCTTATATTTTGTTTTTTTTTTTTTTGATAAATAAATTAACAATTTTACAAAAATTTCAATTAATTTTTGAATTTTAAAATAAAATCCAAAAAAAAATAAAACATCTTGAAATAAAAAAAAAAAATTATAACTTTATTTCAAGAAATTTGGAATTTGCCGTTGATCACACGATATCACGTTTTTTTTTTTTGATTTTGCAAAATTCCAGAAATCACTTAAAACAAAACAAATATTGAAAATATTTATTGAAAAGATGAACTTAAAGATAAGTTTATGAGCTAATATATTTTGAACAAGTTGTGTAAATGACATTCAAAATTTATTTCAAAAGCAGGGTCAATATCATCTTCTAAAATATCATTGGAGATCGTTTTTGTTCTTTAATATGATTTAGTAAACAGTTAGCTGATCTTTTTGCCTCTTTGATAACCATTCAGTTTCAGTAATCATCAAAACATCAACGACGCAATAGTTGCTTAATAAATTTGATAACTTCGTTTTGAATTTCGATGTTGACATTTTGCAACTTTGATTGCTACGCTTATTGTGCTCAAGACATAAAAGTCCTCATTATATACAAGCATTAAGCGATAAAGAATACGAATGCGACATGTGAAGAAAATCGTCTTCCTGTAGTAGAACATTTTTCTTTTATGTTTACACTATGAATCTGATCGATGGCTCAGTGTTAAAGTGGCTGCTATTCATACTACAATAATTTAATAATAAGTCCAAATGTCAAATCGGCAAAGGATTAATATTATTTGGAAATATTTGCTATTGGGTGGTACTACAAATAAATAAATAAATAAATTTACACTATGACAATAATTTGATATGACAGCCGTTATGATACTTTTAAGATGTAAATGTCAAAATGACGTGTCATACTGCGACAAACCGCAAATTTTTTGAAATATAAATGTATTTTATCGATGGCAAAAGAAATTCGTTTTTCATTCGACGTGAAGCTTAATAAACTTTCAGTGTGAATTATTTTAATAAAAAAAGTTTATTAGAATTAATTAGTAGGATGAAAACTTGATATTTCATTATATAATTTCTTTTGAAATTAATCCCCAAATGTAAAGTCACGTTTTTATTTTAATTAACTCCTTTAGAACCCTTTACAGTTATAATTTAAATTATTTTCTCAGTATTGTATATCATTAAGGAAATCTTAAGTCGTTACAGAATTTAAGTAATCTTCAAATTATACTTAAATTCATTTTAAATTAAATCCCAATTGTGGTGTACCTACAAATTTTTTTGGTATATAAACAAATTCCATCGTTTATAAATTAATTTCTGATATTAAAATTTTAAGCAAAATTCTTACTAAACTTTAAAGTCAACTAATGTTATATCTACTTAAAAAATATTATTCCTCATTTTTAATTCAGTCTCTTAAAAGTTAATTAAAAAGGCGTTAAATCACATAAAAATACAAAATACAAAAAAATAAAAAACAAATTAAAACAGAATAACAAACAAAATAAAGTATTTTGTTTTTAATTAGTCACGAATTTTCCCAAAAAAAGCATCACAGTTCATTACAACCAACTAATAAACGACAATGATGACAACCGTAACTTTAAAATGTCAAATACAAAGAATATAAAAAAAAAATTTATTTCCAATTCTTGAAATAAACGTCAATATCGGCTGTGGCTTGTGACGTTTATGCTGCAATAAACATCCCATATATAGAAAAAGAGGAATACAAGATTAGCAGACATTCTTTTAGTTTTTTTTTTTAGTATTTCGTTCAAATTTTATTTTTTTCAATGTACGGAAATATTATTTTTTTTAATAAAATTAAATAAAAAATTGCAATTTATTAAAATGTTTTCAAAATAAAATTCACATTTGGAGATAATTTTAATAAAAAATATTGAATTCTGTTTTGGTCAATAAGTTGCAAGTATTAAAATTTTTTATTTCCTATTTTAGAAATAGTTTACACTATAATTTGTTTTTTTAATTCAATTAAAAATAATTATGAAGTATACAAAGAAATAAGTATAGTGTTTTTCATAAACGGAGTGAAGAAGTGGGTGATAATTTTTTAAAAAATATTTTTAAGCTAACTCGGAAAATAATTTGAATGGAAATTAGAACATTAGAAATAATGGAATTAGAACAAATAAAAGGTCTTTCAAAGAATTTGATATTAATCCCAGTTAAATCAGATGTTAAATCCAATTCCGTTATTGCAAATTAAACAGCGCCATATCTAGAACGTTGTTCGTCACCTTCAAAAACTGGGAGATTAAGGTTAGTGGAAATCAATTCAATAACGCCATATCTAGAACGTTATTCGTTACCTTCAAGAATAGGGAGATTAAATGAATTGTTTTTTAAATCGCTTATGGATATTGCCAGGTTAGTAGAAATCAATTCAATATTGCCACATCTGGAGCGTTGTTCGTCACCTTTAAAAACAGGAAGAATAAGGATAACAGAAATCAATTTAATATCGCCACATCTACAAGGTTGTTCGTCGCCTTCAAGAACAGGGATATTAAACGAATTTTTTTTTAAATCGCGTATGGATATTGCCAGGTAATTAGAAATCAGTTCAATAACGCCATATCTAGAACGTTTTTCGCTACTTTCAAGAACAGGAAAATAAATTGAGTTGATTTCCAAATCGCGTATGGATATCTTCAAGTTATGCGCAACTATCGCAGACCACTGGTCTGTAGGCACCGATGCAGAAAAAAAACTGGGAATCCTAACTTCTTCCACCGAAACTGTTAATAGCAGCAAACGAATATGAAAATATCGATCACTTTTTTGCAAATGTCCTGCCTTAGCCAAAATTAGATTTCTTTCACTCGAACAACAGTTCTTACACAACCATATTGAGCTTTCTAAACACAAAATCAAAGAACTGATTTCATATTGGAAATTTTCGGGTTGGATTTAAAACCAAAAACAAAAAAGCAGATCATATGAGTGCAGTGGGATCAAAATCTAGTACTATTTGGAGTGATCGTGATGGTCACTAACTTACCTATCAAAGACTTATAAAGAAAGTATTCGAGGCAAACTTAAATCATACGATTAAGCTTTAAGCATATTTTTTTCACTTTCAAAATGATTCAAATAAAATAAAATCTAACATTAACTAACATTAAATAAGATTTTAAAACTTTTTTATCTACTTCCTACTGAACTATTAACCAAAATAAAGGTTACTATAATTACAAATGATTCCTTACAGCTATGGAACAGTAAATATTTTTCAATATTAGTTCATAGTCTGATATTACAAGTATTGCAACTGTTTCCTGTTTTTCATTTTGTTTCAATTTTTTGTATTACACCCACTCATATTTCCCTCTAGTAGAAATTTTGCAAAATGTTTATTTGGATTCATTGACACAATTTACCAAAACTAATTCTTAAAATTTGTGATTAAATACAAAACGCACTCAATTACTGTATGCAACATTGGGTAAATCCCAATAAAAATTTTTGTAATTGCCTAAAATGTTACTTTTAAAAGTTGGTTTCAAAAAGAAAAATTAAAAAATAAAATAATTTCCTTACATCGTTTCCTTTGTTCAATTATAAAATTAAAAAAACTTTTGCGTTGGTTGTTCCTGTTTTTGTTTTCAACAAAATTGAAAAATAAAAACAATATGAGAAAAATTGTAGGTACCAAAGAAATACGGTGATAATAAAAACGAAACGGTAAATGACGCCTCTTTAAAAATTAAAATCCTATTTCCTTTTTATTTCAGATTTTGACTTTTCCTTTACAAATGCAAATTGATCTTTTATACTATTATCGTTATAGCTTCTTCCAAACTTGCTGCCTGCTTTTGAGGAACCCTCATATACGCACTTTTAAATGTATAGGAGTAGTGAGAACCTCAATTACAGTTTCTTTACAACTGACCTTTTAAAAGTTCCAATAAACTATTAACGAAGCATGTACGACAGACTTTATCGATTACAAACAACACGTTGCCAATTAAATTACTATTCAATGGTTATTTTAACTAGGTTTATATACACAACACAAAACATTGAAACACTTTCAATAAAATATTGAATTTAATATCATTAAAAGATTTTAAATCTTATACTGAATAAGAGGAACAATATTTTAAAGATACATTATATATTCACATAGAGTTACTGAAGATTGTTGGTCCCCTACTATTTTTATCTTACTTGGCTAGAAACAGCATGAAAATATTCATAAAAATTCGTTTTGAAAAGTTGAATCCTAGTTGTCTGTGTTTTATCAATAATAATGGATGATATAGAATAACATAGCCATTGCTCAAATTAAATTTTGATTCGTAAAAGTGTCTTTTGCAATTGGTGAACATTGAAGTAACTAAGCTAAGCCGGAGGCTAAATACTATAACCACATTCTTACCTAAAAATTTTAGAAAATAATGAGTCACATAACCTGCATCCAAGATTTCCGATTGCTGAAACATTTCTCGCAAATCCGATGTTTGCGTAGTGAAGAACGTAAAAAATATTTTGACGACTAGCTGCCGAAACATCTGATCCTCGTAGTAAAGAATATCACTCAAATATCGAATCATAATCCCTGATTTTTCCAAACCCAATTCCCCAAAATCCTTTCTTCAAAACCAATCCGAATTCCTGAAAATATAAAAAAAGACATATACTAGTGATCCTTCCGGACAGTTTCGAAGAAACTCTCTGTACAGTTTCAAAAGGTGATTATCGTTGTTTCTCACTGCGCTCTTTCTTAATAGAAAAAAAAATATCAAAGCTTTGCTACATCAAAACCTCAACTATTCCCGGAATATTTAAAACATCTACTACTGTTATTTTTATAACGTAAAGATACACTGTCTTTATCCTTTAAATTTTGCAGTTCATATAGTTTATGTGATAGTTGTGTTGATGTCATGTTTTAAAGCGCCATTAATGTACGCATCCGTATACATTATTAGGTGCATAATATCTAATGACTGTTCTCATCGATTCAATGGTTTTAGATGTTTTTTGTTTTTTTTTTTTTTAAATCCAATGAAATTTTATGTAATACATAATATATAAAGTATATACTAACTATGAGTTATATTCTATAGATATTTTATTTATTTTATTGTTTCCATTTTTTTTTTTCCTCACATTTTGTATCTCATTTTTTCGATTAAAGTTTTACTTTTGTTTATGGAGTTGTGGGTTCATTAAAAAATATATGTAAAAAATGAGTTTTTTCTTTTTGCAACAGCAACAGCGAACCAACAACTGATAGAAAAACATTGGGAAATTGTGTAATAAAAAAATTTAATTTTACTAAGATAACATGAAACGCATAAATAAAATTCGATTAGGTGTACATTGTATAGATAGACAATAAGGGGGCTGATTGTATTACCAAAATAAGAAAATCCCGCTGAATTTTCTGCAAACACATAAATCTTTAAAATTTAAAAAAAAAATAAAAAAAATAACAAAAAAAAAATTTCAATTTAAAGGAATATTATCCAAAAACCTCCTGAGATATTGTTAGAAAACAATTTTTAGGTGTACTTCAATACTCAGATGTAATAGAATCTGATATAACGATCTGTTGATGTCAATAAAGAATTGAAACTGTGACTCTATAGTAAGATAAACTATAAAGAAACCTATTTTTTTTTAAACAAAACTATACTCTTTTCACATGAATTTGGTCTTTTTGAATTGAAATTGGTCTATTTTCAAAATAATTTGGTGTTTTGATCGCAAATTTTTTTTCCAGGCTTACTAGTTGAAAAATTCAATTGATAATATAAACAGGAAAGAACTACCTTCTACTAAATTTGAGGTTTCAAAGTTATTAATTTCTGAGCATATGCTTAAAGTTTTGGGAGGTGTGTAGGGGTACCCGAAGAATCACTCCATCAGTAACCTTTCGTCATCAGTAACCTATAGTATAAATTTCTTCAAGATGGCATCATTATTTTTGAGTTACCCGACGAACGGACGGAAACCACTTAACGGCCACAGGTGATCACACTCCACAAAAATGTATATACTTTTCTATATCAAGTTCGCTCCCTTTTGGTGGATACAAACATCGTACCATAGTTACCCCTATACCTATTTTTGCTTTAGGATACAAAAAGGACCAAGTTCATGTGAGAAGAGTATATATAAAAACTGTATATTGATTAAGAAAAAAAATAGATTGAATTTGTTATTTTATACCATTAGATTGCTACAAAATATGTAAGTGATACTCTTTTTATACAATTACACTTTAAAAAAAAGCCTAAGAATTATACCTATACCTAAAAAAATTTTTAAAACACCAGAGATCTTTTGATATGCAAAATAGTCGCTTTAAAAACTATATATTGCAAAATTTTAATTTAATTTTTGCAACTATTATCAATTGTAAATTCAAAGTATGTTCATTTTAAATAACAGGAGGGATTGAATATAAGAAACGATTGTCAAATAAATTCTTATAAAACTTTGATTAGATTGTTGTATTAAATTGCAAATTTAAAGGACCTAAAAGGAAAACTTGAAAAAAAAACAAAATTTAAAAAGTTCAAATGGTCAGTTGATAGGCGATTTTTTTTTTATTTTTAAAAGATTTTAATTTGACAGTATAGAAAGTTGCACCCACACTCTGGAATCACATATAGAAAAAGAGTTGATAGTGTAAATTAAGTGTATTTCTCTTTTCCTTTTATAGAAATGATTCAAAAATTGATAAATTGAAAGAAGCATTATTGGAATTGTAAATTTTATTAAGAGTTTTAGCATAAATATAATTAAATATATATTCACAAAATAAAAGTAATAAAACTCTGGGACTTTATTTCGCTTTAAGATTATCTTTCGACTTCTTGAGAAATAAAACCCTGGGTTTTAACCTCGGCAGCTTTATTTCGCAGAGCCTAATTCTTCGGTTTCGATATATGTTTTTAGATGGTATACTGGTTCCCATCGGTGCAGTCATTTCAATCTTTAAAAATTGTAGGAGATTAGGTAGAAATATGTACTAATTTGAATAAAATGTATAGCAGAATGTAGTACAATAAAATTTATTATAATGTATGCAGTGTTTTAAATTGCTTCGTAACGATAGCGCCTATTGTAGACGATTTAGTATATACGATTTAGTATATTTAACTTTGGTATGACAGCTTCATATAAAGCGTTTTTATAAGCTTTCAGAACTTGTGATTCGTGTTTTTTTTTTTAAATCAGAGCATTCTCTACGGACTCAGTTAAAATATTTCGAGTATGTCTGAGCAAAATAAAATACAAAGACATTTTGACGTTTGCTTAAGATTAAATTTGTAAAATAAAAATCAAAATGTTTGGTTGATTTTAAGTTATCCACTTTAAATTTAATTTTTTGGAAATTTAAAACGTTACTAAAATAAAATTGATAGTTTTTCAAATCTTGTTTTTTTATAATAATCTGAGCGCTCTGAGCGTATACTTTTTATGCTCTGCTTAGAGCGTTATCTTATTGTTCAAAACGTGCTCAGATCTATGCTCAGATATGAAAAAAAACACGCCTATAGAGAGCGTAACTAGAGCGTTCATTGTTGATAAACTTTTATATTAATTTTGCTGCAATGTGATTGCAGCTCAATTTTTAATATACAGTTAAAACTGTCAAAAACTGTCACACAAACTATTTTTTAAAAATTCTTTGCATTACTTTAGTTTATGAACTGATTTATTATTTATAACATACCTATAATAGTCTTTAACACACTACACATTGTAAAATATAGTCATAAAATGTATATTGTGAACAATATATAATAAAAAATTTAATAAAATGCGCATAATTGCACAATTTATCCTAAATATTCTTATCATGATTCATGACTAACACATTAAAATGTATACAAAAAAAAATTATAATTAATTTTTTAATATCTTGAAAAATAAAAGGTAATTAGAATTTTTATTGCAATAATAATTCTAAAAATAAAATATATAAATATTTTCAAGATGAGATAAGAAAAATTCCTGTACATTATGGAAGGTTAAAAGCTTTTTGCTTAGATTAAATTATAACTGGTTTTGGTATTTATAAATCATGCGAAAACTTTACGATTTTCTGCAATTTTGTTTTTTAAAAATTAAAATAATTAATATTTACAAAGTTTTCTACAAATATATTATGTCAATAGATTTGTCATTTATTTCTAGATTTAAATGCAATTTACTTTAAAGAATATTATTCCATAAAAAGTGAGAAATGAATTAGGAAAATAGAAACTAAAACAATAGTTATTTACGATTTTAAAAGGAAATTTTGTTAGTCACACATCATAAAACAGTCATATTCGGATCACTTTAAAAGGTTTTATTCATTAATTTTTAGTAAAAACAAAATTCGTGGAATTATAAAATTACATTAAATTTCTTAATCTTGCGAAGTATTATATAATTAAATAGTCATCTCGATTTACATTTGCACTATCATAATATTTAATTTGTAAATCAAAAAAATTAAGTGCATATGACCAGATGACATATTACAAATTTCATAATTTTATGAATATCATTTTCAGATATGTAAAAATATATACATACCACTTATTTAGCCTTCTTTCTTAAGTTTCGGGGTGCAAGCAAATACTAGCTTAATTAAATCGCGAATATTATATTTTGTCACCGTGTGGCTTCAGGTGAGGAGATAATAACTTTTCTTTTATACTTCCCTACTAATTCTAACACGTGTTACATTGGGAACTTAACCTTTATTAACACTTTTTATTAATGAATCGTTCAAAGTAAGTTCTACAATTCGAAGATTTGAACAAAACTATCTCAATATACTATCCGAGTTGACATATAAATTTTTACAATAGTTAGGAATAATTTATAAAAGTTCTTAAAAACCTCTAAGCAGAAGTTGAAATGGTTTTTTAAATACTCGGATACTCCAATTAATAATATTGTGCATATAAACAAAGAAATTTTCATTTCATAACTATATAGGGCTTAAACTACTTCTTCGAATTTCAATATTAAACTTTTGATCGATGCTTCTCAAAGATTGGCACATAGCTATCACATGTTTCTCAAGAATTAGCAACTTGCTCAGAAAAAGTACCTAAACATGATACTTGCTAAATTATTTAAGTGTGCGTTTATGTTGGAGCTGCGATAAGTGATAAGTGGGTCGATTAGAGCATAGCGTAGAAAATTTATATTGTAAATCGCTTATCAAAGCATGATGCAATATAAACACCTCTATTTAAATCATGTATATAGTTTTCTTCGCTATGCTCTTATGGACGCTCTCGTTAGTTATCTTAGCTCCAACATAAACTCACCCCAAAAGAATACCAGACCCGGAGATTTATGGCAGACACCATTTGCCTCGACCCGGAACTATCTATTCAAAAACGGTCTGGTAAAAAGCTAGCTTCCAATGTCGCGCTGATAAAACCGTAGAGTGCATACAGAAAAACATCCACGCAAACAAACTTTCCAAGTAACTTTTAAGCATTTCAAGCATTATCTCTAAAAAATTTTAAACTATACATAGAATATAGTTACCTTAACTTATCTAATGTTAGAAGAAAGTTAACTACGTCAATAGTAGGGCTAGGATCTTAGGATCTATATTTACGATAATTTGTATATTCAAGTTCTTAAATTAAAAAGGTAAGATGAGATTTAGATAATTTCAAAAATACTTTAAAAAGTCTCAGAAAATTATAAACTATTTACCTATACAATAAAGAACAGCAAAGTTGATTAATTGTAAGCAATTCAACAACTTCTAAATCTAATACTCATTCTTTCAAATTTAAGTTTCAATATAAAATTCCTCAAATTCCAATATCATAATTACTATAATCAAATTTCACATCCCAGTTCTGTATACAAGTACTGAAAAACAAATAATTATTTTAAATTTATATAAAATTAAAATTCATTACCAATAATTTATAAAAAAAACTATTCATAACTCCATATTTGGAATAAAAATAATAATTATAAAACCATTTGAATTCTTTTTAAATATATTTTATATAAAAGATAATCTAAAAAAAAAAAAAAAAAAAAAATTTAAATTCAGACTTCATTATGCCATTAAATTTTTTCCTTAAAATCCAAAAAAAAAAAAAAAAAAATGTTAAAACACTTAAAATAACTTAACATTACTAATCCACATTTTCTAAAAATGGTATTATTCTTCTGTCCATCATAATGTACTTACATTATACCAAACTGAATACTCATAACAACATTAACATTAAGTAAAACAACTGTAACAACAACAACCACTTATACAGCGCCATACCATTTATTTTGCATATCCATTTTATTCATATTGAAAAACAGCAGCAAAATGATCGCAGTTCAATATGAGCTCTTTGATATTTTTTAGTTATATTTTCTTATCTTTAATCCATCTTTTTTACATTTTGCATTATGCAAATAGTATACAACATTTATGTAGTTGCTGGTTGTTTTTTGTATACCCGATATGGATAAGAATTGGTGTTTTTCTCAACAGCTTCGGGCATGTTAAAAAAATTTAACAAAATAAAAAAAAAATAAAAAAAATTAAAGATAAACATTATGCAAAAAAAAAAAAAAAAAAAATCAATTCAATTCAATATTAGAATTGAGTAAATAAATTAATGAATGCATCTGCACATGCATAAACAACAAAATGCATATAAAGTATTACCAGGTATTAGTATAGTAAAATTTAAAAAAAAGTACATTAGAAAAAAATTCGTGTAACTCTAGTAATCAGTTTTGAATGTCTGGAACTTCAATCTTATTCAATCACTTTACAAAAACTGACCATCTGAAAAAACATAGTTTTTTATAAAACGTCTTCAAAATTTTTACAACTGTAAAAAATGTATGGCTTTGAAGATAGTCAATTATGGAATTTAGAGTTTCCCCCCTTTTCCAACGAAGATTTTCTTAAATTTCTTTTTTATTATTAAATATTAAACTTTCCTCTTTAATTTGGCATATTTAACAAAAAATTGCTATTTTTGTAGATGGTCACTTTTTGCTGTAAAGTGACGGCTTATAAACAAATAACTGAGCTGCAACCGGGAAATTTGTGACCAAATAAGCCGTCAAATAAATATTAGTGTTAATTCAAAACGACTTAATTAAAATTGGTTTATTCGTGTAATCTCAAAAATTTTTTGATATTTTTCTTCCGTTGACAGTTCTGTCAAGTTCATTTTTTTCAGATCTGATTATATTTTCTTATTTTTTTTTAAGTACCTTTTGTTTCGAAAATAACTTTAAGCGAAGCCTTTAAATAACTTAAGCTTGAAATTAAATTACTACGGCAAGATACTTTCGGCGTCGATTGTCTGAAAAGAATGTCGCAGAGAACTGTCAATGAATGTGACAGTTCTGACAGTTAATTTAAAATTTACAAACAATGATTTTAAAATGTACCTAATCAAAGCGTTAAATTAAAAAAAAAACAAAAAATCACAAAATAAAAACTTCAAAAAATGACAAATTGTTCTTAGTACTTAAATATCAATTGTAAACCAAATAAATTGAAATGTCATCGTAATGTCAAAAATTGACGTCCGGCTTAAACAAACAAAATATTGTTGATAAAAATTTTAATGTTTACTTAGTCTTGCCTTACTATTTGCTATGGTTTCAGTTATGCACATGTACTCAAAATAAATATTAGGCGATAAGATCATGTGTCAGGCTTAAGAAATTTTCATTTGACATTTTGAATTACTAAACGTATATCAATCTAATTTCTTAAGAAAGATACAAGTTATATAACAAGAATAAAAACTACAATTTCCTTTATTCTTATAGGCCTCGAACATGCACACAACGAGCAAGCGAATTTTCCGCAAGCGATTTTGTTGCCAACATATGACAGTATAATTTCGCGCAACTTTGTGCGTTTCAAGATATTTAAAAATTTTTCTGACATATCGCACGCTTGCTGTCTTACGACCTTACACTACTATACTAATTCTAAACGTTACCAAACCATTTTAAATTTCGTACTCCTTGAAATATTTTTCAAACCTCTAGTTAGTGTATAAAGAGTCTTCGAGTTTGCCTTATTTCAAAAAAAATTTTATAGAATCCATTTTCAAAAAATGTTCAACACCAACACTGTCAATTTTAAATACATATTTACAAAAAAAAATTCAATTATCTAATCGTATATATACTCACAAAGTAGGCTAGAAAAACATATAATCGTAATCAGTTTTCATTCTTGTCTATTGTATGCAATTGTTTTAAAACTAACCAATTCATAATCTAAACTCTTAATAACATCGTTTAATGCAGCTGCAACAAAACATTTTAGCAAATTCATATTTTTTTTTTTTTTTCATGTAAAATACAATATGCATCCATGAGTGAGGTGAGGTGTGGTGTGTGTGATCTTAGTAAACATTTTGTATATACAGTTACTTTGAATATACCAAGGAATAAAAAAAAATATAGAAAAATGAATATTAAGTTATTCAAATGTGGTTAGAAATCGCCAGAGTTTAAAAATTAAAATAAAAATAATAAAAAAAAAATAATAAACATTTATTTTATGCAATTTTCTCACTTATAGTGTACAAGTTATTAAAACAACAGATAGATAGTTTTTCCTTGTTTAGCGTATGTATGTGTATATGTATATACAGAGTGATGGAAGACATAACAGCAACATTATAATTATTTATTATTTCTTTCAATTTTTTTTGGAAAAAAAAGAGCATCTCTATTAATATAAGTTAAGTGACCAAATATGGTCAAATCATCGTTAATACCACGAGTATTCTAAATAATGAAATTTAAGTGTTGAACAGATTTGTTCCTATGTATTTTTTTTAATCTTTGGTTTTTACTTATTTTTTTTTTTTTTTTTTATTTTGACAATTTTACAAGTAATTTTTTAGTTTTGTTCAAAGATTAAAAAAATAACACAAGATTTCAGTGGCTTCGTATAAATTGATTAATAATGGAAGTTTATTAGATTAGATCAAACATGGTATGAAATTTTTAAAAATATAATTTCTATCTTAAACTTGAAATACTTGAATAATAATGATTTGAGATATTTTTTAATAACAAGGAAAATTGCCAGATTCATTTATATTCAAATATATTGAAACTGATGTGTATTGGAGAACTTTAAATCACATTAAATTACATTGCTTTTTTTGGCTAAAAAGATTGGGATTGTAATATTGCTAAATTTTCTTCTGTGTCATATAAAATGATACTTCTCCTACCTAGGATTTACTTACACTGTATTAACACTATATACTGTTAATTGTATATTTTAGGGTAAAGAGGTTCCAATTTATTAAGATGACATAATCACATAACGGTTTTTTATATCCTCAAGTTTCCTTAATACATACATATGTCATTAGTGCAATACCGCCTTCTAGTTGTCAAAAAGTACATTACAAAATTTTCTTACCATCCTTCTAGTTGTCAAAAAGTACATTACAAAATTTTCTTACCATCTTGTAGTATTTTTTAAAACTGTTATATTTTTGTTCCGTGACAGTATCTCGGAACCATTGTCCATAAGTTTTAAGAGCATAACACTGTCATTAATCAACGTCTTATTTCATCTTAATAGATCGTGTGATCGTTTTTGAGACATTCCAGTTAAAAGTGAAAATTTTGGTTAAAAAGAAAATCCAGCAAATCACAGACATCTTCACTCATGACCAGGAATATTACAAATCGAAATCCTTGCGCAGTATAAAGACTGAGGATCGAAAATGTATATAGAAAATTATTAGGGTATATTTGCCTGTAAAAGTCCATTTTCCAAGACACTCTATTCATTATTATACTGTTAAAAGGCCTACTCAAAATCTTCCCAATAGTATTTAGTAGGTATGGTATGAGTCGCACCAGAGGAGTCAAGTGTAAAAGGGCTGTAGTTCCCACTGTTTAAAAAAAAACTTAAAAAGTTCCTAGTAAAATGGTGTAATACACTCCCACATGTATTTCCTGATTCTTATACGATTTAAAAAAAATGCAAGAAAGAAGTCAACTTACTGCTCCTAAGTTCAAAATAAAATAATTCTTTCCTTTATACCTTATGCATCCTCAGTTGTTATAATGCGCAAGGATTGCGGGTGATTTTCCTACCGTCCTAATCACGAGGGAAGCCGCTGATGAATAGGATTCTCAAACTACTGGGAGGTTTGTAACCTCGACCAGGAGGTTTGTATTCTGAACCAGTAGTTTTGAAAACTGGACCAGGAGGTTTGAACCGGGACCAAGAGATTTGGAGCTGAGACCAGGAGGTTTGGATTCTAAAACTACCAGGAAGTTCGGAACCTTCCACCTACCTTAGAAGAAAAATCATGTTAAATGTACTCCTTTTTATTTATTAGGAGCTGGACTGGAACCCCAAAAGTCTGTTTTACTTTACAAAATTTTACTCCAAAACATATTTACATTTGTTACTACATAAGTGAACGACTTCTACTTCCTACTTTTAACACAAACATCAAAATAAAATGAGAGCAAAATAACATTTCATTATTACTTTAAAATACCCGTAACACCTTAAAATTACCATATTTTAATCATACAAAGTTTTTTGCACTAATTTAATAATCAATATTTTTTTTCTAACTGACTTTTATTGATTATTCATATATTTATAACCATAAAATCTGTAATAAGTGCATACGGTATATAAAAAAAAAATTTGTAAATAAATATATTTGTATTAATATTATTTGCATAAAAATTTATAACAAATATTGCATATATGTAGTATTGAATACAACAAAGTCTTTGTTGCACGGAAATTATTGTACCATATTACAGGCAATAAAAGATCCTAATGTTGCGATAAAACTCAACGGCAATCTATACTTTGTATATATAGTGATCGAGTCTATTATATTTCATTTATTTATTTATTCCAGATGTTGATCTCATTTTTTTTTCTAGAAGTATTATTAGACTCACACAGGCACACATACAAATGTGATATATTTTTTAATTATATAATATTTGATTTTATTTTAATAGGTTCCAAGGCTAATAAAACATATTTTATAGCCCTCAACCAATTTTTTTTTTTTTAGAGAATTGAATTAAAAAAATCTTTGGGAATTAATATTAGGTCATAATTATATATAGTTAATCCATTTTTTTTAATTGAATGATATTCGAATTCAAAAAGTGATTGTGTGTTGCAAAGCATTTTCAAGTATTTCCTTTAAATATATTTATTGTAAAGTTATTAACCTTCAGACCCTTAGCATCATCTTTTTCATCAATTTAATGGATCAATGATTAATTATATTTCTCAATCTCGGATCAATCTAATGGATCATTAATAGGCAATTAATTGAGGAACTACCTCATACTATTCAATTTCGTAATTTTTTTTTGACATTTTATAATGGAATGACATAATGTAGAATTGTTCTGTTAATTTTTCTCGTTCAGCTGATTTTGACATTAGATTGATAAGAAAATGCATGTGTATATGAGTAAATGGCTACAGAAATTTCTTAATGAACCTTTAATGGAAAATTAATGGGCGTTTTTCTTTTTTTCATCAGATCAGTGCTCAGCGCAGATGTCGAGCGCTCAAAGTAAATTATACTCAGATTAAAATTTTATCCGAACTCTGACACTCTGAGTTAAAAATAAACGCTCCAGAGCATAGATTGTAAATTTTTATTCAAATTATTTTCTAACGTCATTATTGTTTGATTGCGTCAAAAGTTATTTTATAAAATTGAAATTTAAAAGATTTAAATTGTTAGTATTTTTTTTAATGGCGTTTTTATTATTTTATTCTTAATTTGACGTTTCCATGTTTGACAACTCTGTGAAATCTAAGAAATTTTTACGAACTCACAGATCGCGCTCTGAGCACTTTGCGAGTTAAAAAAGAAACACAAAATAAATAATCTGGATAATCTGAGCAAAAAAGGAAACACATTTTTTAGCTTGACAGCTCTGACTCTGCCCTGATGAGAAAAAGAAAAACGTCCAATGGATGTGTAGTAGGCTTGTTGCATGAGGACTGCAAGTCAATAGAACTGTAGGATATTCTAATGTCAGATTATCGCAAATTAAACTTTATTAAAAATAAGTTTTTATAATGTGCTCATTAACAACTTGAGTTATTTTGAAAGAACGTTCTTTCTAATAGTCATATTAGTCATATTATTAATGTGAAGGATCGCTTGATAAGAAAGTGACTATTAGAGATTATTTAATTAATTTTTTTATATCCTTACAATAATAATCGACAGCCACTGACAGGATCTACTTTGCATAATGCTGCTATTGAAGATTCTATTGAGAAATAAAACCTTAGGAAAGATCAGAAATATATAACCTCGCTTTATTTAAAATTTAATGCAAAGATACTTCAAATACTTAAAGAATTACATTTAACTTTCGTATTATCGATTGATTGACACTTATTGCAACAAAGTAAAATAAACTAATTATAATTCAATTTAATAACAATTCATGAAAACGATTAAAAAGAAAAAATGGATTAACAAGAAAATAATTTAAGAAAAGGAAAAAACAGTTTATAATTCTTTCGTCATTAGTGTTTGGTTTTTATTTTCTTATATAAGATTTAGTAACTTATTTTTATTTATGAGGTAATCCATTCATCCGTATCAACAAGATATCAATCTATCTATCGGTATGAAATTGTTATAGACTATAGTAGAATTATTACTTTCGAATTAGAATTAAATCAAGGTAACACGTACTCCACTTACTGAAATGATTTTATTTTCATCTTTATTTTAAAACCTCGGAAATTAACGACAAAACTTGCTGTACAGTAAATATTTTAATTTTTATAAAATACTAAAATTAAAAAAAACTTCCGCAAAACAAATCATTGAAACCTTGATTTAGGTTTAGAAATTACAAATAATAAAACAATATCAATGTTTGGAAAGTTATAAGATCCTAAAGTTTTCTGGAGTGTTAGGTTCCACAGCTGGTAAGACATTTATATATTTATTTATATAAGGATATATATATATAGGGGATTGATGCCTGCCTGCCTCTTTTAGTTCTGGCAGGTGTGAATAAGACATATCTCCTTCTAATTTACGTTAGTAACTTCTAAATTTCTCCCTAAATTTTTGGAAACTCCTTGTAATCAGTGCCACCAGCGATTAATTTTAAACGGACCTGTCTTAGAACTTTATCTCTTAGAAATATTTGGGACTTATCCTCAATATAGCAACAGTACGATACCTAAGGATATTAAAGCATGAAGATTAATGACTCTTCGTCGATTGAAATACCATGTTTCTATCCAAGATATGAGATTATCCTTAATATAGCAGACCCTAATTGTAGACCTATTATTTTTACCAGGTATAGCAAAGATTTAATAATAAGTTTTGGATTTTAAGCTCAGAATTACATCTTAGTTTCGTCGAGACTCCCCCAGAAAGGTTTTGAAATTTTGTTACTGAACCCCTGTTCAAAATCTGTAAAATCTAATCTTGTATTTATGATTTTAGCTGTATTATATAATTCTGAATCACTTGTATCCAATTCTGACATAAAAAAATAAAAGTTAATTCTTATAAGAAACATAAATAGATTTCAAATAATTTTATGGTATTAAAACTCTTTAAGATAATGTTTATTTTCTAACAATAAAAATAAAACAGTTTCCATTGATTGGGTTGATGTCTTCAGAAACAATAATAAATAGAATTTCAAATTTTTATTTTTTGCAACATATATAAGATATTAAATTGATGCAACACAC
This sequence comes from Dolichopus griseipennis, assembly GCA_963082915.1. Lineage (NCBI taxonomy): Eukaryota > Metazoa > Arthropoda > Insecta > Diptera > Dolichopodidae > Dolichopus > Dolichopus griseipennis. The sequence goes on from OY720441.1 coordinate 343,281,753, forward strand.
AACTTGTAATAAATTTTTATTTCAATAATATGTCCATGATTGCTGCAACTATTATAGTAGAAAACCAGTAATAGAATAACATTTGTTTATAAATATTTTTACTATATACAGATGATTCAGTTGCTGCTGCTGCTGCACCCATCATTATATATGTAACAATTTTGGTTGAATTAAAATAGAAATAAAGGTGTAATTCTTCTCTCATATTTTACAATAAATGATAGTTACATGGTAGTAATGATGGTATAGAATTGCCATATAATAAAAAAAATGCATGCAGTGTGGTCATATCAATATAATGTAATAAAATCTGACAAATTACTGTATAGAAAAAGTCATTTAAACACAATTGCATGATGTATATGCATCAGTCATTTTATTATATTACTTTATTTTTATTGTTTTATTTTGATAATAAATTTTATATTATTATTAGAGGTGAACGTTTATTACATTGTATTGCAATTTAGGGATTGTTAAAATAAGTTAATTATAATCATCTATTTTTGTTACAAGAATCAATCTAAGATTGTTAAATGTGGCTAATTATAATCATACATTTCTTTAGTAATTTGAGCTTATATTCGCAAAAAACTCTAATATGTTGTCTTGCAAAGGTAAAATGAAGCTCAAGCCTACTCTAGTTAAGCAAGTTAATTAATAATTGATAATCTTATCACTTTAAATAAATACAAACAATAAAACTAATTTAATAGATCTGTATAACTTACAGATAATAAAGGAACATTATATTCCCAGAGTATAACTGCCACATTTCTGTATTGCATTGACATTTTTACAGCAGTTTAACAATTAACAAATTGCAGGGAAATTGTTATTGTTTAATTTTGGGGAAATGGTATGAACCATCAAAACCTAGGCCTCGCGGTTTGTTGTGCATCTCACATCCCACACTTTTTATTACTTTACAAATAATATCAAATATTTTGTAACCTGTACTGGAAGTGAAGTCATACTTTTTCTGCTAATAAGCCAAATCTTACCTACTACACCATTGAGACCCCTTTTGCAGAAAAATTAATTTAAAAAAATTAATATAAATCTTTAAATTATTCCTAAATTCAAATTAACTTAAGTGCAGCCTTCAATCGACTTTTTATTTTCTTCTCCTCCACCTCTTAACCATAATGGCACTTTTACGTCTTAGTTAAAGTTGTTTTCGAGTAATATAATTCTGCGTTTAATGTAATTCATAAATACGTAAAGCAATATATTTAATAATTCATATCATATTTAAAGAAGCAGAGCAGTTGCTCATGAGAGTAATACTGTTCTGCTTCAAACTGTCGTGTACGTAGAGATTTCCAATTTCCTGCTTTCTCAGCCACTCATATATTTTATTAATGAAACTTTTTAGTAATATTTGATACGGTTACCATGACTACTCGTGTATAAAGCACCTGTTGATAAAACATATTATTTAAGTTAATTGCTTTTTTAAAAGTTCTATTAAAGTACCTTAAAAAATAACGGTAAATGCTGTATTTAGATGCTAATTAGCAAATTTGTCCTGTTTTTAACATAACAAAAATCTTAAGCCATTTTATATTAGGATTTCATTTTATTGTGATCTGATAAATTTATTAGCTACCTCAAATCCTATTCCAATAAATTATGTATTCTTTTTTTCAATAAATCTATGCATGCATAGTCAAAAATTGTTGAACACCTTTTTATAGTTCTAAAAATAAAAATATGAAATAAAACAATCTAATTATAATATTCATTCTTTCGTAACCTAGACTACATTTTTTTTATTTCCTTCCAACACAAAAAACAATAAAATTAATTTGTAATATGATGCCCTATTTCGGTCCCAATAATTTCAATATATGCAATACTTAGTTAAGACACACATATTTTAGGATTTATATTACAAAAGTAAAATAATTTTTTTTTTTTCCTTTTTCTAATTTTTTTGTTTTATTTATTATTTCATAACAAATTTGATTTTATTTTATGACTTTTTTTTTTTAATAGATTTTCCATAGATTTTTTATTTTACACATCTGTAAAGAAGGGAGGGGGGAAGATCGGGAAATACGCGATCGCTTAAATGGAGCGATAAAAATTGTATTTTTTTTTCACATATTTGTGCTCTGATTCTGTCCATTTCTTTTTTTTTTATAACGGGTTTTTTTTATAAGTTTTTTTTTATTTTTTTTTTTTTTACATTTATTTTTGGATTTTTTACTCTTAAATTATAGAACGGATGGACATAAAGCCAGTTCAAGCACTTGTTGGTTAGAGTTCGTGACTTTAAACTTCTTAGTAATTATATATATATGTGTTTTTTATGTATTTATTGAAGTAGAAGTTGTAAAAGTTCTTAGAATACATTTCTTTAATGATTATGACCATAATATTAGAAGATATAAAATTAAAACTATATAGCATAGTATAGTATATTTGAGTATATGTATATTATCAACATAAATTAAGTGTGAATTTGTGGACAAAAGATTTTTATTGAATCAAATGTTAATAGTATCATTACTATTTATAACTATTATAGTAATTCTATAATTAAAGATTAAAAATCAGTCTTTTTTAGAAAGAACCTATCAATTATATATAATAAATCAAATAACTTTACAGTTCCTCCTAGTACTCGTATAATAATTTTATAGTATGTATATATAGATTAGTAATCAGATTTAATAATCGGATTCATATAAAGTTATATAGTGTACTTTATTACTGATCTAATTATTGTAATTTAAGTGTATATAAATGAATAGAATTAAAAAATTTATGTTATCTCTAATTAGTAATAAAATTCAAATTAATTTAATGAATTAATTATTATTTCTTATACCTCGATATTAAATTAACTATTGAATTAAATACTGCGGTTGTATAGTGCAATAGATAGTACAAGAAAGTAAAGTACAAGAGTTTAGACTAAATCAATTATTATTTAGGATAAAAAAAAATACGCTCAGCCTCAGTTCAATTGATCTTCAAAAAAATATCAATTAAGTTTTTATTTATATATTGATTTTTATTTTATATATTTTATGACATGTACGACGATTAAATCCCACACTCTCTCAGTCAATAAGCCAACCACTAAACTCTATTTAGGCATCCATTAAATCTATTTATTTATTTATTTAAATTCTAATTTTACAAAAAAAGATACTTAAGCAATATAAGTGTTTCCCACGGCTACATAGGCCATTGTAAGGAATATAGGAATAACTTATAATTATTATATATTACTAGCTAATATCCGGTGCGCGTTGCTGCGCTTCTCAATGGAGTTTTAATCGAAGTTGATGTTACTGCAAAAAGTTAACACAAAAATTACACATGGTGTAAATGTTAATTTTAAAATGTACGAAAGAAATTTTTTTAAAATGTTTTTTCTAGGATTATTCTAGTAATTTTTGAAATTTCTGAAATTGAAAGCAGTACAAAGTACTTTCCAAAATTGGACGTAATTTACTTCCAAAAAGTATTTTTTGACCAATCGTAGGACCGACAAGTGCTACCAAACACCAAGCCTGTTAATAGACTCAACTCAATTCTCAAGGAGCATCACGTATACAAAATTTGAAGTCAATTGGTCAAACCGTTTTCATTTTAGAACAAAAAAGTTTAAATACTTGCACCAAAGCCCCAACTTGGAGGTTTGTTGGAACAAAATTTTAGGCCCACGATTTCTTTGCGTACCCAAAAACCCCTATATACAAATTTTCATGAGAATCGGCTGGGCAGTTTAGGAGTCTATTCGTAATATACAAGCAAACAAACATTCGCTTTTATATATATAGATTATTTATAATTAAAATTTATTTTTTACTTATTTACATATCATGTTTTAATTTACAATTTTTATTTACAAATTTATAATTTTATCTTTTAAATTCATAGTAATAGATTATAGCTATACTTATTATATTTTATTAAGAATTTTTATAGATTTTAAATACAATTAAATTTAACTTGACATTTAGTTGTCCTATATTTGTTTACTTAATAGTGACATAACAGTTTAAGTTCTATTTTTAATTGAAAACACAAAAGAAGTAGAGACGATTAAAACTATTAATTTTGTATGTTGAACTCACTACATATATTAAATCTATTTATTATGTAAATAATTTAAAATTTATTTTGCATACTTGTAGGTGTTAAAAATTTATTTTTATTATATCAGAAAAGTTATCGATTTTAATTGAAACCAATTATTTAGCATTACTGTATGCTTATTTGTTCAAATCTTTTTAGTTTACATATTTTGAAAATAATTTAACATGAGTTCAATAATTATGCAATTTTCAATCAATTCACGTAAATTTTTTAAATTAAATAAATTAAAAAATTTAATCATTTTTATCTATGAAATCCGAAATTAAATAACAGAAAAAAAATTTAATTTTAAACATTTTAATTCCACCTTAATTTTAAATAATTTATTATATATAATTTTATTAATATACAAATATATTTTATAATATATGTTATTTATTTAAAAAAGTTTTAAAATCTTAATTTGATTATAAAATTGCTCATTCGTTTGATAATCGATTTAAAAACTGGATAAATATAGTGATACCTACGTCCTACACCTTAAATCAAGCACTTTAATCTCATACTATTTCAACTTATTTAAGCACTAAATATAAGACCTCTGTATAAGACATTGGAATTGAACAAGAGAAATGCAACTATTATATAACCGTTACTGTAGTTTAACATATTCGCCCATATTTATAAAGTAAGAATCAAAGCATTATCTAGTATCTACTCGTAGTTTATAAATACGGCTCATTAAGTTGCATAGTTTAAAAAATCTAACTGGACTGGACTCATATTTCAAATTATATTTGTATTACATAAGCTTTGTTCATATAAAACCTTAAAATTTAAACGCATTTAAACGACTTTAATTGAAACAGTAGAGCTACGAAATATACTGTTAAAAAAAACACTATCAATCAATCAAAAAAGAACAATCAATCAATCAAAAACGAACAACGATTCTAAAATTCTATTTTTCTAATGTACACTTTCGAAATATCCAGTTAATTCTTTAACATATTATTTAAAATAGAAGGCTTGTAAATTTTTAAAGAATAAGCCTGGTCCCTTTTAAATTTTTTTGCGATTACAATTTTTTCAGTAAAATGTCAAAATCGTAAAATGTCATAAAATATCAAAACAACAGTGTATCAAAACATTTTAGAAGTACCATCACTATATTAGTCAATCAATCAAGTTAATGTTCAATTCAAATCAAGTCCTACAATTGTCTGAAACAACTAAACAATTATTTTTAAATTCAAAATTTATTTTTAAATAAAAACTATTATTTTTTTTTTATTTTTAAACTTTTTTTTATTATATTCTGGAAAAAAAAAACGCATAAACAAAATTAAAAAAATTTAAAAACAAAGAAATGTTTCTAAAGGTACATTAACATGTGTAAACATAAGAAAATTGTTGAACAAAAATTTATGTACGACATTTTGATTTTAAATAGTATATGTGCACTTAATCAGTGTACTGGACACAAAAGCTTTGCTACACAACAAATGTTGTACCGGCAAAATAGACATAAAAAAAAAATCCAAAAAAAAAAATTCAAAAAAAAAAAAAGCTGCTAAGCAATAAAAAACATTAAAAAATTGCTGCAGGGGTTTAAATTTCGATTTCATTTTTATAAAAATTTTCAGTTTCAATTTTAATGTTTTTTTCAATTTTTCTATTTTTCTATTTTTCTATTTGTTTAGCATGGAACTTATATGAATATAGAGTTCAATGAATATACAATGAAGTAGATGGCATTGTCATTTATCTGGAAAATGTAATTTGATTTTTCGTTTTTCTTTTCTATTAGTTTTTACTTTTTAGATTTTGTCTAGTAATTGTACTATGCTATTTAGGAACTGTGCTACCACAAGTAAAATAATTATTTGACTGTTATACTTGTCAAAAATAAATGTCATTTATGTCATTACGTTTTTTACCTTAACATAATAAATCAGTTTTTTTAAAAGTTTAATCAATAATTAAATTATACTAATTATAATTAGTAAAATTAACGTTCCTAAAATTTACAAAATAAATTGATTTCTTCAAACTTGAGAAAACTATTTTGGTATAAAATTCGACCAAATTCTAATGTAATAATATAATTGTTGTTCTTATAGTGAGGAGGTGGTTAGATCTAACCGTCACTGTCAACTTTTTTCAACGCCTATAGTTGGGCAAATTGATTTCTTTAATGAACTGGATTATCTTTCCTTGTTTCGACTCCTTTACAATACCGAAATCTTCTTAGTATCTTTCTCTTAAGACCCTGATTCTTAGATGCTCAAGTGCTTCGTATTACCACAGGACATTTCCTCCCGTTCAAATTCTCTGATTTCTGGTAGTAGCCATAACTATTCTAACTACATGGGCCCTAAGCTTGAAGTGGCTTGTGCTTAACTCTGTTAATACTTTAAGATAACACTTTTATAGTTTTAGGATCTTTTTAGTTTTATTGCTACTTGGGTTTAACCAGAAGGTTTTCGTGTGAAAGTAGATTAGATCTACAATTACGTAATAGATTTTTCATCGATCCAAGTAAGATGACGTTTGAACATGACACATGTAAATTGCATTGGCTCATTACCGATGATAATCGGAAACAAGCAATTATAGAATTATAGAATTTTATTTTAAGAGATTTGTAGGTTGTAAGTTGTAGGATTTGTAAATTCAAGATTTCATTTAAGAATTAGGTTCAAATCTATTTCTCAACTTTATCCAATCTTTCAAACTTCTTTACTCAACACGCTCAAATAAAAATATCAATTATAAGATAATTTTACAATTGCGAAGTATTTATTTTCATCAGAACTCCATGACTTCAAAAATTTTTTTTATTATTTTTATAATAATTTTTTTTTTTTTTGGTCCAAATATTCTGTTTAGGTTGATTGCATTTTCATGTTTTGTAGTCATTCTAGAAAAAAAAACAATAAAAAACATTTAAAATTAAAATACATTAACATACAAAAAAAAAAAAACAAAATATAAAAAAAAATGTTTCTGGTCTGAATAATGTTGCATAGTTTTTTTTTTAAGTCTAATAAAGTTAAATAAAAACCTTGGACAATTTTTTTTTTACTTTAATGTTTTTTATTTGTAAATTCTTTGTGTAAACGTGTATAACGTGTATATTTGAACATAATTACAAACAGTTTACTTTTAAATTTACCTTTTCTTATTTTATAGTAGACCTTAATTAATTTTGTTTTTTTTTTTGATTTTTACTCAATCACTTTTTTTTTAATTTAATATTTCATGGTTATGTGCATTTTAAGAGCAACACCTTTCTTGAGGGCTTATATTGTAAAATAATTTTATAATGACAATCAGATACAAACAAATACAATAGTTTTGACCAAAACATATTGCTGGACCATAAATGACTTTAAAAACAAAGTAACGGTTTTTTTATTAAATTATAATAAAGCATAAAAGATTTTCGTAAGGTATAAATTATTAATATTGTAATTGACAGGTAGTGTGGCCTCGATAACTAATAATTAATCGATTCATATTATTATAATATATTATTAATCCAATCGATTTATTTTTAATTTTAATAATAATAGAATCGATTTGTTTTCAAATCTTTTAACAATAAAAGCTCAATAAAAGAAAATCAAAAAATGTAAACATAAATGCCATTGAACTTGCGTCAAAAAAAAAAAAACTTCATTCAAAACAACTTAAAGCCAATTTTGAATGTTGTTTTACGAACAATTATATTTTATTTTGTAATTTTTTGATTTTGCCCCCCTATTCAAATACGAACCAAAACATTTTCGTATATTGTCTTGTTTAAGAATAGAAAAAAAAATATGATTTTTTGTGCTTTCTTTCAATTTATTTATTTTACATTTCTAAACAAAGATTCCTCCTATTCTAGAATATGGGGGAAATGCATTAAATCAGAACCACTATAGGATTTATTGTTATAAATTGAATATAAATATTTCATATCAGAATTGAAGATGTTTTAATGTATAATATTACAATATAATTGTTTTCCAAATACGACTATCCATACAATTGCCGATCTTTAAAAGTCAAAATTCTGAAAACGCTTATAGCCTATCTACAATGACGCTCTCGCTTCGCTCTCTTTTCGCTATCATTACGTAGTCTAAAAAGGAGTGCCCACAATGAAATGTACATGACAGCGTTTTTTGACGTTGTTTTGTTTACAACTTTCATGAATTTAAAAAGATAGTTTAAAGTTTATTATATAGCTATTTTGAATAATGGTTTGATATTATTTTACCGAAGATAGAAAAAAAATTAATAATTTTACTAATTTTTTATTCTGATAATATATTTTATAAGTTCAATTATTTGACATTTGAATACATAAAGCGAAAAAGTTAAAAGTTAAACAACCTTTATAATGTGCGTAATGATAGCGTAATTGCTACTGCGTTTATTGTAGACAATTAAATATTCATGAGTTATTTTAGATAGGTATTAAATATTTGAATTCAAAATTAATAACTGTATGTTTTGGGACACGTGCAGTACTTATACTTTTTGATATTCTTGGGGAAAACTTATTACTTATCCGAATCACCAGTTCTATTCTATTAAATTTTCAGACACAGAAAAAAGAAAACAGTTTTTAGTTTGAAGTTTTTTATTTTGAGCATACTTACATCAAATATTAGGACGTGTAATAGTTTTCCGAACCGGAACTCCAAATCTCACAATTTTCGAGACATGGCGGAACATTTATGCACCAAATTTAAATATTCTTTATTGATTTTTTAAATACGCTTGCCCAGGGAAAACTGTCGTTTAGAAGCTTTCAGAGTCAATCCTCTTTATGCGTAAGAAGAGTAATCTTTGGTATAAATTAGTAATTGATCGTGTAAGCGAACGGAACTAGGAACGAACACGGTTAACTTGACTTAGGAAGAGACGGTGATCAAAAAAATTTATATTTAAAATCATCATTCAAATATGATTTTTTTATAAATTATTAATATCTGCCTGCACTTAATATTGGGTACAGCATTCGACGTCAATAAACGAATCAATCTGAGAAAGGTATAATATCTTCAATTTCTTTTCAATATAAATATATCATAAACTGAGCATCAAATTTGTTACATGCACAATTATTGCGTTGTACAAATTATTAATGAGCGCATGTAATGTTCAGTGTAGTAATATTAGAAAAAAATATGGTTTATGTTAATACGAAAAAAAATTAAAAAATTTTGTAATAATAGTTAAAGATAATATTTGGATAAAAAATAAAGGTTAAAAAATGAGATTAAAAAAAATAAACATATTTTTAAAAGATATCTTTCTTTATTTTAGGCATCATAACTGTAACTCCTACTCCAGTTATGGTAAAATTTTAGTTAAACAATAATAAATGCTTGTCATCTTGTTAAGGTCTTCTCAAGAAAATCTAGAAAAAAATTTTCTATTATAATGTACTTACAAAATATACTGGGTGATTTTTGTTTGATTGAAATAAAATTATAAATTAAATTATTGCTAATTGCTAAACTTGGATAGATATAACCATTGTTTAATTATTGAATTTTATTCAACTATCTTTTATCTTACCTTTCACCTATTTGCTACTTACATAAGGGGGTAAAAAACCATCAAAAGCTAGCTAGAGAACTAAACCATTTGGTTGTATGATATGTTTACTCACAAAAAAACCTCGTCTCATAGCCTACAATTGAATCTAGCACCCTAACTGCTTACGTAGTATAATGAATGAAACGATGAGACTCAATGACTTGAACTTTTTGTAAATTATAATTATAGGGAAACACATGCAGTGGTAATGCGTCCGACAATTTGGAGATGCGATTTATAAAAGAGTTGCTATATTTCGCAGGTCAATTTCAAAAAAGCTCTACATTATATAAATGAGAGAGCTGCTAAGCGTGTATTTCGTCTAAAGGATTCGATTTATTGCTTAAACAAACAGCTCCTATCTTGCGGCGGCGACTTAAACATGGTAAGTCTTTTTTGGCATTTTTATCATTAATGATATGAACAGTTCTGTTTTGTGTCTAATCAAGATATTGAAGATCAATCTTCCTGCACCAACTAATGTGTTAGTGCTTGCCTTGTTATCACTTATTATTTTCCTGACTTGTACTTCTACACATCTTATAAAATATTACCTTTATTCTATGACAGGGTTCATTAAGTCTTGCAAATTCTGTGCATTACCTCTTTCGGCGTACAACCAAGGAAATTACTATTATACATCATAATAATCACCTTGTTATGTATTTATATTATATATTATTAATATAATATTTTATTTTCTTATTATACACAATACATTCTATTGTATACATAGTTTTGAATATTTTCATACACACCTCTCATCAAATCAATTGAAAATTTCAAATTTTTTCTATAAAAAAAAAAAAAAAAACTATTTTTAAGTTAATAAAAATAATCATTATTGTTAATAAAAAAAAAATATAAATTATTAACTTCACCTCTTTTTTTTTCATTATAAATATTATAATAAATAATATAAAAGATAAATAATTGACTTTTTTATAAATAATTCTTTTTTATAATAATCATCAATACAATAGAAAGAAGAAGTGAAATTGGGCCATTTATAGAACAACAATTGCCGCCTATTAAAAATTGAATGCGCTTCTAATAGCCAAAAGCGTTCAATCAATATTTTTTTTTTTCAATATACGTATGTTTTTTGTCTTCAATTTTTTTTTTTCATTCATTGTTATCTTATTTTATTAGTACAGCATTGCGCGCAGGTACACAGGTACAGTAAAATTTATCAAATTCACCTGTATCATGATTGGTTTTTGAACTTTAATTAGATCACAATTATTAGCGTTCTCATGATGATTTTCTGGAAAAAAAATATTATAAACATTTTCTGTCTATTCATTTATTTGTATTTTACTTTTTTTTTATTCGTCAGTTAAAATTAGATTTGAATTGTTAATAATAGAATTTTATATTACTTTATTTTATACAATATTCAATATGGACCATTCATAACTATTGATCATCATTTGTTCAAAGATGAATGATTGGTTACAAAAAATCAAAATACAAAACAAAAGTGAATTTTCACGTGTGGTCTCTAATAATTCATAAACTTGTAAATTAAATTTACAATATGATAAACGTTAAATAAGAAATAATTAAAAAAATATATTATTTACATAATATTGTTATAATATAGATAATAAATAATGTGTCAATAGATAAAAAGCGAATTTATATAAATGAAAACGAATTAAATGTAAAATATAGTACATATTTGCATACCAACTGAATGCACTGAATCAAAAATTTATGCTCCATCTACAATAAACGAACTCGTGACGTACTCGTGATGCTTTCTACGCGTAGTCTATGAAGAAATGTCCTCAATAAAATGTATATGACAGGTTTTTTTTGACATTGTTTTGTTTACAAATTTCATAAATTAAAAATTTTTTAATATTCTTTAAAATAAATAATTTTTTTTTAATATTTTCAATTAAATTATAAAAAAAAACAATACCTACTTCTTTATTTTTTGTTTTGAAACTTTTCAATATTTGATATTTGAATGGGTTTAGGTAGTGAAAAAGTTAAAAGTTGTTTAATTTTTAAGAAGACTGCGTAACGAGAGCGTCACGCAATGCAACAGCATTCTTTGTAGATAAGGTATTCCTTTGAATAATTACTGACTATAACTTTTGCAATTTGTTGATAAAACTGTCATAATAATTTTGTGGTAGAGTACTGTCAAAAATAATAAATGATCAATCTACTGATATTTGCAAAAATTTTATGATATCTACTACTTCAATTAATTAATATGAAGACTAAATTTAAAATTACATGTATGCGGTAAAACTGCAGTATAACTATAGTTAGCACTTTATTGACGCTGATTAGACGTTCAGTTTTTCAGTCAGTGCTTCAGTACTGGAAAAATGTGAAATGATTATGCTATTAGTTTTAACTGGCGCTTTTTAAATATGACAGAAATTGAGAAATGTCATTCGTTAGCTACAACTGGAAATAAAACATCAAATTTTTCAAATAAAAATCAAGCAATCAGTTAAAAATGACTGATTCACTGAACGTCAGATCAGCGCCATAGATTATTTCAGTTGCTACACATTTTTTATACATAAAATATACTTTTTATTTCATACACAAAAAAACTTTGTAGACATTTGTATTAAACGCTTGACTTTGTCCAAACCAAAAACTTTATTATATTTAATAAATTTTAAGTTTTCAAAATTCCAAAACATCTTGACATTACAAATAAATGTTGCCGTAATGAATTTTTATTTACGTAATAACTCTAAATTACATGCCTCTTCAAAACTATGATTAAAACAAAAATCGGATGAGCAAAAAATCCTCATTAAAACTTAGTTGGAAATTTATTGGAAAAATCAGATTAAAAAAATACATACAAACTTATTATCTAACTTAAGAAACCCAACCTTTACAGAAAGCACTTTTTATATACATAGGTAGTATTTAGGACAATCATACTTTTCTATTACATAATTGTATCATACTTAAAATTAGCTTAAATTAGCTTATCAATTACAGTCTAAAATGAATGACCACCCTCGTCGAACAGAATTTAAAACCAACGTTACATTACTCAGAAATGTTCAACCTCCCTATAAGAATAATTGGTTGTAATATTTATATACCCTTATCAATTATTAATAATAATATGATAGCTCCAATTCACTCTTACTCAAAATGTTCATACTTACTTATATTTATATTTGTAAAATGATTATAAAACCTATCTTTCATAAAAAAGTTTTTTTAAATCTTTCAAAACTGTATTTATTATTTAATATTATAACTTATAAGAAAATTCGTGAACAGAATTTTTTTAAAAAATAAGAGTAAATAACGGTTAAATTTTAAATAAACTTTTTTACCAAAAAATATTATAAAAATAATCTAAAAACAAACTTACAAAAAAAACTTTATGTATGCTATTGTTGACATTTTTGTAAGGTAATAAATATTGTTGATAAAACCGAGGTTACCTTTAAGTCTTGGATTAACTTTTGTTTTCTTTTTGTTTCTTTCTCAAAAAATTAAGAAAATTGTATATTCAAATAAATTGGCCTAACTGTTGGTCGTTGGTCTTACAGCTAGCCTTGTATATATTAAATTGATAGCATCTGAACAAAAAGAACTCAAAGCTCAAAAAACGAAAGAAATTATGAAGAAATCAACTGTGAATTAGAAACAAATTTTGAATTCTATCTGGTGCGCCTTAGTGCGCAATTTTAAAATTCATAAAAGAGTTGTAGTGACTCAGAAAACAGTTGACCCACATGAAGAAATAAGCGGTGAATTTGAATTGAGTTTGGTTTCTGTCTGGTGCGCGGTTTTAAAATTCAGGGTTGTAATGACAGAAAACAGTTGACCCACATGAAGAAATAAGCGGTGAATTTGAATTGAGTTTGGTTTCTGTCTGGTGCGCGGTTTTAAAATTCAGGGTTGTAATGACAGAAAACAGTTGACCCACATGAAGAAATCAGCGGTGAATTCGAAGCAAACTTTGAATTCTGTCTGGTGCGCTTTGGCCCGCAATTTTGAAATTCATAAAAGAGCTGTAATGACTCAAAAAACAGTTGACCTATATAAAGAAATCTACGGTGAATTCGAAACAAACTTTGAATTCTCTCTGGAGCGCCTTAGTGCGCTGTTTTAAAATTCATAAAAGGGTTGTAATGACTTGTAGAAACTGCGAATATCATTAATTTCTCCAAAAATGCCAAGAAAACCCTTATAGAACCATTTTATGAATTTTTAAACTGCGTACTGAAGCGTACCAAACAGAAAACGAAATTTCTTTCGAACTTTTATGGGATTTTGATGTTTAATTTGTTAAGGCTTAATTAATAAAAATGTATTTATATAACCTTACGGACCTAGCGGTTACTGAAATTTAGGTATTTTGGTACCGATATCTGCTTCGGAGTGTAGGTGCTTTAAATTCAATTCCTTCTGTAAAAAATATGTTCAAATCTTCAATTGGAACAACGTGAGACTTTTTATTGTTTATCTAATTTTAATTTTTTTATCATATTTAACATACGAGAAGATATTGTTACTCTTTTATATGAATTGTAATATTCTTAAAATATATATATATATATAATATATCTATAGCTTCTTTTGGTTTCTTCAGTTTTTATCTTATCTGATAGCTATATACACAATGTAATTTCAAGACATATTTACTTTTTTATTTCTGTTGAAAGAATGTAAAGTTTACTAATTTTAATCGGTTAAAATTTTGGGGTCATATATACAATTTCCTGTTTTTCACCTCAAGAAAAAACAAATTTTTTTTGTTATTTTTCTTGATAATAACTGATAAGTACAAGAAAAACGGTTATTTTAATCATTAAGATGTTAGAATTTTTAAAAATTTTGTAATAATGTTTTAAAATAAAATTATGAAGTAAAATTTCATTTTAAATTATTTTGTTAAAATTTTTTTAAATATTTTGAATTTTGATAGAAACATCAAGATAGGGAAATGGTAATAACATTTAATTAAAACGTTGTATCACAATTTCCGATAAGAAAATGATTAGGAAAACGCTGTGTTATTTAAAAAAAAAAACAATTTCTAAGATCAAAATACTTTTGGCTGCTTATATTATACAGATGTAATAAGTTTGTCAAATTCTCAATTGTCGGATTTGATAAATTTAGTGATTATGCTTCAAAAATTATATCATATATGAATATACTTCACGTTTAGGGAATTAGGGGGTATCATGCTATTATACTAACGATTGAAGAAGATGTGATTAGGGAAAAAATAGAAAATATTGAATTTTATCTGTTCAATGCTTTTCAAAAATTTGAATCTATTAAATATTTTTACTTTTAAAAAACAATAAAATGCAAAAGTTTAACTTATTCACTGATGCCTAGTATGTCTTATACTGCAGTTTTCAGACAGACTTTGCTAACAATAAAATTAAAAATATGATTGCATCGAAAGACCTTTGTTTTAACCTTTTAACAAATAGAGTTGTTTCATTGAAATAAGCTCCATGGAAAATTTTATTTATCATATATATTTAGTTACAATGTCCAATAGTACGACATAATAATATCCAACATTTCATTATTCTTTAATTAAATATATAAAGCCAAGTAGAGTACATTATGGCACGATATACACTAACAATACGCACTATCATAGTAACCCAACTTAAAACATGTCAAGCTGCGTAAAGATGATCAATGACCGCTAACTGAGTCACATTATACCTTCATATATCTTCCAACATATCAAGATCCCTCAAAAAAGCAAGATTTTGGGACACTAGTTTTAGAAACGCGTCATGTACCAGTCGACTACATTAATAACTTGCCTTAAAACATTAGATATTAAGTCTCATAAATGTGATTAATATCTGATTGATAACTCAGTCGTTAAAGAGGCGGTTTTTCAATCGAAAAGTCTCGGATTCAAATTTTGGACAGATCATATCTAATAAAAAAATATAATTTAGAATTGATATCGTAATAGGTTATATCATAATATAAATCATAATTATTTCATATCATAATTGATGATAGTTCCAAATCAAATTAAGACCATTGTGACTTCTAACATAAATCCTCTTTAAATATGAATAAATCATTTAAATTTTTTCAATTATATTACTTATTAATATTTTTCTAATTTTTTTTATTATTTATTTCATAGGATTTTGGTGGGAGCTCCATTAGGTAGAAATCTTCAACCACAGACAATGAAATCTGGCGCATTATACAAATGTCCAATAACACAAGAACAACGTGATTGTGAACAGATTATAACAGATGGCCGAAAATGTAAGAAAATTTTCAAATTAATTTTAACTAAAGACTTTTATTTAAAAGTTATTTAATTAAAATTAAAGATTAAAGCAAAAAATTTAATTTAAAATAAAATAATTAAAACAAATATTTAAAGTAAATGTTATATAATATATTAAACAAAGTTAGTTAATTGGTGCAGGAAAAGCTATATATAGTTATTAAAATTATTATTATTTTTTTTTTTGTAAATAATAGACTTTTTATTTGAAATATTAAAAAATTTAATATTTTTAAGTTTAATACAATTTCAGCTAATAAAATTTCTTTTATGTTTTTTAAAAATAAAATTTTAAAAATACTTTTTTAATTTAATTAAAAAGTAAATAATTATTATTTGAGTAAATAACGAAATATTAATTATTTGAAACTAGATAACTAAAATTAGACGCGCCAAAGACTTCTGTTCTCAGATATTAAACCTACAGATTTAATTGATACTTTCCGAATGGTGGTGAAATAATGTCAAATTTAAATATGGTCGAATCAAAAACCGATGTGTTATTTTGGTTTGTCTTTATGCCAAAGCTGATTCGTCTTTATTTCATTTGACGTTATTTCACCCCACCTATTTTTATTTCATTTATAAATAAAACTTGTACTTTATTTTATTATATGTGTTTTAATTAATTTTAACAATTTAAAAATAAATTAAATACTTAGATCAATATTTGATTCGCAGTTTGACATAAATTCACATGATAATTTTAAATTGGCATTAATTGCATAATGTGAATCTGAGTCAAATACAAAAATCCTAAATATTTTTATTTAATTTTAATAATTTGATTTAAAAGCAAATCCGAAAACAGAACTCTTATGGCAAATTTGATAATATAGAGATAGGGTTAGTAAAAAGATATTTAATAAAATTGTGTTAACATTTATAAATTTATAATTTAATAAAATAATTCAATATATTTAAAATGATATTTATATTTATAATCAAAATATATTTAAATATTGCATTCTAATTTCAAAATGAATAACTTAATGAAATTTTATTTAAATATAATAATTTTATGAAATTTGAGAAAATTATAACCAATTTAATATTAATTCAAGGCCTGGAATATTAACGAAGGACATACATTTATAATGTCCTTAGATTTTAAGATTCGAAAATATTCTTTAACATTGAACCAAATTCAAAATATGCAATTTATATAAAAAAAAAATACTAAAATATTTATTTAATGTTAGTGTGTCAAAAATCGGGGTTTATTACTCCAATAATCGAATTTATATTTAGATTTTACAAAAGAAAATCAATGGAATTCAACCATATCTAAACCTAAATAAAAATATATTGAAAATATTTCATTTAAATATCTTTTCAATGGTGTTGAAATTTTAAAAATTTTAATTATAATTGTTTTAGTTTTTTTTTAAATAAATTGATCTGTTTTACATCGACATATACGTACACCTAACTAAACGTCTATAATGAATTTTTTGGCAACATAAAATCGAATTCTTTCATTAAATTTTTCGAAAATTTTTTCAGTCAATGAAACAATTAAAATTAAGACCGTTTACACAATAGGAGTAGTTTGTTTTTGAATTTAAATAAAATCGGATATTTATTTAGAAAACCTGAATTTGTTTTATAAAAATCTTAAAATAATGCAAAAATAAAAATTTTATTATAACAGAATTTTCAACTATTTAAATTTCTAATTGAACGTTATGCGTCTATTATTCTTCAAAGAGCCGACGTCTTTTTAACTTGAAAATGTTAAAAATTTGAACATAACTTTTTTATTATATGAAATTGATAACCTCTGTTGAGGATAACCCAGTCACATTCGATAATTTCTATTTTATCTGGCAATTCTAAACAACGCAGGAACTTCTTCAACGTTTAGTATAATTCGTATCGAATCTTAATAGAAAATATGATTGAAAATATTTTTTTTTTATTCCTTTTCCACTCCTTTAAGGAGTATAGGGCATTCACCAAGTTTTTATTTTAAACTAGGCTTCAGTTTCTTTAATCATAATATTCACTAAGCCGTTGATTACTCGGCTGTAGCTATTGTATAAGGTTATGAAATATGAATGCACAAATGTTAACTTTGTGCGCCATCTATAATCTTACACAAGAATTATTTATATATTTTTATTAAATCTTATTTTATATTAGGATATACGATATAATTAAACAATTTTACGATATTTTTTTTATTGGATATGATCTGTCTCGGGTTCGACCTTCTACATGAAAGGCGGCGTCTTTACCACTACGCCATTGGTCAGATAATTGAAAATATACATAACACAAATCATCATCATAATTCATCATCATCTATATTAATCGGCTTATTCGGTCACAAAATTGCCGGTCGCTGCTCAATTGTTTATTTATTAATATAAATCATAATGCAAGTGCGAAAATCGCTCGAGTTTTAAGCGATTCGCAACCTTAGTACATATTATAACAGTATTAAAAAAATAACGGTGAAAGCGTAACTTAATTAATTCCTCTTTTATTTTTTCAAATTGCGAATTTCTTTAAAATCTAATAATTCCATAGTTTCATAATTTTGAAATAAACTCTTGAAGAATTTCTTTTTGTAAAAATTGCGCAATAAATATTTCATAAACCAAATTGGGCGTAAAAGAACACCTCCTTGTTTATTTTATAAATATCTAAATCTGATCTATTACTAAATCAACCGACTAACGAATAATTCCATATAATTATAATATCATACAAAATTTTCTTCAAAATAAAAATTAAAAATTTTCTTAAATACAATTTAAAGTAAATTATAATTTGTTTTCAATAAATTAAAAATTAATATTAATATTTTTTTTTTAAATGGAATGCAATGTTTAAATATATATTTACAATAATATTTTGTACGTATATATCAATTAAATAAAGTATAAATAAATATAGAAAATATTACGTAGGGGTGAAGGTTTTTAAACATTTTTTTTTTTTTTAGAAATTTTGTAATTATCGAAAAATTTTAAAATAGATTTGAAATTTTAGATTTAAGTAAATATTAAATAATAAGTATTTGTAATTTTCAAGGAAACGTTATTTTTCTTCTATACTATCTGTATTTGTTTACAATTTCTATTTATGTTTTATCATCTATATTGATATTATATTTGTTTCAATATTTAAATTTTAAAATATTGTTAGATATATTTAAAATATATACATATATATTATTTGTTTATAAGTTAAAAACTACAATAATTAAATAAAATATTTAAATTACAATATATATCATATGAGAGAATTAAAAACAAATTGGGTAAAAATAAATGGAATTAATAAGTGTATATTTTTAGATTTTAATAACTCTTCAACACTTTAATTTAAACTTATTATAGTATAAAATTTTGTTGCTTTATTTAAGTCGCACGTCAAAATACGTTAGTATATTTTTTAAATCCTTCAGATTGCGTTAATACAAAAACGTGCATTTAAAAAGGAAATACTTGCAAATGAGTTTGACAATCTTCTTGAACTAATACAAAAGTAGTATACATAAGGTTTTATTTTTATGTTATGCGTTGGAATCGAAGTCTTGACTTAGTAAATCCCATTTTTCAAAAATCTTCCAAAATTTTTTAAAAATCGCGTATTAGAAAATTCCATTTTTAAAAAATATCGTTTTAGAAAATCTGTTTTTTGAAAATCTAGTTTTTTCTATTTTTTTATTTTGGAAAAAGTTGGTAATTCTGTATTTTGTATCCAACTCCAGAAACTAAATTTTTTAAGTAAGGAACATTTTTTCAATAAAAAAAGAGATTTTAAAAAGAGGATTTACTAAATCGAGATTTTGAAACATTCCCGTATGTTTTTCTTTAAGATTCTCAAAATCTGTTAGAAGTTTTCCAAATATTCTTCAAAATTTTAACTAAAGTGCCGTTATTAGTTATGACTAATATAAGGGTATACTTCTCACTTAGATACCAAATATTCGAATGTAATAAGATATCAAAAATGTCGAACGTAGAAAAATATTCTTCAATTCAAAAACTTATATAAAAAACTTCGAAATACTAAAATTCAATAAAAATTTAATAATATATCGAGATTATTTAAATTATTTTATAGAATATCCGAAAATATTCAATATTTAAATTAATTAAAACCTTCCTGCAATAAATAATAAAAATCCAATTTAAATTCAAAAATATCCAATTAAATTTGAGTTGTTACAGAAATAACATGGATATCAATTTTAAATGTTTATTCTTTTAAATAATTATTTTATTAATATATTTGTCTAAAATGTGGTGTAACAAACGCATTCAATTAAATGTGTTTTGTTGGATGTGTTCAATTATAAAAAAATAAAATATTAATGTTTTGTTGGATGTGTTTTATTTTAGAAAATAAAATATCCAAAACTATCATAAGCAGGCCAAAAAATATTTTATTAATTCTTAATAAAAAAAAAAACATTTTTATAAACTTAAATTTATATGAAATAGTTTATTTCAGTTTTAAAAATCACAGAAGATTTTTGTGAAAATTTAAATAAAAAGTAAAACATTTTGCATTTAAAATCGAGACTATGATTTACAGGATCATTCCTGTTTTAAGTCTTCATTAATTTCAGTGAAATACTGAATTAATAAGTATAGGCCAAATATGTGCTTTGGTGTTCTGCTTGCTTTGCTTTGAAAGCAAATAACCAAGCAAAGCAACCAAAGCAATTTCAAATTTTCCCTAACTTTATTTTTCGATTTCACAGGTACCAAAAAAAAAAATTTTTGTTTATACTGTTTTACAGCAATATACAACAATTTTTCATAAACATTCAACATTTTTTCATCCAAATTAAACATTTTTTGATATAATAAATATGATGAAATGTTTAATTTGGATGAAAAAATGGTAAATGTTTATTAAAAATTGTTGTATATTACTGTAAAAGAGTAGATTTTAACATTTATAATTAAATAAGTGTATAAATAAATAATTATGGTCTTAATAGTTTTGTAATTAACTCTAAATCAATCCCGTTTAAATATTTTTTTTTCTTCAATTTAATATATATATAAAATATTTTAATAAGGCTTGTGGTAGTGCCTTCTGGTTTTGAAATCGAATCCTAATTTTTAATATTTATAACAATATATATGTATATTATTGTATTAGGGAGAAAGCTTGTCCGAACAACAGGTGCAAGTGTAAAAACCAAATTTTTTTCTGTTAAAATTTCATATTGAATTTTATAGCCTATTTTGTCAAATAGATTTCATAATTTCACGATATTTACATATGAGACGTGAATCTCTTTTAAAATTTAATTTAATTGCATTAAAAAAAAAAATTTAAAAAAATTTTCCCCTGGATTGAAATTGAACCTAACACCCAAATTTAATAATTTAGAAATCACCTCATTTAATAATTCATTTAATAATAACTCATTTAAAAATAATTTAGTCACCACTGTCGTAACCACCCAGCCAATTTACTTCTAATGTATAGTTTACTAAATGGTGTATTGAATTAAATGGGTTTTCTTGGATGTATTCTATTATAAAAAATGAAATATCATAAATTATCATAAGTACGCCAAAAAATATCTATTTTAATTATTTATGAATTGTTTTCGCAGTAATTTTTTTAAATATCTAAATTAAGTTTTCATATAAAGGAAAAAATATATAAAACTTTTTTTTTTATTATTTTTATAGAAAAATACTAAAGAGGGTAAAAATTAAAAAAAAAACAAGTAATTCTAATTTTTATACGTTAAATTGAATTTTTATTAAAAAATAACTAAATTAAATGCAATTTTTTTCGACTTAAAAATTTTAATTTCGGTAAATTTCAAAATTCCCAGTTTCGGTTCTTCCCGGAGTTTAAAATTTAATCAATTAATAGAAAACCGATATATTGGTCGTTGTTATAATAGATATTTTTTATTGGAAAAAATTAGATAAATAGTTAAAAAAGATATATATATAATTTGTAACACAACCAAATTAAAAAAAAAACTCTAACAAACAACATCTAAAATAAAAAGCCAATTAATTATATAATACTATATATAAATTAAAAAACTAAGAAAGCAATAATATATAAGAAAAACCCTAATCACAAAACACTAACAAATAATAATATCAGCTAAAAATTTAAAAATCAACTAAAAACAGGCTAAGAAATAAATCAATAATATAAAATACTCAAATGAAATAATATGAATCTTCCAATTTGTTTTGGAAAAACTTTTAAAAAAATAATATATAAACACACATTTTGTAATTAAGCAGACTAAAATAAATTTACTTAAGTTTTATAAACTAATTACAAAATACAGCTAATTAAAATACAGTTTTTCTTTTCTTCTTATTAGTATACATTTTTAGAGTGTCTGACTCCGAAATGTTGACACGCAGATTCGTTTCCGGATGGAAGGATATATTTTTAAATGCATATAAATTACAAAAAATTCCCTTTTTTCTTTTTCAACACCATTATTTGGCAAAGTGCAAATTATACATTATTCCGAAATTCCAAGAACTTATATATTTTTGAAAATAAATTCTAATTTAATATAATGAACTACGTCATTCTATGGCGGGCCAACAGCTAGTTTATAAATATTTATAAAAATGTATAAAAATATTCTGGAAAAATAATTCAGGAATAAATAATAAAAAATTATTAGGTATAACTACAGAAATTCCAAATTTTTATAAATAACCATTTCTAATTTTAAATATCTGTACTAAACATTTCATATTTTGGCATAAATTCCTTTTTGTAATTAAACTAGTTTAATTTAAGTCCAAACTTTTGACATATATATGTCATTAACAACGGTAATAAATCTAATAATTTACCCTAAAAAAAAATTTTGTACATATGACGTAAAATTTTATTTAATTTTCTTTTTTTTATTAATTTATTTATCTATTATTTGATATTTGAAACACTGAAATCTCGTTATTTTAAACATTATTTCAAATTTTGTAATAAAATAAATGCAATTTGTTACCAAGGAAGAGCTTTTATGCCATGCCTTTATAAGAGTCTCATATGCGTTTAAAAAGATATTTAGCTTCTACACATAAAGAGACTACACCAAACCTATCTACAACCTACACATCTAGAATTCGACACCCTTTCCAAGTGTAATTCATTTGTAAATCAATTTTAATTCAGATTAGTCAAATTTTAATTCAGAAAATATTAATTAAAATTCAGATTTGTCAATTTTTTTATTCAGAAAACGTCAATTTTTTATTCAGAAAACGTCAATTTTAATTTGGAAAGATTCAATTAAAATCTCATGCAGTGAAATGCAGTAAGTACATATGAAGCGTACGGCTAAACAAATTCACTGATTTAATAAATATTATCGTTTTTTAAATAATATTAAAGTTTTCTAAATTTCAATTGATACTTTCTTAATTACAATTGACTAATCTGAATTACAGTTGATACTTTCTTAATTATAATTGACTAATCTGAATTATACTTGGAAAAGCTATACATTTAAACCCATATGTCTACACACTTAGCACTTTTTATCTTTAGAATCTTTAAGATACATTTTTTGATAAATTAAAAAAACTAACATTTAATATGACTTTCAACTCAATTAAGTAATCTGATAAGTAGGAATTATTTAAAATAAAATCACTTTATTGGAATTTCCTAAAAGTCATTTAAGTTTATACAAAAACACTAAATAAATATAATCAGTAATCACTAGTAAACATACAAGTTTTAAACGTGCAAAAAACTTATAATCAAAATAATAAAACTTAATTTTGTTTATCTTAAATATTTTACTTACAGTTTCCTACACTAAACTTAAGTTTATATTTTGTATTATTAATCATTTCATTTCCTTAGAATTTCTAATTTTTTTTTTTTTTTGCAAATTACGCCACTGGAATGGAAGTTTAAATTTTAATTACTTTTTTCTTAATTATTTGCTGATTTAGAATGAATCAACTCTGATAAAATTTCTAAAAATTTTATATTTTTAATTTGTACTGTATTAGTATCTAAAAAAATTCATTTTTTTTTTTTATTTTTGGAAATTCTTTTTTTTTTTATTAAACCCACGCAAATTCAGTTATAAATTGGTCTATGATGAAACCAAAATACAATAATTCAATTTTTTTTTCATTATTTGTAAAAAAAAAACATTAATAAAATTCGATTCAATTCAGATTTTTTTTTTTTTTTTGTTAAATTCCGAGTAAACAAAATGTATCTTAAGATTTGAATAAATAGTTTGCTAAAATATATTTCCAAAATGAAAATTTTTATTATTTATTACAATATTTTGCCAAACAATGCCTAAAGAATTTCCTGTTTTAAGTTTCTAAGAAAATATTAAAGAATAAATATTAAAACTCTGTATTTAAATTTAAAAAAATTAACACTTAAAAAAATAATAATGACTCAATCTTAACTTAAAATTGGAACAAACGAATTGAAGTTTCAAGATACGAGTATATGGAGAATGAAAAAATAAAAAATCTTAAAATAAATATGAAATTTCACAGCATCATTTCACAACAAACAAACATTCATTAAAAATTTCAAATTAAATATTTTACGAGTTCGAAGAACTCTTTTTTTTAATTTAATGCAAATTTAATTTGTTGTTTTACTTAATATAATTAAAAAAAAAACACTTTATTAATATTTACTATTTGAATTTTAACATTAAATAATATCATAAATTCTTTCAATTTGCAATGATTCACTCTTAATTTAATTGTAACGGTACATTATAATAAAATATAGATATTAACAGTATAAATATACTGACGAGTGACAGTTTATAATTATTATCTAGTGTTGATGACATATCTTGACATTTTAATAAATTAAAATGAAGTGAATTTTGGCGCCATATTTTGTATACATATGTTTTTAAAATGTTTTAAGATTATAAATTACAGTTAAA
This sequence comes from Dolichopus griseipennis, assembly GCA_963082915.1. Taxonomy (NCBI): domain Eukaryota; kingdom Metazoa; phylum Arthropoda; class Insecta; order Diptera; family Dolichopodidae; genus Dolichopus; species Dolichopus griseipennis. The sequence continues at coordinate 343,306,616 of OY720441.1, forward strand.
ATCGCATAAAATAGATTAGTATGAAATATTATTGTATATAATGTGTATATAGTATAACTGTAATTTATAAAAAAATATTAAAAAATTAATAGAAATAGAGGATGAACATTTAATAATCATATACTTTTTTCATTAGTATTTATTCTATAATTTTGTAATCATCCTTATTTATGTAATTTTTTATAATATAATATGCAAAATATATAAATTAAGAGATTTAATAATTAGCACATTTTCAAAAATTTTTGTAAAAATGTGCTTATATAGTTTCGCTCGCTTCGCGTACCTTTTTACCTTCGGCTGACTAAAAAATATCAGCAACGAATAGGTATTGCAATAAAAACAATTTATTGTTAAAACTTTTTTCTGTAGCTGCCCACGTTACGGAGCTACATCCCTTCAAAGTCGGAAAAAGCCCTATATTTAAACAGTTATAACAAGAGTTCTATAAGGTATATTTCCAACGGTAGCAGTCAGCTGCTTTTATAAGCTTTACAAATTTATAAAAAAACAAATTCTTCGGGTTTCCATACGGTACTAAAATTTACCATTATCCAAAACTCAATTTTTGCAAAATATAACTTCTGAACAGCTTAAGCTATAAACTTGAAATTTGGCGAGATTTTAGATCCTAAGAAATTAGGAGTCGTTTAAGAAAATTTTATTGTTGCACCAACCGTTTAAGAGCTGTAAGGGGTCCAAAATTGAAATTTTGCTATTTTAAAGCACCTGTAACTTGAATACCTTTCCAATTGTTTTTTATTAATATACAAAATTTAATGGTCCAACATTATATTTTAAAATATGTTAAAGGTTTTTCTTAAATTTAAAAGTGGTGCTTTAAATTGAAAGTGTCCCTTAGTTTTACCCATTTTTTCTTAAATTCTAAGTAAATTTGGTGGAATTCTCATTTTAGTTCATGGAACCTAAAATATTGAAGGGGGGTTGGGTGGAGTGAGGTTAGATCCTTGAGAAATTTGGCAACTTTCAAAATTTAAGGGTTATTAGGACTTAAAAATTAAAAATTTACCGTTTTTATTATACTTTCTTAAGTATGTTACTTAGTCACCAAGGTATACATTCCCAAAATTAAACTCAGTATGTAACACAATATAATTTTTAAAATGTGCTTTTTTAAAAACCATTGATTTTTTTCATCACTTGTTAATAGAAACTTAAACTTGTTTCCAAAAGTAAATCTTAAATTCTCTTCATCAATAATTTCAAGGATTTATACGAACTTACGTACTCAATTAGTTTATAATTAAGTTGAAATGCATAATTTCTGCATTAGATTATAGTTTTAATTTTTTTTTACTCAATTAATTCTAATTTAAATTAAATGCTACAAAATGTTATTAATTCCATTTATTTTTACAACATCTTCGTTTAATTAATCCATTAAATAGGAATTATAATATATAATATAATTACAAATAATAATATTATAAATAATAAAAAATTAGAATATAAAAATTTTATTTATTTCGAATAAAAATAATTACATATATTTAATTTAAATATCTTAAGATAAAATCTATATTTTTACGAGTGTTTTTTGTGTTCTTTCAATAAATATTTTTAATTATAAAGTTTTTAAATAGTTTAAAGAAGAAGCTAATTGTGCTTTATTTTTTTTTTATATAAACTGTAGGAAATTTAGAGCACTGCTTCCGAATATAAAATATACTATTTGATTAACTTTATTATTAATTTTAATTTTATATAATAATAAACTGCTCTACTTAAATTATCGAAACTTAACGAAAAGATTAATCGAATATTAATGCTACTGATTGATCGTATATAATATATAATTCAACCATTTTTAATGTCGCGTGTTTTTAATAAATTTTTTTAATAAATGTAAATTTTTCAATAAATTATTTTAAATGTTAATATATCTAAATTTTATTGTTAATTTTTCTTTTAATATTTAATTTATTAAAATATTCGTGTTTTTTTTCAATATACGTGTTGTTTTATATGTTATTATTTTCTGTAAATGTCAATTAAATGTTTTTCCCGTTATAATTTTATTTTTTGAATTTAACTAAATTGAAAGTTTTAAATTTCCGTTTTTTTTTTAAAAAATGTTTTTAAATGTACCTATAATTAAAAAAAAAAACAAACAAATTTTTTATGAAAATATACAATATTATACAAATATATACACAAACAAACATTTTGAAACAACATTATAACATCCAAAAAAAAAAAAAAACATATTTTATATATTTTTATTTTTTATTTATTTTATTTTTTTGTATAGTGCCTGGCGGAGCTTATGATATTTGTAAGTGGTATTGGGGCTTTAAACAATATTTAGTTTTATTTAATTGTTTTGTTTTTAATTTATGTTAATAATTTTAAGTTTGTTTTTATTTTTAAATATTTATCTTTTCACACTTTTTCATCCTCTTTCCTATATATTTTAATATTCTATAACTTCTTTTCTATTCGAAAAAATTGTTAAATGTAACATTTAATTATAATAAATTTTCATTTTTAACTTACTTTTGTAATCATGAATAAATATGTAACAATAATAATAATAATAATAATAATAATAATAATAATAATAATAATAATAATAATATATTTTTATAAAACTTTTAATTTATTGGAATCTTTAAATTAAAAAAACAAAAAACATTTTGAAGTGTTTTAAAAATTTAGCATGTTTTTAACTAATTAAAAAATAAAAATTTAAAAAAATCAAAAATGATACAATAAATTATTTTATGTCAAAAACAAAATATATCAAACACTAAACTGTCAAATTTTGAAAATTTGACATATTATTTTCAACATATCGAACAAAACACAACATGTTACAAAAAAATCACGCACATTTCTCACATAATCACTTCCTGATAACTGCACTAAATATGCAACATAGTTACAAAAAAAAATGCTAAATATCGATTATTAATTACATAATCGATATTAATTAATCGCAAATGTATCAAATATTACAGTTTAATATAAATCATCAAGTATTATATGTATATTGAACTATTTAAAACGAAAAATTAAAAAAAGATTACTTTGTATTTAAATATGTGTTTAATCAAAATAAACAGAAACAAATTAAAACCCAGAAAAACTAAACGATATACTAAATATTATAAGTTTTGTATTAATATTGCAAATAACAAAACGCAAGACACGCAAAAACAAAATGGCTTAATATATGTATTAATTGACTGATTTTCTATGCTTAATAAATCTTATAATTCCTATATTTATGTATTGAAGCATTTGTGCATACTTGTAACATACAACTTGCAGCTTACATAAATTAAAAATTACTTAAAATAATTAATTCACTATTATCCTATCACGAAAAGACGTATACGTATTACATATTACTTTAAATATTCTTGCGTTTTGAAAAATATTACAATCTAGTGTTTGTTTTTTGCATTTAAATGTACATATGCATTTAAATGATCAATACCAGTTTTTTTTTTTAAAATGATATAGGTTAATATTTTACTACCTATACGACTGATACAATTTATTTTTTCTAATAAGTGTTATAAATTAATCTTAATTTTTGTAATTTACTGGATTTTTCTATAATATATTTTATGTAAAATGCTGTAAGCGTTTAAAATCAATTTAAATTAAAATCAAAATTTTATTTTAATTCCAATGTAGGTAAAGTACAGCCAACATCAAATCTAATAACTTTGTATACGACATTGATATATGAAACAAAGAAAAAACTGGTTCATTGAATACTGATTTCAGTTCAGAAGCCAATCATATAAAAGTTATTTACCACGTTCATATATATTACATATTCTTAGCTATGAAGCTATGAAACAAATTGAAAACCTGTGAAAAATTATTTGATTTAATACCAAACCATTGTAATAAAATAAAACAAATTCTCCAAATCCTATTGAAATTGCTGTATACAAAAATACAATAAAATACAATAGATCACCTGCAATTTATATTAATATAGCAAAGCAATAGATGTATACATCCAATGCACATATTTCTTAGCTAAGAGCGATTTTATTTAAATCGTTGTATATTACAATTGTTACAAATTATTATTAACCTACTCTAATTCTATTTTCTACCACCTTAACAATTTTTCATAGTATTTCCAAGGACTTTTAGGATGATATTTAATTCAAAATGGAAATGAATTACAGTAATCTGCTTCAACATTTCACGCTTTTACAATTGTAATATCCGTATGACTATAAGTTAAAAGGGTATACTAAATTTGCCATTACGTTTGTGACGCAGATAAGGAGGGGGGTAGATATAGACCAAGTGTATGCATCGGATCAGAATCGAAAAATAAATTAATTTAACTATATGTGTATCCGTCCCTACGATAATTCAAAAAATAAAGGAGCGAGGTTTTGAAATTTTCACAAATTCGTTTTTATGAAATAGCCGTCGCCGCTATTTAAATTCAGTCATTTTGGTTCACGCGTTCGAGGACCTGCCACATAACTTCTTTTTTATATGAGTATTACTCTACACCTAATAAAGCCGGGTGTCCGAAATTTTTCGAAAAATAGTTTAGTGTAATGGCTTAAGTTTCTACAAGATTTGGTTGGTCTACCGCAGTGGGTTCGAGTAGCTGCCATACAACTCCTTCTTTTAAATGATCATTACACTACACCTAATAAAGCTGTATGTTTGAAATTTTGTCAAAAAAGATTAACCGGATGATATTATGTTTATATTACAGTCATACGGGTATCCCAGAGTTGACACAGTCTACTCTACTACACTATTCCTCGTTTTATTATAATTTGCTGCATTCTATTCACAAAGTAGATAAACTGGAATTATAAAAGTTATATATTATATTTTCATTTTATATTTATACAAAATATTTACAAATTTATTGAATGAGATTATAAATAAATATACCTACAGTTAAAAATTAACCAAAGCACAAAATAAATTTCAATTAAAAATATCAAAATTATAAAATTTTATTTTAAAATAAAAAAATAAGTTTTAATTTATTTTCCTAATATTAATGATGTTAATTCATATATTTCTTCTTCCTTCTGTTTTAACCCAGGTTTTATTGAGTCAAGGTAAAATAAATCTGCAAATTAACTGATCAAGCTTCAGACAAGCATAAGAAATGCAACAATTTGCATTTAATTAACTTATATTAGACTTCTTTTTTATAATTAGCATTTTTATTTCTCATCCTCTTCCCACTTCTTCATATATTCACCAATTTTGTTAATATTAATATATAATATTATAAAAAAAAGTAATTTAAATTAAAATTTTTAATTAAAATCGTTTGTGAATCAAGAATCAAAACTTATAAATTACTTAAAAATATTATTAATTACTGTCAACATTCCAAAGTGTCAAATAAATTATCTGTCAATATTAACTGTAGCAACTAGCAACATTGTTGTAATTCTCTATTTAGTGAATAAATTTATAAAAATTTTTTTTTTTTGCCTTAAGATTTATCTCGGATTATTTTGTTGGTATTAAAAGGACTTGTTAAAACAAAATACCGGCTAAGTAGTCAAATTGGCGTCTAATAAATTCAAATTTTAAAATTTAAATTTTATTATTTCTTTTTCTGTTGCTTTGGTCAATCTCGTCATACTTGCTTTGTCTTGAGAATTCAATAACATCAAAACTAAATTTTGCAATTTCAAAAATTCATCAAATTTTAAAACTAAATAGATACCTCCATTTTTTTATAAAATAAAATATATTTGAAAATAAAACAATAGGCATTTGTTAGATCAAATTTTAATAATCCAACACTGAAGAGTTCAACAGTGTTGCATGGACAAAACACTCCAAAAATAGAATGCTGGTGTTGGCATGTAAATCATGTCAAAATGCATTCTCCAATTATTGAAATTTATACTTAATTTATTAATTTTGTAAAACTAAACAGTGTGGCAGTTTAATGAATATTTAATATATTCATTAATACAATTAACGTATATAACAATAGTTCGTTTGTTATTTTTAGAAATCTTGTGTGATGTAAATAAACTTTTTTAGATGTCAAGCTTAAATATATTCGAAAAGATATTTGTGCCGCAGAATAAAATCATTTAGTTGACATTGTAAGAAATGATGATGGCACTGTAAGGACATTGGATACATTTATTCAAAGCATCATTGTCCGAAAATGTTTTTAGATCCCTATCCTCGAAACCAAGCAGTGCACTTATATCACAGGTCCCTTCCTAAAGTTATGTAAAAAAAAGAATTAGGGTTTTTTTGTGTCGGGGTCGCACACTTCTTATAAGAATTACAGTTTCAACAGATGGCTTTGGAATTATCTTAAACAATTTTTAAATTATCTCTTGTATTAATGTGCTTTTTTAAATGAAACTGTATAGGTATATAAAAAAAAGACTTCTTTAAAATTCTTAAAAAAAATTAAGATTGTCCATTTTTTTTTTAAAAGCAACAAGTTATTTTTTTTTATTCTAACCCGCTTAACTTGCTATATTTAAAATAAAATCAATAAATTTCTTAATTTTAATTACAATATTTTCCAAAAATTTAAAAAAAAAAAAAACTTGAAGTCAATCTGCATTAATTTAACATTCAGTTAAGATTTAAGAAATGAATCTGGTTCAGAAAAAAAAAGTCTAAAGAAGAAGATTGAAAAATAATATGATTATCACAATATTATCATGATGGTAATGGTGGCATGTTTGTCTCCGTGTTGTCGTTTTTCATAAATTTCTTGGTTAGATAATATATTAGAAAATATATATAAAGTGTAAAATCATCATCAGATCGCATGTGGGTTAATTAATTCATAAAAATTATAATAAAAGCAAAATAATATTAATTCAAAAAAAAATATTCCTCGTTTTCATGTTTTTTTTTTTTTGTTAAATGAAAGAATCAAATTAATTTAATTTTTTAATAGTTAAAAAGTATAAAATTAAAAATATACCATTTAGTTTTAAAAAAGAAATTAATATGCAACAGTTTAAAAAAAAATAAATTATAATATGAGCTAGACAACTGTAGGATTTTTATGAAACTGTTTCTAAGGGAGTTCAATGACAAGTTGTTTACTTGAGGACTGCAACACCTTAATGAAAATTTAAACAACAACAAAACTGTTCTAATATTGCACGATACATTTTTATGCAATCATTGTTGCCAGATACACTCAAAGTACATTCAAAACCAAAAGATATTTTTAAAAAAATTATGCACTAGTAATTAAAAAAATGTCATTAAACTTGAGTTTTCAAATATTTGATGAACTATCCTGTCAAATTTTTCTAAATCGGGTGATGATAAAATTTAGAAGCTGCCAAATCTTTAAGAGATTCTGTTTTTTTGCTTATTTAAATGTTTTGTATTTTCGTAATAATATGACACTTCGTGCGTCAAAATGACAATTTGAAATTTCGTGAAGTTTTTTTGACAATTCAGTCGTCTATTTTGGTCATTCGTATATAATTATCATAAATTCATAAACTTTTTTAACTTGTCAATCAGAAATTCGGAAACTGTCTAAATTTTGTAAGGATCAATGCAAATTTTCAAATATTTCATTACCACTGCTAAAATTATCAATATTTATTGCAAATCAAATGCAAAAGTCAACAACAGATGATCGTCAATTGGTTGACGTTTTAGAAAAATGCCTTTAACGCTCCAATTATAATCCTATTAAAACTTCAAAATACGTATTTAAAACTAAAACTCAAATTTATAATACTCCATAAATAATTTTTACATATTATTAATATTTAAGAGTTTATTTATTCCATATATGAATATTAATTTTTTATATTTTTAATTATTTAAATGTCAAAAATCAAACAACAACAACAACAATAACAAAAAACTCCGAAAAAAAAAATAACGTACAAAATATTAAATTCGGAAGACGCCAGCAGAAAATTTCCGTTGTTATTTTTATAGGGTGTTTTTTGTTATCTTTTTAAATGATTATTCAAATATGGTATATTCATATTGGTAAAATTGAAAATATGGAGGCACGTCTTTGTATATTTTATTTTGTGTTTTTGTTTTCTTTCTCTTGATTGAATTTTTTTAGTTTATTAATTATTTCTGACTTTTATTTTTGGTAAAAATTATAGAAATGTCGTATTTTAAATTAAATAATAAAACGCTTGATTAATTTTTTATTTTCAAAAAAAAAATAAAGGGTTAAAAATAATACAAAAATATTTGTTTATTAGAAAGATCATGAAGAATTTAAAGATTATTAAATATTAATATTTAATGACATTTTTAAAAAATTTCTGCTCTCAAAATTAAAACAAATAAATAAATTTATTAATATTTATTATTATGAGTTAAATAGCACCCTCAATTTTATAAACATATGCTAGATTTTTTAAATGTCATATACTATTAATTACTTTGTATATAAAAATTTAATAGATTTGACAATTAAAAATGTTGACTTGGAAATAATAATTTTTAATTGTTAAGTCTGATGGACACAATTTTTAATATTTGCTTGGAAAACTAGAATTAATTCGATTAACAAAACAATCTCATTTAATAGAACAAAACTAATTATTCAAGTTTATAAAAATTAATTGATATTTTTGTATGTATTTAATATATATTACAAAATAAAGTCTCGTTTTAATTTTCCCTAAAAAATAAGACGCATCATTGCAATATTAGTAATTGATTCTAGAATCTCTCCAAGAAACGGTTTGAGGTACAGAAGCTTGAAAATTAGGAGAAATTAGGACTTCATAAAAGTATTTAGTTATTAAAATATTAGCTTGAAAATTTCACACAATTTCAGATTTTTCTAATTCTAATATTAGCTAACTTTAGGATTAGAGGAGGAATTGAGCGCTTTCTATATCCATAAGTATACGAGTAACAGTTTGCTGTTCAAACTTAGAAGTTAACTTAACCTACATTTAATATAAGTCTTTTTCTAAAATGACAACAATATGATGACAATCTGTAAATGACTTTTGCATTTGATTAGCAATAAATAATTCTTGATTAAGTAGCAATTAACTAATTTCGGATTTTCCTTTCCTGTAAGATTTTGACAGTCAAACAGTTTCCGAATTTCTAAAAAAATTTATTAATTTGTGACTTTCATCAAACCGTGTAATCAAACCGTGTAAGATTCAAAAAAATTAACTTCATAAAATTTAACAACCATGTTGGAAAATTGGACAATTTAATTTGAAGCTCCTAAAAATATGCTTCCTTAACTAATCAGTTAAATGTCAAAACTAAAACCTCCCTACATAATTTAGTTTTCAATTGACAATTTAAAATACATTTAAAATACATTTTGATAAATTAATTCTACTGCACCCAATTATAAAACTTCCAAGAAAAAATCACCCTTTATTTCCAAAATTGTCATTCCAATTGCAATAACCTCTAATAACCTCATCCTTCTAGTTTTGGGAATATTTTGCATTGTATTGCAAAAAAAAAACGATATTATTGTCCAATGTCCACTAATTAGAACCCGTATTTAAATATGGATTTAATTAAAATTTCTTCCTTATGAGGAAAACTAATATGGTTAAATTTTACCATATTAGTTTAAAATATATATACATATATATATGTATAAATTTTTTTGATCTTTTTGTGGTACCGTCTAGACGCTGATTAATGGACAAAATTTATTTTTTTCCTGTCAACTAATTTAGTTTAGATGCGGATGTTGTTCTTAATTAATTATTTAGAAAAAAACAAGAATATAAAATTAAGAAAAAAAAAGTCAGTATGTTTCTTTTTTTTTACAACTAAGTTTTTAAGCCACTTTTTTTTCTTTAAAATTTATTTTATTCTTCATTAATAAAAATAAATTTTTTTTATTTTATTGGAGAACATCTTAAAAAAGATATTTATCCACTCCTTAAAAATGTTTGAAATTCAAGTTAAAAAACCTATTCAGACATATAAAACCGTCAAATGATTTTTAAGGACAGTAGATCAGTGATCAGCTAAAATATTTTTAAAATAATTTTTTAGTAAAGCACTATTTGATACTAACTTTTAAGCTAAGGACAAACGGAAGACGGAAATTGGTAGAGTTTTACGGAAATAAAAGTTTCCTTTCTCGAAATGTGCGTTTCCACGAGAACGCAACTCTACAGAAAATTCGCTAACGAGTTTTAAAACATATACAACTGTCGTAGACAAAGATCTTGCAAAAATGTAGATTTTTCTCTAGCGCCTGTTTACACAATCTAAATATTTTTATACCCGTGCATACATATATGACCACGGGTATATTAAAATTGATCCTCCGTTTGTAACGCATTCATCTAGACGGGCTATAAAGTATTAAAGGTACGTATCGGATCAGCATTGAACAGTAAATCGATCTAGCTATGTGTGTCCGTCTGTTCGTCTGTCCATCCGTGTGTTAGCACGATAAATAAAAAACTAAAAGAGCTACAGTTTTGAAATGGCAGACTCCCTATGAATTTCTTTTTTAAATTTTTAGTTCATATTACGAAGTTGCAAAAGCGTTAGAAGAAATCATTTTAACATTTAAAGGTAATCTTAAAGCTAACATCTCTTTTTGCAAATATCATCTCAAAGTTTTTTTAATCCTCATAATCTTAAATTTCTCCAACCGAGATCTCCGAAAATCCTTTTCATATATTCTAGAAACTAAGGCGTTCATTTGAACTGAAGGTACCATCCCGTCCTAAAGTTTGGTTTTAAAAATGCAAGGTATAAATGTGCTTTAGTATTGCACAACCGATAGAAGCAGCTTCAATTTCCAGTTTTAAAATAACCCTTCAAGCTTAAATATTGAAATTATTAAGCATTTCTGTTAAAATAATTCTATAATCAAACATTTTCAATTAATAAAAAAGACAATAAAAGTAATTTTTCAAATAATTACTCATCAATAAATAAAATATTTAAAAATTCAAATCAAAATTTTCCAAAAAATTACTAACCACCAATTTAAATCACACCTAAAAAAAAAAACTTTAAAATCAAAATCAAATAAATTAAATTAAAAGAATCAAATAACAAGGAAAGGGTCAGTGTCATTTAATTGCCACATAATGTTTATTGATGTATAAAAAATAATGTAACCAAATCTTTTAATTTTATAAGAAATTTTTTATATTAAATTAAAAAAATTTTTTTAAACCTTTGTGTTGATTTTTTTGAATTTTTGTATCAAATTTCAAATAAAAACAAAAAAGAAGGGATTAAAACAGAAACTGCTTCTAAAAATAGCAGTAAAACTTTCAATTATGTCATATAATATTTTTTTAAAAATTTTTACTTTAAAAGACAAAAATATCTGAAGAAGGTTTTTAAATATCGATTTAAAATTTTTTCTAAATAATTAAATTTGAATCATTTAAAATTAATTTTTTAAATATTTTTTATTTTGTAAAACCGATTAATTTAAAAGTTTATAATTAATCAGGGACGAAGCAATTATTTAGTTTTAGACGTCATTTTAAACCAACCGCAATGAATTATTTTTTTAAACATGCAATACCTATACCAGAAGGAGCAACTAATACTTTATTCTTACATGTGAATATGCATAATGAACAGAGACATTGCATCTTTTACAAGTGCTGGTGTCACATATTGCAACTTTTTTTTATTTAAATGTCATTTAAAAATAAAATATAAATTTGGAATAATAACAAAAAAATATAACAAAAGCTATTTCTTTTTTTTCTTTTCAATATTAACAAAAAGTAATTCCGCTGCAAGTGCAAAATGGGATGTTACGTCCCTGATATCATATGACAATTACTGCAACCAACTCTGGAAACTGATTAAATAAAGAAGAACTCATAAGATTTCAATCCCATAAAACCCGATGTTTCTAATCTACATTAAATATTTGATTAATTCAAGCCTGCAACTAATTACAGTGTCATAAAGAATCTGATCGATAAATAAAATATTTTTAAAATATTTTACGTAACTGTTCAGTGTATTCACAATATTTCAAAATTCACAGTATTTGAATAAAAAAGTTACAAAAACTAATTCATAATAACCTTCATATTTTCGATTAATGTCTGTAATTTATTTAATTTAATAAACTCCACGTCCTTAAGTAATATTTGAAACAAATATATTATCTATATTAAATTCAAATGCCCACGTTATAATCTACTTCATTACAATATTTTTGAAGATTACCTCACAAACCGCTTTACTTTTCAAAAATTACTCGTATTACAAATTACCACGACATTTCCTTTAAATTATCAAATCATAACTTACTAATTAATCAATTTTTATAAAATAAAATAACTACGTAGGTCCTGAATTTAACAGTAATCCTATCTTAGATTTATTAATTATAAAGAATCATATAGCATAAGTGCATATACATAGAACTTTGTGTTTTGTGCCAATGGCTAAAAAATCTATTTTCTAACTAATTATTATAATTTTTAATTCTTAGAAAATATCATCTGCACTTTATTTTTATTAATAGTTAAAAAAAAATAATAAATCATCATCATCATAAGTCATTAAATGATAACCTCAAAACTCTCATTATATTTACTACATATTTCAACAATATTAACTTTTATATAAATTAATAATTATACTTGTTTTGATGTTTTTTTTTACATTGTATCTTACAATCTTGTTCTCTTTCTTTCATATTTCTTTTCTTATATTTTGAATCAATTAATCCATTCATTAATCATAAAAGAAAAACGACCCAACTCTATAAAAAAAAAAAAAAAAAAATTTGCATATCATTTTCTATGTCTTTTTATTCACAATGTTTTTTTTTTTATAAATTTCTTACGCACAAATCACAATTCACAATATTCCATATCTATTATCTAATTTCTATAGCAATCAATCGTTCCTGGTTTGGTTTTTTTTTTCAATTATTAGCATTTTTTCTTATGCATTACATTAATTTAATGCCTTACAAAATAAGAAAATTATTTATGTTTTTCTTTCACATTTTCTCTTTCTTTTTTTCTCAATAATTTTCAATTTATAATTTTTTTAAATTCTCTTAAGATCGGTCAATGCCATCATCGTAATCGATGTTAATGACACTGACATTCAATTTAAACGATTTGTCATATTCTTTTCTCTTCTTTTTTTAATACCATTCAATCTTATCCCATTCAATATTGTATGTTTCATCCCCTGTACAGCCTGCTCCTATGAGCTCCAAGTAATTTAAAAGATTGCACACAATACAAACCAATTCACAATAGAATTAGCAAGAAAAAAAAAAAAAATTAACAATAACCGTCATAAAGTAAAGTTTGATGCTATTAAAGTTACAATTGAAAGAATAAAAAAAAAACTGAAGAAGAAGATACCGATTTACATATCATCATCATCATCAGCATCAGCTGCACACATTAAACCAATTTCATATGCAAAAATTTATTAAAAAAATTGTGAATCATTAACAAAAAAAAAAAAAAGAAAAAAAAAACAATTTCTGTCCATAATTATTAGGCTGTAAAAGAGATGAGATGGATGAATAAATTTTAATTTATTTTCTGTTGTTTTGTTGCCCTGTTTTTTTTTTTGTATTGCTTTTGTTGATTTTGTTGTTGGATGTAAGTGCTGCTTCATATTCAATATATGGAATTCTTTATTTTACAACATACATATATGTGCAGTGAACACAAGATGCATTAAAGTGATCAAATGCAATTAAGAACAATTACTGTTTTCCTTGTTTGAATCAAATTGGATTATTGAATATAAAATATGTATATAGGGATTTAAGATTCTGGAATTTGTCAAAGTTTTTTGACAATGCCTTTAAATTTTAATTTATTTATGGGGAATGTTGATTGTAATGTTGTTAGTACAAGCACAGGTTTGGGAATTGACCTAATTAAGTTTTTGTATCTAAAGTTTTTTGAGCAATAAAGTTTCTCTTAGATTTTAAAGATCTTAATTCAGACCTTAAAACTTTTACATTCTTTGATTTTAAGAAATTGTACAAATTTAATTCAAAAACTATTTAAAAATCAAAAAAATTTCAAAATACTTTTTCTGGAACTACTAAATAATAATTGTTCCTCAAACGAGAGATTTATTCCATTAAGTCTTATTATTACCACAGTTATAAGGGATTGCTCTAAATATGTTATAAAACTTATAACATTTGTGACTCAATAAACAAAAGAGGATAGTCATATATTGATGACTTTTACAGCAGCAATACAATATTTGCGGAATTGCATTGATTTTCACAATATTTTATAAATAAAACAGTTTTCGAACTTAAATTTTTGACTTTGATCATCATCTTGCTTTTGATGTTCTAGAAAAGTTCCATAAACGAAAATGTATTGATTGGATCAAAATTGAAAAATGAGTAGACTTTACTATATGTGGCCGTTAGTCAATGCACACTCAAAAGAGTTTAATTTATATACAAGAGTTGCATTTGCTTTTCATCTGCAATAAGTTTGCTCAGCATATTCGGGTAGCTGTCATACAACTTATATTTTAATAGGATCATAATTCTTAATTTTAAAAATGCTGACAATCAGAAGTGTTGCCAGAATATTTAAGTTTAATGACTAATATTTGCACTGCTAATTTGGTGTCTAGCGCGAGAATTTAGCCACAGATCGCTTTTAATTTTATAACTCATCGGGTCTGATTAAATTGTGTATCTGAAATTTTACCAAAAGTCACAAAGTTGTATACTAACGGCATTAAAAAATTTGTTTAATCTAGGATGACAGGTTTGGGTATAGCTTCTATAAATGTTTCCAAATGATTGACAATTTTTGTGATTTCCTCAACTAAAATTGTATTATGTTTATAGTGTATGCGCCTGGTATATCAGAGTTGATAATTTAACTCTTCTCTCTCATCTTCTTCTGGAATCATTAATCTTAAATTCCAAGTATCTCAAATCCTATAAAAAAAATTACAAGTTTGAAATTAATTACTTAGCGTGGATATCAATAAAATAAAAAAAAAAAACACATTCCATATCCAAACTTTCTGAACAATTTCAAGAGGATTCAATTTCTGATTCTCTTATTTTCTCTGTCGTTTTTCTAATTTTTTTTTTCTTTATTTTTTCTGTATTAAAAAGTATCAAAAGTATGAATCAACAATAAAAGCGATTTAATTTGGCATAAAGTGTAAACGTTTTGTGGTGATACAATTCTATATTTCAAAAATAAAATTTAAACATAGAAAACATGGCAAAAATTTTTAAAATGATATGAGCTCAGTTGGAATGACAAGTAGAATTAAAAATTATGACCATAACATGAATATACGAAATAAAATCTTATATATATGCAAGAGATCTTCAATTTTGATCAGAGATTCTCTGATGCCTGTGTTCTTTGCTGAATATATGCATGTATGTAAGATGTTTATAAATAAATTAAGTTAAAAAGTATTGTACAAAATAGATGAGCCTTAAAAGAAATTGTCTTTAAGCATACATTATACATAAATAAAATTTATAAGATCATCGTTTGAATTGAGTTAAAGTGGTAGAAAAACATGATTATGGCATATTTGAATATTCATCTTATGCTATAAACAGAACAGAACAGAATCAGAATACGTATAATAAAAAGTGATTAGTTAAAAAAATATAAAAATAACAAGGACATATTTTTTGTCATTTCATTGCATTGGAGGCCGACATCGTATTACGAGTATTTCAGACAAAACAAGAAAAGAAATGATTTGATTGTGGAATTTTTATTTTTAAGTGGCGCAAGGAATTTTTGCATATTATTCTCAAAAAAAATACATAAAATGTATTAAAAAATTTTTAGTCATTAATTCCAGAAGTTAAGTGCAAAATATTGATTTCATTTACTTACAAATATTGTATGATTCTTCAAAAAAATTTGCAGGATTCCAAGTCAGCTTTTGATTGAAATATTGAACTTGAAATTGTCTAATATTATATTTTAAAAATTTTTTTTAAATTAAGTAATTGAGAACTATTTTTAGTCATAGACTAAATGGTCTGTTCCTGGCTGAACAAATCTTGTCTAGAAATCTTGGATGGAAATGCTTTTCATAACAGATTTTTTTTCAAAAAATGCAGTGTGGCTTCGGAAATTGAAATCGTCCTAAATTATAGAAAACTTGTTTGTATTCAACCCTTTTATAATGATGATATGATTGATTATGACGAATCCAACAATCCTGCCAAACGGCTTGAATTTTTTAATTTGAAGTTGTTTGAAATCTTAAAAAAACAATATTCTCCTTATCTCAAACTTAAGAGGTATTAGTGCGATATAACATCCAAACAATATTCATACAACACTAATATTTATTCAGCCAAAAAATTCTTTTAACTAGCGCAGAGTTTCTAAGGGTATAATCTTTTAAATTGTTGAAACTTCTTCAAGAAATTTTGCAAAATTTTCAAATTTGAAATTAAAAACTCTTTGAAATAAGCAAAAAATACCGAAAAAATTCCTCACAAAAAAAAAAACTCAAGATTGCTTGTTATTTTTCAATGTTGTTTGTATGCCTCATTTAACATTTCATAAATAAAATTTAAGAATTTATATATTCTCCTCTCCATTTAACCAAAAGAATTACGATAATTTGTTGTTAGAATTTAAAAAAAAATAAAAGAATAGCATTATAAAATATTGCAGAAATCTTTTGATTCTTCTTAATAGAATATCTTTAAGAAGACCGCCATTTGCATGTTTTAACTGTTTTAATTTTTTTTTTTTTTTATTTTGATTTGATTTTTATTTTTTTTTTTTTTTAATTTTTAATTATTTTTTAATTAATCAATTTCATTGTTTTGAAAAATATCTTAACAAGATTCCAAAAAAACAAATAAATAAATGGACCGACTTAATTAAGCAGCTTAAAACAAATAATAAGCTTTGTTTTTATGATTCTATTTTTTTAAACACAAAGTATACTTGTATAAGGATTAAAAAATCTAGAGCCGACCGAGTCTTTTACTTAAGTATTGCACAGAACTAAAATTTAATTTTAGAAATACTCCCATATGAATTTAATTCGCCGCCCCTTAAAGGATAGTTAGTGTGAAGACTTAAAATAAAATGAATTTTTATTAAATACATATTTGGGGCCTTAAGGCTCTCTAAATCATTTCAAATCCCAATTTTAGTTATACTTAAGTCAATGTTTTCAATGTAGTTAATAAAGAAATCCTCGACTTATAAATACCGTAATAAATCAATATACGGCTTATTCTGTCACAAAATTCCCGGTTGCGGCTTAAAAGAAAATAAATAATAATTTGAGTGCGACAATTGCTTGAATTTCGAGCATTGGGCAGCACTATTAATTATTGATAAGACAAATTGCTACCTTTAAATTTTAATGAACTTTTTTGGAGCTCGGTCGCAAAACAGCCTGTTGCGGCTTAAAAGAAAATAAAAAATTATTTGAGTGAGTCAATTGCTCGAATTTTGAGCACTGGGCAAATGCTAACTTTAAGTTTTAATGAACGATTTTTGGAGTTCTGATTGAAAAAATTATATATTTCTTACTCACAAATCATCTGGAGATTTATGCTACAGAATAATAAAAATCAGACTTTGTCATGATATACACCCACTTTTATTATAAAGATCATCAAACCATAGTACATTAAACTAGTACGAACTAGTGCTCTAACTTCTTTAAAAAAAAAAAAGTAAATACTAAATACAAGTATACCTATAGTCAGAATCTAACATTTACAATATTATGACATAAATCAAAAAACAAAATCAGACTTTGTATATAATATTTTTTTTTTTTATTTTTATATAAAATTTTACTTAACTCTTTAAGTTTAAGGGGGTTTTTGTACATACATATATATATATATTTAGAAACTAATTTGTATATTGAATGTTACATATAAGATTAATTTATATTTTTTAATTATTTTTAATATTGTATGATGTGCTTCTAACTTTATGTACATAATTATTATTAATAAAAAAAATACATTTTAACATATAATACTGATTTAATTTGGGTACTAAAAATTAACATTACCTCACAAGGGTTAACATTTTTTCTTCATTATTTTTATTTTTCAATAATGTAAATTACAATAATTAATAATATTTTTGTTTTTATTTTTCATTTTTTTTTTCCAATTCACAATTTATAATTTTATCAATTGATAGCTTATGAAACAGTTGAATTAAGACCACCAATTAGAAATTCTGAAATAAAAGAAAATCAATGGTTAGGTGTCAGTGTTAAGTCACAGGGAATAGCAAGTAAGGTAAGTACAGTACAAGTCAAATTATTTAAATTTAGTTATTAAGTATTTTCAAATGCATACAATGCCTTTGCAAATTAACGGGCCCTTGTCCTTTAGAATGTGGGCCAACAATATTATTTTGTTTTTTAGTATCGTATATTTCCTATTTCACTATATATATTTAGTCACCATGGGGATTTGTAAAGAAATATTATTTTTCAATAATTTTTTTTTAATTAAATATAATATGACTTTGCCGGGAATCGAGCCCGGCTCCCTCGGTTAATAAACGAAATGCTTACGGACTACACCTAAGAAACCCTTTTTAAATTTAGTTATTTTCAGTATTATTTATTTAAGGGTAAGAATTATAAAGTTCAGAGTAAGAATTGGATTAATTATGCAATGAAATCTATACTTTAAATGATAAAGATGTTTCATTAATAATATGTACCGAATTTTAATTAAATTAAGGGATTAAATTTGTTGTTAATTGAATTTTGAAGACAGTTTCAGAAAATGAAAGAAATCAGGAAAGGCTAACAAACAATCGAACTGAATTAAATAAGCAAAATGTTAAAATATTTAATATTATATAACCATTTCCAAGTTCGTAAACTCTTTCAATCATCTGTTTCTTAACATTTGATTCTTAAACTGATTACGAATATGTCTATAACATATAAATTAAGCATTAAACAAAATTGTTTTATAAATGACAATAAATATTTCTTTATTTATTAAATTTTTACTAATAATATTGAATCGAATTATAAAAAAATGCTGAATCATTATATAATTTGTGTTTAATAAACAAATCAATTCAATCAATGAATATTGTCTAGTCACTGAACACTCATAGGTCAGTTAAATAAAATTTAATTCAATACATTTAAAGCAATACATTAAACACATCACATCATCTATCTACTCACTATAATTTTCCAGAAATTTTAAAATTTGACATAATTAAATTTTGGTAAAATTGTCAAAATTGAATTATAGAACTAATGCTAAGAAATTAAATATAACATTGCTATTTAAAATTTAATTTAATAATAATTTTAATAGCATTTTATATCATTGATATTTTTAAAAAATAATTACTAAATATTCAAACTGTTAATTTATATATAAAAATATTGGTTTTTTTATACTTAACCTCGTATTTCCCAGAGATTCGGATCGAAACAAAATAAAAATGAAAAGTTCCGAAACAATATTTATTTCGAAACAAAAGAAATTTTGCTCTGATTTGAAATATCTTTCGGAACTTTATCCGGATCAAATTTTTTTAACGTTCTTTTTGGAACATTTCCAATTAGTAATAAAGAGGCTCAGTTTCTCGAGACTCAGTAGCCGGAACGACATGATTTTAAAATATCGGCCAATCACCGATATTTTTAAGTATAACCTAAATAAAGTTAAAAAAAAATTTAAAATGTTCGATCCTCAAGCTTGTCCCAACAAATAGTCCTCAAAAATTATGGTACAGCTTCTTGGGACTTTTCTTTATTTTTTAATTTAATTTTTTTCGACTTTTTTAATCAAGTTCAGAAGCAGAAATTAACTAAAAGTTGGACCTGATTCTTAAGATACATTGCTCGGAACTTTTTTCCAATTTTGACACGGAATTGTTCCGAAAGACTTTATTTTTTGTTCAACTTGAATTCTTCCTTCGGAGTAAAATTTTTTTCAGTCTATCCCGAACAAAATTTCAAAAATTTTTAGTCCCAAGGACCCGTGATACGTAATTCTTATATTTTCTATAGTAAATGCTCCATTAAACTTTTTGTTTTGCCAAATTCGACAATTTTTTTGTGATAATGATTCTTATATGAAGACATTAATAGGTATATAGACCTCTGAAAAGAATTATATTCCATACATTGATTGTATTCAAAAATTGTAATTCTTTAAAAACGACTTACGATTTTCTAATCTTAGTTGAAGCTAAATATTTTTTATAATATTATGTAGTATAAGTTAACCCCTTTCAACCCCAATCAATAATTTATATTAATATTAATACCCTTAACTGATAAGCGTATTCGCTCTTTAACTAATTTTTCATAATTTATAATATTACTTGCATCAATATTAATTATACCCGTATGACTATATAGTCCAAGGGTATAATAAATTTGCCATTACGTTTGTGACGCAGAGAAGGAGGGGGGTAGATATAGACTTAAGTGTATGGATCGGTTCAGAATCGAAAAAAAAATCGATTAAGCTATGTATGTCCGTCCGTCCGTTCGTCCGTTTGCACAATAACTCAAAAACTAAAGGAGCTACGATCTTGAAATTTTCGCAAATTCGTTTTTTTGCAATAGCCGTCAACGCTATTTAAATCCAGCCGTTTTGGTCCATGGGTTTAGGTAGCTGCCATACAACTTCTTCTTTTATATGAGTATTACTCTGTGCCTATTACAGCTGCGTGTCTGAAATTTTGCCAAAAGTAATTAACCGGATGATATAATGTATATGTTACGGTCATACGGGTATCCCAGAGTTGACACAGTCTACTCTAGTACACTTTTCCTCGTCTTTCCTTTAAATTTAAAACTTCAAAGATCAATTGAGGTTTAATCTTTTTCAATTGATTTACCATAAATTGTTTTTTAATTTATAACCCCAAAAATAAAGTTTTCAATTGATTAAAAAAAGGAATCAATAAAAAATTTATTAATTTAGTCAATAATAAAACATTGAAATATAAAGACAAGGTTGTAAGAGGGACACATTTCCAAAGATCAAAAAAACAAATTGAATTTTATAAAACAAAGTGCACTTTCTTCAATTGTTAGAAAACCCAGAATACATAGGATTTGATTATTGCATCTTACAATTATTGTTGGCAGACCACCAGACAGATTATGAGTAACCCATTTTTTCAAAAATTTACGTAAATTGGCAAAAAATAAAATTAATAAATGCTGAGATCAATTGAACTTGACTTAAACAAATACTTAACTTTCATTTTGATTAAATAATATTTAGGCATTTAAAAATGAAAATATAGTCAGTCTTATTGTTTATTGTGAGTATGTTTTTATTTTAATTAAAATTGAACTGCTTTTTTAAAATTTAAGTATGGTATTAGGTCTACCGTTAATCTTCGGTTCGTTATAATTAATGGTGGAAAAAGATATAACATTTAACACATTTTGTTAGGGACCCGTTCTACCAATGAAGTAACCTCTTTTACGAGATTTCGAAATAAAGACTACCAACCTTCTCTGTCACATATAGAAATATGATATGGCAATAGACTGCTTTTAAAAACCTTCATGATTTATATTCACAAGTTCCATTATTTTTTGAAAAGATATTTGGAAATTTCCTGGCAACTGTTTGCTCAATTGAGTTAATCTATTCATTAAGACGCTTCGGAATCATGGTGCAACTACAAGTTTTTGGAATTTTTTTGTACACTGAAAAAAATTGTTGAGCGCAATAAAAGATTTATGAGTCATCGGATGAATCAGTCCATTTCCCTTTACACAGTTCTGAGGAAGGATTGAAGTGTAGTGAGGAATATTCTGCTGAGCCTGACTGAGCATTTAGTACCCTCACTTGATTAGCAATAGTTTTGCAATTACTAGCTTCAAGCCAATCGCAATACAATTTTTAGTCTTTAAGTGCCCAGTTAATTTTCTAATTTTCCTCTAATCAGTTGCTCTAAAGTTTTTATAGAGCTTGGTATTTTTAAGCTTGATATTGATTGATAGAAAAAATCCGTTCAGCTGTAAAATGATCTTTGCGGATACGTTCCGTCGCTTCTTCATTTTAAATATAACATCTTAACCTACACATGTAATATTTGAAATATCTATCCAGTTCGAAAAGCTATGAGCTTTGGAATACGAAACTGCCAGTACTGCCCTTATTGCATATGTAGTTTATGATTGAAAAGAAAGCTAATCTCGTGCATTGAATTCTGGGTCTAGTATATACTAAGGAGACCTTTAACCTTTTACCATCTAACTTAAATGTGATCTTGGGTTAATCCAAAAAAATTATTGGACATTAAAAATGTGGGATCAGTTTTAAAAATATATTCTACTAATATATTTTATTATTGTCATTTAAGATTATTTAATTTTTATTTAAGTACAAGAATATTTAAGAGGTCTCTTGTAATCTTATAATTCTTTCGACATTACACAAGATTACTCTTTCTAAATGAAGGGAATAAATGAAATTTTATGAGCGCCTAAGTAAAAAAATATTCAACCAGTAATAAATAAAATTAAAAAATATATTTATATATATATACATAAATATTTTAATAATTATTTTGAACTATAATAATTTAAAGAACTTAAGATGATGCGGGTTGAAATCATTTAAAAAGTGTTAAATCTTATCTTTGGTTTAGTTTTTTTTTTTTAACATTTAATGATGGGCTTAAGAAGTACATCTAAACTAAAATTTAAATTCAATATTTTTTTTTTATGATTTTAATATTAATAAAATTGTAATTTATTGAAATGCTATAATTTAAAGTGGATTTTTATAGTATTTTATATATTATTTTATATAATGGAAAAAAAACAATTTTCTTAATCATTTATTTTAATTTTATTTTAGGTTTTAGTTTGTGCTCATCGTTATATCGTTAAAGAAGGTGAAAATCAATATGGACGTGGTTTATGTTATGTTCTTACAAATGATTTGAAATTTGATGATGCCTATGAACCGTGTAAAGGAAAACCAGTACAAGGGTAAGAAACTTTTATTTTGAATTTTATAAATAAGAAGAAGAAGTAATTTTCATATGCATCCAATAATTTTATAAGTATTTGCATTAAATTAGTATATTAAAAGAACAGTAAATTAGTATCATCTTAATTAAAATTGAAAACTACATTTAAAGACTTATATACTCATTTTTCTTTTAGTTATTTTATTAAGTTTTCTCAAAATGTGGCCATCACTTTAATACCTAAATGATAATATGTGCAAAGGTTATACTAAATTTGACATTCCGTTTGTGACGTCGTAAAGGAATGGGCATAGATATAGACTTAGTGGTATGAATTGGACCAGAATAGAAAAGTAAATCGGTCTAGCTCGTTTCGGATCATCTGAGCTAGACCGAATATCTGATCTAGCTCTGATCAGATCATATCTCAGATTGGATCAGAATGGAAAAGTAACGGTCCGTCCGACTAACGATACCTCGGAAAATATTTTTGTTATTCCTTTCTTTGGGAGCACAGGGCTGCCATAAAGTCTTACTTTTGTTTATGACCATATATTTGTTCATTTGTGTTATTTCTCTCTCTATTCTGCTGGGGCATGTATTTTTATATCTTTCAGCTTTTCTATTTACTTTAGGGTTCCGTTCCAGTGACTGTGTTACTATGTAATTTGGAGATCTTCTAAGAATGTGACTTTTCTAGCTTTACTTTCTTTTCTTGATTGTTATTTTTCTTGGCTCTTGATCAATAGCTTTCCAAAAATTTTCATTACTTATTCTTCTTAGACAGTGTATTTTGCATATAATTCGAAGACATTTGTTTACGAATACTTATAATTTGTGTGTTTCCTTCTTGTTTATCAGCCAAGTTTGACTACCATATAAGTCAACGGATTTCTATAAAAAGAAGGGAACTCTATACTTCTATACTTAATAAAGTTGGGTAATGAAAATTTATTCAAAATTTGTTTGCTTTAATGGCGAACATTTTTACAAAATATAGTTGATGTAGTGCAAGAGGTTAGAAAAGCTGCCATAAAACCTTTATACATAACTTAGAGTTTATTAACCTATATACTGAAAACTTTGCAAAAAGTAATTAATTGGATGATAAAAATTTTTATATTACGTTCATGCGGATATCCTAGAGTGGGCACAGTCTGCTCTACGCACTTCCTGATTTTCGAGGGAATACTTTTTATAAAAGCACCAAAGTACACAATAGAACTGCACCAAAAAGCATAATATACATAATATACATATTAACCTATACTATTATTCCAAGCTACTAGTATTAAAATACAAAAAATTTAAGACTCCAGACTTTTAATAAAAATTACAAAATTATATGACAGGAAGAAAAAAAAAAAACCAAAAAACTCTATTGTTTCGATTTTAACTTGACTCGACCACACCTTACGTTTAATAATAAAAATCCTGTAATAAAAAAATGAGTAAAATAACCGAAAAGAAATATTCTTTTGTTCAATTAAATTTAAAAAAAAAAAATATTAATAATAAAGCAAACACCTTTAATATTCCATAAAATTACTACAAGACGATATAGAGAATCCAGTGTCGAATCCTTTTTAGCTGACTTATATATTGTACACTGCAGTGGTAGATGACCATAATTGAAAATTCTGTGCTGACAGCTCATCAAAATTAAAAACAAAAATAAGTGGCTTCCATTCCATTCTACAACTCATAAATTAAAAAAAAAATTTATTACATATTTTATAACTTACACACAAGTATTAGCCAATAGAATGTGAAACCTATTACACCAAAAAAAGCAACAAATTTTATGTAATAAATGAGAAGCAATCTATTGCTATGTTTTATATGCCATTATTATCATAATTGGTTTTAAACTTTTAGTTTTGAATGCAATTGAGTCCTACTGCACCTTATTCAGTATTCCTTTATGTTAAGGGACATAATAGTAATTTAATGCATGTTTTTTTAAATGGATTTTTAAATTTTAAGAACTAATAAAAATCTATTTTCAATAAAACGCCATCATAAAATATCATCTTATACTTTATTAGATTCTCAAGAAAATTAACCTCTATTTAATAAAAGGAAATCAATTCTATTACAATTTTTAAATATTATTTTAATAATAATACGAAATATTTATAATATTTACAGTTTACATGAAGACTATGGATTCTGTCAAGTTGGAACATCAGCTGCTCTTTTAGAAAATGAAATGATCTTAGGTACACCGGGTCCATATACATGGCGTGGTACAGTTTTTGTAACTGAAATTGCTGGTGAATATTTGGAACGTAATAAAGCATTCTATTATGGTCCACAATATTTTAATTCGCCAGTTGATAAATATAGTTATTTAGGAATGAGTGTAACAGGGGGAAAATATTATAGTGATAATATGTCATATGCCGCTGGTGCACCACGTTCAGAAGGTCATGGTCAAGTAATAATATTTAATAAAAATATTGGTGATACAACTAGTTCAGTATTACCACCAAAACAAATAATTGACGGGGAACAATTTGGTTCAAGCTTCGGTTATGAATTGATAACAGCTGATGTAAATGGTGATGGTGATCCAGATTTATTGGTGGCAGCACCATTCTATTTTAATAAAACGGTTGGTGGTGCTGTATATGTTTATCAAAATGATAAACTGAGTTTACCAGAAAAACCAACACTTAAATTAACTGGTGCAGTTGAAAGTCGTTTTGGTATAGCCATGGCAAATCTTGGTGATATAAATAAAGATTTATGTGATGATATCGCAATTGGGGCACCATTTGAAGGAAATGGTGTTGTTTATATATATTTGGGTCATCGATCTCAAGGATTATCTAAAAAGCCAAGTCAAGTAAGTAAATTTTATTAATTAAAATAAACAATAGAAATACATTATTCAAAAATTTTTAATTTTTTTTTTATAGATAATTCACGCTGGAGATCTTGGTCCACTCGGAAGATCTCTTCGAACATTTGGCAGTTCTTTAGCAGCCGGAAGTGATCTTGATGATAACTCATATCCAGATTTAGTTGTAGGAGCTTATGGATCATCAGCTGTAGTTGCATTATTCACGCGTCCAATTATTAATATCGAAACTAAAGCAAGAGGAAATGAATTAACAAATATTGATCCAAGTAAACCTGGATGTTCTTCAGATCGAGGAACAAACTTAACTTGGTAAAAAAAAACTTCTTAATTTTTTTTTAATTCTATTTTTAATTGTTAATTAATTGTTTCTTCCCAAACAGCTTTACATTTGAAGCTTGCTGTCTAATTGGAGCATATGAAGAACATATTTCTGATACAAAATCTAAAGAATTGAATCTTTTTTATACAATTGAAGCCGAAACATTTGATAATACGAATAAATTTGCCAGGGTTTTCTTTGAAAATGAAAAGAAACGAAATAATGTAATAAAACGATCCGTTAAAGTAAAACCAAATAACCGATGGTCATGTTACAAACAGACAGCATACATCAAAGAAAATACAAAAGATATTCAAAGTTCAATTAAATTCAAATTAAATTTTACAATTATTGAACAGGCTTTACCTAACTCGGCTTTAATTGGTTTAAATCCCATTTTAAATAAAGAACAATCATCTGTTGAATTTGAAGGTACATTCCAAAAAGATTGTGGCTATGATAATGTTTGTCAAAGTCGATTAGAATTACAAGTGGATACTGATTTAGAAAAATTAGGTAAGTTTGATTAACATCTTCAAGTGTTTTTTAGCTAAATTTGACAGAATATTGACTCTTTTTTATCTGTAGGTGATGAACTCAACCTTGCTTTAGGTGAAAAAGAAGAATTCAAAATAAATGTGAACGTAACAAATACAGCTGATTCAGCATATGAAGCTCAAATGTTTTTCGTACACCACAAAAGTATAACTTATATTGGTGCTAAAAAAACAGTAAGAATTTAAAAGATTTTTATTAGAATTAAATTTTTAGATTAAAATTAGACTTTCTGAGAAACATATTTTTTTTCTACCTTTGTTTCCCAGAATGCTGTTATATGCAGTAGATTTAATGAAACTGTTGTTGCATGCACTCTTGGTAATCCAATGAAAAGAGATAATATAGTAGACATTTCAATACGCTTTGATCCAAATGAAATTGATGATGATGTGAAGAAATTAAATATTAAAATTTTTGCCAATTCAACGTCTGAATTAGTTGGTGACAAACCCGAAGCGACTATAGACATCAAAGTAATTAAAAAAGCTAGTATAAGTTTAGGAGGGTAAGTTTCTTGAATCTTTTTAAAAATATTTCTGAAATATCTTTTAATATTCTCAAAAATTCTTTTCGATACCTTTAGTTGGGCACGTCCTGCACAAGCATTCTACGGCGGAGATATTAAAGGTGAAAGTGCAATGGTTTATCTTGATGATATTGGAACATCAATAACTCATACTTATCAAGTTTATAATGAAGGACCATGGAAAGCAACAAATGTTACAGTTCATATATCATGGCCACATCAAGTAGCAAATGATAAACCTCAAGGGAAATGGTTACTCTATTTAGAAAGTCCACCAATTGTTGATAGTAAATACAAAATAACATTTTCCCAAAAGAACAAAGTTTAATACTATAAAATATATTTTGAAATTTTTTAGGTAGTTTTCCCAGTAAATGTGTGGTTGAAAATCCAAACTATATAAATCCATTAAAATTAAAAATGTCTGAAAATACTCAGTTGGATGGTGATTTATTACCCCCAGAATCATATATGCTGCATCCAAATAGAACTGGAGCTCCATATTCGTATACAGGATCAAGATCAAGTTTTAGTAAATCAACAACAATGACATCAACATCACAAGAAAAAGTTTTAAATGAAAAGTCATCAAATAGCGAAGCTTATTTAAATCGAGTAAGAAGAGATCGTGCTAAAGTTATACGACCGGAACATTTAATTGATAAAGATGGTAAAAAACGAGATGTTGTTATAATGGATTGTGAAAAGAAAACAGCCAAATGTATTCACATTAAATGTGATTTACTTAGTTTACCACAAAAAACTGAAGCTTATATCCATATAAAAGCAAGACTTTGGAATTCAACATTAGTTTCGGATTATCCAAGAGTTGATTTAGTTAAAATTGTATCAAGAGCTAAAATTGATATACCATGGGAAGATTCAATTGAACAATTTACTGATAAAACTCGAATACAGGTATTTAATTTTTAACTTAAACCAAATTATAATAAATTATAATTATGTATTCAATTTTAATTTTGTAGTTGGAAACAAAAGCTTATCCAGAATTATTAGATCAAGTACGTGATAGTACGACCCCATGGTGGGTAATTGCAGTATCAGTAGCATGTGGTTTAATATTACTGATATTATTAGCCGTTGTTATGTATCATTGTGGTTTCTTCAAAAGACGAAGACCTGATCCAACGTTAAGTGGAAATTTAACAAAAAGTAGTGAACATAAACCTTTCCTGGCCGAAAAATAAATTTAAAGTATCTACGTAATTTAAGAAATATTTTGTTAATTCCAAATATGTCATGTTTCCCCCTTTTTAGATGCATTTTTTATTAGCAGTTATATTCAAATTTTATTCCATTTAACATAATTTTAAATATCTTGTATACTGGCCAGTATCGAGATCTGGGCAACAATTCATATTTTAATTTATTAATAATTCAATTCTTTTTTCATTTAATTGCATGTAGTGCATTTTAATAAAATTAAAAAATTTTTCAAAATAAACTTGGCATTTTGGAATACCAAAAAAAAAAAAAATTAGGGTTTAAAAAAAATGTTAATAAATTATTTTATAATACAAAAACTTAAAATTTAATTATATTTAATATATAACTAAAATAATAAACATCGAGCTAAACTATTATTGGTGCTCATTTTAAATAAATTTTTGTATAAATTTAAAAATATATTAATATATTGTCTACGAACACATTAACTGCTCTAATTTTGAATAAATGTTCAATAGTTAGTCAAAAGTTGGAAGTATTTGACCGATAGCTCAGTGGTAAAGTGGCGGCTTTTTAATCGAAAAGTCTTGGGTTCAAATCCTAGTCGGATCATATCTAAAAAAAAAATAAAGTGTATATTACAATAGTTTAAAAATAAGTCCATTTGTCAAATCGGGAAAAGATTAATATTATTATACAATATTTAATATTGTCAGGTACTACAAATAAATAAACAAAGTAAATAAGCAAACTTTTACGAGTCTATTAGGAATTCCGAAATAATTAAATATATAAAAAAATGTTATTTTAATTATTAACGGTTCTTAGAATCACTTTAAATTAAAACTTTTATAAGTATTTTAAGTAGCCCTTCCAAATAAACTCTGCGGTGCAGTAATAATCAAAAGTATCATTTACAAATTAACTACATGTATATTTATAAAATCAGTGAAGTATCCAATGGTATTTAATGCGGCATCTGTCATAATTGGTGTCAAATATTTTAACGAATTTTATTTTTTTTTTAATTTATATTCAATTATCTGTTTGTTTGTTCAAAGACCTGTTTTTTTTTAATAAAATCTTGTATACTCGACAGGGTTCAAAGCCGCTGCAACCTCAAAACTGTTACATCTCTTTAATTAAAGCAATCATTGTAAAATTACCTATCCTAAAATGTATAAGATTCACAATTTCTTTAATTTCTAATTTGTAGTAATTCACAATAGTATTGAAAAATCATTTATTAATTTCAAAAATGCAAAATACTTAAGACAATATATTAAAATATTTTAAAAATATATAAAAAAATTTATTTTTAAACAAGTGTCTTTATAAAAGTGTGATAAAATAAAACAAAAACTTTAAAACATTTCTTAATTCATTTCAAATATATTATATATATAATTAATATATACATAAATATAAAATAAATATTTAAAAACAAATTTATTATAATATTTAAATATTTACATAATATATAAAAAAATCTACAATCCACATTCATTTTAGTTGTATTGAAAAAAAAAAAAAATATTAAAAAATTTTGGCACTTTAGTTTAATAATTTAAGCACAATTTATTTATTAAGAAAAAAATTAAAAATTATAGAATAAATTAAAATTTAATTTAAAAATATTTAAAATATATCTCGAAATGTATTTATATAAAACATAATATGTATATATATGTTTGTAATGGTCTTTTTTTTTTTTTTTGTATATATTAATTATTAATTAATTAATTTTAAGATTTGTAAACTATTATTTTATAATTATAAATAAATAAAATATTTTTATTTTTAAATATATATATATATATACATAATATATAATATGTAATTTCATTTTAATTTTAAAATAATTTTTTGTGGTATATCTTAATATAAGATATTGTAAAAAGATGTTAACAGAATAAGTTAAATGCCAGTTAAATAATAATCTAAATTTTAGTTTTAGAATAAAGATTAAACAAAAAAAAATTATTATACCGAAAAATTACAACTTCAGGATGAATCGATTTTTTTTTTTTACTATAATCGTTCAGAAATCGATATTTTAAAAAGTTCACTATTGTGAATTAATTATTGTTAATTTAAAATTTTGACAGTTGCGGTTGTAATAAAAAATTATTGGATTTAAAAAATTAAAAAAAAAAAATTAATATAATTAAAAAAAAAACAAGTTGATCCAACTAAAGTTTTAATCTGCTTTAGATTTAAAATCTACGAAATAAATTAAAGAAGATAATGTCAATAACTTATACATTCGATTTGAAATTCATTCAATTGATTTGGATTCGATATTTATTCAGTTGTAATTAGCTCTACATTGAATATGACTTTCAGAGATCCTCTTTGTGAAATCTATAATTTTTTTTAGATTTCTCAGTTTCTGAAATAAAGATTATAACGAATAACCCTATATTCAGGAAAACAGAATAATATTGTAATTTCAACTAACTGGTATTAATGAATAAGCCGTTTAAAATTATGTTCAAATTATTTATTGAATGTTCTTTAAAAGATCGCTCCGAATAAAATTTTTATTTAATTATGTTTAATTAATACAAAAATAAATTTTACATCAAAATTACTTTCATAAAATGTAAAATTTTTAATTTTGAAAAATTAAAAAAGAATTTTACAAATTTTAAATTAGATAAACGAAAAAATTGCTGACACAAACGAAACCGTATTTATAAAAACCGTATAAAAGAAAAATTTAAAACAATTTAAACAATTTTGCCTTAACTAAAATAAAGAAAATCAAATCTTTTATAAAAAAAATTTTTATTATATTATTTAAATGACTAAATGAGATATTTAAATATATTTACTTAAATGAAAACTTAATAGAATAAAATAAACTGCCTTATTTATATATATATATATAAATAAAAAAAAATAATAAAAAAATTGCATTTCAAAATAATTTAAATATTAAAAGAATATTAGTTGTTAAAAATAATTGATATTAAATAGTAGTCTAGGAATGAAGTTGTAAGATTAGCTATTGAGTGTCATTAAAATTTATTATAAAAACAATCTTTTTCGAAATAATATTTTTTTTAAATATTTTTAATAATCACCCCTATTCTAAATTCCCTCATACAGCTAAGTCGGAGATAATCTACGAAAAAGTGATTTTCAATTCCAACTTAACGTTACGAAACTGCAAAAATTTACGAAAGAAATATTCATTCGTATCATATTCGTACTTCATATTATTTCGTGATCAGTTCACTTCTTACAAATAAATAAAAAGTTTTAAATGAATTTACATTTTTATTTAATTGTTTAGTTTACTTTGTTTTATAAAAATATTTAAATCTCTCTTCAAAATACGAGTATTTTTAAAAAAATATTACTACAAAATTGAAAACAATAATCACCATTTTTACTTAAAAAACTGAATTCAAACGTCAAAGTTGCCATTGCAAATTTAATTTTCTACGAGGGAATTTAGAATCACTAAAACTTTTTATTCGTAGCACAGCCAATTTTTCGTAGAAAGTCTACGAGGGAATTTAGAATAGGGGTGAATATAATATTTAAATTATTAAAACATGATTCTGATAAAAGACATAGAACACCTTCTAGCTCAACTTTGTCAGTTATATGCACACACTTTCTTGTCTTTTTGTGTCCAAAATGCCTTTCTGGAAATATCGACGTTCATTTTATAAAATTTAATATACATTCCGGAAATTGTAAATAAACTCATGATTTAAACTTTATCTTATAAACTAATCTTATAACTTTATGTCCTTTTACTAATTATTATCAAAATTTCACCGGCCATATATAATGTTGCTTAAAAACTATTTTAAATATATATACTTAATTTTAAAAATTAATTTAAAATATTAAAATAAAAATTTTAATAAATATGTAAAAACGAAAAAAAAAAAAATAAAATTAATATAAAAAGTCGTAGCATTTAATTAATTTGTAACTAATAAAATTAGTATTAGTTTTTAAATGTAAATTTATAATTTAATTATTTAATATAAATTTATAATTAGTTAAAAAAAAAAAATACATAATTACAAAATAAAATTAAGTGAATAAAAATTTAAAAATTTTTTTTGAATATTTATATAATATATATATATATACATATTTATTATGTATAAAATGTATTATTATGATTATTATTGTTTTTAATAATTTTTAAAAAATATTTTATTTTGTATTAATTTTTAATAAGAAAAATAAAAAATAATTATTATTAAAAATACATTTAAAATTGTGTTTTTATTTGTTTAAAATCAGATACTTTTACATATGTCATCAAATATACCTAATAAATTATAATATATTTCGCCATCATCGATTTTTAAGAATTTATAAACAATGAGACATTTACGCAATGCGCAAACGACAACAATAAAATCCGATGATTAGAAAAAAATTTGAGGACACCAGTTTTTAATGGACAAATTTATTAGAATTGTTCAAAAAAAACTGTACTTATAAATAAATGATTTATATATAAATTATATATTTTATCTAATAAAATGTATAACTTATATATAAGAAATTATTTCAATAATTTATTAATTTTTAATTAATTACTTTCGATATATTTTTTTTTATCCCAAGAGATATAAACAATAAATGAGACTTACTTATTTTTTTTTTTTTTTTTTAATTTTAAATTTTATTTTTCCCTTTATAAATCTTACAAATATCTTAACCTAGAAAAATTTACAAAAACGGTTTTCTTTATTTTATATTTAACATTTAAATTATAGCTTAATTTTTATGTTAAATTAAATCGAAATTTTATTTTGTTTTTAGACTTAATTTGATATATCAACTTAATATTATTCTTATAAATATTGGAAAAACTTGGGAATATAAAAACCAATAACTAAACATTTTTTTTTATAAAACTTAACCTACTTAAATAACCTAACCTAATTAAAAACAAATTGTATCAAATACTTAATGCTAATAATTTTTTTATTTTGACTAATCTTACGTGTTTTCCAACCACCAATAATTTCTTTTTAGCAATTTGTCTATGTCTGGTATTGACATATCGTATTTCAGATGTTCTCCGTTTATATCGCCCGGGTTATATTCTATGACTTTGTATGTAGCCCGTCTATTATAATGGTATGAGACTTACTTAAAATTCTAAAACCTGCTAAGATATTTTTAGTACTAAATTTTTAGCTTTGAATATTCCGCCTAACATTATGCAATTTGAAATTTTTTTTAGAACTTATTTTAAATTCAAATAAATATTATATACAGGTTTTGCATACCAAAACCCAAACCTTTTGCAAATGAAAACCAACCTTTTGCAAATCAAATTCAACTTTTTATAAAAACATACGCAAAAGTTAATGTTAATCCTCAGATTTTAACTTTCAAACTTTGTCCCAAAATTACAAGTCCTTAGCTAACGGGAAGTTAGTTTAAAACAGTTTCGAAGATTCAAAATAAAAGCTGTAAATTAATAATAGTAATAAATACTTATAATATAAAAAAAAAATGGAAAATAATTAAAACAATAATAAGATTTATATAAAAATACAATTTAAAATAACGATCGATTTAAAAAAAAAAAAAACAGCTTTAAGATTAATTAGTTCCTCGTATTACTGCATCGCGCCTGAATTCTTTATATACTTAAATTTTACAAGGATACATACAGGATCATAACCATATCCTTATATTATTTTATTATAAAAGACGGAACATTTAGGATCATTGACTTTTTTAATTAAATTTAATCCGAAACTTACATTACTCGTTTTTACATGGAATATTAATAAAATAAGAAATTACACATTGTCTTTAATTGTAGATTTGGTATAAGATTTAAATAAAAAAAAAATAAATCAAGTTCCTCTTATTGTAATAAGGTTGTCTATTTGACAAAAATTAAACGTTCGTTAATTTGTTAACCGTTCTGTAAAGGAATTTTCAGATCCTTATGTTCTTAAATCATTGTACACTTGTCTTGTAGGACCGAACCTGGAATATGCTAGTCAAGTTTGGTCTTCGTTTTATATGGTTGGATTGACAATTATAAATATAATAATTACACATTGATAGGATAGGGGCAATACAAAAAAAATTTTTTAGAAATGCTTTACGCCAATTGCCATGGTCGCATCCCATTATCATGGCACCATACGAACAAAGGCTACAGTTAATTGATTTGTATACTTTAAATTTTCGACGAGAGGTTTCTGATGTCATTTTTATACCCTACACCTATAAAATAGGTAAAGGGGTATATTAACTTTGGTATGGTGTTTGTAACCACCTAAAGGAAGCGAGCTAGATATGGAAAAGTATATATATTTGTGATCAGCGTGACCGCCTGAGTCGATATAGCCATGTCCGTCCGTCCGTCCGTCCGTCCGTAGGCACGATAACTCAAAAAATAATGGAGCTATCTTGATGAAATTTTAACTGTAGGTTACTACGACTGAAAGTACGGTGGGGATTGCATATGGGCGAAATCGGCCCATGGGTTCGGATTCTGGACCTTTTAATCGATCCAAGGGCTAACGAACATATATAAAAAATCACGATAACTCAACAACTAATGACGCTATCTTCATCAAATTTGTGCTGTAGGTTACTAGTAATGAAACTACTTCGGGAATTGCGTAAGTTCGGGATTGGACCATGGGTTCGGAACCTAGGACTTTTTGATCGAATTTAGGCCAAACGAGCATAATTCCAAAACCAATGAAGATAGAACCTCCAAATTTGGTATCAGGGTGTCCCTTCCTATTTCCTAAGTGTCTTGGAAATTTGGGCGTCATTTGAGTAGTGGGTCGGGGACCAGCCATACATTTCCGAAGACCTTAAAGCATATCTTTAAAAATAATAAAGATAGCAACTTGAAAAAATATAGAAGCTTCAAATTTGGCACAAGGGTGTTCTTTACTATCTCTTGCGTGTCCCCCTAATTTGGGATCAATTGGAGTGGTGGTTCAGTACCCCTCTTAGTACCCAAGTTTTAAAAGCTTATAATCGAAATTAATAAAAATAGTAACTTAAAATTAAGATAGAACGTTCAAATTGTGTACAAGGGTTAACTAGTACTATAAGTACAGCGCGGACTGTATAAGGACGAAATCAGCCCAAGGGTTCCGATTCTGGACCTTTTAATCTATTTCAGGGCTAACGAACATATAAAGAAAATCGCGATAACTCAACAACTAATGACGCTATCTTTATGAAATTTATGCTGTAGGTTATTGGTAATAAAACTACGGCAGCGATTGCGTACGGTGAGTATTGGACAATGGGTTCGGAACTTAGAACCTTTTGATCGAATTAAGGTCAAACGAGCATAATTCCGAAACCAATGAAGATAGAACCTCGAAATTTGGTATCAGGTTGTCGCTTTCGATTTCCTTAGTCTCCTTGAAATTTGAGCCCAATTGGAGTAGTGGGTGGGCACCAGCCACTCAGTTCCGAGGACCTTAAAGCATATTTTCGAAATTAATAAAGATAGTAACTTGAAACAAATGTAGAAGCTTCAAATTTGGCACACGGGTGTTCTTTACTATTTCCTGCGTGTCCCTCTAATTTTGGATCAATTTGAGTGGTGGTTCAGTACCTCTCTTAGACCCCCAATGTGTAAAAGCTTATCATCGAAATTAATAAAAGTAGTAACTTAAAATTAAGATAGAACGTTCCAATTGTTTACAAGGGTTAACTAGTATTGAAAGTATGACGGGGACTGCATATGGGCGAAATCGTACCATGGTTTCGGGTTCTGGAACCCTTGAAAAGTTCAAGGGCTAACAAACATATATCTTAAAAACACCATAACACAAAAAATAATGCCGCTATTTTGATGAAATTTAAACTCTAGGTTACTAGTAATGAAAGTACCATGGGAATTGGTTGTGGTCGAGTTTAATTTCGAAGCCAAAGAATATATTTCCTATTTCCTATGTATCCCCGAAATTTAGACTTAATTGTAGTGGTTCAACTATGTTCAAAGGTACTTGCTGCATTTATATAAAATTTATTATTATATTTAAATGAATTATATGAAAAGGTCTTAATTTGTAATTGTATTTTAGAAATACATTTATTGCGTATATTGAGTTTATATGCTTTTATTAGGTATATAAACTAACCATTTAAAATAATTGCAATTTTGAAATTTGGATTATTAAATATATTATGCTTATGATAAATAGATTAGCTTTTTATCACAAAATTTAATAATTAGAATTTTTTCATTTTGTAATTGAATTGGAATAAATATATTTTCATTTATTTCAAGTTTTTTTGTTTTTTAATATTTTTAAATAGATAAATTAGTAAGAATTTGTAATATTTTTTAAGAGATAGTGCAATTAGAAAATGTTTTTAGTATTATAAAGTTAATTTATGTCTTACGATCAAATTAATAACAGCTTTTATGGTGTTAAAATGAGTTATGGATATGTCATTAAATTTGAACCAAATAGGTGTAGAGTATTTCTAAGTCGGTTGCACCGACTGACTGTTTCTTTACTTGTTATTATAAAAATTGTCAAAGGTAATTTTAAATCTATTTAAATTTTTAGTAAAATTATTATTAGAAATCTTCACTTCTTCGCTTTTGCAATGTATTTAAAACCAATAATCATAGGATTAATTCACTTATTCACAGCCGTTTAAAAATTAAATATTACTAAATTTAAGTACACTATAATTATTATTTTATAGAAAGCTTAAAATTTAAAGGACGTTGTGATTTTTAATTAATATAACCTTCACCTAAGTCAATAACTTTCCCCAAAAAAAAAACAAAACAACTCTTTCAAAAAAAAAAATAAAATAAACAGACTTGCACAAATTATGCACTAATTACTAATTAAAAATAAATTTACTAAGTCCCGAATTTTAATTATTCTGCGAAAAAAACTAATAAATTCAAAGTATTTTCAACATAAAGTTGAATAGCCATCTCTGCTGCATTCAACTTTTTAAAAAAACTTAGTAATACAACCTTTTGTTTTGGTATTAAACTAAATTAAATACTATCTATGAATATATTATTTAAATTTTAATTAATTCTTTAAAAATATATATAAAAAGTTTAAATTAAAACAGAAATTAAAATGTTTTAATTAATTTTTTTTTGTAATTACTTGAAATATTGTAAAAACTTTTCAAATTTAAATTCAGTCTTTTTCGGAATATTGATATTTAAACTTCAAATAAAATTAATTTCCCTTTTTTTAAATCGGATCGAAAATCGGATATTGATTTAGTTAAATAAATTAAATAAATTTTAGGAATTAAAATAAAATTTTATATTATAAATAAAAAAAATTCAAGTTGATGTATTTGATATATTAAATATTTATAATATTAATAATAAAAGTATGGCATTAGTTTTTAAAGCATTTTATCAATTTTATTTTGAATATGTTGAAGGAAAAAAAGGTAAAATACAAAAAATATTAATTATTAATAACTACAATTAATAATTAATTAATATTGTATATTTTTAATTAATTAAAATAAAAATAAATAATTTATTAATTGAATATTAATTAATAATTTAAATTTGTAAATAAATATTAATATTACTCTATTATATTAAATTTATTTTCAATTTAAAAAAAAACGGTCTTCTT
This sequence comes from Dolichopus griseipennis, assembly GCA_963082915.1. Classification (NCBI taxonomy): domain Eukaryota; kingdom Metazoa; phylum Arthropoda; class Insecta; order Diptera; family Dolichopodidae; genus Dolichopus; species Dolichopus griseipennis. Next base: position 343,344,618 of record OY720441.1, read on the forward strand.
TGTATTAAATCTTTATTTATATATATTCTTTTTTAATTATTATATATTTATTTTTTTTTAATTTTGGGTGATTTTTTTTTAAAACAAAATAAATTAATAAAAAAATGCTTAAACTCAACTTTATTTAATCAAAACTAAATGGAAATTTGAAATACTTATTGAATTATAGAAAAATACAATATCATGCAACTATTAATATATTGGTTTTTAAATATTCATTTTGTAATAAAATTAGTTTTAATTTAAAATTTAAATTTAAATTAAATTTTGAATTCTCTTACTAAAGTTTTAGTAAACTAAATTTTTAAAATTCTATAAAATTACATTTATTTAATTAAAAAATAAATTATATTCAAAAATCGTTTTAAACAAATGTAAATTTTGTAAATATATTCAGTTGAGATATTACAAAATGGTATTTTAAAAAAATACCAAAAGTTGTTTTTTAGTTGAATATTATACAAAAAATAAATTGATCTTTAAACTTAAATTCTTTCTAAAAAAATCAATTTAAAATTATAATAACAATTTTTAAATGTCAAGCTCAATAAAATTATAATAATGAATTATAATTAAACTGATTATTTATTAAATTGTTAAGGTATCCGACTGAAGGCTTAAAGAAGGGTTGAACGTCGGCCTTTCAATCGAAGAGTCTCGAGTTCAAATCCAGTTCAATTAATATCTAAAAAAATATCATATTTTGATTTATATAATAATAGTTTATATTATAATATAAAATAATTATTCATGCCGCGCCTGGAAAGAAAAGGGTGATCCACTTGCTTATCACAATGTATGTGCTTAGGTATTATATATAAATAAAGAAATTGGTAAGCGGCTAATCGATGAATTTAAAATTATTGATTTAACGCTATAGAATGTATTAATATCCTCAAACTGTATTTCATTTACCTGTATCTTATTTCCATCTAACCGAAGGGGTGTTCGATTCCTGTACAGGTCATGCATTTTTTTAATTGAAAAAAATTATTGAAAAAATAATTTTTCTCTACAAATCCCCATGGTGACCAAATATAATTTAAATATACAAATATATGATGTAAACAAAATAATTAATATTGTAGTTATAAATAAATAGAAAGTATTTATTTTAAGAAGGCCAAATGCCAAATAGGCAAAGGACTATAATAATATCAGGCAATATTTACTATTGTCTTGGTACTAATTATAAATAAATTTATTTCCATCTATCATACATTGCAATCAAAGCAATTTAAAATTTCATTTTTAGATAAAATTTCTTAAATTCTAGCTTTAAATTTTAAAAGTATAGGCAAGCGTTTGAGTGGTTTTTCACTCAAATATTCTATAGACCTTTAAGAGGCTGCTCTTTACCTATTAAGACATTCCTAAAAACTTTATAAAAAGTCAAATACCAATAAGCTATTTTTCAAATCAATAAACAGTTTTGAAAATAAATCGAACTTGGTTAGCAAAAAAATAAATTCGAAAAAAAATTTGCTTAAAGATTTCATTGTAATCGTTAGTCTTTAATACGTATAATATAGATTTATTAAATTAAGTTTAATTAATTTAGAGCCAATTCTATAACTACAACTGAAGTATAAAATAATTTACCTAAGGTAAAAGTTTCTTAAGATAATTTATATTAATTCCTATTTATAAAAATATCTAGTTCGAATGAAATAATTAACCTTTTTACACTCAGGAAATGCAAAAGTAAAATAATTTAATATACTGGAATGTCTATAATTTACTTTTAAAACAAATTATACTTTATTTATACAAATTTATTTCAATTTCAATTATTGTAATTAATTAATTTGGAAAGCTAACTCTTATTGAATTTAATTTGAAAATAAGTTGAAAGAACTTTTCCAATTGAACAAAAAACCTTGACATTAAACTAGCAATTAGTATTGGTATACTTAATTTATTTTTAATGAATATTAAATTGTATAATTTTAAATATTAATTAAAAAATTAAAATTAAAACAAAATATATAGAATTTGTTTATAGTATAATAATCAAACACATAATATTACTAATTATTTCACAGTTTTTATATATTATGAATAATTAATTTTAAGTTAAATTTAGAAATGAAAAGTTCGAAAAATTGTTTTAAGATTCGGAATTGAGTTTTCGTAAACTGTTTGATTTATTTTTATACGTTTTTATGAAGCTTGTCATATGCCCAAATTATAAAGTCTATGTTTTATTATAACTTTTTAAGTTTTTGAACTTTATCACTGTTTATATAGACTTAAAATGCATGGAATAGTTAGTTCAATTCGTTAAAAAAGTAATTTAACTTATAAAAAGCACCAGCACCAAGTCATTTAGGCTAAAGGCCTATTTACACGATCAAATTTATTTGGTGAAATTCGTAACAAATTTCTATTACACCGAAATGTCATTTTCGTAATATTTTTTTTTTTTTGAAGTTTATTTTGGCTTTTCTCGAACATATTTATATTTTCAGTTTTTACGACCAAATTAAATTTGTTAAGTGTTGGAATTTTTATTTCAATTTAAATAAAATTTGTAATGAAACGCTAAATTAATAAAAACATTGAGTGTAGGATTGGTGGGATTGGTAGAATTTCTACTTCTTTTATCTAATTTTTAAAAATTCTTCTTTTTCTACTTTTTTTATCTAATTCTTTATCTAAAATTAAATTAAAATTTAAACAACATTAAAATTAAATTTAATTGAAATACTTACAACACTAACACCACAAGAAATAAATTCAAAATTGCAAAAACAAATGACGTTACCACCAAATAAATATTTCATTTCTAGTTTTATAATATCTATTTAGTGAGAAAATATGTTGCAAATTTTTTTACTGTAACATTTTTCGCTTAATAGAATTTATTACGAATTTCATCAAAGAAATTTGGTTGTGTAAATAGGCCTTAAGCTTCAGTTTCAATAACCGTTTTTTACTCTGCTTTAGTCATCAATTATTTATTTATTTATAAACACTACTCTTCCACATACAATGTGATAAGTGTGTGGTTCAGCTTATCCTTTTCAGATGGGCCAGGTATATATATATTATTTATTATATAAACCCTTACGATATAAATTATACATTAATTTTTTTATTACTTATGATTTGATTTAAGTTTGAACCCGAAACTCTTCGCTTAAAAGACTGCTCGGATCTGTTGTCATTGTAAAACATTATGAATACACAAATGCTAAATTATGTGCGCCATCAATTAAGTTATACACAAGATTTATATATTATATTATCATAAATTATATTATGATACATACTATTACGATATATTTTTCTGTTTATTAGATACTAGGAAGAAAACCTGTCATATGACAGGTGTAAGTATAAAAATAAAATTTTGTTATTCTGAATCAATAAGAATAATTAAAAATTATCAGCGAAAAAAATTAGGTTTAATAAATTTATTCGCACTTACAAAACTAATATTTAAATAAAAACTGATCTGAATTAAACTCTAAAACCTGAAAATTAAGAGACTTCGAAATCATCGCTCGAACTATCCGACCGCTTGGTTAGTATATTACGTGCATAAATAACACTTAACATAACATAGGGTACGCTAATCAGCAGCAGCAGTTTGTCTTTAATTATTTTTAGATTATCTGAGCGAGATTTGAACCTAAGATCTTCGACTTGGAAGGTCGATGTCTTAACCATTACTTCATTTGTAATGAGTTATATAATATTAATCACTTTTTTTTTTTTAATTTTAGATCCACGAATAGATCATTATCCATTGATGGGATCACCATTAAAAATTTTAACATTACTATCATTACATTTATATTTTGTTAATATTTATGGACGAAAATTCATGAAAAATCGTAAACCATATGAATTAAACAGAGTAATGACATTTTATAATGCCTTTCAAGTTTTAACTAATGGAATTTATTCAATAATTGTAAGTACATTGTAAATTCTCAAAAAAAAAATAAAAAGACTCAATGAAATAACCCCATACAAAATCTTAAAAATTAAAAAACTACATAACTTATGCTTTAACACATATTTTTTTTTATTTTACATTTTTAGGCTACTTATCTTATATTCTTTCATTTGGATTATAGTAAAGAATGGCGAAATTATTGTGCACCACCAGATTACAGTTATACAGAAAAGGGATTTGTTGAAGCTAGAATGACATACATATATTTCTTATTTAAAGTTATAGATCTATTAGATACAATATTTTTCATTTTAAGAAAACGCTACAGACAAATTACATTTTTACATGTTTATCATCATGTTGGAATTTGTTTTGGTGTATGGATTGGTGTACGTTATTGTCCAGGTGGACATACTGGAATTTTAGGATATATTAATTCAATTGTACACACAATTATGTATTTTTATTATTTTTTGACAGCATTTAAACCAAAATTAAAACAATCATTATGGTGGAAAAAATATATAACAATAATACAAATGGCACAATTTGCATTTTTAATTGTACATTTTGGTATACCAATTATTAAAGGTAATTGTGGATATCCATTATTTTGGTTAATGGTATTATTAATACAAAATATATTTATGTTAATATTATTTTCGGATTTTTATATACGTGCATATGTAATTGGTAAAAAAAATAATAATAATGAAATTAAAAATGATTAAAATATATTAAATAGAATTAATATTCAGAAAATAGGTTTTTTATTGTAAAGAATTAAGAAATTTAAAAAAAAAATATGTAAGATAGATTTAATAAACAAATCATAGTAATTATAATAAAATTCAAAAAAAAAAAAAACTATTTACTATGGATTTCAACTCTGATATCAAATTTCGAATTAAGTTTGTAAAGAAAAATACAGAAATAAATAAAATATTTGATGTACCAAGTGAACGATGGTGCATTAATATTCAAAAAATCGATTTTTCATTTTATAATTTGTAATCAGCATCTTAATAAAAATGATTAAAGAAATCGAAGTCCAAATAAGTTATTTTGTGGAAGAAATAATTTTCATAATTTCAAATGTATCCTCTTCATAGTTTTCAATTTTCACAGCTCCATTTTCTTTTACCCACTGCATCACCCGCATTGCATTACATTTCCTTTAAAGTAGGAACGGAAAAGAGGTGGAAGATGGATGCAGAAACTTTGAATGCCAATTGAATTATAAATAAACAACAGATCCGACTAGTAATTGTACATATTAATAATACTATGATTGTTACTAAACTTGTTTAATTCATTAGATCATCGTTACAAATTCCATGATTATCTAACACTTTTTGCATGATGCAATAATCGATGACAGCTTCTCTTGTTATTCCCGTAAGGAACGTAGATGTTTAAGATTTCTTTTCGAATCATCTCTATTTTGTATTATGGCTTTATATTTCCGATAATTTTTTCCCAGGAGACCTACTAATTCTTCTTCATGTTACTTTTGGCTAACTATATCATCTGCCCTTTGGGATTCTCATCTGACACTTGGTGGGTTATTGATGTTACTTATCCTTGAACATCTTCAATTTTTTTTCTAAAATATAAAATAAGTATACAGGGTGGTCCAGACCATGCGTATCAGTTTTTCTCCATTAAAAAGGTCTGGAGAATTTGCTGGACATTCACTCGAACCATGCTTTCTCAAAAATATCTTCTGCCAAACATATGGTGTAGTTGAGCCAACTGAGATGTATGAGCTGGACATCCATTCATGTGGTTTCAACAATATTCCTCCTTTGGTCCAAAGAAATATTTTCGAGGAGAAAATTAAGAGAATTTGAGATAAAATAATATGAAAGATATTTGTTTTATTTTTATTAATTTTAAAGGAAAATAGTTAGAAAAAAAAAAAAAAAATAAGACAAAATTTTTTTATTTTTTGACGTAGAATCCGAATTTGCGTCGAAAAGCACCTGTTCCCATTTGAAAATATCAATTTCAGGGCACTTCCGGTCTTTTTCGGAAGTTTAAAATATCGCTTCCTAACCTTCAACTTAGTTAATAAAATAATTTTTTTTATATTTTTACATAACTACTCTTTCCTTGCTTAAAAAACTGATAAGCATGGTCTGGACCACCTGATTCTTTATTATAATTTTTATAAAATAAAAATTTTAATAAATATTTTTTGATCCAAATTTGAATATTTGATCAAAAATTTTATATTAACTGTATATACATGTATTGATTATTGCTTACTTCTAACGAAGGGCTTAATTAATGCAACTATAAGCGCGTTTAAAAATTTAATTACCCAATAATTTCTAAAAACCAAACAAGTCTAAGTTAAATTTAGTAATCAATTTAAGGTTTATTAAACTTTTAAATATTAATTCACTTTAGTTGTACTTTGTATTGATATTCAATTTTAAAAAATTTTCGTATAAAAGTGAATAAACTTTAATATACATACTGTATAAATAAATGTAAAATATCACTAATAATATATTATTATATTTTTATATAAAATTTCGTCACATTATGACTAACAAGTACTATTTTATATATAATATTTGACTCTATAAATTTATTTAATATTATTTTTAAAATGGATGTTTTGATTGTTTTGAACTTAATTGTCATCAATTTGAAGATTTTTTATCAATTAAAAAAACTTATTTCGATAAATATTTATAATTTTTATATATTATATAGGTTTAATTATAACAAATATATATATATACATATATAGTATATAAATAATTTTTGAACTATATTAAATAAATTCTTTATAAAAATTAAGCTCATTACTTAGTTATGTTGAAAAATATTGAGCAGTTTAATAATTTTGAAATTGAAAATATACTCAAATAAAAATCTCAAAATGGAAACTACTCAAAATCTATAATTATTTCACTTATTTAAATTTCATACATAAAAAACAAATTGAGTAACAATCATTACACTCAAATTTACTGTCATGATAGCAATTTTTTCTTTTAGCAGCGAATACTGTCAACTATTTTATTAGATCGCAATAATATAAAAAAAAAACAATTCACAATGAAAGAAAAATTAATTGGAGCTTTTATGAGAAAATTTATTTTATACATGCATTCTAATATAATTTTTTAATTCTGTTAAAAACAAAGTTTACTCGTGCAAACAACTGAGAATAATTAAAGGTTCAATAAAAGATGTGACGAAATTTATAAGAAATAAAAAAGTAAATGGCAAAAATAAAAACGTGTAAACAATTGTGTCTAACTAATTTAGTCCTACTTAATGACGATGTATGAAACAAAACAAGGAAACGAAAAGGTTTTGCAAAATTAAAGTAAATAATAAACTAAATATTAAAGAAGTTACACAAGAAGTTGGACAGACGTAGTTTAATAAAACTTAGCACTCGTAATATTTTTATTATAATTTTAAAATTTTGAGTGGTTATTAATTTTAAAATTTTGAGTTTTAATATTTACCTAAAACTTCAGTTGTTGTACTTATAAACATCTCTACATGAATAAAATATAATATATTTTATATAAATTTAAAGGATATTAAAAGATTTTAGATAATTTTGTCTTAAAGCCTGCGAAGTGATATAAAATTATGAGGATAAAACATAGAAATAAATTCAAGATGGATTGTAAAGCTTTTCTTCTGGCATAATGTAGTTTGTATTGTAAACTCTCATTATTTTATATGGAAGCCCCTTTCTCCTTGATCCAATTTGGACCACATGCAAAGCCGTTATTTACTTTGGCAAAAAAAACCATTCACACCAAATTTCAAGAAAATCAGTTGAGATTTTGATGAAATATTAGAACTTAACATTCCTGAACGCTCTAGACCCCATAATACTAAAATCAATTTATAAAAGCTACTTTTCATAGGTCAACAGTAATCTATGTACCAAAGTTGAACTCATTTTGACGGTTAGAACATGAAATTTCTCGAAAAGACTGGTATTTTGTATGGAGGCCCCTCGATTCCGTGGTTCAATTTAGACCATCTATGAACTTAACTTACATTTGACCAATAAAGGATTTATACCAAATTTCATCAAAATTGGCTGAAATTTGCGAGAGTTATCATATTCGCAGACACACATACATATACACATCATAACCACATAAATCCACAGCTATACACACTCACACGATACACAAAAATATTTTCGGATTCACGCGTTTCCGACTAAATGGAACAACTTTTTCAACAGACGAACTTATAACTTTTTCTTCTAATCGTATTCTATTATAGAAGATTTCGCTGACATTTCCTTTACTAGTTTCTAGCTGTAAGTAGAATATGTAATTGATGTTATGAAATGTGAGTAATTTTAAATTAATATACATAATTAGATTATTAAACCAAAAAAAAATTGCTCTACAAAAATTCTAACTAAAAAATAAATTTTTATGAATCTTTTATTGTTTAAAAGCTTTTTGTTACCCTCAGATATTTTTAAATAAATAAATTTTGAACACAATTTTTAAAAAATATTATCTACGCATTTAAAAAACTGATACAAATTATTTTTCATTGGAATTTGTAAAACCAACCTACCCCAAGAGCTTTTAGTGTGTCGAAAAATTTAATTTTCATATTAAAAAATTTTAAATTTTTTCTATAATTTATTTGACAAGTTATCTGGTAAATTTTTTTTTAATATGACACTCATATCTTAATAAAATTTATTAAAATTTTAATCTTCCCTAACGATTTATTGTGAATGGTTATACTCTTTAAGTTTGAAATTTAATTTTATATACGTACACTCATATACTAATGAATGACCTTTGCTACGTTATTATTAGTTATGTTGGTTTTTGATATTCGGTTTGATTATTTATTAAAATTATAAATAGCCTTTAACTTTTAGTCCTAAAAATAACATTTATTTTATTTAATTCAAGATAAATAATATCTGTGACAAGAGTTTAATATTTTCCTGTACTTCTTTTCAATATTCCATATTTCTATTATTTTCTTCGAAATTTTTTCGAAACCTAATGCTGAAATTATACTCAAAGGTGACGAGGATTCTACAACATTTAAATTTTTAAAATAAATCTACTTTTCTTCCGATACGGAAGTCACAGCCGTATTCTGAGTTATAGATTGTATCCATTTTTATAAAAATTACTTTTGTTTGATATTTCGAAGCGTCGTAAAAGTGTTCTAGGTGGTTAATTAGAAACTTATTTTTTAAATATATTAAGGTAAAAACACAATATTCCGACCACCGACTACCAACCACCAGCTAAATTCGCTCCGCTTAACTATTTTTGGTCAGAAGAAACATAATTGTAACGAAGCGAAAAATAAAAAATATAAACAAAAATATCAAAAGTTTAAAAATGAACTCATTATTAAATGCTTAAAATAAAAGAGCTTGTCCTTTCTTTACAAAAACTTATAAATTAAAACGTTTAAAAATTTTTTCAAATTTAAAAATCTGTTTTTAACGTTTGAAAATGCTGTCAAACTCGACTACAGCGAAAAAATTAGAAAATAAACCTATTTCGACGACGACGAAAATTTGGTTGGACGACGATCGTCACAATTATGTGCAAATACATATGAACCCATATGTTTTAAAATATTTTAAAATAAATCCTGCTTAAATATTCAAATTAAAAAAATTATTGTCCAATAATCAAAAAATATAATTTTTTGAAATATCTGATATTTAGCTGCGATATTATATTTTATAAAGTTCTGACTTCTGAACTCTGATAATTGAAGAAACGTATAAAACTAAAAATGTCAATCTATTCTGTCTGTATTCTTAAAAAAGCTTTGATTGATTCAAAAAACTAGTTTTCGAATGAATGAATGAAATGTGTTTCACTTATATGTAATATATAGTAAATAAATAATAACAATAAGTAAATATATAATATATAAAAATCAGGTGTACCATGTAGTTGATGACGTCATTAAAACAACTCATTCATATTTTAAGCTAATTCATACATGTTATATGTTAATATGTATAACATTTATCTAAGAAATAATACAATATAAACATATTTACATAATATATTTTAATTTTAAAAAGCTTTAGATATTTTATTGTATTTATATATATATATACATATATACTTATTTGTTTTAATTTTAATTTTTTTTTTTTATCTTATTATTAAATAAAAATGTTACCAAGTCATTTGACGTAAAAAAGCTTAAATATATTACATATATAGTATACATTTGTGTGTGTATGTATTCTATATATAACAAAAAAAAATCATGTCATACACCGCATGACACTGGCATTAAACTTGAAAATTTATCATTCTATATATAACAAATATATATTTATTATGTGTTATAGAACTTATAGATTCTTATAAGTTCAATATAGTAGATACTTTGATTCTCAATCCAGTCAGTCATTTAAAAATCGGTTCAGTATTTCTTTCAAGGTTTGTAAAAAGCTATTTTTGTTTTATTAATTAAATTTAACTTTAGAATATTATTCGCGTAATATTTAATAATTTTTTTTTTGCAAATATTATTGTGATTTAGTTTAATTATGATAATTGTTTAAGTAACAATTACGGATTAATTAAAAAAATATTGAATTCATTATTAAAAAAAAAAACACTCAAATTAAAAAAAAAAGGTAAAAATAAAAAAAAATTAACCTACGCTTAAAAAAATTAAATTTAAACATATTTTTTTTAATAAATAAATATTTCAATTTACGCAATTTCTTAATTATTTGTTTAGTAATTTATTTTTTTTAATTATACAATAATAATTATCAATTAATAAATAACACTTGATAATTAATATATGTGTCAGCTGAAATTAATTTAATTAACTGTAATTTAAAAAAAAACATAATATAAAAGTGATACAAAAAAAAAAAGGTGATAAAAGTACAAGTGATGCAATAATTGTATAAAATAAAATAAACTTTGATTTGTCAATTGTGAATTACTGGGAACTGTGATTTGTATGTGTGTTGTGTATCTATTATCGCGCTTTTTTAGTTCTGAATGTTCTTATATATGGAATGTCCTTGAAAATGTGTTACTGAAAAGTAAATAGAATAAATAGAATAAGAAAAATAAAATATAAGAAATCATTTTTAGACAGCTGTTATGTACAGTTACGTTACGTATTTTGGTAGATACATACATGTAGACAATGTATTGTGTATTTCAAGTTTTTGGTACAGTTATATATGATTTTTGGTATAGTTATATGTGAAAATTAGATATAGTGCGAATTTAAATATATTGAAAAATATTTTAAATAAATTTAGATATTTATTTATAAGTAATTTTGTATTTTAGACTTAACATATTATATGTTATCCTAAAAATAATCAGTATTTATAATAATATTAATAATAATAAATACTTATACGTATATATAATATATGGATATATGCAAAGAGGTGTTTTATATAAAATATTTAAAAATAAATAACAATGACAAATTTATAATGATTTCTATTCACCATGATGGAAATGTTTTTATTAAGACATAGGTATTACATAAAAGATGAATAACAGTTGTATTTATTATTGACAGTTATTAGTGGGACTGGTTCTTAATGTTTTCTTTAATAAAGCATCATGCATTTCTATTTGTTTTGATTCACAATGGAGTTTCTAAATATTTAAAATGGCATAAGCTTCTTAGCTATAAATCACAAATCAAATATTGTAATAATTTGTTTTCTATTTCTGTATGTAGTTACTAGTTTATTATCAAAGAGGCAAATATTTCGATAATGCATAAAAGTGAAACAATGTAAATTTAAAATATGTTTGTATTCATAATTCATATACTCGGACCAATAAATACATAAATGAAATACAACTAATTGAAAGTCCCTGTAAACAAACCAGTCGACTTTGTGGGTTTTTATTAAATCACTAACCTACATTTGCGAATTGAATAAAAACCTTTCATGACCTTTGTTTTTTTATCAAATAGTGGAAATTCATATTATTTCAATTTATAAAATAATAGAGAATAAAAACGTGATTAGTGATTAGATTACATTTGGAAATACCCGCCTGTTGTACACTACAAATCTTTTATATTACCTATAAAGGATATAAAAATAATAATTGACGATTGATTACTTATAATAGACTAAAGCTTAAAGTATCAACAAGTGATTTATTTTTGGCACTAAGTGTAATTAATACATAAGTATACTAATAAAATATATACCATTTTTATGAGTACACCTATGTATGTAGTAAAGACTTTATTATAAGCAATTTTATATTTTATTAATTAAAATACAATTAATCAAGACTTAATTAAAATCATTTTAACTATATCACTTCAGTAAAAGTAATTTATAATTCTTAAAAATTAATAAAATATATTATTTAAATAACGGAATCAGGTAGCAATATAGGTAGTAAAAATACTACTTTCAATGTTGACAAATCTAATAAACTTATCTATGCATAACAATAATATAATGCAATATTTATCATTTCAAATCTTTTTACTTCCTGATTTTAATTCTGAGCGGAAATTTCCTTGAAACTTCTAAATTAAATATTAAAAAAAGAAAAAAAAAACATTGAATGAAAAAATATATATGCATCTAAAATATATTATATAAATTTAAATACTCTGTTTATATATCATATAAATAACCTTTTTCATAATATTATTTTATATATAGGAAATACAAAAATATAAATTTATTTATATTAATAATATGAAAGTGCAATAAAATCTAGATATAAAAACATGAATTGCAATATTGAAAAAAAGAAAATTGTTAAATAATTAAATTAAATAGTATATATAGATTAATTAAAAAATCTAGAAAGTAGTCTCAAGATTTTAACTTAGAAAAGATAATAAATTTATAGAGTATATTGATAAATTAAGATACCTATCAAAGTAGTTTTGAGATACAAATTTAGAAAAGATGTAAAAAGTGTAAGATAAATTAAAATCAGCCCAAAATGGCCCTGGCAGGCGAGGGCTTTTCCAATTCAGAGTAATACGTAATATTCAAATAAATAAACTTTTTTTTAAATGAAAAACCAAGACAGAAATTTTAATGAAATTTTTAAGTAATTATTTTATTTAATAAATGACTAAGCACATTTAAGATTTGATATACATATAACATAATTTATTATTTATATTTAAAATATTATTAAATTATTTGTTTATATTTAAATTATTATTATTTGTTTAAATTTAAAGAGTTATATAATATACAAAAAATTAAACACAGTATTATATTTATTATTATTAATTACTTTGAAGATCTGTAATTAATAATATGAAAGTTTTAATACTATATAATATACTTATGTGTGTTCTTATATTTTTAAAATGTTAAATAATATTTTAAAATATTTACATATCCCTATTTAATTCTGTTGAAAATTTTTGATTTTTTGGTTTTAAGTTATTTGTTAATTTAGAATCCGTACCCCTATTAAGTTCTCTATATTTATACAATTTAACATTGGAAATATTCACATATTTCTTATATTAATTCTTTCTTTTATATATTTCTTATATTCTTCAGTTTAAAACAAACTGGACTTAACAGTGAACAAAAATTGGCTGGGTGGCACAGTGCCGGTGCACAGCACAGAGTGCCGAATTTCATGAGAAATGCCCGGTTTGAATCCCAGTGAAAGTAAAAATACTTTTCTGGTTTTGGACTAGACTCAGCTAACATTCGTCATTGGGTTCAAATTAATGGTTTAGTCAATAATTAATAATTATATATCTTTAGTAAAAAATACATTAATAAAACAATATGAACAAAGGGGTTCGTCACGAGTGCTAAACACTTCTTAGAACCTGTGAATAATAAATAAATAAAAAATTTAACAGTACAAAGAATCACACAATTGAATAAATGTATTAATTAATTTGAATTACCAAAGTGTTATGAGATTATAACTCGGAAAGGTGTCAAATTAGCACTTATAGTTCAAATTCTAAAATTCTACTTGGCTACTTATCAAACTAATAGCTACTCAATTATAATGCAAACTAAGATATAAAACAGCTTTCATGCAATATGCTCTTCTCAGTTAGTAATTCACAATTCAACAATTTTGGAATTAAATTGTAATTTTAGTACACTTTTAGAATGTAATTTAAATCTACTATCAAGCAATAATGTTTTTCTAGAGTAATAGATTTAATTTCTAGAGTGATGGATTAAACAAAAATTTTCAATAACAAACAAGATTAAAAATTTTAAAAAATTTTTAGTTTTTTAAATTAAATAATTGACAAATAATAAATATGCACAATCAACAATAGCTTATTACGTAAAAATTTAATTTTATAAATTTCGAATAAAAAAAAAACGTGTTTTAAATTATGATATAATCTGTAATAATTTTCCAATTAATTATTAATATCTATTTTTTTTTAATAATTTTCCATCCTATTCTAATTCTAAATTAAATTTTATTCTCAAAAACTGTTTAATTATTAAAAATAAAATTTTTTTAAATTATTGAATTTTTGAATCTTGCACGCAACAATCAACCAGCGATAAAATCTTGCTTTTATTTCATCTTGCATACAAACACATTTAGGGATAAAATCTTACAAAATATTTTTTAAAGGAAACTAGATGGTTAATTTATTTGAAAGGTAAAGGAGCATTTTAGAGTTGGATTTAAAAGCATGGTTCCCAGTTTTTCCAGAATATTTATCAGATTGCTCATTTAAAGGGAGAGTTCAACTCAAAAACACAATTGCCACTTTTTCCAGAATATTTATTATATATATTTATAAGTGAGATTCTAAAAAGTTGGGATTATTTTTGTATGGAATTAGTATGTCGAATTCATATACCAAATCTTTTTTAAGATCCAGCTTTAATAATTAAATTTGCGGGAGTCTAAGCATACTTTGTCCTAATATATTTTGGAAAAAAGATTTTCGAAAGCAAGATTTTGTCGCATAAGATTTTGTCGTATAAAAGATAATATTGCAAACCCTTTAAATATTTTCTAATTATTATAAATTTTTAATCACATTTTTAATTAAACTTTTCTTTTTTTTAGGCTTTCTATTAAATTTTTAACAACAACTTATATAGAAAGTATAAGAGGAATTAATTTAAAAATTTGAAAACCAAAATGGCAGTTGTATCAACAGTTTCAGTTATGACAAAATTAAAAAATATTTTTACAAAATATCCAGTTGTAAGAGGTATGATATCTTATGGTACATTATGGCCAACAGCATGTTTAATACAACAGACAGTAATTGAAAGAAAAAAATTTGGTAAGAATACGATATGGAATTGTAGAGATACTTTTAATATAATATATTTTTATTTAATCTTGAGAGTATAATACCAATTTCAATAAGTTCATAATATATTGATCAAAGATTGTTTATTTTTTAATAAAATATTCTTATCAAAAATATTATCAAATTGTTTCTACGTCATTTTTTGGGTCATATTAAAAAAAATATGATAAGTGATTATAAATATTTGTCACTAATATGAATTATTTTTATTCAAGAGCTCAAATAAATTTTATTATATTCGACTTTATCATTGGTTTAATGTAAAAATGATAAGTATTGAATTCAGGATGAATATTCAAATATTAACCCTTTAATTGCCACTGATTATTTTTTATGCAAATATTATATTAGACCATTTTTATACACATCAAGAAAGTTTTTCAACAAATTATAGTTCGATTTCTAGAACGTTTAATTCTATATAACCGACTTTACTTAATCCTTTAACATAATTTTCGAACGCAAGTTCAATAACAAATTGTTGGTGATACGTATATCACGTTTACCATAATATGGGTATTAGTCATTATCTGCGTTTCAGATTTTTGAAATTATATATATTACGACCAGTAGCGTAGTGATTTAAGACGCCAACCTTTCAAGTTAAAGATCTGGTGTTCAATCTCATAGGAAATATAACAACTAAAGAAACTAAATCCTTGTCTAAATGACTTGGTAAATGCCCAATTTTCCTTAGAGGAGTGGAAGAGGAATAAAATAAATGAATATTACGAAACTTATTTTAACATTATGTAATAATTTGACTTTTCAAGTCTAGATTTAATAACCTTAACCAACACCTTTGAATATTATACAGGGTAGCGCAAAACGACTGATATGGTTTGAATGTTTAATAACTTTTTTATTTAATGGTTAATTATTATTATTATTTTTTTGTTATACAGTATATTAATGGGGGAATATTTTTAGCTTAAGTAGAAAAATAATATCTCGCAAGTTTCCTTTATATTTTTCATAACTTTTCGTAATTTTTGATCGCTTTTCTGTTGTGTACTGTTCCATTTCCAATTCCCCAAGTTTTCTTCACAAAATTCTGAAATAAAAGTAAAAAATATAAATAAATTTAAAATGTAATTTAACACACAAACCATATCTGTCGTTTTGCGCCAACCTGTATGTAAGATTTACATTAGCCAAAATTAAACTATCGTAAAATCATTATCTAATTTAAATTTCTTTTAATTTTAAATTTTTAATTGTGAAAATTTTCTATAATTTTTTTTTTGTTAGAAAATATTGATTGGAAACGTTGTTTAAGATTTTGTATATTTGGTGGATTATATACAGCACCAACAGCATATATATGGATACGTTTTACACATATTGTATTTCCAAAAACTCGTCTACAAACAGCAATCAAAAAAGTAAGTAAATAATTTTAAAAATAAAACATAATTAAATCAAATTAATTAATTGTTTTTCTAAAAAAATTTAATTTTAGGCTGCAATAGATCAATTTGTTTATGGACCATTTTCAATATCAAGTTTTTTCATTGGTATGACATTACTTGAAGGTAAAACTTTCGAAGACGGTATTAAAGAATTAAAATCGAAATTTTTTGCAACATGGAAAGTTGGTGCACCAGTATGGTTTACATTACAAACATTTAATTTTGCCTATGTACCACAACAGCATCGAATCATTTATTTAAGTGTTTTCAGCTTAATGTGGTCAATATTTTTAGCTTACATGAAACAAAGAGAACTTGAACTTTCATTAGAAACAACAACAATTATAGCTGGTTCAGTAGTACAATGTGATGATAAAATAGTATCCAAAGTGAAATGAACATGAATTTAAGTATTTTAGGGTGAATATATTTGAAAATCCAATGAATCTGAAACAGAATTTAAACATTTACAATGTTTTTTTTTTTAAGTTTATTATTTATTTAATTTTAATTTTTACTAATCTTTAAGTATTTAAAATAAAATGTATAGAGAAAAAATCTAATTAAAAAAAAAAATGGATTTAAACGTTTTATCAATGGGTGATATTAAAATTAGTATGTAGTTTTTCAAAAGATATTGTATTTATTTAAAGAAAATATTACTTTTTATATATAAATATTTACAAAAAAATAAAAATTATATTTTTAAATAATAAATAAATATTTTTTAAAATATAAATGTGTGAATGTGTGATTAGTAAAATTATATAGAATATTTAATTTATATAAAAACGAAAATATATAATAAAAATAATAATTAAAGAATAAGTATGGATTTTTAATATTAAAAAACTTCTATGAAATGCACTACTTATGATCCAAAGCAGTTCTCTTCTCCGATACAAGATGAAATATCGCTCTGCTTCTATAAAATACTAAGATTGAATCTTAATTCTACATAAATTTCTTTATGGTAGTTAGTAACTCTTTAAATTTTGATATTACTTAACTTCTGGATATAGATTATAACTTTCAATAATTAAATAATTTTCAACAGATTAGTTACTTTGTCAAAAATAATCCAAACAAGTTATGAAACAACAGAAAGTCAATGTTACTAAGTACTATACTTCATCTGAAAAACTTCAATTTAAATTTAAAATCCATAATAAATTATTTTAAATAAGTATTTAATATATGTAATTGTGTAATTTAGGACAAATGCTAGTTTGATTTTGGGAGGCGCGTGACATTTGCTCGAAGAACCACCACTACAATTCATCTTAAATGTTAGAATAATTCAGTGAACTTTTACTAATTTTCAATATATTTTTTTCGGTTCTCCTAGGAAGTGGGTGGTAGGTATCCGATTTTTAATTTGGATGACATGAGCGAAATAAAAAAGATCCTTCTTGCAACAAATTCGAAGATCCTATATCTACTGGTGAATTTAGGAAACATGCTGTTTGGTTTTTGGAGGGTCGTGACATTTGCTCGAAGGACCACCACTACAATTCATCTCAAATATTAGAACAGGACAATTATCTTGGAAAGTGTGTGGTAGGTATCCGACCACTAAATTAGGTAACATGAGAGAAACTGAAAGAACCTTACTGCACCAAATTTGAAGGTTCTATTTCTATTGGTTTCAGAGATATTGTGTTGGTTTATGTTTTCTTTCCTAACTTATGGTCCGATTACGCAAGTTAACAATCCCTGCCTTTATTTGGCCATTAGTAACCTACAGTATAAATTTCATCAATATTTTTGGTAGTTACCAAAAGATTTTGTACAAATCAAGGAGTACCAAAAAAATAGGTGTAGATGGCAAGCGTGAAAAATGGTTTTGATATTTATTAAAAAAGAATATAGATAATAAAAGTAATTTGTTAAAAGGTCTGATAGCCTAGTAAAACTGTTTTGAAAATAAAAAGCACATTTACTCTATACTTATTTGTATAATAATTTCAAAGACTCTTAAACAACCAATAATCTTCAAAGATGTTTGTTTGTTCAATTATTTTTACCAAATTAATTTCTTATACCATTTTTTTTAACTGCGCTTTTCAAATTAAAATATTAAACAGAAACGAACTTTCTTTTCTACATTGCATATCTTTAGGGGAAATTTAGTTTAGCTACGAATTCTATATTTGTGTTAAAAAATTATGTTAGTTGCAGAAAATCTTTTAAAAAATTGGTTCTTATATATAACAGAAGATATGGATAAAATTCATTTACAATTTAATAGAATTTATATTGTAATTAGAGCATTTTTAATTATTAAAAACTTTACGATTACAAGTACCTATACTTGATTAAAAAAAATTAAAATTCAAAACTACTATAATTAAAAGTAATTGAAATAAAAAGTAATTATCTAAAAACCTACATTTCAATTAAAAGTAATTACCTAAAAACCGCAATCAGTTATTTATTTTGGCTAATAATCATTTTACTAGATATTATATATATTTAAGTTCTACGACAGTACTATTTTGTGAGTACTATTTTTAATTTATATCGTTCCGATTACTGGTTCTCAAAATACAGAGACTGTTAAAATTTATTATTATCCAATTCAATTTAAATTAGTTTTTCATTATATATTACTGTAACTAAAATTTGTTTCACATACCTTAATTACCTTAATTTGTTGATTACTAATTTAATTTATAATTACCTCGATTTTAAGTAATTTCTAGTATTAGAACTAATGTTTTAGAACTTTTAGGAATTTTTTAAGTCGTTCTGTCACGAAAATATAGAGGAAGTTGGAAGTTGAAGAAATTAAAAAATAAATAATGGATTCAAAACTGGATAAAACCCGGTGCACGTTTTTGCACCTCTCAATAGATTTTTACTTTAAGTTCACGTTATTGAAAAAAATTAACACAAAAATTACACATAAATTGTGTCGCAACCGATTAACGGAACTCGCGGAACGGAAAATTTTTTGACACTTTCTTTTGGGTCACAGTTGACTTCGCAGTAATGGACATAACTCACTTCAAAAGTTTTTTTTCAGATTAATCGGCGTGCCAGTATGGATTAATAAATTCTATTTCTGTTAATAGAGTAAACTCCATTGTCAAACAGGAACACGTTTACAAAATTAGAAATAAATCGGTCAAGCGATTTTTATTTTAGAACAAAAAAGTTAAAACGCTTGCACCACAGATCCAACTTTATAGTTCGTTAGTGCAAAGTTGGTAGCCCAGAAACACTCTCAAAGTTCAGGATAATCGGCTAAGCAGTTTAGGAATCTCATACAAACATACACTCAAGCATTCGATTTTATATATTATAATGATATAAATTATATTAAAACTTCTTAAAAATTCAACGATACATCAATCATAAAATGAAATCATGGAAATCAAAAATGCATACATATATATAAACTTACTTATACAATATTGTAACATCTAAGTAAATTTTTAAAAATTTTTTTGGTTGGTTGCCTAATACTCATGTATATTATATACTAATTGACTTTATTGTATAATTTTAAAATAATATAAATATATACATGTTTATGGTGAATTAATTTTACTATATAATAACGAAACTGAATTATATATTAAAATATGATGGTACTATTGACTTTTTATTTATATATTTTTTTCCAAACCAAGGTTGGGTTTTAGTAGTGTAATTACTTTCTAGAGTAATTACATTGTCATTCTTGGCTAGCGTTTCCATCAGTGGCACTTTTTTATTTGCCCAATGAAATTGCAGTTGTTTCGTCGGTAATATGAGTCTGCATTCAGTAAATATGTGTGTGATGATGTGTGATTAGCGTGAATCAAATTTCTATAGACTCTACGAGTGTAATCTATATTAATAGATTGATGATTTATTACGAGGTCTGGGTACTTTTCTTAAAATCTAACCATATGTTTAATAAATAAACTAATTTGCTTTTGGGATGGGAAACTTATGTCGATTTTCAAAATATCAACTTGGACAAAATTTCGATTAAACTTGGATACAAAATCGACTTTCAAAAACGACAAAAGTTTCGACTAAATAAATTATTGAAGCTCTGACTTTCTAGTCTACTATAAAATGCCTTCTAATTCAGATATCAAAAACAAAGCGATTTTCAAAACAGGATTTTGATAAAACCCGATTTAGATAAACGCGATTTTGAGAAATTGCGATTTAAAGAAACGAGATTTTGAAATACGAACATTAGTATAACTCCTGTACTAATATTTGTTTTACATTTAATTAATCTACTGCATATTTGATAGATTTTATTATTTAAAAAAAAATTTACGAAACCAGATCAGGACAGTATTATACTCAACGCTCACAACTCTAGATGTCTTCCTAAGTTTATTAAAAATCTGTAAGTTACAAAATAATTAAGCTTTTAAAATATACAAAAATAATCAAAACTCATAATAATATTAATTCAATTTTAATACTATATGCAAACTATTTAATTTTAAAAAATTTTGTGCATCGACAGATCAATCGATCATAAAATTGAATCATAAAAATTAAAAATATAAACTTATAACATTCAAAATTTAAAAAAAATAAACAATTATTTTTTTATTTCCTAGATTTAAACAAAAAAAAAAAAAAATTCAAAAATACTCAAATAATGTGAACATAAAATCGCCTTCAGTAATGTCAATGTCAAATAAAAAATTTTTTCAAAAAATTTAAAAATAAACCATAAAATACATGCAATTTAAAAGAAGCTTTTCAAATTTTTCATTAGAAATTTTCCACTTAAAATTTTAAATGTAATTTTCATTGTTTCTCTTAAAAAATTACAAAGAAAATTTTACAATTTTAGTTTAAATTTTACTTTTAAAACGAAATATCGTATAAAATTCTAGTATAAAATTTATTTCAAGTATTAAAAACAATATATAATATAAAAATAGAAGTAAAATCATTATAATTAATTAATTAATTAATTAAAATAATTAAATCTAATGCCATTCATAAAAATTATTTAATTTTTTTTTATGTTATAAAAAAAAATGAAATTAAATAATTTTCTAATAAAATAAGTATATTATGTAAAATACTATAATAGATTGAAAATATGAAGTAATTTCTAATGTGTAATATTTTATTTATATTTATATCTAAAAATAATAATTTAATTTAATATAATAAACTATTAGGTAAGTTTAATATAAAATAATATTAAAATTAATCAATTAATTTTGCATTTAAATGAATTTTGAACTTTTGAACCTCTATATACATATAAAAAAAACGCGATTATCTAAGATCGTATATTGTGATCTAACTAGAGCAAATTTATGAAATTTTACAAAATTTTCTTAATATCGACTATTGGATATTTTAATTTGATATTTTTTATTTAATATGTTAATTATACTATATTTAAATATAATTAATAATATCAGAGTTGTATATGAGCGGATTCGTTTGCCCAAATCAACTCATCTCTAAATTCCAAATTTAAATACGCTCATACCTCGAGTGGACTCTAATTTTTGAATTGAGCTCAACTCAAAATTGTTGATTTAAGTTCAACTCAAAATTATAATATCAATTTCAAATTTATTATACAAAACTAAAATAAAAAACAACAAATTAATTGCATAAATGTTTTTTTTATTGTGCTCAACTCATTACTCAAATCAAATTTTTAGTTTACTGAAATGATTCGTCCTCTCAAACTTGAGTCCTTTCAACCTGTGAGCCATTATTGTCATTATAACTCAAATTATGAGCACAGTCAATGTTTGAGTGGATTCAAAATTTAAGTTGAGCGAAGAGTTCAGTTGAAAACTGAGCTTTTTATAATTCTTAATAATATTTAAAAATAATTCAATTTTCAAGAAGTAAAGATCAAAAAATTTAGTGTCAATAATGTTATAAAACGGTAAAATTGTTCCAAAAGTTGACACTAGAAAGTAACATTTATTTAAAAATGGAAATTATATATAAAATTTTTAAGTTAACATTTATTTAAAGATAAAAATCGTTTTTCAACTATGTAACAGATAAATTTTTTCAACATACTATAGGAATGACATTACGGCTAAATTCAAATTTAAGTACCCTTATCCTTAATCTAAAATAATTTTAATAATGTTTATAAGAGATCCTGTATTATGATGACTTCGAAAATTTTGAATTTTAAAGATTCCTTCAAAATTAAAGTATTTCCTTTTTTCGAAATATAAAACTTCTAAATTAAGAGGCATTTAAGAGTAAAATACAAAATTTTAGAGTTTAATAAACCCGATAGGCCTACCTCATTTTTTTGAATGCTTAACTGTTGACTCATCTATGAGTGAAACAAGTTACAATTTTTTTGTTAGTTTAAATATCATAAATATTAAATAAAATATTAAAAACCTGAAATAACTGTTTTTAAATTAATTTAATTTTATTTTATAAACTAAATATAAATATTTCTAAGAATGTATAATTAATAAATTGTGTAATCACTCAAGAAAAAGTCCCTATTACTTGAAAATCATAAAAGACTCAGAAGACTTAGTCCAGATTCTTACCTCTTCATAAGAGTCTATACAGCAGCAAATCTCGAGACACCCTGTATATAGAACCTATAACATTATTTTAATAATTAATTAATGTGTAGTAGTTCGAAACAAAGTTTTAAATATTTTTTTTATTAAATATTTCGAAGTACATACAATGCCTTTGCAAATTGACGGGCCCTTTTCCATTTGGATATGGCCCAACAATATTAATTAAGTGTTTAACGTATATTGCATTTACGTATATTTGGTCACCATGGCGATTTGTAAAGAAATTATTTTTCAATAAATCGAACCTGCCCTTCCTCAGTCAAATACTTACCGAGTGCATCACCGAGTCCCAGATATTATTAGATCATTTTCTTTCAACATTTTCGGAATAGTTACTTTGAGTTTTTTAATTTATTAAACTATTACTTCCATTTTAGTTGTAAGATTATATTTAAAAATTTAATTTAAAGAAAAAACAAACTCTTATTTGATTTTAATAATTGATATTTTTAATTTTATACCATTATATAGCGTTTTATAAAAATGAATCAATTAGTACAGAATTTTAAACAAATTATCAAAAAATATCCAATTGCAAGAGGTATGATAACATATGCTATTTCATGGCCAACAAGTTCTTTAATACAACAAACAATAGAAACAGAAAAATGGGGTTAGTATTATACGAAATTACTATTATAAAAATATTATAAAAATTTATGTATATATTAGGAAATTATGATTGGTGGCGTATTATAAGATTTGGTTTATTTGGTAGTTTTTTTGTTGCACCAACAATATATTGTTGGATTAAATTGGCATCTGCAATGTATCCAGCTACTAATTTAAAAGTTGCAATATCAAAGGCTTCTATTGAAACCATATCATATACACCATTTGCAATAACATGTTTTTACTTTTTAATGACACTATTTGAAGGTAAAGGTTTTGAAGCTGCATCAACTGAAGTTCGAAATAAATTTTTACCAACATTCAAAGTAATTATTTAGTTGTAAATTTAAAAATGTCTCGATTATTTTAAAATTCTATTTTTTTTTTTTTGTTTCTTTTGTATTTTATAGGTTGCTGCTACAGTTTGGCCAGTCGTAGCCACTATTTTTTGGATTTATTCCAGAAAAAAATCGTGTTGTATTTATTAGTATTTGTAGTTTTATGTGGTCAATATTTCTAGCTTATATGAAACATTTAGAAGATATGAAAAATGCACCAAAATTATTAATTAATTAGAAATATTTATAGAACAATTACATATATATATATATATTATGTTGGTATATATTAGATTAAGAATATTATTAATATAAGATATAATAAAATAATTTTAAGATTTAAATATAATTAAAATATTAATTTTTAGTTATTTAACTATAAAAGATATATGCATATATAAATTCGAAGTTATAATATCAATTATTTGCGAAATGTTAGAACAATTTAATTAAAAAAATGTATTAAAAATAAAAATATATTTTAAAATTTATCATATTATGATTAAATTAAGTTTAGAGTTTTTTATAGTATATTCAAACATACTATACATATAAGTAATACAAAAAAGTGCTAATAAAAAGTATTATATAGTAATAATTACATAGTTATGAATTTTATTTTGTAATAAAGTTTTAGTTTAATCATAAAAATCAAGTTTGGAATTACAAAATAAAGTATAAAAGTGATAAAATAATTTTAAAAGAGCAAGTTAGATAGATTCCATTCGTCGTCTAAACCATCACCCCTATTCTAAATTCCCTCGTACGGCTAAGTCGGAGATAATCTGCAAAAAGTGATTCTCAATTCTGACTTAACGTTACGAAAACTGCAAAAATCTACGAAAGAAATATTCATTTGCACCATATTTGTACTTCATATTATTTCCTGATCAGTTCACTTCTGTACAAATAAATAAAAAATTTTAAATGAATTTACATTTTTATTTAATTGTTTAGTTAACTTTGTTTTATAAAAATATTTAAATCTCTTTTCAAAATATTTTTCAAAAATTATTACAACAAAATTAAAAACAATAAACATCATTTTGACTTAAAAAAATGAATTGAAATGTCAAAGTTGCCATTGCACATTTAATTTTCTACGAGGAAATTTAGAATCACTAAAATATTTTGTTCGACAAGATTTTAAGGTTTAAAAAATTTATTTTTTAAAATTATTCAAGTTTCTTAAAATTCTCTATTGCCAGTTTACCAAAAAACAAATAAAAATTTATAAACAAAATAAATTGTAACAAAATACTGTTCCAGAACTAATGAACGCAAGAACCTGTACTATTCTGTTCTAGGTTGTTACTAGATAGTTCTACTAATAAACACACCTTATGATTCTAGAAATTTTTTATTTGAAAATCTTTTATGTACAAAACATTTATCCATGACATATTTTAATATTGCAATTACAATATTTATTTTTATTAATGAATTAAAACTAGTGTCGCAAAGCGTTCAAAATTCGAACAAATTTTCACAGTCAAATTATTATTTATATATTTCTAAATAAATAATTGAGCCAACGCAACCGGGAGTTTTATGACCAAATAGGTCGATTAATATACATGTACATATATAATAATGTCATCACATCTAAGAACTTTTTAGTATGTGGATAAAATTTTGTTCAATAGATAATGTCTTCATATTGTTTTTACAGTTATTAATTATGTATTATTATTATAAGCAATTAGTGAATTATGTTTGCATCTCAAAATGTATACTGCAACATATTTCAAATTATAAAAATATCATGTAAAATTGTAAAATATTTTTATAAATTTTTGTAAAGAATTCCGTTGAAATTTTAAAAAAAACAAAGTAGAAATTGGCGGCGTCTTTCTAACTCTTTCTGATCTGAACACAAGTGGTTCTAACCTACATATTTTAAAAAAAATATGAGAAACAGGTCCAGAACGAAACGATATTGAACATTGGAGTAACAATGAATTCTTTAACATTTTGTTCTCTTCGGAGTAAAAACATTTTTTTTTAAATTTTGTTCCAAAGAGAAACAAAAAAATTTTAAATCCGTAGAACGAATTCCAAATTGAAGAACAATTCTTTTCTAAGCAATTTCGATTCAAAATTGAAATAAAAGTTTCATCCCTCGTATCTTGCGAGATTAATCTAAATAATAAAAAAAAATAAGTCAAAAAAGTTTTCTTTTGATGTTTATGTTTTTTTTTATAATATGAATATTCTTAATCAAAATTGTAACGTGTAATAAAAATGAATGGTTTAGCACAGAATTTTAAACAAATTATCAAAAAATATCCGATAACAAGAGGTATGATAACATATGCTATTTCATGGTCAACAAGTGCATTTGTACAACAAACAATGGAAGCTAAAAGTTGGTGTTATGTTAAAAAAAAAATTCATTTAAAATATTTTTACAATGGTTTATTTGCAGGAAGTTATGATTGGTGGCGTATTCTAAGATTTGGTGTATTTGGTAGTTTATTTATGGCACCTTCATTTTATTGTTGGGTTAAATTGGCAACTGCAATGTATCCAGCTACTAATTTAAAAGCTGCAATATCAAAGGCTTCTATTGAAACAATTTCATATACACCATTTGCAATAACATGTTTTTACTATTTAATGACACTTTTTGAAGGTAAAGGTTTTGAAGCTGCATCAGCTGAAGTTCGAAATAAATTTTTACCAACATTTAAAGTAATTATTTAGGTTGTGTTTTTAAAAACATCTAATTGTTTTAAAAATTTATTTTACGTATTTTAGGTTGCCGCTATCGTATGGTCAATAATAGGCACTTTTAATTTTGGATTTGTTCCACTAAAAAACCGTGTTATATTTATTAGTTTATGTAGTTTTATGTGGTCAATATATCTATGTTATATGAAGCATTTAGATGATATAAATAATGCTCCAAAACTATTAACGAATATTTTTTAGAAAATTATAAATAATTAGCATAAGATAATAAATAATAATTAGATAAATATAATTATGCTACAAAAACAATGTAAAGAGCTAAACAAATATAAATTGAAAATTATAATTAAAATTATTTTTGAAATATTCAAAAAAACAATTTTAATTTATTATTACATTTAAACATTATACATATTACATTTTAACTTATTTTTTGTTCTGATTTTTTTGTTAAAGGTAGAGGAAACTTCAACAAATAAATTGAAAAAAAAAACAAGTTAATTATCTCTCAAATCGCTAAAACTTGAAACTGGTTTTTGAACAGTGCGTTTTTCATTAAAATTGCTAATAAAAAAAAGAGTTTTAAGGGTTGCAGGAAATAGTGTTTTTTTATGAAATCTGTAAGCAAATTGTTTAAAAATTTATATATTCATGCAAAGGAATATTTATTTATTGAATTTTCTTAAAAATTAAAGGAAAATTTATTTATATTTTTGACCTGTTCGAACAAAGGAAACTAAAATACACAAATTTCTCAATACACAATGAGATTATAATTTTTTGGACAAAATGAAAATTTATCAGCAATATAGCGAGGATTCTTTGAAGGGTCTATGAACGTTAGGTCCGCCAGTAAACTCTTTCGTATTCCGGTAACAACTCTGCATTATAAAATTTCTGTGATAAAAGCAAATAAGAAAATGAAAATAGGCTATTCTGCAGTTCGTACTCAGAGCGAAGAAAAATGAATTGCAGAATAACTTGTGAATTTGGCTAAATGCGGCTTTCAGCGGGAGCGTTCGAAATCTCGTTTTGCAAAACTTCGCGAAAAAATGGAAAAACTATTTAAATAATTTGTTGTTGACTTATTATGTATTAAGAGAAATTAGGAGGGTTTTTAAAATTAGGTACAAAATCTGGCTTCAAATAATTAGTTTACTCGGGTTTGGGGGGCGAGAGCCTACCGTTTTTAAAACAAGTTAAATTTTCTTATTACATATATGTAGGTACTAGTTTTTTTAAAAAAACGTTCGATTATAATTTCAAATGCAAATTAACTTTAAGTGTTTAATGAATATCAACATTTTATCTAAATTCATTAAACTATTGGAAACATTTTGAAAATGAAGTATGCTTTAATATTATATATTTATACTATAGTTAATTTTTATTGTTAAACAAGCAATGAAAAAAATCAATGGTTTTTAAAAGACCACATTTCCAAAATTTAACAATTTTCTATAGTAAGTTTTGGGTAAAATTTAATATAAATAATTGAGATGAAATCAAAATTGTTTGTTTTTTACTAAATTATAAATTGTAATTGTACACATAAATATATAATTTAAATACCTACCTACATACATAAAGTAAGATTATACATACATATATTGAAAAATATACATACATATGTATATAAAAAAAACATACCTAATTTAATATCCCTCAATTTCCTTCTAATTTTATGAAGAAACTTTTGCAGATTTTTAAAGAGTTATCCCTTCCAATAAATATCCAGATTTCAGGAATTTTGACCTGAATTGAAATTTTCAGTGTTTGAATTCTTTATCAACAAAAATAGACGATGTTAACAGTTGTTGTATTCACATCGTTTTTTCTCTTTCCCACTTCTACAAAAAAATTTTAAAACAAAAAAAAATGAGGAAGTGGGAAAGAGCAAAAACGATGTGAATTCAACAACTGTTAACATCGTCTAAATGGACCCTATAGCTTTTAAATAACGGATGACACAAAAATATTTTAACTGTCTCATACTTATTGTATAAATATTCAAGAAAACCACTTGACAAATGTAAAAACTTTGCAAAAATTGTGTTTCTTATAACGGTAAATTAAAATACTATATAGCAAAACTACCAATGTGTAAATTCTTATAACACAAGTTATGCTGCCCCTACACGATGGACCCGGTTTTCAACTTGTTGTTGTTGTTGTTTGGATGGGGGGGAGAGCAAGTCTCCCTTACACCTAGGCCTTGCGGCCCGTACTTAATATGCGCACATGTTTATAAGCATACCACACACTTTATCCAACCTATCATCGAACCATCATTTAATTTTTTGGAAAATATGTTAAAAATTAAAAGTATCTGATAGTTTTGAATTTGAATTTTTAACCATTTTTATTTAACTAGGCACCTATTTATATGTACTATATTATAGTCATAAAGAAATCGTAGTACTTATGTAGTCATAAAGAAAACCTATAAAATTTTTTTTATGTATTTTTCTCACTTAATTTTTTAAACTTTATGAAATTTATTTAATTTTCCCTTATTTTAAACAAACATTTTAATTTTATAATTTTTTCAAATCGAAATATCTTAACGCAGTTTTGTGCCAAAAAAAAAATTATATCACATTTTAATTGTTCAACTTGTACATAAACGATATATGTAGCTCAAAATGCAAACCACACTCCGCCCACAAAAATCAAAATGGTTGTGTTACTTTCCCAGACAAGATTCAACTTCTTAAGTAGATACGCGTACCAAGTTGGAAAACCTGGTTAACTTTATTCAGTTTACAATTAATTAGCACGATATGAGAAAAGACTGAAAAACAAGGCAATAGAAATGCAATTTAAACTATGTGTTTATACATTTTGGTCCTTAAAATATGCATTTGTATGCAATGCCTAAATAGGCATACTGCATGTACCTGTATACATATATATTGGCGTTAAGAATTTCGTTAATCTAATAAAAAAAAAGTAGAAATTTATGGTTACTAACTTTGGTTAAGACTTTTGGTTCTCGGTCTATTCTACCTTATTTTAAATATGCATAAAGTATGTAAAACTACTTTACCGAAAGACAAAATAATACCGCAATTTTTAACTTGAAGATTAACTTTAGTAAGGAAAAAATATTTTCTTTTTGAAGTTTATTTTTTTTTTTTATTTTAATTTGGTATAAATATTTTATTCAAATTTTTAATATTTTATTGAAATTATTAATATTTATTAAAAATGAATTATTTGGTAAAAAATTTTAAACAAATTATCAATAAATATCCAGTAACAAGAGGTATGATAACATACGCTATTTCATGGTCAACAAGTGCATTTGTACAACAAACAATGGAAGCTAAAAGTTGGTGTTATGTTAAAAAAAAATTCATTTAAAATATTTTTACAATGGTTTATTTGCAGGAAGTTATGATTGGTGGCGTATTTTAAGATTTGGTGTATTTGGTAGTTTATTTATGGCACCTTCATTTTATTGTTGGGTTAAATTGGCAACAGCAATGTACCCAGGAACTAGTTTAAAAGTAGCAATTATTAAGGCCTATATAGAATCAATTTCATATTCCCCATTGGGTAACATGAGCTTTTACTATGTTATGACTCTATTAGAAGGGGGTGATTATGAAGAAGCGATATTAGAAGTCCAGCATAAATTTCTTCCAACATACAAAGTAAACATTATAAACATGTTATAAAATTTGATTTTTAAAAAATTTTATTTCATTTTATACAAACTTTAGATATCCGTAACAATTTGGCCACTAATAGGAATAATTAATTTTGCTTTTGTTCCAGAAAAAAATCGTGTTGTATTTATTAGTTTATGTAGTTTTATTTGGGTTATATTTTTAGCTTATATGAAACGTTTAAATAAGAATATGAAGGCTGCTCCAAAAGATAATAAAAGAAAATTATAATATTTTTGTAGGATTTATACCGCTTACAGAATTAAAAAATCGAGTGAAACTTAAAAGTTCAAAGAGAAAATTATATTTTAAATACTTATAAAGAAAAAAAATATAATAAATAATAAAAAAAAAATAGTAAAATTTCATATTTACTTTATTTAGTTATAGATTTAAGTTACATATATAAAAGTATTCTAAAAATGATTTTTGTTAATATGCCATAATGTTGTTTAATTAAGATAAATAAAAAAAAACTTTTTAAATGATTAAAGGCATGATTGAAGGCATAATTTACAAAAATTTGCATCACTTTCACTTAATTTTAATTCACATAATGGATTTAAATGCTTGTCAGATAAACATATTTTCATATTGTCTACTTCAACTAAAATACCACTTATTTCTTCTATTGTTGAACGATTTTCTAAATTTTTACTTTGTAACGGTTTATTTAAAATATTAATATTAATTGTCAAATTATTATTTAAAATAATAGTTTTTGAAGAAACACATAATTCTGGATCAAAATAAGTAAAAGCAATAAATTTATATGATGGATCTCTATGAATACCCCATAATGTTGATGGTAATTCAACTTCGAAAATATCTTCATATAAAATATCAAAAATTTCTTTTTGTTGTTCGGTTGCTTCAATTCGACGATCGGCTTTTAGTTTAAAATTTGTATCTTTATTACAATTATTATTTTCTATATTCTCTTTATTTTTAGTTTGAATGATTTCTATATCTTCACTTATAATAATAGGTGGTTCATCCAAGTTTGTATTATTTTCCTGTGCTGTTTTAAAGTCATTATAAAATTTTTTAAAATATTTATCAGATTGTTCAATTATCTCAACAGATTGGATTCTAATTGGTTTTATTCCAGTTCTAATTGTTTCATCTGGTTCATATGAAAGTAAATTTTCTATTTCTATAGTATTCTTATGATTTTTTTCTTCTGTTTTGTTTTCATCAGTAATTCCATTCATAATATTTTCGTTTTGTAAAGATTGATCTGATATTTTCTTCAATTTTGCTTTTGATTCTATTGACAATTTTTTAACTTTAACTCGTTTAAGTATAATTTTCTTTTCATCAAAATTTTCTTTTTTAGTTATTTTTGTACCAATTTTTCTTCCCCTTTTTGGCTAAAAAATAAAAAATACAACATTATAGTAAAATGTTAATTTGATCGAACATAAAAAATAATTATTACATAATCACAATCTAATAAATTTTTACATGGAATAGCTGTAGGAGTTAATTTGGGACGATCTCGGGGTATTTGAACTATTTTTCCATTAACGTTTGTATCATATGTCATCTGTACATCTGATTCTTCAAAATGAAGCAAACAAACCTTATCCAACGGTCTAAGTTTTCGTTTTTTTGGTAAAACTTCCACCCATTTTGCAAACAAAAATTTATCCTAAAAATAAATATACAATATATTCAAAAATAATTTCAAAATATATTAACACCAATCTTACTTTAGGAGGTGTAAACATGGGTCTTGTTTTCCAGGTCTCATTTATTTTGTCACAGCCAGGTAAAAAGCAACATCTCATTTTAAACTGTTTATTGTATTGTATTCTAAAAATCAGAATATTTGAAGATATTTAATATTGAAAGTGTTTTAAATTGTTTTGTTTACTATTAAAAAAACTTTTTTTTTATAAAGTTTGAAGCTTGACAAATTTTGGCAATTTCGAATTTGATTATGACAATTCTATAATTTGGTATAAAAAGGTTTGTTGGGTTAAAATATTGTTGTCACAATTTTGACACAAAAATATTTTTGGCAGTTCAATTTTGAAATAATATTCAAATTTATGGATGATATAAAATTAAATCTATCAACTCTTATATTTTTTAAAATGAAATAACATATTAAGCTGTTTTTTAGTTTTATGTTTTTATTTTTACATGGAAAAAATGAAAGAACTAAGTGAACTATTATTGTACCTGTTTGTCTCAATTTAATTAAATTTTGAATTGAAAAACTTCCTAATATAAATGTAAATATTAATAAAATAGGATATCTAAATTTTTGGCTCTATTCTATATATTAACTATTATTAAAGTAGAAGTCTTGTACATTGCTTTCACGATGATTTATAGAGCCAATCAAGTTCTTCAAAAATTTTATGAGCGAGATGAATGCTGTCCTGTCGTAAGCTTCAAGTGTTTTGTAATAAATGTGGTAAAATGAATTTAATTAAAATAATTTATGGTTAATTTCCAGTAAATTTATCATTATTGCAATTAAATTTTTGAAAGATTCGATTACAATATAAATTCTTTAGAAGACATTTTGTAATCATAAATATTATAATTTAAAAAATTATATAAAAAGATTAAACATTTAGAAATAGAAAACTCTGGGTTATTTTGTTAAAATTTACAATTTCCTCATTTAAATTTTACTTACTGTCAATTATAACAATAACTATTAATCAATTTAATTTGTTTATTAACATTCATCATTAACCCAAATTATAATATATTATTTTGAACTAGCTAGTAGTTTATTTATTTATCCCTTAAGTAGAAGCGTTTATTTTCACATCTATGAATTTTGAACTTACCCTTAAATTTACTTTAATTTTTTTTGACAGTTTAAAAAATACATTACACGTCAGAAACATAATATAATTTGTGATTTGTCGTGGAAAAAAGTTGAATATTTAAAAATTTATTTGTTTTTCGCTAAATAAAATAAATATGGCTTTGAAAAAGGATCAACCGAATGCAGAAGGCGACGAAAATGGAATTCTTTTTGATGCCAGAAATTTTTATTATATTGGAAACTTCATGAATTCTATAAACACAATTTTACCTGAGCAAACAACTGGTGATTGCAAAATTTATTCTAAATATGTATTTCGAAATATTTATTTTTTTTTTTTTTCATTTTTAGGAACCCCAGATCTTTTGGCGTATTCATATCTTTCATATTTAGCAATTGAGTCTGGCCGTCTTATTAATTCAGAAATTAAATCAGATAATCAGACAGCATTACAGGCATTCAGATATTTATACGATTATTTAGAAAATCCAGAGAAACGTGAAGAAATTGTTACATTTTTCCAAGAGAAATTGCAACAAGATGTTGGTGATACAAATATATGGCAAATGACAGCTGCTATTGTTTTTGATCATGAAGGAATGCATGAAGATACATTAAGAGCATTACAAGGTTCTAATGATTTGGAATGTATGGCATTAACAATACAAGCATTATTAAAAATGAATCGTGTTGATTTGGCAAAACCAATATTAGCTAAAATGCAAGAAAAAAGTGATGATGCAACATTAACACAAATGGCACAAGCTTGGATTGGTATTTGTAGTGGTGGTGATGGTTTACAAGAAGCGTTTCATATTTACCAAGAATTTTGTGAAAAATATCAACCAACACCATTATTGTTGAACGGTCAAGCTGTATGTCATATTGGGCAAGAAAGATACGATGAAGCTGATGCTATATTAAAAGAAGCTTTGGCTAAAAAGCATAATGACTTAGATACCCTGATTAATTTAATTGTTTTGTCACATCTTACCGGTAAAAGTTCTGAAATTTTAACAAGATATATTGAACAAATACGACAATTTTATCCAAATTGTGATTTTATTCAAGAGCTAGATAAAAAAGGCGAGGAATTTGATCGTTTATGTACATTTTATAAACCAGAAATTATTGTATAAATCATTCTTTTTATGTAATTTTAATTCTTTTATTTTTTTTCATTTAAATTTTCTTACTGTAAGATATATTAATTAAAAATAAAAATTACATTGATGTAAAAATAAACATAAAAATAAAAACGGAAAATTAAGAATATTTCTGAAATAGAATTTCAGATTTTTACACAAATTTTATATAAAATAACATTCGAATTAAAATTCTTTAAAAAAATTCAAGTCTTATTTTAAAATTACAAAGCAAAAAATTAAAGTTATATCAAAAAAATAAACAATAAATATCTACTAAATAAAACAAAAAAGTTCTTTTTTTTAGAAACGAGTTTTCTTCTATTTTTCGCCAACTTTCAAAGCTGAAAATTCATTACTTAATATTTTCATAATATCACCATGTTTCAAATCAGGTTTTTGGAAGTTTTTATAATTTTCTTTAACAAATTTTGCAAATCCCGTCGGTTCTTTGATTGGCGTTGCAATAACATTGCCTTCTTCATCTTTTTTATTTAAAAATATTTCAATTGCACCATGACAATATGCACATCTAATATTTTCAACTTTTTTTGATTTCGAATGTGCATTTGATCTTTAAGTTAAAAAAATAAGCAATATAAAATAAATTTTATAAAATAAAAATTCTAACTTACTTTGCTTGACAAACAATGCATTTATACGTGTACTTGTATTCAATGTCATAAGAATGACAAACCCCAATTTTTGGTAATTCTTGGAATATAAAATTTGCATTTTGAGCCCTAGAATGAGTTATTTTTTTTAATATTATGAAAAAAAAATAAAGTAAATATTTACCATGTTTTCCATGTAGCACCATGACCGTGTTCACCATTAAAAATCCATGTTGCTGCATGGCATAATTCATGAATTAATGTACAACGTAATCTATCAGCACTTGTTAAAACTTTTTCACTTAATTCTACTACACTTGAACGCAAATTACCTCTAAAATTGGAGAAAAAAGCATAAATTTATTCGCAAATTTAAAATATATACGCAATACAACTCACTTTCTTTTATTACTGCACCTTCCAGCGGTTTTTATTAGTTTTTTATTCCAACTTATTTTAACTTCCAGTTCACTTTTAAATACTTTTTCATTATATAATTTATAGAGTCTTTGCGCTAATTCTTCTTTACGATTTTTATAATTTTCCCTATAAATTAAAGCATCAGGATGACATCGTGATTTTGGGACCATAACTGAAAATTTTTCATTAGCATAAAATCATTTCAAAGGAAAGTTGAAAAAAGTAGTAGCATACCATCTAACGATTTTAAAAATCCATATTTATTAGTTGGCGTATATTCTGGAATTTCTATTTCAATTAAGTCTGTTCTTATATTTTGAGATTTTGGAGTTTTTGGTGTTTTCGGCGTTTTTGGAGTTCTTGGTGTTTTGTTCTCTTTTGTTTCTTTACTAGTTTTAGGAGTTTCATTTGCTAAAAATATATTCATAAAGTATAATAAATTAAAAATAGAAATGTTAACTATGCACTTTTTGATTTAGATGGTGTTGGAATTTTAAAAATCGGTGTACCATTTTTAACAGATTCTAATTTTTTATTTATCGGCATACCAAAAATTGATGGTAGGGGAAGTGTTAATTTAATTTCCTGAGAATCATCTTGTAGTTTACGTAAAGGAGAATCCGGTGGTAACAGTTCATCTTCATCGCCAAATCTTGGGGTAAATAATCTTCTTTTTGAAGTTGTGCTTAAATTATTGAGTAAAGAGTAAAATCAATTAAAGATTAGATCCAGAAAAATTAATATTTACTTGGACGGAGTTGCCTCTATTTGTTTTTTCGGTTGAAATGTACATGATTTCAAAATATTATTTAACCGTTCATTAAAACTTGGGTCTATAAAGAAAAAATTTTTTTTAAAAATTTTAAGAGGCAATTTTAACAATTTGAATTTTACCATGCTCAGCAGGTGGAGTTTTGATTTCATCTTGAACTTTAACGACTTCATCAGATAAATCTAGATAAATTAATTTATCATCATTTTTTTGAAACTTATTATTTTTGGAACACTTTTTTTTTTTTGGTAAAGTTTTTTTAGTTCTAGAAGGTGAATGCTTTGTATATGATCCATCAGAACATTGTGATGAACTTGATGATTGTTTACGTTCTCGATATGTAGCATCAGCTTCGGAATCATCAGAGCATATATCATTATCTGATGAAGAATTATCATTCTTAATTAATTGTTTCCATTTTATCGGTTTAACTTTACGACCGGATCGCGTTGATTTTATTAGTGGTTTTTCTGTTTGTGGTTGATGCATTGTAGGATATTTTTTGATGATTTTCTCTGCTCTTCTTTCAGACAAAGGAACTTTAAATTCATGATTCTGATTTGCATTTGGTTTAAACGGAGGTATATTACCTGGTAAACGCGTTGAATCTAAATCATTTCTGATGTTTTTATGAACTAAAATTAATTTATATCAAATTTAATTTAAAATTCTAATATGTATCAGTAAAATTTACTTACAAATTGAGAAGTCTACTATCGAAGGATCATCATAGGTAGTGTTTTCAAGATTTACATGCAAATTTTGAAATTGTTTTGTTAATTCCAATGGAGATTTATTAATCATTTTAATTTTCACATTGTCAGTTGTAGAATTTTTTTTATCTTTACCTTGGACTGCTAATGGATTTTTATCAGATAAGGAATTTTCCTTGTTAACTGTATTTTCGATATTTTCGATATTAGATTCATTTGTACTTTTTTCTTCAGAACCTTCAGGTTCTATCTTCATGCTTTTTAAAATATTTTTTGAAATATTAGCACTATTATTTTTTGATGTTGATATTATGGTTTTATCCAATTTTTTTATATTCTCTGGTGTTTGCCATTGATTTCCATATAATTTTGTCAGTATTTGTTTTGCTTTTTCGTCGACATTTTCTACTGAAGCATTTGTATTGCACTTTTCTGGTAAAGTTTCTAATATAGATGGTTGTGTTATTGCTTTTAGATTTTCTTGATAAATTTCACTTGGTCTAGACTCTTGTGTACTAGGTGACTCATTGTTGGCACTATTTGCTCTATATGATTCGTTATGATTTACGTTATGATTAATTACAATATTTGGTTGTGAATCAATATGAATTTTAATATTAAATTTGGCTGAAATACTAATTTGTTCATATTCATAACTGGAATCACTAGAAGAATTTTTAGTATTGGATTGTGTTGAACAATTAGATTTATCGTTTTTGTTTGAACATGTTTCTTGTATTAAAGGTGAATTATCTTCTACTGTCGGAACATCATCATTTTGATATAATTTTGTTTGAGAATTTTCTTGATAGTTTTGGTCTTGTTTACTCTCTTGTTCATATGAACTGCTAACACCTTCTACAATACTTGTTTCTTTTTTTGACAAGGATTCTGCTGAAGTTTCAGCAATTTCAATTGATTCTTGAGGTATTGAATTACTTATATTGGATTCGTCAGTGGATTTTATAAGGATGCTATTTTGAACATTATTATCGATAGATTTATTGAATTGACTAGTTTGAATATTTTCATTGTTAGATTCCATATTAAGGCTATTTTGAATATCTTCATTATCAGAATAAAAGTAATTTTCTTCACCAATAGCCGGGAGATCTCTTAGAAATGCTTCCAAACGATCAGCTCTTTCATTACTTAATGTATTTGCCAAGAGAGTGTGACCTGATCGTCTAATTTCGGAAACTTGATCTGAATAGTTATCACTTGAATCACTTTTTTTAGGTGGACCACCTATTGGATCTTTTTCACTATTCTTATCTAGTATTGGACAATCATCCGCTTCGTCAGAATCACTAACAACTATTACTTCTTCTTCGTCACTACTTTCAGAATCTGAAGAACAATTAGAATCTTTGTCAGAATTATCAGAAGATAAACTTAAAATAGATATATTAGTTGTATTGAAAGGCTTCTCTATTTTTGGTTTAAGCATAACATATGTGTCAGTTTCACTTTCTTCAAAGATTTCATGTTTACTTATTCCTTCAGTTTCAATTCTTAAAGGTGGAAAATCACTGCTAACATCAACTCTTCCTGAGCTTTTTCTTTCACTTTCCACTGATACTATCTGTGTCTTTTCAAGAGATACTAAATGTGTCTTTTCAATAGCTATGTCACTCTTTATTGGAGAATATATTTCCAAATTACTTATTTTTTGTGACAATTTATCCATTGAAATTTCTGAAATTGCTTCTTGAGTTTTTTCTAAAATTAATTTTTGTTTATCAATCACTATAAATTTAATTTCCAAATCTTAAGTAATTTAAGAATTACCTTGAGAGAATTGTAAGGGTTCCATATCTTCAGTTATATTCATTTGTACATTATCAACAATTTGATTTTCATTTTTTTGGATATTTTCAAGAAGTGAACAATGCGTTTCGTCCGGATCATATTGTTGTGGTTTTTTATTGCATTTATCAGAATATCTAAAACTTTTGCTTCTAAAAAGTTTATTTATTTCATCCGCCTCACTTTCTGAGGAATCATCAGTCAATAATTGAAGTATCAAACTTTTACGTGCTGTAGATTCTGATTTTTCTTCAATTCCAATTAAACTCTTTTCTAGAGATTGTCTTAATTCTTTTTTTTTAGATAATGTTAATTTAGCAAGACCTACAAATTAGACGCTATATTTTTTTAAATAATGTAAATGAAAAGCAACTTACGTAGTTTTATATCTTTTGGTACTCTGTAATATTCCTCAGAGTTTAGGAAATTGCATAAACCATCCATCTTATAATTATTTTCGTAATTAAATATATATTTTTAAATTATTAATTA
This sequence comes from Dolichopus griseipennis, assembly GCA_963082915.1. Classification (NCBI taxonomy): domain Eukaryota; kingdom Metazoa; phylum Arthropoda; class Insecta; order Diptera; family Dolichopodidae; genus Dolichopus; species Dolichopus griseipennis. The sequence goes on from OY720441.1 coordinate 343,383,890, forward strand.
ACTTTAAGTAGTTGGCATCAGGAATCGGGATCAAAAATATAAACAAACTGTAAATTCCAATTTTCAAAAATTTAAATTTTCCCCAAGCTTTTCAATTTAAAATTGACAGATAATTAGAAACGTTCAGAAAATAAATACCCTTTTCTTTTTTGTTTTGACAAAATATTTCCCACTAGAGGTCAGGATCAGTGAAGGCACTGTTTAACAAACGTTTGGGTAGCTGTGTTTTGAATGACATTTCAAATGACAATTTTAATTTAGAAAAAAATAGTATGGTACGGTCGAAAAGATTTGTTTATTTTCTAAAAATTTGTTAATAAAATTCTTAAATTATTCTGATTTTTAAATGTGAGAAGACTTTTTTTTAATTATAAGTAAACAAAAAATCAAAGCAAGATGGGTCGGCGTTCAATAAATACCACTAAAAGTGGTAAATATATGAATCCTACGGATCAAGCTCGTAAGTTAAAAAATATTTTAAAATTCAATTTTCTTATTAATATATATTTATAAACATTTTAGGAAAGGAAGCTCGAAAGAAAGAATTAAAGAAAAATAAAAGACAACGTCAAATGGTTCGTGCTGCAGTTCTTAAAGGAAAAGATCCAGCACAAATTTTAGAAGAAATGGAAAAAATTGATGAAATGGGTAAACTAATAAATAAAATATTCAATTGGCTCTAAGTAATTTGATATATTTTTATAGAATATAATGTATTACAACCATCCCCACTTAATGATAAGGTGTTACGTGAAAAAAGAAAGAAACTGAAAGAAACATTTGACAGAGTTATGAGACTTTATGTAAGTTCCTTATTTACTTACTGATTTTATAAATTTATATTTACTACTTTAAGCATAATGATGATCCAGAACTGTGGGCTGATCTTAAGAGAAAGGAAGTTGACTATGAGAAAAAGAGGCTTAAAAAACAACAGTACTTCGAAAGTGTTAAAAGTGCACAGAGTGTACAAATCGATGAAATTCCTTTGCCTCAAGTATATTATTAATTTAAAAGCTTTTAAAATAAAAGATATTGATTCAATAATATTTTGTAGATGACAACACCTGGACAAACTGGTGGAGCAACAGCATTACCAAGAGTACCACCACCAAATGTTTTAAATTTTCCTCCTTTAATGTCCTCTGCCCCGCCAGGAACTTCTGTTAAACATCATGACACAGTAATTATTTAAAATCATTTACTTTTTTATCAAATTTTAGTAAAAAATAATTTTCTAGAGTAATCAACAAGGAAATTCTCAAAAAATAGATAAAAAGAAAAAAGAACCGCCAGGATGTCCTCCAGGCCCACCTCCTAATTTACTTTCAATGCGTGAACTTGATTCTGATGCTGAAGATGAAGATATTCCATTACCAATTTCAATTAAAAAATCAAGTAAAAATGATGAAAACGGAGAAACATCACCTAGTCATGGACGGAAACATTCATTTTCAAATCAAAATATTGATGATTTTATGAAAGAAATCGAGAATGTACATCGTCGTAGAGAAAACAGAGATGATGATAGTGATAGTGATAGATCTAGTGATGAAGATGATGATAAAGACAGGAATGATGATGGTAAAAATTCTGGATCTGATGATTCCCTTAGTGAAGACTCGGGTGACGATGAGGAAGAAGAACATGTTATTCCCGATAAAGGATTATCGATACCATTACCGCCCATACCACCACCACCGCCAGCAATGGGTGGTTTACCAGGTGGACCACCACCACCTCCAATTGGTATGCCACCATCTATGATGCAATTTAGACCACCTCCGATGAGACCGGGTGGTCCTCCAAATATGCCTGGAGTTAGAATGCAAGGTATCTTGATTTTCGTAAGATTCTTAACAAATTAATTTACAATTTTTGTGTATTAGGTCCACCAGGACGTCCAGGTATGGGTATGCCACAAAGATTAGGAATTAGAATGCCTCCAGGACCACCTCCTGGTATGCCCCCAAGTCGTATGATGCATCATCATCAAAAAGGACATCATAATCAACAACAACAGCAACAATTACAATTGAAACCTGATTCTAAAGGAATCACAACAATTACAGCTAAACCACAAATTAGGTAATACATGTTTTAAATATTCATCAAGAAGATCAAAATTAACCTCGTATAAATTTTGTTTTTTTTAGGAATCTAAGTGCAGATGTTACGCGCTTTGTGCCATCAGCATTGCGTGTTAAAAGAGATGATATTAAACAACAAAGGAGACCAAAGCCTTATCCACAAGAAATTAAACAAAATGAACCTAAAACTGGTAAAACAAAAGATGACGCTTATATGCAATTTATGCAAGAAATGCAAGGTCTCTTGTAGTTTTTTAGTTTAATTTTAAAAATGTAAATTTTAAATTAGGTGACTTATAAAATAAAAAAAAAATCAAAATTAAATAATGTTAATTATTCCTTTCTCTTGGTGCATCGACTAAATATTTATGTAATATATCTAAGTACCCTTTAATTTTATATTCTACTACACGAAGGAAAGAAGACAAATATTTTTAGAGTGTATAGTATATACATATATAAATAAATAATCCTATTTCTAACCTTAGATCATAATATGTGCAGTAATTGAAGAAAAACTTTTATTTACCTTTACATTGCATAACTAGCATTAGATCATTAAAATGTTAAAATTTATTTTTCAGATTGAAACAAAATTTAAATTTAATTTTTTTTAGCAGTTCAAGGAATTTATTTCAAAATTAAAACCAAAACATTAATATATTTGAAAATATGAGTTTTGCTTTATTTTCCATTTTTTTCATCCCTATTATTGTTATTTTTCATTTCTGCTCCTATTTTGAAAATAATTACGTATCCTATATTATGATTAATCCTTTAATATATTTGCCATTTATTTTCGAACGTTCTGTGGACGGTTTAATAAACAATAAATCCTTATGATAGTTATATAATCATCATTGATAAAATCAGTTCAGAAACGCTGAAATTGCATTTGATTTTTCGAAGATCAATGACATTTGAATGAAATTTGTGCAAGAAAGTGCAAGAAATTTACTCTAAATCTTAGAATAATATAAGATTATTAAAAACGTTTAGTAATGTAGTGGTAGTGTTTTTTTTTTTGCAAATGTGAAGGCAGCTAATGTTCAGCTATTATTTATTTATTTCGACCTACAAAAAAATTTTACAATTTTCTAATATATCACTTTAGATTTGTATCAGCATCCTATCTAAACTATTTAATCTATCTACCACCTGTGCTATTTAAAATAAAATGATTTTAAAGTTCTGTCAGTTATAAGACTTTATTTTCGGGTTCAATTGCAATGTATAATGTAAAAGTAGTGATACCAGGAGTATAAATGTTAAGCGTTTGACCATTTCGTTAGTTTACGACTGGTAGCAACCACTGTTTAAAGATATAACTTTTAATCGAATCATCAAGCTTGCACAATTAACCCATCGCTTTTATGAGAAAATAAAATACCTTTTTTTTTTAAACATTAATATTTATACTTATGTAGGTATATATTCATATTTAGATTATTTTAGGAACTTTATATGAGTTTGAAATAAGTTTTATTAGGCTAAAATATATTAAAAAACTTTTCAAATGAATTGTTCTTGGTTCAATCTGAAGTAGATTCTCAATTTTTTAATATTAAAAAATTAATAGATGTACATACATAATATGTACTTATGTACCTGTAATAATTTTCATATTTTCTAAAAGCTATCTAAAAAAAAATTTTTCAATTATAATAATAACATTATGTAACTTTTACTTTTTAATGGGAATGTTAACAAATCATGGCACATATTGTTTTAATTTGATTGTAATATTAAGAACAAGAAAATATAATTATTTTATATTTTTGGAAATCTAATATGTTAAACAGATAAGACAATTATTATTTTATATAAGTACCTACATATATTGGAAAACTTTTAGTAGATAAAATAAAAAACACAGGTTTCATACATATAAATTTACTTCTGATAGCATATTTGAAAATTCTTTTTTTCTGGATGTTAATTAAAATAACAAAATAACAAATAAAATTCTACTTTACGAAATTAAGAGTAAATTATTTAAAAAATTTTTTCATTTTTTTTGTTTTAATGCGTATTTTAGTATTTCAAAACATACATTGTACCATGTGGTTCATGTTATTCATAAGATTTAGTACTGTATGTTCTAAAATTAATTTGTATAATTAAAATTTTTTTTAAACAATTGTTATAGTATTGTAGTAATGCCCTTTAACATTGCAACCTTAGCTCCTTGAGTATGGTGCACCTATCGTAAATGATTCGTTCTACCGAAATTGTAATATTAAAATTTTCCAACATGATCTGGTATACCGTCCCAGAGACGGTTTCTGGATCCTAAGTTACACTTTAGAAAAAATATGGACCAATAACTCTCAGCCATAATTTTATATCAAACAATGCATAAGAGAGGGTGGTTTTGTAGCTGATTCACTGTTTTAGGATTTTCCGTTCCCCAAAATTCGATTTTGCACTGAGTATGATGACATGGGAAAATTTTATAAAATTATTGAATTAAAGGAATTTCAAATCGGTTAGTGAAAGTTGGTCCATTCTGTACGACCCTGTATATGTTTAGTAGTTACCAATAGAACCAAAATAATTTTCACATGCATAGGTACATACATAACATAGCAAATAATTAAATAAAAAGTAATTTTAACTCTAATTAACTTTATTTTTAGGAATTAGATACATCATTTTCTAAGAAGTTTTAATAGAAAAATTTATTCAATGATTCTTTTGGAATTGATTATAAGTTTAATTTAAATACTAAGTTGTGTTAATATATTTGGTTATTTATAAAAAACCTGTTTTATAATAATAAAATTAGAATCACATTACTTATTTATTTACTTATATTTTTTAATCTAATTAAAAATGATTTGTATGAAATACTTAATGCTAATTTTTTTATTTTAAGCTAGTCTTAAGCTAAGCTAGTCTAACTACCAATAGTCTCTTTTTATTAATTTATCTATATCTGATATTAAATCGTATCTTAGGTGTTCTTCGTTTATATCGTTCGGATTATATTCTATGACTTTACATGTAGCTCGTCTATTATAGTAATATAATAGGGAGGTTATGATAGTTGAGGCAATTCAACCCGAAAATTATTGTATATAGCCATGTTTGTTCAGAAAGATGAAATGCTCAGGATTTATAAAGTCTGTCAGCATTGCCTTTTTAATGTACTCCTCATTGTGTTAGTACAAATGTATAAGATAATTTTCTGGAGTGCTTCGTGCTCTATCATAATGATTTCGAATTAGTTTTATCATAAAACTATCGATTCTACGTTGTAAAATTTTAAAAAGCCAATGTTTAATCATTTTATTTTTTTATAAAATTTAACTAACTTAACCTAAACTTAAATTTGCACAAATGCTTTTAGAAATTATTAATCTCCGTTAATATTGCCTGGAATACTCGATTTTTTTGCACGTAGCCCGTCTACTATAATGAAATAGTATAGGGACATGATCTTGGTTTTGAGTGTATCTATATTTGTCTAAGAAGATGAAGTGCTCAGGAGCTATAAAATCCGTGAGCAAGGTTTTCTTAATGTTCTCCTCATTGTGGTAAAATTTATGTGATATTAAACCATTTTCTGGAATTTTTAATGCTCTATCATAAAGATTTTTGATTAATTTTATCATAAAATTATCTCTTTTCATGATTTTGGCTTCCTTGTACAAATATTTATTAGAATAAAAATGCTTGTTTGTATTCGGACTCAGGCTTTCATGTTTATTAATACAAACTCTTATGCACTTTCTTTCGAATTTATATATTTTTTCCATTAAGTTTGCACTAATGTTGTACCATATAGGTACTCCATAACAAGATTTGGCCTTATTAATGTCTGATAGTATATTATTTTAACTTTATTATTTTTGTTGTAAAAGAGTTTTTTAGCTGCCATAAAGGATTTATTGCCTTTATCTATTGAGTATTTTGTATGATCTATGAAGTTCAAGTTTCGATGTAACTGAACTCAAAAATATTTAACGAATTTTTTGTTTGCGAAAGTTGACATAGCGGATTTAATTTTATGCAATGATTTTAACTCTTGAATTAATTATTTTATTATAAAATAACTTTTTCCACGCCTGAAATACTTTGTTTTTTTTTTCACTTGCTACGGGTTGATGTATTTTAAATTTTATTGTAAGTGGACCCCTTCCCTCGCGTTAATAGTTTAAGTAAAAAAAGGTTAAACAATATGAAATATAATTGCATATTTATAGGCAAAATTCTTCTATTATTAAAAGTTCAATTACAATTTTTAATATCGTGTCTATTGTTCACAAATTAAAAAAAATTTCCATTAAAAATGTTAATAGGACATGAAAAACTTTAAAGCAAATTTTTCATTATTTTCATGTAGGGTACAAGTGTCTGTTAATTTTCTTTTATTTTGTTAAATATTGAGCGAAATTTTAAATAACAAAAATAACATGTAACGCGACTCGTATAATTCTAAGAAATTTTTATAAAATATAAAATACAAAAATAAGTATCATTATGAAGAAACCTAGTAATGTGTGGTTGCAATGTAAGCGTCTGTACAGTTGATTACATCATATGATATTTTATAAAAGCATTGAATGGCATAATTTTATATTAAAAACTTAAGCACTGAACTGCAGTAACAACAGCAGAGAAACCTGGAACCATCATACAAAGAGTTGAGAGCTCGCCAATATCTTTTTATTGATATTTCAAATGGTAGGTGTCTGATGAACGCTCTTAGGTTCCAAACAACTTCAATCTCAAACGTTATCCTAAAACAAAAGTTGTAGAGCTCGTCAAGATTATTTTTTCAATGATACTCTGCATGACTTGGAATATTTAAAAGTCCATAAAGCATATCAGTTTTACCTGTCATTTAATGGAGCTTGTAGTTTAAAACGCTATATATTTGTACTTTTTGTAAGTCTCTAGTGGTTTCAGGCATTTGAAGTAGGTTTTTTTTATATAATGTATAATATGTAATAAAAATTCTTTAAAATTCTAATAGAATACCTGAATATATTTTCAATTCATGTTTCGTAAAAATTTAAAACAAAATTCAAACTCTCATGTCAAAGTTAAGGGAATATAATTGAAAAATTTTTGAAAGATTGTCTTTAATATTGAATAGAAATGTACAAAAGGGGGAGAGGAATGGAATTTCAATTATATTCTTTGAAATAATTTCATATCAGATGTTATTATAGTGATAGTATTTCTACGTTACCATGTTCGTTGACGACCTTGAGTTTTAATATATTAAAAAATAAATTTGTATAATTTTTAAAAGTTATTGAACTGCCTAAAATCTTAAATCTGATTTTTTAAATTAAGAGGTTGGAAAATTTTATAGTACAAGAATTTGGCGAAGAAAAGTAGAAAAAAGTGTAGGGCTATTTTATATAATTTTTTTTGCACAATGCTAAAAATGCTTTTTGCAGGTGCTAAAAATTTATCAAAAGATTTTGCAAGGATCGCGGTATACACCTTATTCCTAGTAATAGTATGGGACAGTTACTCCAATCCTAAAAAAAACACTTGAGTTCTCTTATAACATATTAAAACAAGTGGCACGGAACTCACCATTTTTGTCTGTCATATTATTTTAGTTTGTAGGAAACCTACAGGATTTCTCTAAGGAAATCATTGTTCTTTTTAAATCATTATTAAACATATTTACAAAATTTTGAGCTACTTCAACATTTATTTGTTTTTATAGACGTGCTTCATGTTATTTAATTATAATTCTATTATGTAAGTCGTATTTCTATAAAGCTTATATACGACCTAAGATGGAATATAACTCATACATTTAGGCTGGCGTCTCATCTACTTCGTTAAACTTTCTCGATCGAGTTCAAACGGGATCGAGTTCTTTATCTTGTAGGTAATGACACTTGTTCAGTGTCATAATATCACTGATGCCTCCTCTCAAACAATTCCAACGTATCACCGGAGGGACAGCAAATGTGTTATCCCACTATGTGAAACTACATAAGTGGTACTCTACTGGTTATAGTAATTCATTTGTTGTTAGAACTGCAAAAATGTGGAATTTATTATCATCTTCTGTATTTCCTAAAGTTGGAAATTTTGATATTTATAATTTGCCTAAATATAAGAAGAATCTTAACGGATTCTTCACGAATTTACCATCTTACTCCTCGTTGTCCTCATTTTTTCCTTCCCTTTCCTATCCCATTCAATCACAACTACGTAAAGTACAAAATATCATATTCCTAGTTTGTGGTTTTAGAATAAAAAAAACAAAAAAATATCTTTAGGGCTAGTTAAATCTCTATATAAATTGTAATTTTGTATATCCCGGGAGCATTAAGTATGTTCCAAACAATTTTAGTTTGAACGACTTGAATTTTGCTTCTACATACAAATTTATTTGGCATAACCTCCAGGTTGAATTCGATACAATCATATAGATTTTATGACTGCATTACTAACTTTTTTGTAAATTGATTATTTTTAGATTTACGACCTAGGAGCCAGTATTTTTCCTTACATATATTAGCTAGCTCTAAATGTTTCTTTTCAAAGTGTCCTTTCTACCTTAGCTTGGCATGTAGTGTCATTTCTAAATTTAACAAATATTATGTTATAAATCGTTCAATTTGTCGTTATGTTGCTTTCGAAAAGAACAAAACTTTTTAAAACTTCTATTTAATAATTTCGACACGCAAACATTTACTTCATTGTTGTCTAATTCGCACCGAATCTTCAGAACGCGCTTTAGAACGGTCATCTAACTTTTATATACAGCACCCAGCCGAGAATAATGCTACGGGATATTCGAAATTTTGTTGTGATATCTAAATCTGAATCATCATCTTCTTAAATTGTTGTTGTTTTTTTCTTACATTCCCCTCTTAATAATAAAATAAACTATAATATTCAGATAGATGGACTTTCTTAGGACAACTGGTTTAAGTGGAATTAAATGCTCTAAAAGTAATTTTGTAAACTAATAAAGAGAAATCATTTGTTAACTTATCATCACTCATATACAAATTAAAAAATAAAGCATAATAATTTAAAGTTCTTTACAAAAATTATTAAATACGAATAATGTTGTGTTATTTTAATTTTAAATAAAAACAAAATGATGTGGAAAGGCCACGCATTTTTCCTAATGGGAAAATTCAACTACCAAAATCTCCAATTTTAAAATAAAAAGATCCCTGAATTTTTGGAAAAAGGACATTTGAAAGTATCCTTGTTATTTTAGTCTATTTTATACAAACCGTTATATCTAGCAATCTGTTTAGTATATATATATTCAATTAATGCTATTAATTAAGATAACGGTCTGAAGAATATTTTAAGGTTTATTTGATAACGTGAAAAACGGCAGCACCTATTTTTGCGATATTGTAGTTCAAAGTTGAAAATTTTTGCAAAAAAAAAAATGTTTAACATCTTTTTCTGAAAATCATAATTTTCAAAATTTTGCCAAGAAACTAATTTTTTACATCTTTGGACAAATGTCATTCGTCCTTAAAGGATAATAAGCGCCATTAAACCTAAATATTTTTTGAAAGCTTGCAATACCAGCTATCTTTGAGATATAGTCATTTGGTCCTACGCGGGTACTACTTAAAACTCAGAATCCCCAAAATTTATTATTTAAATCTAAGAATTTTCTACACAAAACTTAACTTGATGCATTTTTTAATGTAGCTTTATATGTATGTGATGATGTGTTTGGTAAATTCGAGATTCTGAAATGTTATTGCAGGGATGTAAGATTAGAAATCAAAATTGAAAAAAAATTGTGTGAAAATGGTTAGGAGGTAATAATCCTCCCTTTAATAACCCTACATTGTTTGTTTAGAGTTCAGGGCTAGATTCAAAATTAGAGTATTCACTTTTTCCTAAGTGAACTTTTTGGTTTGGTATTAAGGAATTTTATAATTCGGGAATTTGTATTTAAGATTTCAAGGTCAACCGAATTATATAATCAAAATATTTATATATCTTTGAAAAACTATATATATATGTTTAATTTTAATTCAATGTTTGTTTAATAATTAATTGAATCCAAGAAAATGGGAATGTTTGTAAAAAATAATATTTTTTATATCTTTTATCTGTTTTTAAGTTAACATTTGCGCCCAATTATTTCTTTTTTATTGTTATTATTATTGTATCAAGATGTCGCTGTGATTGAATTTTTAATAACCATATGAGAAGTATGAGTGAATGTATTTGTTTTTGTTTTTTTTTTTATCAAACCATATTGAAAATTTATTTTTATGTTATTTTGATTTTTATTGGAACGGTACTCCCCTAGTTTTTTGCAAAAATACAATTATAAAAAGAAAATCAACATAAAAATAACAAAATGAGAAATCAAGCAAAGGGAGAAACCAGAACCAAAAGAAATAGGGGAGTATCGTTCCACCGTTCCAATTTCTTCAAAAAAATTTTATGTACCCGCACGAATGTAATTCTTAATTTTATACGTATATATTAAATTTGCCATACCGTTTGTAAATTCCGATGAATCAGATCAGAATGAAAAAAATGGTCTACTTCACACGACAGCTCAAAAGTTAAATAACTAGAATTTTCAAATTTCCATAACTGTAGTTTCTCATGCAATATCTAATCATCTTTGCTGTTCATATTAAACCAGTTTGATCAGCGGGTTCGAGTAGCTGTCATACATTATTTTATCTACATGACTATCTGTCATACATCTGTCATTAAATTTCTTATCTACATGACTATCTGTCATACATCTGTCATAAAATAGCTTATCTCTCAACATTTAATAAAACTGGGTGCCTAAATTTTGCATCTAAAACTTTTCCATAATTAATTGTGGAAAAGAAAAGTAAAACTTTAAAAGTGTAAAAAGGTTAAAAACTGCATCCAATTTGGTATGTTGAATGCTAGAAGTTCGAACAGCTTTTGTACAACTTCTATTAGGTTTTTTGGGAACCATTTATGATCAATTTGGTTAATCTTGAACCCTTCATTCATAGCATTGCTAAAAAAAATTTGAAATTTTATAATATCTTGACATTATGTTCGTTCGAGCATCCTAAAGTTGGCTAGAGTTCATTCTAATCTTTTCCTTGTTGTTCTTTTTAAACTTTGGCGCAGAATGCCCAAATAATTTGTTTTTTTTTTAAAAAAGTAAAGGAGAAGTTGAAAAAAGTTTTTTAAAGTAATAATGAAAAGACAACAAACAAACAAAAATATTAAGAAAACTTTTATCATGGTAAGTTGGTGAGAATTGGTTTAAAAATTCAATTATACAAAAATATTCACCTTGAATTTTTTTTAACCATAATATGTTTGTATTTTAATTGTTTATTTTTTTTTTTTTGGAAAATTGCGTAAATTGTTAAAATTTAATTAAATTAATATAAAATATATGAAAATATATATATAAATTAATATGTGCGTGCTGTATGTTGAATTAAAAATATAAATTAATATTACATAGAAATAAACAATTGTATCAGCTATTTGAGTTGTATAATATGACATTCTCATACTAAATTACTGTTACCAAAGATTATAATTATACAGAGTGTTTGCTAATTAAATGTACTAGCGTATATCTACTATTACATAGATATTTATTAATATAAAAAATTATTTTTTTGAATTGGGGTTAAGCTGTTAGATTTTTTTTATAGCGTTCTAATGTGGCCATAAAACTAAACAATTTTTGGCAAAATTTCAGACACCCAGCTTCATTAAATTCATATAAATGAAGGAGTTGTATGAAAGTTACTCGAACCCACTTCAGTAGACCAAATACTTTTGGCAAAATTTAAAATAGATGAATAGCTCAATAACTTTAAAATGCATCATTTTAATTTAAAAATAAGTTGTATGTCACCTACTCGAAACATTAGAGCAAAATGGCTGAATTTCAATAAATCGATAACGGCTCTTGCATAAAAACGAATTCCTGGAAATTCAAAACAGTAACTCCTTTATCTTTTGAGTTATCATGCGGACGGACGGACATACATAGCTAGATCGATTTACTTTTGGATTCTGAACCGATCCATATCTTTGAGTATATGTCTAACCCCCTCCTTCTCTGTGTCACAAACGTAATGGCAAATTTTGTATACCCTTTTGATTTAAAATTATAAGGGTATAAAAATTGTTTAATAAAATATTGTCGGTAGATGTCGTGCATAGTTTGTAAAAAATACAATTGTACTGTTTGCAATCTTGCACAAATAGATATGTATATATAAATAGTTTTTTATTGCTAATAGTTAAATTATTTAAAAATTACATAACTACATATAATGGTACATTCAAAAAACCTCCCACCACATGATGTGGATTTACAAAATTTAACATATTTCATATAAAAAATCTAGTAAATAAAAATGATGTATCAATCGAAGAAGGTTAATTTTTATGACAATCAGTGCTCTTGACAGTGACTTTGAAATGTCAAATATGTGCCAAAAATAGATAATGATGTAAAATAAAGTTATTTTTCAACAAAATTATGATGATAAAAAATTTTTATTATATATTTTATCTTGGTATGAAGGTATTCTAAACTTTATAATTAAAATTTTATTTTTATGGATTCTCATCTGACCATAATTTGATTTATCAAAATTTTCTGATTTAACTATTTTTATTTTTTTTTATGAAAGTTGTACCATCTGTAGAAACAGTAAAAATAGATTTATTAAATCTATATTTTGATCTGAAATTAAATAACTATTAATTTTTCAAGGGCAAGAAATTTTTATATCTGAATATATAAAATATAATTTATAGCGATACGTTAAATAAGTTAGATTAAACAATTTCGTTAACTGTCTTTCACATTTACTAAGCAAATGAAAATAATATTAGAAAGGGAATTTGTGTGTTGAAAACAACAACGTATTGCTAAATAATATCTTCCCTTTTTTTACAATATCAAGCTGTTTCTCTACAGTTGGAGATCTGAAACTTTGTCATATCCGCAAATATTGTAACACTTTAACAAAGGTTCGGCCATCTCGGCATTTTATTCCATACAGTTTGAATACGAAGATGCTCTTTGATGGGGCATTTCAGTTTAGCGAGTGAGACTTTCTGAGCTGAATTTTTTAAAATTTTATTTCTTCATACAACTTGTACATTTTAAAGCTTTCCCTCACTTTCTCGCTTCTTGGCAGTTTCTGCGGTTCCTATTCAAACATTAGAAATGCGAAGATTGTATTTGTTGCTTTGCACATTTGTATCTCCAGGTAAAAGTTTTAAAATTAGATGTTTAAGCAGACCGAAATAGCAGCGTTTAGTAAAATTATATTCATTGCACTATCTTTATGTTGCTGGTATTTATTCTTATAGGCAGACCAATTTATTAACTACCTTGAAATTGTACAGTGATATTTTGTTATTTGGTATATTGGCAGTTTTTTCTGCTACAGTTTAGGTTGACGATCTTGATGACTGCCTGCTGCGGTAGGTCAAAGATGTTCATCTAATTAGAGAAACCTAAGAACTGCACAGACTTAAAAAATATGTTGCTTTATTGGTTGACATTTGCATTTGATGAAAATCTAAATACGGAATCAACCGCTATGATGTGTGTATAATTAAATCAAATAAATTTGGTCGGGAAGTCAAAAGTTGACATCGTTTCGTTTAAAGCGAAGAAAAACGTGTTGTTGTACATTAAAAATCAGTGATAAATGAATTTGTAAGCATGTGCATACTTATTTTGTTTATATAAAAAGTTTAATACACTTACTGTGAAGGAAAAAATTATAGCCTGCACATAACCTGTAATAATCCTTCGGTAAATAAATCATGTTTTCAACTAGTAATTACAACACCATTCTTTTCTTAATAAACTTGAAGCCATCCTTTTTATTTAAATTAAATTCTAATATTTAAACTAATTTTTAGTTTTTATGTTTAATTTGATACTACTACGCCACTTGCCGTCTTATTGATTTTATAATTCTTATGAAACTAAATTACATACTTATAGGGGCGTAAAATTACGAATATTTGCTATATTTCCTGTAACTTAATAATAATTAAAAAAAATCTTTTGTGTTATAAGTAACGTATATTTTATGAAGATAATTTTAAATTGACTTTAATAATGTTATACAAGTTTGTAAAACTAAATTTTAGAGCCAAACAGTATCTTATAGATACTGTGCATTTCAATTTTTAATTAAAGTTTTTAAGCTTATCAAGTGCAATTCTTCTATCATAATTTTTATTAATGAAAACTTAAACCCTTAACTTGTAAAAATATATTATTAAAAAAAAAGAAAATTTATATTAAATATGATTTAAGTTATGTATATTGCATTTTATTATACTTGAGATATTTCAATCTATTTTATATAATTTTTTTTTAAAAGAATTTTTTAATTTATTGCAAAAGAATGAAATTTAATAGGAAAAAATTGAATGTGATTTCGAAAAAAGATGAAATCTTCAATGCATCAAATCAGAATATAATTTCTAGGGAAAAATTTATTGTCAAATAAGACTTGGAAAAGTGCATTTATCATTCATTACATACCTAATTTTTTTAAAATATATGTAAAATTCAAATTTATTCATATTTGATATTATTACATATGGTATATTTGTAGTCAAATAATTCATCTTTAAAAATGATTAAAAACTGTTGCAGGTATTCAAGTCACAGATGTTTAACAATAGAAATAATTAGTATTTTATTTATCTCTTAAATCTTCTAGACGAAGGCCACATAAATATTAAATAAATCGTGTTTATTTTTAAAAATCTAAAATCTCCCTATTTCAGATTTTTAACTAACATCCTTTTGAAGATAAAAAGGGTCAAATATTTTGTGAAAAATTAAGTTTCACATTATGTTGGTAGGTATGTATGTTTGCATCTGTGTCCGGGAACACGATAACTCGCAGAAATTTCAACCGATATTGAAGAAATTTGGTATAAATACTTTATTCGCTAAATCGAACCACACGATCGGGAGGCTCCCATACAAAAACACCAGACTCGTGTTCTAAGAAATCTCGTGTTATAACCGTCGGAATGAGCTCAAATTTGGTACACAGACTATTGATGGGTACCTATGAGAAGTAGATTTCATAAATTGATTATAGTATCATTGGTTCTAGAGCTTCCAGGAGTTTCGGCAATTTCAAGTTATATTAATTGATCAAAATCTCAACCAATTTTAATGTAATTTCGTGTGAATACTTATTTTGCCAAAATAAAGAATGGTTTGCAGATGGGCCAAACCGGATCAGGGGGAAGGACTCCCATATAAAATAATGAGAATTAAGAATACAAATCACATTATGAAGAAGAAAAGCTTATATAATTCATCTTGGATTTATTTCTACGTTTTTATTAAAGGATTGATCTTAATTTATGACAAATACATTTAATATTTACATGAGATAGTGCTAGGACTTATAATGCGCAGATCTTAAATTTTTATTAAATACAGTTATTTTTAATATGTTTTTTTTTACCTAATATAAATTTATTATAAGCTATTTCTGTATCTGTGAGTTATATTATTTAGTTAAATTATTTGTTTATATTATATTGTTATGTCATTATTTCTTGGTAATCTCATTAATTTGAACCCAATGTCAAATGGTAGCTGAGTCGGGTCGAAAACAAGATAGAAAATTTATTTTTTATTTTTAACGTAATTTGAACTGGCTTATGCTAGTGAAAGTTTTGTTCTTTAAACACATGTCACCCATCAATTTCTGCGTATTCTACTGACACTTGTGGTGTATTTGACTTTCATACTACTTTATGAGCTGTCCATTTTATGCATGCATATTATCTAAAATTAAACTGGACTATGAAAAAATATACAACTTTTTTCAAAATCCCATTCAAATCAACCAATCATTTCTAAAAATTTAATCTTTAATTGTTTTTGAATTAATAAAACTATTATTGATAAATGGTAATATAATATTATAGAATTGATTTATAAAAAAAGCGGATTTTTTTTTTAAAAAACAGCGATATCATTTTCATTTATTTTATCGTATAATTTCATAGAAGTTTTATACAATATACAATTTCAACCATTTCCAAAGAATTTTTCTTTTATTATAAATCTTTGCAAAAAAATGAAAGGAATAAAAAAATTTTATTTTCCTAAAACTGTCACATTTATTTTTACATGATACAAAAGACTTTATTTTCATATTTTTTTTTCAAATAAAAAAAATAAATTGAAAAGAAATTAGAATTAAATATTTAATTTTAATTTTCATAGTAGCTATCTCTATTTATATGTATCGAACGCAAATTTCTAAAAAAATGATTAACTATAGAATCCTTGTTTCAATATGTGTACATCCAATCCATTAAATAATTAATAAAGAACTAAAACATATACAAACTGAAACTAAAAAAGTTGTTATAGAAAAAACACAGTTTCTAGATTGATAAATGACACATAAAATACAAATAACTTTAAATTCTCTTGTAAATGTAGTATGTACTGTCACATAAAGACATTTATGTAGTGTTGTGTTCCTCGACATTCATATAAAAATTAGTTACAACTAGCAACAGTGACAATTAATATAAAACAGAACAAGATTTCAAAAAATAATTAAATAATAGAAAAGAAACA
Organism: Dolichopus griseipennis; assembly: GCA_963082915.1. Lineage (NCBI taxonomy): Eukaryota > Metazoa > Arthropoda > Insecta > Diptera > Dolichopodidae > Dolichopus > Dolichopus griseipennis. The sequence continues at coordinate 343,400,573 of OY720441.1, forward strand.
AATTAAGAAAATTATTTCCGTATATTAAATACCTCGTCTATTTTATTATGCAGTATAGAAAGCTACGCTCGATGCCTAATTGTCCCCAAATTTCACGCAAATGTTCAACTCAGTACATCATACGTTTTAATATAAAAGCTATTTGACTTATTAAAATTATGAATATAAGAAAAAAGCTAATTGCGACTGAAAAGCTTTTTGTTTTAGCTTTCGTTGATATTTTTAAAATTGATTGTAACAGATGTGTAGCTTCTTGTCAGTGGAGTTGATTTTAAAAATAGACTAGAATAGAGTTTGTTAACTCCTTGGGGCATGACGTTTGATAAAAAAGCTTTTGTATGGAATTACATTCAAGTTTCAACCGGTTTTACAAAAAGATAGTTAAATATTTAAAAACAGAAAAAATTTAAAAAAAAATTCAATGCAAAGTTGTGTTTATAATAAAGTTTCCAAATATTGACTTTACAAAAGTTTTTTAAAAAAGATACTATGAATTCAGGTGAATAATATGTGTATACCCTTTTAAATTCTTTAGTTGCGAAACATTTTATTATCGAATTTAAAAGTGTTACGTAAAATGGTGAGTGCTATTTGGAACCTACGAAATTCTGACTTACATAGGGATCTAGAGATTCTTAATGTTAGCGATGAAATTAAAAAATATGCAACAAAATATTAATATTTGTTTATACCTGCCTAAAAGGTCACATAAACATAGAAGCGTCAAAACTTTCTTCAAACGTCATTAGAAGGCTTAAAAAAGTTGGCCCATCGTATTAGCGATAAATTTTATATCCCTTAATTGAGGTTTGCAAATTTGTTAGATTATAAACAGTTTGCGCAAAATTAATGATTAGTTCTTAAGACTAGTTTTAACACTTTAAAACAAGGCGGGTTTTTAAGTGTGTTAAAGTCACAAACAAATGCAGTTGCGGGCAGTATCTTTTAATGGTTACGCCAACCGTACCTTAAGTGTAAAAAAAAATATTTTAGTTTGGTTCCACAACCTTTAAAAAACATGTCTCTTAATTTATGATTGCAACTGTATATTTTTATGCACATGCCTTTTTTCAAAGTGTGCAAAATTCTGTTATTTTATTTTAGTACTCCTGTTTCAATATAAAAGTTTTATTTGTTTTGTCATATATGTTTCATTACTTATTGTATTGAATTTTCCTTTGTTTAAGAACATTTTCCATTTAATGTCAAATAAAAAATCCGATAAGAGGGTTGAAAATAATTGTAAAAAACAATAGAAATAAAATTCTATAGTATGGTTTTTTATATATTGGATATACCTATAGAAATTAAATGTTCTTTTATAAGTCTATATATATTATTATATCAACATCAGTTATTTTTAATAATTATCTTAAATAAATATACAAATATTTGAAAAATAAATTATTTGAAGAAGGTTATAGAATATTTAAAAAGATTTCATATTGATATTTTTAATTCCTTTCTACTTGATTGTGTCAAATACAAAAAACTAACAATTTTTAAATTAATCTTAAATGCTGACATTTTTAACTCAATTTAATATTAATTATTTAGACTTTTAAGACATTTAATTGAAATCAGAAATGAATTATTTTAATTAGTTAATAGTTTTTTCATGGTTTTATATGTGGTACATTTATAGCGGTAGATGACATCCTGAAAGAGATCAGTATCAAAAGAGCTGAAATTACATGGAATAACTTCAGGTAATTAAAAGATCTAGCATATGCCGAAGACTTCTGTCTGCTATCGCTTACAATTAATAACATGCAAGCTAAATTATACCAACTAGTAATATTAGCTCGACGTGTGGGAATTGAAATAAATATCGAGGAAACAAAAGCAATGGCCATTAATATCATCCAGGGATAAACAAAACACCACTCGAATATGTAGATAACTGCCCCTAACTAGACTGCATTATAAATAACAGTGGCGCCATAAGCACCGAAATCGAAAACAGAATTAAGATGTTCGGTTGCTTACACAAATGTAAATGGGTAAAAATTTGAGAATATTCGGAAGCTTCATAAAAAGAAGCTTAACATATGGAAGTGAAACCGGATTAGTTTAAAACTACAGGTCTTCATCAATAGGTGTTTAAGAAACATATGCAGAGTAAACCGGCCAAATACAGTAACTAACAATGACTATATGGAAGCTTGCTAAAGTAATACTGGCAAAAGATCAAAAAGTGGAGATGGATAGGGAACACTTAGAAAGCCGTAAGAATGCATATGAAGGGAAGAACTCTCAAGGTATATGAAGATTTTATCGAAAAATATTAAAAGAACTAACCTCAACTGAATTAAGGGTTGTATATAGATTTTAGAATTTACAGATATTTACCGTTACTTAAATTTAAAATTTTAAAATTTTTAGAGCCTTTAATGCAAAAAGCGTCAACCAGGATATCAGAAGTACAGAAGTGTAATATTTTTATCAAATTTTTCTCTGTGTATATATTCATAAAAAGCGGCCGTGGATGTTCTTCTAACCCTCTTTTTAAAAGTCTTAATTATAACTTAAAAAGAAGGTTATCAAATACAACACTTTAAATTTAAAAAAGATTTTAATGTAAAATTAAAAAATTAAATTAAATACTTTAATAACAAGTTAAGAAACAGTCAGTCGGTGCAACCGATTTAGAAATACCCTACACCTATTTGGTTCAAATTTAAGGACATATCCATAAGTCATTTTAACACCATAAAAGCTGTTATTAATTTGATCGTAAAACATAGCTAACGAAATTAACTTTATAATACTAAAAACATTTTCTAATTATACTATCTATTAAAAAATATTACAAATTCTTATTAATTTATCTATTTAAAAATATTAAAAAACAAACAAACTTGAAATAAATGAAAATATATTTATTCCAATTCAATTACAAAATGAAAAAATTCTAATTATTAAATTTTGTGATAAAAAGATAATCAAAGCATAATATATTTAATAATCCAAATTTTTAAAAATTGCAATTATTTTAAATGGTTAGTTTATATACCTAATACAAAAGCTTACAAACGCAAAATATGCAATAAATGTATTTCTAAAATACAATTACAAATTTAGACCTTTTCATATAATTCATTTAAATATTCAAATAAATTTTACATAAATGCAGCAAGTACCTTTGAATATAGCTGAACCACTACAATTAAGTCTAGATTTCGGAGACACATAGGACATAGGAAATATATTCTTTGGCTTTGAAATTAAACTCAACCAGAACCAATTCCCATGGTACTTTCATTACTAGTAACCTAGAGTTTAAATTTCATCAAAATACCGGCATTATTTTTTGAGTTATGGTGTTTTAAGATATATGTTTGTTAGTCCTTGAACTTGTAAAGGGTTCCAGAACCCCAAACCATGGTTCGATTTCGCCCATATGCAGTCCCGTCATACTTTCAATACTACTTAACCCTTGTATACAATTGGAACGTTCTATCTTAATTTTAAGTTCCTAGTTTTATTAATTTCGATGATAAGCTTTTACACATTTGGGGGTCTAAGAGAGGTCCTGAACCACCACTCCAAATGATCCCAAATTAGGGGGGCACGGAAGAAATAGTAAAAAACACCCTGGGCCAAATTTGAAGCTTCTACATTTGTTTCAAGTTACTATTTTTATTAATTTCGAAAATATGCTTGAAGGTCCTCGGAACTGAGTGCCTGGTCCCCGATCCACTAGTCCAATGGGGCCCACATTTCAAAGACACTTACGCAATAGGAAAGGACACCCTGATACCAAATTTGGAGATTATATCTTCATTGGTTTCGGAATTACGCTAGTTTGGCTTAAATTCGATCAAAAAGTTCTCAGTTCCGACCCCATTGTCCAATTTTCATCGTACGTAGTCACCGCCGTAGTTTCATTACCAATAACCTACAGCACAAATTTCATGAAGATAGCCTCATTAGTTGTTGAGTTATCGTGATTTTTAATATATGTCCGTTATCCCTGACACCGACTAAAAGGTCCAGAATTCGAACCCATGGGCTGATTTCGCCCTTATACAGCCCGCGCTTTACTTATAGTACTAGTTAACCCTTGTACACAATTTGAACGGTCTATCTTAATTTTAAGTAACTATTTTTAGTAATTTCGATTATAAGCTTTTAAAACTTGGGAGGTCTGAGAGGGGTACTGAACCACCTCTCCAATTGATCCCAAATTAAGGGAACACGCAAGAGATAGTAAAGAACACCCTTGTGGCAAATTGGAAGCTTCTACATTTTTTCAAGTTGTTATCTTTATTAATTTTAAAGATATGCTTTAAGGTCTTCGGAAATTTGTGGCTGGTCCCCGACCCAGTACTCCAATGGGACCCAAATTCTTAAGACACTTAGGAAATAGGAAGGGCCACCCTGATACCAAATTTGGAGGTTCTATCTTCATTGGTTTCGGAATTATGCTCATTTGGCCTAAATTCGATCAAAATGTTCTAGGTTCCGAACGCATGGTCCAATCCCGACCTTACGGAATCCCCGAAGTAGTTTCATTACTAGTAACCTACAGCACAAATTTGATGAAGAAAGCGTCATTAGTTGTTGAGTTATCGTGATTTTTTATATATGTTCGTTAGCCCTTCGATCGATTAAAAGGTCCAGAATCCGAACCCATGGGCCGATTTCGCCCATATGCAATCCCCGCCGTACTTTCAGTCCTAGTAACCTACAGTCAAAATTTCATCAAGATAGCTCCATTATTTTTTGAGTTATCGTGCCTACGGACGGACGGACGGACGGACGTGGCTATATCGACTCAGGCGGTCACGCTGATCACAAATATATATACTTTTCCATATCTAGCTCGCTTCCTTTAGGTGGTTACAAACACCATACCAAAGTTAATATACCCCTTTACCTATTCTATAGGTGTAGGGTATAAAAAGGCTTTAAATTTTATATTCAGACTTTTTAAAAAGCATTTAATTATGAAAGATTTTGAATGAAAAATAAATAAAACAAAATCTCAGTATAAAAAAAAACAAAAACAAACAAATTGAATCCTTTTCTTTCCTATTTTTCATAAGAAATTAATACAAAAAACAACAAGTTTTTTTCAGAAAGTTTATTTTGTTTGTAAACATAAGATTTGGGTTGTAGGTCATCATATTACAAAGTAAATATTTTATTAGGGCTTATATTTTATATATATAATAATATTATGTATTAATATGTCTTTGAAGAATTTACTTTAAACAATTATATTGAGTACAAGATGTACTACATTTGACAATTTGTCAGGGTTGTAAATATCGAACTAAGTCACTGCTAAGAATACAAATGTTGAGCGTCACAGGAGCCTTCACATATTAAGCGGCTTCAATTTGAGCATACACCTTTTATTTAATAATCCTCTCGCTCGTGTTTCGAATGCAGTAGACATGAGTTGAGTTTACTATTTGAACTCGCTAATTTACAACCCTTATATTCGTAGATAAAATTAATTCAAAGTTTAGAAAACTCTATTATTTCATAAATGTCTTGTATATTGTGAAATATTAATACACCTAACTATAATAGTCATATAATGTCATATGATATCATATGATTTTGCACAATTGTATAACATTTCATTTAACTAACAATAATAGTCATATCCATCATTCGTTATCATTTAGAAATCATTCTTCAAGTCATAGCCATACGATATGAGGAGAAGATATCATAATGATATCATACATACTAGCAAACTCAATTGAAAAGAAATTTAAAATAACTAAAATTAAAATTAAAAAGAATTTAAAAAAAAATCGGACGTGTAAATAAGTAAAGTATATAGTGGCAAAATTGATTGGTAAAAAGCTATATAAGCAAATTTCAATAGCAAATGTCAAAAGACTTATGTTAATAACATTCATATGAGTTTTCTAGCGGGACATTGTGTTTTTATACATGTTGTCATTTATAATTTGAAAACTTTTTTTTTATTAATAATTGACTTAAAAAAATTTTTTAGGTTTATTTTTTAAAAATAAATAATAAAAATTCATTAGAATTTCCTTATTTTATTATTTTATATTATTTTTTGTATGTTTCTTTTTGTTTATTTATTTTTATTTTATTTATTTTGACATTTTTATCAAGAAATTAATTTGAAACATAGAAAAGTGATAACTTTCAACAAATTATTGTAGTATTTGAATTTTTTTTATTTATGTAAAAAATAGAAAATAAATAAATAATATTTACAGATTTTGTAAATACATACATATTAATATTTGTATAATGAGTAAATTACATATATCAAGGCCACCAAGTTATATAATTTAGAGGGAATTATTTAGAAATCAATTGACATTATAATATTATTTTATATAAGTTATGCAAATATACAAAAATGTTAAGTTATAGAAAATAATGTAGGTATAAATGTTAATTGTCAGACTGTTCAGTTTTATTTTCTAATTAATTATTTAATTTTGTAAAGGCCTAAAAGAACAATAGTTATGGAAATAGAACATAATTCGATCGATGTAACAGATAATAAAATGTTAAATAATAAGCTGAGTTTTGATTTTAAATATAATTATTAATTTTAATTTTATCCATAAACAGTTTAATAATTATTAGGTTATTGGTTGCGCTAACAATGTCCATTAAAATTGATGGCCAGAACAAGCTAATTAAATTGATGGAATATATTTTATTTAAATTGCATATTTATAGGGGTAAAATTTTATATATGAATTGTAGTTAAAAAATTTATTTCTTTATTTTAATTTTAGATATAATTAACATACTATTAATTAATTTAGATATAAAAATGTACTGTTGCTATTGAAAACTTTGGAACTTTTATGTTTAAATCACGTTTTTTTATGGTATAAAATTACTGAATATTACAAGAAAGTTTATAAAAACAAAATTGACAGATAATGGTCGCGTTCAGTCGAGTCAAATGTAGTGATACACTAAATTGCAGCGGTGTAGCATCTAGCGCTATTAATTATATTAGTTATATTAATAATTTTGTTTATATCATATATTTTATATTTTACTATATGTATTTGGTCACCATGGGGATTTGTAAAGAAAATTAATCAAATTCGTATTTTTTATTTTTTAATCAATTTATATTTTCAATTTTAAAATACTTTTCTTCTAAAAAATCTCACAAATTCTTGTAAACAAAAATTTATTCAATAATCTATAAGATATATATCATAAACTTCAATGAATATCCGCTACACTAATTATCATAAAATTTTTGTTGTGGCAAAATTCATCTAACGCTAGACTCGTACCCTTGATAAAAAAATTGTTAAGTACAAAATTTTATCGAGCGCTGTACTTTTATTGTAGCGCTAGATGCTACTGAACGCGACCAATGATAAAATGCTAATGAATAGAAGAAATCGGGAGTTAAATGAATCAGTATTAAATTTTTATATTATAATTTTGACATAAAAAACTTAGGTTTATTAGGCAATGGTAAATAAAGCACAAAATGATTTCCTCACAGCTTTGGTTTTGAAAAGTGTTCCAATATGTCACATACTGATGAATACTTAAAAATTTTAAGCTTAAGAACTATTACATTCGGCTTAATTGACTATTACCATTTACCTGAAGTTTTGTAAATTATAAAAACATGGGGTTAAAACAAAATACGTATAGTATACAAGTTACAGGTGCATTGAGAATATCTATTCTTAAATTACTAAATTAAAATAGGTTTTTTTTTAACTGAAGTTAGCTATTTTAGTTTATGATTATAAAAGTTGATTGATGAAATATATTTTAATATTTTTTTTGATTTAATATTATTATTATTAAATATTCTAAGAAAAAAAAATGAATGAAATCTACTCGTATTTCTATGTTTATGTACTTAGCAAAGTTCTGAAGAAAAAGTAAAAAGAAAGTCATAAAATATTTCTGGATATAAAGAAGTATTAAGGAGAAAAGTACTAAAAGTTTTTGAGTTTAAGTTAAACGAGGAAGAGTGTAGTAAAGTAGACTGTGTCAACTCTGGGATACCCGTATGACCGTAACATATACATTATATCATCCGGTTAATTACTTTTGGCTTTAGTAAGTGTAGTGGAATACTCATATAAAATAAAGAGTTGTATGGCAGCTACTCGAACCCTCTGTCGTAGACCAACCAAATTTTGCAGAAACTTTGGCCATTACACTAAACAATTTTTGGCAAAACTTCAGACACCCAGCTTCATTAGGTGGAGAGTAATGCTCATATAAAATAAGAAGTTGTATGGCAGCTACTCGAACCCTCTGCAGCAGACCAACCAAATTTTGCAGAAACTTTGGCTATAAAACTAAACTACTTTTGGCAAAATTTCAGACACGCAGCTGTAACAGGTACAGAGTAATGCTCATATAAAAAAAGAAGTTATATGGTAGCTACCCGAACCCATGGACCAAAATGGCTGGATTTAAATAGCGATTACGGCTATTGCAAAAAAACGAATTTGCGAAAATTTCAAGATCCTAGCTCCTTTAGTTTTTGAGTTATCGTGCGGACGGACGGACAGGCGGACGGACGGACGGACATACATAGCTAAATCGATTTATTTTTCGATTCTGATCCGATCCATACACTTGAGTCTATATCTACCCCCCCTCCTTCTCTGCGTCACAAACGTAATGGCAAATTTATTATACCCTTTGACTATATAGTCATACGGGTACAAAAATTTAATCATAATACAAATACGTATGTGTATAAGTGCATATAACATTATTTAAAATTAAATGTATTTGTAAATGATGAAGAGTGTGGTAGAGTAAAATGTGTAAACTCTGAGATATCCGTATGAGCGTAATATTGACATTAAATCATCCAGTTAATTACTTTTGGCAAAATTTTAAATACACAACTTATTAGGCTTTCAGTTATGAACAAAAGAAAAAATAAATTGAAAGGCAGCTCTTCGGACCTTTTCCACTACATCGACTATATTGCATTCGGACGTTGGCCATTACAGTTAACTACTATTGACAAAATTTCAAACATCTAGCTTTATTATGTAAAAGTAACGCTCATGTGAAATATGAATTTGTATGGCAACTACTCGAACCTACTGCAGTAGACCAACAAAATTTCAGACAGCCTGCTTCATTAGGTATAGAGTAATGCTCATATAAAAAACAAAGTTGCGTGGCAGCTACCCCAACTCGTGAAGCAAAATGGCTGGATCTCAATAACGATGACGGCAATTCCATAAAAACGAATTTGTGAAAATTTCAGAATCTTAGTTTTTTATATTTTTTGAGTTATCGTGCGGACGGAAGAACGGACGCATGTACATAGCTAAATCGATTTATTTTTCGATTCTGATCTAATCCATATCTTTGAGTCTATATCTACCCTTGCTTCTTTTCTGCGTCACAAACTTAATGGCAAATTTTGTATACGCTTTTGACTTATTATATAAAGAACCTTTGTAAAAAAAACTATATTTTGGATTAAACTTTTCTAAATAATAACAAAAATAAATTTTACAGGTAAAAATTTAGGAAATTTGAAATAAGTTTATATTTATGTGTACATATTACAAAAAAGGCAAAACCGGAAACACATGTTAGGGTGTTTGTTTATTTTTATTAAATTAATTTCACCATTTAAAATAACAAAAAACAAAAACTTAGTCTGCGGAAAATATTGTGGGCATTGAAATGGAAACTAATCATACTCTAGATCTGGCATATAAACATTTGTTTACCTTGTGAAAAAAATGAAAAGGTGTTATAAAAATGAAAAAGTTCAGAAAATAAAACATTTGATTTAAAGTATTCATTCTTTTGACAAGTATTAATTATATAAGACTATTTTCAATTCCTCAATTTACGAATTGATTAAAAAATTATGAATATAGTTTGTGTTGATAAAAATTTTAATTTCTTCGCAAATTCATGCAGCTTATATATTTATAATCAGATTATCCTATCCCCTAGAATTAAATTAAAATCTAATTCTAATTTTGTATTCCACCATAATTTACATTTTAAATTATCCATAGTTTTGATGTCATATTTGAAAATAAGTAATTCATAAATAATGTGTCTCTGATTCAAGTATACGTTTTGCACTCAATAATTGAGGGCACCAAAGCAAACAAAAATTGTATTAGAGAGGAGAAATTGTATTGGGTCTATAGTATGCTACATCGTTAACGAGACATGAAGCTTTAAAAATTTGTTAGAATTTTTTTTAAAAACAATTGATAACTTTTGAAGGGCTTGCTATGGAGAGACCAGATTTTGATTCTAATATGATTTTTATGTATTATGAAACACTTATTTTTACTATTCTATATAAAATATATAAGGGTTGTACAATGTCTTTGAGACATTTGATGAGTACAAAATTGTTTCAAAGAAGTTATGATATTAAAGATATGATATTACCGCTTATCTTCACATAATATACTACAAACTTTTGCTATATCTTACATAATTTAAATTTCCAATTCCCATTCCACAAGTTTCAATTCCAGGCCACAAACATATACATTTGTATTTAGGGTCTATTCCAATCCAGTAAGGCTTTTAAAAGAAGGCGATTTTCAATAATATAAATCAAACACAACGCAGAGAAATTTCAAACAGTTATTCAGTTAAAGGTTCGATGTTTTCCAACTATTCTCAGCAAAAAAAACTTCCTTACGACAGACATAAGTCTGTTCTAAGGGCAGACCAGGTTAAGAATTGTGGTTGAGGTTATTGTTAAAAAACTGTCGTTTCTTAAATTTAAAGGAAGTTTGTAATTTTAAATAATTGTACAGATATTTTAAATTGAGGGGCCTCGGCTGTGTAATGGGTAAGCAATTGTCTTATTAACAAATGAAGTGCGGGCTTGTGTTCTGTAACTGTAAAATCATTTTTATTTACAAAATTCTCTTGGGAACCAAATGTAATTTAAAATATAAAATATATAACATAAACAAAATAAATAATATTACTTATGAATTAATTCATATAAATTAGAATGTATTAAAAGTCGAACACACGGCTGGTCGGTAGTCTTAGGTATGCTATCCCACCAAAGTCCACACAAAAAACATAATCACCAAATTTCAAATTGAATGAAAAGGTATTTCAGTTTTGAAAATGTCAAAAAAATGCAGTTACAATCTTGAAAATGTCAAATAATACACAGTTATAATCCAAATTTTATAAATTGAATCTAAGTCAATTTATATTTAAAAATTAATCAATACATATATTATTTTTGGTAGAATTTTTATTTTTTAAAATTTTTTATTTAATTTGTTTTGCTTAAAATGAAATTTTATTGAAAATATAAAAATACTCTTTTAAAACCGGAAGTTTCCAAATCTATATATATAAAAGGGAATGTTTGTTTGTATGTTTGTTTGTTTGTATGTAGCGAATAGACTCCTAAACTACCCAGTCGATTTTCATGAAAATTTGTATATAGGGGTTTTTGGGTACGGAAAGAAATCGTGGCCTAAAAATTTTACTCTAACGGACCGACAAGTTGGGGCTGTGGTGCAAGTATTTAAACTTCTTTGTTCTAAAATGAAAACGGTTTGACCGATTGACTTCAAATTTTGTATACGTGATGCTCTTTGAGAATTGAGTAGGCACTATTGACAGTTTTGGAATTTGTTAACCCATGTCGGGCCGACGGGTGGTCAAAAAAAATTTTGGGTCCAAATTTTGTCCGATTTTACGAAATTCAGCTTTGGCTTAAAAAAAAGCCCCAAAAAAAATTTTGTTGAGTTCCATTAACCCATTGCGGCCCAACAGCTTTTTATAGGTTTTTTCAATATTTTACTCTAAATTAGAAACGGTTTAACCGATTGACTTCAAATTTTGTATACGTGATTCTCCTTGGGAATTGAGTTGACACTATTAACAGTTTTGGAATTTGTTAACCCATGTCGAGCCGACGGGTGGTCAAAAAAAATTTTTGGGTCCAAATTTTGTCCGTTTTTACGAAATTCTGCTGTAGCTTTAAAGAAATCCCCAAAAAAAATTTTGTTGAGTTCCATTAACTTATTGCGGCCCAAAAGCTTTTTATAGGTTTTTTCAATACTTTACTCTAAATTCGAAACGGTTTGACTAATTGACTTCAAATTTTGTATACGTGATGCTTCTTGAGAATTGAGTTGACACTATTAACAGTTTTGGAATTTATTAACCCAAGTTAAGCCGACGGGGTGTCAAAAAAAATGTTGGGTCCGAATTATGTCCGATTTTATGAAATTCTGCTTTGGCTAAAAAGAAAGCCCAACAAAAAAATTTTATTGACTTGCATTAACCCATTGGGGCCAACAGCTTTTTATAGGTTTTTTCAATACTTAACTCTAAATTAAGAACGGTTTGACCGATTTTCTTTAAATTTTGTATACGTGCTCCCCTGTGAGAATTGAGTTGACAGTATTAACAGTTTTGGAATTTGTTAACCCATGTCGGCCCGACGGTTGGTCAAAATAATTTTGGAAGCTAATATTGTCAAAATTTGCGAAGTACTGCTTTGGCTAAAAAGAAAGCCTCAAAAAAATTTTGTTGAGTGATTTGGAAGCAAATTACGTCCAATTTTGCGCAATACTGCTTTGCCCAAAGAGAAAGTGTAGTTCCGTTAACCCAGTGGGGCACAGTGGCTTTTAATAGATTTTTGCGTTACTTAACTCTAAATTAGAAACGATTTGACCGGTTTACCTCAAATTTTATATGTGTGAAGCAACTTGAAAATGGAGTTGAGTCTGTTAACAGTCGGTCCTGCGATTTTTCAAAAAATTTTTTTGGAAGTAAATTACGTCAAAATTTGGAAAGTAGTTCGTACTGCTTTTGAATTACAGAAAATTTCAAAAATTACTAGAATAATCCTAGAAAAATCGTTTTAAAAAGATTGCTTTCACACATTTTAAAATTTACATGTGTAAACCGTGTGTAAGTTTTGTGTTAACTTTTTGCAGTAACATCAAATTCAATTAAACCTCCATTGAGAGGAGCAGCAACGCGCACCGGGTATTAGCTAGTATCAAATAAAAATGGATTTTTTGTACCGGAACATTTAATTTAATTTATTTTGTTTTTTTTTATACCCGTATGACTATATAGTCCATGGGTATAATAAATTTGCCATTACGTTTGTGACGCAGAGAAGGAGGGGGGGTAGATATAGACTCAAGTGTGTGGATCGGATCAGAATCGAAAAATAAATCGATTTAGCTATGTATGTCCGTCCGTCCGTCCGTCCGTCCGTCTGTCCGTCTGTCCGTCCGTCCGTCCGTCATCACGATAACTCAAAAAGTAAAGGAGTTAGGATTATGAAATTTTCACAAATTCGTTTTTATGCAAAAAACGGAATCGAGTTTTAAATGCAGCCATTTTGGTCCACGGGTTCGAGTACCTGCCATACAACTTTTAATTTTATATGAGCATTACTCTATACCTATGGAAGCTGCGTGTCTGAAATTTTGCCAAAAGTAGTTTAGTATAATGGCCAAAGTTACTGCAAAATTTGGTTGGTCTACTGCAGAGGGTTCGAGTAGCTGCCATACAACTCCTTCTTTTATATGAGCTTTACACTACACCTGATGAAGCTGGGTATCTGAAATTTTGCAAAATAGTTTAGTGTACTGGCCAAAGTTACTGCAAAATTTAGTTGGTCTACTGCTGAGGGTTCGAGTAGCTGCCATACAACTCCTTCTTTTATATGAGGATTACACTACACCAAATGAAGCTGGGTGTCTGCAATTTTGCCAAAAATAGTTTAGTGTAATGGCCAAAATTACTGCAAAATTTGGTTGGTCTACTGCAAAGGGTTCGAGTAGCTGCCATACAACTCCTTCTTTTATATGAGCATTACTCTACACCTAATAAAGCTGAATGTTTGAAATTTTGCCAAAAGTAATTAACCGGATGATATAATGTATATGTTACGGTAATACGGGTATCCCAGAGTTGACACAGTCTACTCTACTACACTCTTCCTCGTTTTATATGAGTATTACTCTTTTCCTGTTACAGCTGCGTGTCTGAAATTTTGTCAAAAATAGTTTTTTTTTATGGCCAAAGTTTCTGCAAAATTTGGTTGGTCTACTGCAGTGGGTTCGAGTAGCTGCCATACAACTTCTTATTTTATATGAGCATTACTCTCCACCTAATAAAGCTGTATGTTTGAAATTTTGCCAAAAGTAATAAACCGGATGATATAATGTATATGTTACGGTCATACGGGTATCCCAGAGTTGACACAGTCTAGTCTACTACACTCTTCCTCGTTTTTTTATAAAAAGTTTAGTTTTCATTTGAACAATCAATAATTATAAATGGACTATATCAATAATGAAAAATTTTATTTTTAAAATTTTGGAATTATGTAATGAAATCAAGTATACAGTTTTTTTTCAAAGTGATAAGGATTAGGAAATATGTACATATATTTGAGCATATTTTTGATATAACTAAAAGTGGTACAAATGTTTGGATTTCTGAGCCGTTGTAAAAACATTTTTTTTCCAAAGCATCTGTGATCTGTCTAATACCTATAAAGCCTATATTGGACCTAAGATGGAGTACAACTCGCACATTTAGGTTGGCGTATCCCAAAATTGTTTTTTAGTTTTCTCGACAAAATTCAAAACCGCGCCTTACGCTTATTAGGTGACCCTGTCATACAAGTAACTCGTACACAACTTACTTTCGTCGAAAATTGAAGCGCCTTCCTTGTTTATAGATATCTTGTAATGACACTAGCTCTATTGAATTAAAATCAATCATGCCAACTTTCCTAAACCAATTCAACATAACACCAGAAGAACTGAGCTGCAAGTGCTCATTTCTACACTGTGGAAACTCCAAGACGACTTAGAGCTGCTTATGGAAACTCATTTGTTTTAAGGACTACTAATATGTGGAACATGCTTCCATCTAATTTGTTCCTATCTCTCAATAACGTTCCGTACTGCAATTTGCAAAAATTTAAAACTAACCTTTTTAGGTTAAACTGCCGTGCTAAAGAAAAAAGTCGTAAGCACCAAAATCTAATTTTCGGGATAATGGAATATTTGACATCAGATTAATGTCTCACAACTTTGTACTAAGAAAAAAAGTCACATATCTCGTTGAAAATTCATTTAAAACTAATAACTAATATGTCGCATCCATGTCTAAGCTTTAATAACTTAATAAATCTAGTATTGCTTAGCAACAAAGTCGTATGTCCAAATAAACTATGAAAGCCTAATACTATCTTGTCTCCAAAAAAAAATTCTAAAAATTCAAAATAAAGTTATAAAATGTTGATGTTTTTAAAAAAGTTCAACATGACTTTCGATTTACATTCTAAATTGTTTCAAAATTAAAATGTTTTAATTAAAACATACAGAGTTGAATAGTTTTTTAACATGAACATGAACAGTGGTCCGGATTACATTGAATTAATGAAGATGAATTAATTTTTACATTTTAGATAATGTTTTATTAAACGTACTGTTGTATTGTGGGTGTCATTTGAATGATTACAATATATACAAATACAGGTACAGCTTTGAATAAACATTAAAAATAAATTTTATCTATGATGTTGTTTTAGAAATTGTAATAATTTCTATTATTTATTTTAAAAATTGTATGTGTAGAAAATTAATAAAAACAAAATTAAAAAACGTAGGTTTTATATTTGAGTCATTTTAGATACACGTGTTTTATTTGTAGACAAAAATTTTTTATAGGATATAAAATGTGATACACATGTGTAAAAGGGATAACGTAAAAGGGATAATACAATCCATAAAAAGGATTTAAACCTTTAGGGATTCAAATAAAAAACAAAATTTAATGGAGTCAAAATTTTGTATTGAAATTCTACGAGAAACGTGTCTTTAATTACTTAAAGTATATTTGTTTTTATTTTAAATAAAATAATTTGTATTGTTTTCAAACTTTTAAATTAAATCAAATAAGATTAATGTCTAATCAATTTTTAAAATTAATTTATTAGTTCGGGATTTAAAAAAATTGTTCAGGGGATATATGGATTTTTATTTTAAAATTTCATTAAGTGTTTACTTATTATGGAAGTAATGAAAAGTTTTCCATATGTAAAATGACAGTTTGAAATCTAAAAGAAAAGGTTTTACCAAGTGAAATTCAAAGAAATTTTTTCAATCACTAAAATAAGAAACTGGACTTAGCTCATAAATATGTGTGCATCTGTTAAAACATATCTGTTATTTCTAATACATTGGACACTAAAAGGTCAATAAAAAATCGTACGGTCTTCAGTCCACTTATGATTGTCAGATCTGGTATAGTACTTAACATAAATCAGCCAAAATAATCTCACATTTATTAATTTAAAATTAGATCCTCAATACACATTATATATTTATTTATTTATTAACAGTCCCTTACCACATACAATATAGTGGCAGATTATACTATTTATTAATTTTATAAGTAACTAGCTAATATCTGGTACACGTTCCTGTGCCTCTCAATGGAGGTTTAATTTTCGTTGATTTTACTGAAAAAAGTTAACACAAAAATTGCACATGATGTAAATGTTTGTTTTAAAATGTGTTAAAGCAATATTTTTAAAACGATTTTTCTAGGATTATTCTAATAATTTTTTAAACTTTCTGTAATTCAAACAAGTACTAAATTTTTTTTGACCAATCGTAAGACCGACATGTGTTACCAAACACCAAGCCTGTCAACAAAGCAAACTCTATTTTCAAGATGCTTCACGCATCCAAAATTTGCAATCAACTAGTCGAAACATTTCTAATTAATCAAAAAAATCTGTAAATAGCCGCTGTGCCGCAATGGGTTAACGAAGTTCAACAAACAATTTTTTGCGACTTTCTGGCCAAAGCGCAAAATTGTACAGCGCAAAATTGGACGTAAGTTGCTTCCAAAATTTTTTTTGGACAATCATCGGGCCGAACTCAATTCTCAAAGAGGCTCGCGTATACAAATTTGAAGAAAATCGGTCGAACAGTTTCTATTTTACAGTAAAGTAATGAAACAACTATAAAAAGCTGTTGGTTCACAACGGGTTAATGGAACTTAACAAAATTTTTTTTGAGGCTTTGTTTTTAGCCAAAGTAGTACTTCGTAAAATTGGACAAAATTTGGTTTCAAAATTTTTTTTGACCAATTGTCGGGCCAACATAACTTAACAAATCCCAAAACTGTTTGAACCGTTTGTCTGAACCCATCGCAGTTGGGCTTGTCCCTATATCACTTTGCGAAAATAATTGTCTTCTTTAATAGAAAAATAATACTTTTCATCAAAATTACTATTGTCAGCTCTTCGATAGTTCTAGGATAGCTACTAATACACCATAATTTGACAGGTAATGAATTGTGATTTGGCAGTGAGTTCGAAAAATTATGCACTAAATTATTTTCGAAAACACTGAAAATTATTCGTAGTTTTCTTAGAGTTATACAGAAAAAAATTAATTACTTTTAAAGTAAAAACCTCTATACATAAAAAAAAGATAACTTTCAAACAGAAAATGTGGTTCTTAAATAAATAAACACCGTTTAAAAACAAATTAAATTGACTACAGACAACCCACAACCACACAATATCATGTAAAATTCATGTTTAAAAAGTATTTGTATTTATTAGAAGTTCATTATTTTGTAATTTTTTTGTGACTTCGTCCATATTGAAATGGAAATTTTATGTGAGCAAAAAAAAAAACAAATGGTTTTTTTTTAAATCTATCCGCAAGGGTCAAAATGTCAAAAGTCATTAAAAGAGATTTTAAAAATACAAATTATTTTTATTTTTTATAAGTTATCCGTTTAAGAACATTTTTTAATATTTTAAAAGTACATTGAATTTTTTTGTAAAATTTTAATAATTAAAATCAGAAAAAATTTCTTTGTTTAAAAGTAAATTTTAGCAAAATTTTTGTTCAATAACGTTGGGTTGAAGTTCAATGTCTTTTTAAAAATTATTAAAACTCAAGTAATATTTATTAAATTTAAAAAAAAAGATAAATGAACTTTTAATGTAATTGATATTTATTAAGATAAAATAAGGAAGATTATAGTTGCCCTTGTTAACTTTTAGATATCTGTCTACACCCACTATTATGTTTAAAATAAAATAGACCATTAATTGCCTCATGATTTTGTACTTTAAAAAAAAAAATACAAAAAAATAAAATGGAGTCCAAATTTTTACCCAATTATTATTAATTTTTTATTTTCAACCTTCTAGTCAAATTAGTTGCAATGATATGCACTCTGGTTCCAGGAATTTTTATCGCGGCGATACTAAGCTTTGCTTCAAGCAATCTGAAAATTTGGCATACGAGCTTGCCATTTAGCTGTTATTGTCTAATTTTAATTTTAACTTTGTAGTGTAAATAGTTATTAGAGGATATGTAAGCAAGGTTCCAACATTTGTAAGGTAGCTCCTCGAAAATAAAACCTTAACATTTTGAAATTTTATAAAAGTGCTTGCCTTACTATTTCGTATGTAATTTTCGTCCTTTTAGTATGATTAGTTTTGAATAAAATTCATATTAGTTCAAAAACTTTGTATGGCTGCTACTCGAAGACCTAGTTCGATTTTAATCAAAAACCACAGGGAGCCTACAAATTTTCGTAAAATTACTTTGTGTAAATTTCAAAACTCTTGCTCATTTAGTTTTAAAGTTACCGTGCTGACGAACAAACGGACGGACTGACACATATAGCCAGGTCGATTTTCCTTTCGATGCTGATCTCACACCTTCAAAATTGATGTGGATATAAATTTGAAATTTGATAAAAATATGTTCTGTCCTAAAATTCACAGCATATCTTGGAAATTAATTGAAATTGAAACTTTCCCTTAATGTTAATTTTGCTCCTCAATTTATGCAATTTTTTCAACTCGTATTATCCAACATTTTAAGACTTTTTTAAAGAACTTTAAGCAAAGAATTAGATAAAAAATCCGATCATATATTATATCGTATATGTATATATGATCAAAGAATCACATTTTTACAAATAGTCTTACGAAAAATGTGTGTAGAAATTTTAATCGATTATCAAACTGCAATTCACATTCTTTAGTATATGAAATATATTTTAACTATACGTTTTGTAATTCGCAATGCATTTATCATTTCTACGTGATACCATTGGATAAATCGAAACTTTTTGTAAAATAAATAAGCTTTAAAAAAAACAAATTCCTATTTTCTATTTTAGAACAATTTTTTTCAAACAGATATTTTTCTGAGACACCACGTGCCAATTGAATGGTAAAACATGTCCCAAGAACTATCACGTACAAAGACTTATTGCGTTTTCTTAGTATTTGGTAGTTTTTTTTTTTTTACACACTTATAGTGTTTCAATAAACTTTTTGCATTAATAAATTATATTTAAAGATAAATTGCAAGTTTGTATTTTAAAACAGATTTAAAACTGACTATTTGTAATTTATACAAGAAATTCTATCAAAGCAATTATTATATTGGTTTACTAATTCTTTAAACCGTTAAGCAAAACAGCTTTTTAAATTTTGCGGGGAATAATGAAAAATAGAATCGTCATCTCGTCCGTTACTTCGAGAGCTAAAGCGACGCTACTTATATGAAAACCAAATAATAGCGTCGCTTTGTTTTATATTAGATGAAACAGTTTTAAATTCTGTATTTAAACAGAAACTAAAAGGAGATCTGTTTTAGAGTCAATTCGTTATGGTTCTTTTTTTGACGTTTTTAAGTAAATTTAATTTTATTAAATGTCGAAGCAATGACATTTTATGTTTTGTATTTACATTTTTACACCTAAAGTAGGTATAGCTGTATATTAACTTTGGGACAGTGTTTGTAACTATCAAAACGAAGCAAGCTAGATATTGAAAGGAATATATAAGAATATATATATAGTGGCTAAGCACCACTTCCTGAGTCCGTTTGCCGATGTATGTCCGTTAACGCGATAACTCAAATAATAATAATGCTATATTGATGAAATTTATACTGTAGGTTACTAGCAACAAGAGTACGGCGGATATAAAAAATAGGCGAAATCGGACCATGGATTCGAGTTCTTGAAGCTTTTGATCGGTTCAAGAGTAAACGTATATATATATCCGAAAACACTATAACTCGAAAAAATAATGATGCTAGCTCAATAAATTTTATACTACAGGATAGCATTAACAAAAGTACGATACAGAAAGAAAACAGGCGAGATAGGACAATGGGTTCGAATTCTTGAAGCTTTTGATCGATTCAAGAGCAAAGACAAGAGTAAAATTAGCGAAATAGTGCCATGGGTTCGGATTCTAAAAGCTCAAATTTGGTACAAGGGTGTTTCTTGTTCTAATTTCTTTTGTGTCTCTGAAATTTTGGGTCAAGTGAAGTTGTTGTTCGGGTACCTCTCACACACCTCCCAACAGCCGAAAGCATATCTTCCAAATTTATAAAGATAGTAACTAAAAATAAATATAAAAGTTTCAAATTTAGTAAAAAGGTTTTCCATATTATTTCCTTTGTGTTTGTGAAATTAGGTGTCAATTGGAGATTAGTTTCAGTTACTCTCGTTTGGGATAGTTTCCCTTCAGTTTAATAAAATTTAAATTAATTTGCAACTAGAATTGAAACCCTTCAGAGGTTAGTTTGGAATTTTAGCCCTGTTATTCATATCGAGTAGGATAGCTGAATTGAGTGTAAAGTGATATTATTGAAATTAATTAATACAGTGAATCTGCTTTTGGTATTATACGATGCAAGAAATTGCAATCTCGTAACTGGAAATTCTTACACCTCCATCCGAAATAAAATGAATTTGAATATTTGTTTTGACTGTGTAAGTTGTACGTAATTTCCAATTGTAGTTTTTAATAAGTAAATTTTAATTGTACATTGTAATGCAATAAAGTGTTGGAAAATGTAATAAGCTTCATGATTTACTAAATAAAGCCGGAAGGATTCAACAAGTTTGCGTAATTAATTTCAAATCAACTTTTATTTAAACACAATTTGAATTCTTGACCTTTGGTAATTATAAAAAAATTTTAATATTACAAAATAAACATTAAATCAGATGCAGAAAAATTAATCAATTTCCACACAAAACTTTGATAGTTAAATTATATTAAACTTCTAATTTTGAAAAACAAATTGGTTTCTTTTTTTTACATTAACCTTTAAATAAAAGATACTTCTGTTAAACACTTTACTTTTATATAAAAACTAACAATTTTCAGATTTTCTACGGATCTAAAAATTGTATATGAAAAAAACCAATAAAATTAAATATTCATAAAATTTCTGAAGAAAACGTTCGTAATATTGAATTTCTAATAATTTTGATAGTTTAAACTTATATTTCTTCATAAATATTAAATTTTCTTAAATATCTCAGTATTCCATTCGACTTTTCCGTTTTATCTTATATATTACAATCTAAAATCATCTTTATTAAGCAATCGTATTTGGTGAATTTAAAAAAAATGGAAATTTTATTTACAGGAATCATCTGTAATCCTGTGATCCTGCAATAGATTATCCATTTTTAGCACATTTTCAAAAAATTTTGTAAAAATGTGCCTATATAGTTTCACTCTGTCCGTCCGTCTGTCCGTCTGTCTGTCTGTCTGTCCGTATGTTTGCAAAAACTTTTACATCGTTTGAAATATAGAAAAGAAATTTTAACCACGAGTAGGTATTACAAAAAAAATAATTTCGTAGAAGAATTTTTTTCTGTAGCCCCACCTGTTAGGGAGCTGCAGCCACCCAAAGTTGGGAAAATCCCTATATTCAAATTGTTATAACAAGAGTTCTATTAGGTGTATTTTCAATCTGAAAACGGCAAAAGATAGCTGGTTTTATAAAATTTATAAATTTTTAAAAAATAAATGTTTAGGGTTGCCATACGGTACTAAAATTTACCATTATGCAAAACTCAATTTTTGCAAAATTTTTGGCCACACATATCTTCTAAACGGTACAAGCTAGGGTTTTGAAATTTTGGGACTAGTTAGATCCTCTGAAATAAGTAGAAGTTGGTTAACAATTGTTTTTTGTCACGTCCCCTGTTTTGCAGCTATAAGGGCTCGGAAATTGAAATTTTTCTATTTTTAAACACCTGTAACTTGAATACCTGACCAAATTTTTTTTTAGTAATATACAAAATTCAAAGCTCTATAATTATATTTCAACATGTGTCAAAGGTTTTTCTTAATTTTGAAGGGTGACGAAGCCACAGCCCCAGCAAATTCCAAAAAAGCCCTATATTTAAATTGATATAACTAGAGTTCATATAGGTTTATTTTCAATCGAGAAACGGTTGAAGAGAACTGCTTTTATAGACTTTACAAAAATTTTTCGCTTAAATGTTTAGGGTTGTCATACGGTACTAAAATTTACAACTGTGCAAAACTCAAATTTTGCAAAATTTTTGGCCCCACATATCTTTTAAACGGTTCAAGCTAGGATCTTGAAATTTTGTGAGAGTTACATCCTCAGAAATTAGTAGGAGTCGGTTAACAATTTTTTTTTGTCAAGCCCCATGTTCAGGAGCTATAAGGGCTTGAAAAGTGAAATTTTGCTTTTTTTTAAACACCTGTAACTTGAATACCTGTTTAAATATTTTTTCCTTAATATACAAAATTTAAAGCTCTAACATTATATTTTAACATATGTTAAAGAGTTTTCTTAAATTTAAAAGGGGTTCTTTAAATTGAAGAAAGTGTCTCTCAGTTTTAACCATTTTTGCCTAAATAGTAAAATTCTAAGAAAAATTCCAAATTTTGTGGAATTCACAATTTAATTCCTAGAACCTAGAAAAGTTTGGGGGAAGGGGAGTAGTGAGCATTATATCCTTGAGAAATTTGGCAACCTACCCCATAGAGGGGCTAATAGAACTTAAAAATTTACTGTTTTTATAGGTAAGCAGTAACTTAGTCACCAACGTATATATTTCCTAAATTAAACGTTAATATTGAAGCTTGAACATTATATTCCGATAAAATACTTAGTATGAAACACTATATTATTTTGAAAATGTGCTTTTTTAAAAACCCTTGGTTTTTTATCATCACTTGTTTATTTTAAATTCTCCTTAGATAAAAATCCAGCTTTTCTCAATAAATTTGTAAATAAATCAATGTTATCCGCTTTTCTAAGAGTATTTTTATAGGTGCAGTATATTATAAAACTGATAACACACCAATCAGTATGTGTCTCACCTAGAGTGAATTATTTTAAAAGAAGGTGAGGAATATGGAGTATATGGATGTCATGCAAAATCACAAAGAAAACTAAATTTGAGAATATTCTAAGCATGTATAAAATCCATATTTTTATACAGTAGTGAAACTTCGCTTAGAGTAACATGATAGAAATATAAAAATTCCAAGTGTTTGTAAACAAGTTCCTCCGCAAAGACGAAAATGTACCAAATGTCTTTCGGAAACTATACGATCTAAGGTGACCTCTTAACTGCACAGACAGAGCCTAAAATGGAACAATCAATAGAAGTGAAACGTAAGTTAATCTAAGAATACATGGCGCAGATCAGTAGAGTGTAGAATTAACCCAATAGCCGGACTATTAATAGCGTTAATAAGAAACTGTTGAAAAAGGCTTGTGGAATCCTTATGCTTATCCTTATGCTAAAAAGGGATTTACGGTAGACCATCCATCATTAATAACTTTTTATGAAAAATAAAATATTTAAGGAGCGCTACAAAAACCGGTCAACTATTATCTAGTTTTTTTATAATTCAGTTCAATAAAATCCTACTCTTGGGGAAACAATCAATTTTTTCTAAAAAATCTAGTTTTTGAGTAGAGTTTTTCGTGAAAACCGGACTATTAACCTTTGGCAGAATCTATAAGAGACCCGCATTTTAAAATATCAAAATTTCCACAATTACAATACTTTCCATTATACAGCTGAGACGTTGGTCTATGGAAAAAAATAAAAATAAACAGATGAAATATCAACGTCACAACTTAAAATAATATTCATTGGAAAAATATTTTCATTTAGCTGCTTTCATAAACAGTATAACATTTTAATGGACTTATTACTTACGCACAAACGTACTTTTTTTTCCAATAAATATTTAAAATAATAAAAGACATAAAAGCTTTTTTTCTTTAGTTGAAAACCCACAAATTTTTTATAAATCAGAATGAAAACTGTCATGGTTGTTATTCAGAATTCAATAGAAGTGTGTATTTTGAAAAAAAAATCATCTTGGCAATATAGCGGAGTGAAATGTCCTGAATTTTATATTCAAGAAAGAAAAGTATTAACAGTTCGGTTAACCATTATAAGAATTTGCTTTTACACGTTATTGAATTTTCTTAAAAGAATCTTAAGAAAAAATATAGTCCATCAACTTAATGTGATAAAATAAAAAAAAAATTGATAACTTTAATAAAAAAAAAATTGATTGCAATAAAATAATTTCATACATATTTTGTTAAACGATATTGTCCTCAATAATAATTGAGCAAATTTGGGAAAATCGATATTTTTTTTTAGGATATATAATTGGAAGCTAGGTTTAGATATTATGAGTTACTATCTTTTCAAGATCCAAAGACTTTTTCTCGTTTCTCATAGTAAAAAGGAAAGAGGGCGTACTTCACTCAGAATTGGAATAATTAAACTCGTAATGGTTTAACCCTAGACTTTAACCTTTAGTTAAAACTCATATGTGTCCGTAGGCATACACTTTTAAAATAAATCTGTAAAAATCTATATATTCTTAATAACCTATAAAATTCTATTGTTTCACAAAGTAAAATTTAATATAAATAAATCCATATTATAATCTAATATAAAAATTTTATGTCGAGTTTTGTTAACCCATTTCGGCAAAACAAATTTTTAAAGATTTTTTTCATTACTTTGTGCTAAATTTCACACGGTTTGACCGATTGACTTCCAATTTTGTGTATGTGTTTCCGTTTCAAAATGGAGACACCTCTTTTAGCAGAGTAAGAATTTATTAACCCGTATTGGTACGACGACAGAAAAATCGTTTTCAAAAAATTACTTAAATAGTTTAAAACATCCTTGAATTAACATTTACGCCATGTGTAATTTTTGTAACATTCAATATTAATACTAATAACATCAACTTTAATTAAAAATCCATTGAGTGGAGCAGCAACGCTCACCGGGTATTATCTAGTTATACCTTTATGACTATTGCCATTACGTTTGTGACATAGACAATAACGGGGAGTAGATGTAGACTCAAGTGTATAGATCAGATCAGAATAGAAAAATAAATCGATTTAGCGATTATAAATCGTATGTTCGTCCGTCCGCGCGATAACACAAAAAGTAAAGGAGCTAGAGTTTTGAAATTTTTGCAAATTTATTTTTGTGCAATAGCCATCATCGCTATTGAAATCCAGCCATTTTGGTCCACGGGGACGAGTGTCTCAAATTTTATCAAAAAAGTTGTTTGTAGATTCAGTTACACAGGATGGCTCCGACTTCAGTATCTATACTGCTCTCAGTGATTAAAGGCAATTAATCAACCAAAGAAAATCTGAAGGGAATTGTGGAGGGAAATCATAATTTAAAACCATAATTTAAGGACCATGTATATATGGTACTGTGGGGATACTTGTGTCGGAGGTATCTGGTATATTAAAATTGATATGTAAATGCATGTTCTGAGTCGAGTCACTGTACTTTCATTTTTTTTTGAAACATTATAACCTAAAGCTTAGTATATTTTCCAGTTCATCATGATATTTTTTTTTTGAAAATTCCCTTTAAAAAAAAATTAGACAAATCAAAATATTTCCATTGTCAAATTCAGTTTTATTCGAATGAAATGACAACCCAACAAAATTTTATTCCAAAAATTGTTTCTTTACTATCAAAAGAATGAATTTAATCATTAGAAATTTTAAGAAAGAAAAACTAAATTTTATGATAAAAATAAGAAAATAAAAGGAATTTTTTTTGTTGAAATCAAAATGTCTAAGAGGTTTGAAATTGTTTACTTTAAATTTTTTTTTTAACCGATAACTTGATGCTTCTTTTAAATTTCTTGTTTCTGGTTAATTTTGAAGGAATTTTAAATTCTAACTTAAGCGAATCTGCATAAGTCGTAACAGAAGATATTTGTCTTAATTCATTTTTTTGAAAGTGCAAGCTGTGCTGCAAATTGAGATAGTTTTTTTTAGAAAGATTATCGTATTTAAGTCTTACAATAGTATTTGCAGTATTTTTTTCGAAATATTTTAAATATGTGTGGTTAAATATAATGCTTTGATTAATAAGGACAATTTTTTCAATAATAACTGACACCATTACAATTTAATATGCAGCACTTATATGTAATTACAGAAGATTTTGGTATTCAGTTCATTTGTATTTAGTATAGAATAACACATTACCAAATGGAGACTTTGACAACGTAGTAAAGTTAACTTACTTAAAGTAATTTATTAATTAAAAATTCTATTGAATTGTAATCTAAATAAATTTTATATAGCATTTTCAAATTAAATCTAACCTTTTTCTATATAATGAGATTTTTTATGGAAAGGTGTTATGATAATTTTCATGTATTTGGCAAATGTTTCGTTATATTTGCAAAAGGTTTCATTTAATTTGAAAATGCTATAATATAAAAACGAGGAAGAGTGTAGTTAAGTAGACTGTGTCAACTCTGGGATACCCGTAGGACCGTAATATAAACATTATATCATCCGGTTAACTACTATTGACCAAATTTAAAACATCCAGCTTTATTAGGTAAAGTGTAATGCTCATATAAAAGAAGGAGTTGTACGGCAGCTACTCAAACCCACTGCAGTAAACCAACCAAATTTTGCAGAAACATTGGTCATAAAACTAAACTAACTTTAGCAAAATTTGAAAAACTCAGCTTCAATAGGGCTTATATAAAAGAAGAAGTTGTATGGCAGTACTTGAACCAACTGCAGTTGACCAACCAAATTATAATAAATAATAACGTTAATACTTAACTACATTACGTGGTTAAAAATAGGACAGTATAACGATAAGTCAAATTAATTAACTTAATTTAAAATTATTTTACTTAACTCCTCCCTACTAATGAAATATTAAATTTTTAACAATTTTATGTGAAGTTTGACAGCATATCTTTCGAATATCCTTTTATTACCCGCTTTGATTTTCCTTTAGCTTGATGCCAGTACAACACAGATTGACATGACCATTTTATCGTGTACTTGACCCTTTAAAGTTTTTAAAAAATTTTTTTGAATATTCTAAAATTCTTAGAATATATTTTGGACAAGTATCTATATTTATATTTAGTTTTTTTTTTAAATTTAATATTTTAAATTATTAATCCTAATGTAAGTTTTAATTATTTTATGTTTTACCTTTGAGATTGAACATAAATTTCCCATGAGAATATTAAAATAAATTTTTATTTTTATCTCCGTTCATGTTCGCTTAATACACAAAGTGTTCAATGGTTAATATAATAAAATTTATGTAGAAATGTTACAAAAATATTTTAACTTGCATTATTATTTTTATTAAATGAAATTTATGTAAAAATAAATTAAAAGAAAAATATTGCTGTGTTCACTACAGAACCAACCGCTATTACAGGGAAGGCTTAATTCAAAATTTCTTTAGTATAGATTTTTTGACTCCATGTGAAAAATTATTTATGAAAACAAGAGTTTTGAAATGTTCCAAAAGATACACATAAAAATTTTATTATCTATCAGTTAGATGATAATTTTCATTTCAGTTTTAATTATGCAATGCGAAAGATTACTTTAAAGAAGTGCTTCTTGGAGTTAAATGATTTTTTCCAAAAGCTTATCACTTCAAGATGTTAACATCAAAACCTTATATATAAAATTTGAAAACTTTTCACTTAGTCGTTTCGGCTTATCACTTGTGCTCAGACAGACGTACGTAAATACCTAAGTACATACATGCACACAGAGGGACATCATAAAAAAAGAAGAAAGCTTTTAAGTTTTTCGGTGAAAAAATAATAGAATTTATTCTGTCCAAGAGGTTCCATTTTGTTGAAAGCGCTTAAATCCGAACTTTTGTTTTGTGTGGGTTTGTGTGTGTCTGTTTGTATGTGTGTCTCCGAACACGGTAGGTCGCTTAAATTCAATCAAAATTTTGATTTCCTCCGGCAATAGTAAGGTAAAGCTCGTATATTGGCCAAACCGAACCACGAGATGGAGAAGCTCCCGTACAAAAAAACCTGAATTTTTGGGAAATCTCGAGTTCGAACTCTAAGGTAACTTCACTCTGGAATTGGAATGAGTTTAAATTTGGTACTTATACCATTATGGTTGGCTATCCATGAAGAGTAGGTTTAATAAATTTATTTTAGTATCATGTAGTCTTGAGATTCTAGGAGTTTCGGGAATCTCAATTTCTAATAATTCATCAATATTTTAGCCAATTTTAATGAAATGCTTTCGACTACACAGGTGATGCAAATTAGTCAAACAAAATTGTAATAAGGAATAACATTGATTCAATTAACAATAAGAAATTCAGTGAATGCCAAATAATGAAACACGTGTCTTTTAAAATTCATCATTAGCTTAAGATTTTATTGTTATAGCAAAATTTTATTCCAATTGAATTAAAAATTTAATTAGAAAATCAGCCCGTGTTCTTATTTTTTAAAATAATTCTTTGTATTTTTCAATTCTAATTGAATTAAAAATAATTTTTTATTCTTTTTACCAAATTATTTTGAATATTTTTGTTTTATTTTGGTAGATTGAACCTATTGTTAAGAAGATTTCGAATAATTATTGAAAAATAGAAATTAAAATATTCTAACAAATTCAGAACTTTAAGTTGTATTGAATTGGGATTTCTTACTTTGTAGAAAATTTCCACCTAAAATTTCCAAAAAGTAACAAATTTTGCTTGTTACTTTCTACAATAAAAACTTTCATAGTTTTATTAAGTTGCAGTTATTCGAAACTTTAAATCACTTTTTTTCTAAAATGAAAATTATTATAATCATAAATCTGGGGTGGTATGAAATAAAGTCGAACGAAATAAAGTAAAACTGACGTTATTTCCAAAAACAATGGAAATAAAGTCGCAATAAGAATGCCATCTTATCAAAACAGAAAAGTGGCAACTAATTTAAATCCCTCTTATATTTTACCTAAATATACACTTCCTTAAATATTCTAGAAAAGGGAATATCCTGATTTTGTACCTAAATTTAAAAAACAAGAATATCTAGAAAATATCTAGACTTTATAACTAGGAGAGCTGTTAATAAATAAAAATCAAATCGACTACATTTCGTTCGACTTTATTTCACCACCCCCATAAATCTTTATGCCTGAAGTAAAAAAATAAAATCTAACTAAAAGTTATAAACTTTTTAAAATATTTTCACTTTTCAACAGATTTTTAAGATTATTCAAAAAGTTTCGAAAAATTGGTATATTAGTTTCAGTCTGTCCAACCGTTCGTCTGTTTTCTATTGGCAACATTTAAAATAGCGAAGTGAAGTTTTTAATATATCGAAGATTTCATAGAAAAATTACAGTTTATGTACAACTTTTTATTTCCCGGTGACTTTAAGCTATTTTATTTGTTCCCTTTGCTTTCCTTTGAGGACTATGTCTAGAGTCAAGTCGAGACCACTTGATTGAAAGACCGGTGACTTAACTTCTATACGCCATTTAAATTGAGAGTAAAACAATTTTCAACAATGAAGCTGTGGTATTTTAGAATAACTTTTTTTAATTTCTTTTATAAGCGATTTTAAAGGATTCTAAGGTTGTAGAATTTTTGGGCTTCGGGCATTTGGAAACTGTCTAAAAATTTGTTCACATTTTTTTGAACCAGCTTCAAATTCTTGAAAATGTGCAATTTAAGGATTTGAACTGCCTCCCATTTTTGAACTGCCTTGTTGCATCGAAATATTTAAAAAAATTAATTTATATAGTTTCATTCGTTCGCTCTGTGCTCTATTTCATAAAAATTGACAATCCGACAATTTACAGATGAAAAGTTTTAAACCTACAATTTAATCAAAATTCAGGGTAATTAAAGGTTTTTAAAAATAAAATTGTCAGACTATTGTAACAACTTTGTCAAATTTTCGACTGTCAATATTTATGAAATAGGGCCCTGTTCATCTATCCGTCCGCTTCTCCGTCGGGTGTTTACAAAACAAATAAGCCGTTTGAAAAAATTATTTATATTTAAACTCCGGATGAAACTTAAAGTTTTAGGAGAAGTTAGTTCCTTTTTTAATAATTATGAGTCATTAAGGAGTTGCAGCGATAAAAAAAAAAATATGCACCACATGTAAGTTACACGTACTTAAATAACTTGAATAGGGTTCCAAATATTTAGGGATCTGATTTTTAAAAAATAAAAGCCTCACTTTATATTCTACTCTTTAGTCTCTACCCAAAACTTTAAACGGGACATTGTATAATTTAGGAAATGTGCTTTTTTAAAACCCTTTGTTTTTTCCATTATTTGTTTTTGGTATTAAAATTGTTACTATATGTTTCTTGGAATTTTAATGTTTATATGTCATTTATTTGGTAGTAGGAGTTATAAACCCTTAACTTGCCAATTTCTTGAATTTATTATGATGACAATTTTAACTTAAATTAATGATGAAAAACTTTTAAAGTTGGTTAAAAGTTTTTTTTTCCTGGTTTTTGAAGTGCATTTTTTTTACAGAATTTTTGATTAGTTTTTCTTGCCTTAACCAAATTTTAATAAAATTTAAGAATAGTTTTCCAGAAAATTTTAATTTTTAATCATGAAAATAATTTTTCAATTAAATTTAAAATGTTGAATAATTATCGTTTTACAAGTTTTGGTTTTCATAATAAGCTAAAGTTTCTTTTTAGAATCTTGAAAGTTTGTTCTTTCTTCATTTCTTTTAAATTTAATTTTATTTTATAAATTATTATTTAAGTAAAATTATTTTTATTTAGAAAAGAGTTTATTAATTTATTAAAGTTTTTTGTTTAGCTTTATTTGAAAAAAGTTTTTAAGGTAAATAAAGTTAAGTGCACCGTACAATACTATTAGAATTTTGTAACTTTAATTCAAGAATTAACAATTGACTTTTTCTCAAAAGAGGGAAAATCCTTAAAAAAAGATGTGCCTCCTGATATGGCGTAAGGCCGACTAACTTAATCGGGCTTTCCACGGAATGGTGAGACAAACACCTTAACTGCATTTGAAGTATAATGGATAAGGAGGGGGTGCGGAAAAGTAATGGGAAGGGATAATTATTAAATTAAGGATTAAATTAATGGAAATGTGAAATTTAGTAAAAGTAAATTGATTTCTCCCTTGAAATATTATAAATCGTAAGGAATTTTATCCACAAGGGGTTGGGAACCAAAATGCAATAATGAATTCCTTTCGAATGAACGAATGTTGAAAGTGTGAACTGCATTGGCTGTATATGACACATAGCTTTTCTGACCCTGTAGAGTAAAGGTGAGGGTTTAGATATTGATTCCAATGTATGGATAGGGTTAGAATTGAAAAATAAATTGATCTATAGTTATGTGTAACTATCCGTTGGTCCGCATTATAACTCAAAAACTCAAAATGCAAGAATTTTGATTATCACAAGCAAGAGCTATCACCGCTATTGAAACAAAGCCAGGTTGCTTAACGGATTAAAGTATACAAGTCCTATACCCCTTCTTTTTATAACCGTATGACTGAAGTTCAAAAGGGTATACCAAATAAGTTTGTGGAGCAGAGAAGGAGGGCGGGTAGATATAAGCTCAAAGGTATGTATCGAATCAAAATCGGAAAGTAAATTGATCTAGCTATGTATGACCTGCCGTCTGTCCATCACCACGATAACTCAAAAAATAAAAGAGCTGGGATTTTGAAATTTTCATAAATTCGTTTTTATGCAATGGCGGTCAAGAATCTCAAATAGCTGCTTACAACTTTTATGCATAGTCAGAGTCTTTTATGTTGTGTTTTTGAAATTTTGACCTATATCAAATTATATGGGATCCCTGAATTCATGGGGGAATCCTAGAATTGACACATTATACTTTACCTTCTTCCTCGTTTATAATAAAATTTATTTAATAAATACATTTTAATTTACATTTTTTTAAAGTTATGTTGGATATTAAATCTAAATACACTGAGTTTTGAACTCAGCTTACTTTAAAACAATTTTTATTAAATCATTCACATAAAAACAAAACCAAATTCAAGATAAAAAAGCAAAAAAAAAATTGAATTACTTTTAATGAAAAAGTTTTTACATCTGGATATATTTTTTTTTTTTAACTTTCCAAAAATAACTAAAATAAAATTACAACATTCGGTCATATTTCCTTTTAAAACAAATAAAACTTCCTTTTGAGAATTGAATTTTTCTAAAGAAAATTTTTGGTTATTTTAAAATAGTTAAAAAAATTTTCTGGGCAATCTCACAAAAATTTACAGGGAAAAAATTGTCAGATTTTGACTGGAATTTAAGACGTTAATTAAAGATAATGAATTCAGTCATGGTGCAACTCGGGTTTTGGTCCGGGGCTATCTCGAAAAACATAAATATTAGATCATCTGA
This sequence comes from Dolichopus griseipennis, assembly GCA_963082915.1. Taxonomy (NCBI): domain Eukaryota; kingdom Metazoa; phylum Arthropoda; class Insecta; order Diptera; family Dolichopodidae; genus Dolichopus; species Dolichopus griseipennis. The sequence continues at coordinate 343,433,130 of OY720441.1, forward strand.
TGTCTGTGGTAGAGCATATATACCACGATGTTCAAGAAAACAAAGAAGCAGAGCGTTTTGCAAAAAACGATTAATCAATGGCTTGAATCATTCTAATTATAATCGAAATTATCCTCAAAACTTATAATCTAAAGATTGATGGAACAAAACAATCAAAGATCCAAATCGTGTGTTGTATCACAAAAAAATAAAAGTGGTAGCTTAGGTTTAGTAAAAGGAGTATCAAATCATTTACAGGTCTAACCAAAAACCACAACCTTAAAATACCACTGTAAACCGAATGGTGCAACACAGCTTGTGATAATTCGTTTGCCATTCGCTCATCACGTTAGTGGAATCACATTCCATCAAATGTATTCCCCAAAGTTGATAATGCATATCTGTACGGTTAAATTTAAGAAGAGCATTAACATCTTTATTCTAACTATCCCATCCAATTTTTCCAATCCCCCATAATCCCAGAATCTTATGTTTTCCCAAACCTTTCACATCCTTATCCTCGAAACAATGCTGTCATTTGTATCACAGGTCTCATCCTAAAGTTTGGTTCAAAATAGGTTGTGGTTTTGATGTTTTACACTCCCTGTAAGAATTCCGAACACCGATGTACCTCGTAAAAATTCCTTAGGGAAGAATTTCAAACCCCTTAAAAATTAATCTTTAGGAATTTTCTTAAAAAAACTTTCTTCAAAAATAGCGTTTTTTTTTTTTTTAATGTTACAATATTGAAACTTCAAATATTATCAAAGATTTTGTATAGATGCCGCTAAAGAACTTTGAATGTTTTTTTTTTTTTTAAATTAAAAAAAACTTCAAAAGAAAAATTGAAAACTTTTTCAATATTTTGATGGGTGCTTTTAGGTTTGTGTTTATCATTTTTTGAATGATGTCCAGGTGGTGAAGTTTTTCAATTTCATATTTAAAGAATAAATATTTTTATAAAAATCTTCAAAAAATATTTTATTTTTTTATATTTTGTTCTTTTTAAATAAAAACTTTTTAAATTGATTTCCATATAACAGATGTTGGGCACTTTTAATTTGATCTCAAAAAAAAAAAACATTTATTTATATAAAATATGAAATATAATTGAAATCAAAAGTTAAATAAATGAAACAAATGTTTTTGTTAATTTGGTATTTTTAAAAAAAATAGGATACCTATTTTATAATTAAGCGAGGAAAAGTGTAGTAGACTGTGTCAACTATGGGATACCCGTATGATCATAATATACACATTATATCATTATATTAAACATACAGCTTTATTAGGTGTAGAGTAATGCTCATATAAAAGAAGGAGTTGTGTGGCAGCTACTCGAACCCTCTCCAGTAGACCAACCAAATTTTGCAGAAAGTCTGGCCATTAAACTAAACTATTTTTGGCAAGTTGTATGGCAGGTACTCGTACCCTTGAACCAAAATGGCTGGATTTCAATAGTGATGACGGCTATTGCATAAAAACGAATTTGTGAAAATTTCAAAATCCTAGCTCCTTTATTTTTTGAGTTATCGTGCGGACGCACGGACGAACATACATAGCTAAATCGATTTATTTTTTGATTCTGATCCGATCCATACACTCGAGTTTATATTTACTCCCTCGTCCTTCTCTGCTTCACAAACGTAATGGCAAATTTATTATACCCTTTGATCTATAGTCATACGGGTATACCCAGGAAGGGAAGAATTTCAACCATGTTCGAAATTGTGGGAGATAATTGATATGACCCATTGAATAAGAAAAGGTCAAGAGGTAAAATCATATCCAAATAATGAGTTGCTAATTGAAATTCATGATTCTTTCTTCTTCTGAATAATTGGATTTTTACAATTGAAACTAAAAATAAAAATGAGAGCAAACAAGTGAGCTTTTGTACCGCAACGGATTAAGGAAAAAATATCGGTTAACCCAGTTACTATTAATTGAGAGGCAAAAACCAAATCCAGCTTTTAAAAACTGCTGTCCCAAAGTAACATAAGCCAAACCAATTAGATAAATAAATTTTTAAGGGGGCAAAATTTAACATAATTCACACTCATATGCAACATTTTGTCAAAAGTCGTATCTATAGTGGTTATTAAAGAGGTTTTACAAGTGTAACTAACGTTTTTTTTGAAGAGTTAACTTCACTCTTATGGGATTAGAAATTAGATAGAAATCAATAGATCCAACCTATCAGCAACCCATCTTCAGTAATTTGAGGTTAAATGGTTCAATTATCTGTGGGCAGAAAACCCATAAAATCAAATAATCTAATGCCGAAAAAACGAATCAATGAAATTTTGGTTATTATCTAAGTTTCAGCTACTCTCGAAGTTTCTCAGCATCATGAGACGTTGATTTGAAAGAGTTTATTTTTCGAGTTTGTTATTTAGAAAAATTTATTGATAAGTGAACAGTGGATTATTTAAATTAGACAATTCGGATGTTGGCCTCTACTAAGTTTAAGAAAGGTCATAAATTTGGCTGACCTGTACAGTACTTTTGGCAACAAAAAAGCATTTACACCAAATTTCATTAAAATTGATTAAGACTTGGATCAATTATTAGAATTTGATATTCTCGAAATTTCTAGAAATTCTAGACCCTATGATACTACTATTAATTTATGTAAACAACTCTTCATGGGTACGATGATTGGAACTCCAGATTTCTCCAAAAGTCTTATGTTTTTATATGGGTGCCTCACGATCCATGTGGTCCGATTTGGCTCATCTACGAACTTAACCATTTTATTAGAAAACTTTTTATAATTTAATAGCTACTTAATTAGATTAAAAGTATTTCAAATCATGATCTAATATATAAAACCAAGCTTGAACTCAAATTTTATTCTTTCAAAGAAAATTACAAGTTCAAGTCTAGTTTTTGTTTGGAGAGCAAGTTGTGAGTTGAAGCTCAGTTTTATATAAGTTGTCGAATATGCTCTAACTTTTCTAAGCTCATAAGTAGAGTTACCGTCATCTCATTGGTACGACCCTCTTAAGAATCCAATAAGCTATATTAGTTTTAGTCCTATAACAGAAGTTTTAGAGTTTTTTATTTAAATCCCAGCCTTATTCAAGTATTTCGTAAGAGGTTTAACTTAGTAAGTCATATGCATGCTTTTAGTCTTACTAACAGCGGAATGAGTGGGATTATAACATTTTTAGCTTCAAAATACATTTAGGTATTAAGTGCCAGTAAACTAGATGGCAAGATCAAATAAAGTTGTAAGAACCGTTTGAACTATTTCAATTCAAATTTCATCTCGCATTATTTTTAGTTTCTAGTTCCTATTTAAAAGTTTAATTTAAGTAAATAGTATGTTTAGTAATTTATATTTTCATTTCCCATTTTTAATTTATTTCCTTATTATTTTTTTGTTATGGCTTTTGTGAATTCTTGGAATGTAATTGATCTTTAGAGAAAAATTTGTTAGAAACAATGTTGGATATGTTTTATTTTTAAGGGATATCATTAAATTTTTTTTTAAAGTTCTACCATGTGCCAATTTTGTTTTTATGGTATTATATTTCTTTTCCCCTAAAATTTAAATAAGTCTGATAGAAAAACTTTTTTAAATGTCAATTTGTTTTAATTATGTGGGTAGTAATTTAAAGAAAATAGATTTTCTTTTTATTTAAAAACTTACTGAAATTCTAGAATATTTGCAAAGTCACTGACGATATTAGGAAACTAATTGTTTTGGCATTAGGTTAAAGTTTAATTAAAAAATGTAAGCAAATTCTCTTTTAAAGTTTTAAGATTTCCTGAAGTTTATGACTTTAGATGACATATTTTGTATTGTAAAAACTTTGACTACGTCTCCACAATCAATTTGCATTATATGATTCCAAGTTATGATCTTTGCTTTACTGTTTACATTTAATACGAGTTGGTTTCAAATCCTATTCAGTTCAAGTCAATATTTATAAAATTTGCTTAAATTTTTCGATTCAATTAAAAAATATGGGACATCGAATACCAAATTTCCCAAGAAAAGAAATAAACCGAAGCAGGTTAAATATTTAGATTGATTACAAAGTAAGCACTTTCAGCTGCTAGACTAACAAGCCTGTCTATACTAAAGGTACATAATCGAACTGAAGGAAGGTACTCGTAAATTAAGCCGCGACTGGCAATTTTTTGACCGAATAAACCGACGATTAATACATATGATAGTAAGTGTTTTCTGTATCTGTGAGTTAAACTGTTCAATTATATTATTTATTTTATATTTCCTATTTGGTTTATATTGAGAAGAATATATAAGTTTTCACTCTATGGTACAGTTCATCTTCCTAATATTAACCATAAATATGCAGCCTGGAAAGTTTAATTCATGACTACAAATTGTAGCTTCAAAATTCGACTAGATATTAAATAATTTGTATGGTCATATTGTTATATACGTTTTCCTCTCTGTCATCTTCAACTAAACCCAGCTAAAATAATTTGATCTCAAACTAGACTATAGGAGCGGAAAATTGCATTAGGCCACATTGCCTTTCTGTCTGTATGAAAAAAGTCCCTAACATTTGTATGAAACTTTCATATATAAAAAGTTCCCAAACTTGAAAAAATTTGGGGATTTTTAAAACAAAGCCTCTAAAAGTATTTATATATAACAGTTATATGAATAGTTATAGAGTATATATGAGAGTTAGATTTAGTTTCATGCGCGGACACTTTGAATTTTTCTATAGCAAGTTCAATTTTCGTGGTAAAATTGGACTAAACTTTTTCAAAAATCTCTCAGGAACTATAGATTTAGTTTAGAGTTTTTATTCCTTTCTTTTGGGAACTTTTATGAATAGAGTATTTTGGGGTCTTTTTGTACATATTAGTTTCCTACAGCCCATGGCCTGCCATGTAAAGTTTCTCATTTAAAGAAAAATAACTTTAGATGTCACCTCGTTAATTTTAAACCACTTAAAAAATTTGCCAGGATGCTCCAAAATTTGTTACTTTGAATCTTTTGTTGGTTGATCTGAAAGGATTTACTCCACATTTGTCTTCGGCTAAAAATTAATTTTTTATCTCAAACGTTGGAGGAGTCTTGGAAACAGACTGATGGACTGTGGTCAGATGGACGACTGGAGTAGAAAAGTAAATTTGAAATGAAAGACTGTGTATAAAGGACAAAATTTAAAAATATTTTATTGATTAAGACTGATCTTAAATCTATTACTTAAATTTCAAACATTGGTCAGGGCCGGTATTAATCAAAATAATTAAAAAAAGGGAAAGATATACAAAAATCCCAAAAAAAGTGTTTGAATGGACTGTATAAATTTACTTTCTTCCAATCATATACAAATCCATAAACCAATATATATTTAAATAACATTCTTGTACATAAAAGTGCTCATAAATATTTTTCTAATTATTTATGATTGTTTTAACTGGAATTATTCTTCCACTACTTTTAATTTTTTAAAAGTATCCATATCAAGAAATTTCCGAATAATATTCCTTTTTCTTGTAACCTTAGGGTAATACCCCTTTTCTTTGTTTTTTGATTTAGAAAAATTGTTTGTGTTCCTGGAAAATAGACAGTAATTTGTCCAATTATAATCTTTGAATAAATTATTTACTAAATTGAATATTGGCTTAATTGATTGCATCCAAGGAATTAAATATCACTGAACAATAACAATTAAGTTGAAACAAGTATTCTGGTAAAACGACCTCCGTTCGTGTAATATTCGTTAGATTCGTATCCCTGAAATCTACATCGCCCCGAGTTCAGATTTTTGTTTCTGCGATGATTCTTCAGATCTACAAATTTTTTTATCACCTGAACGTATTACAACGTATGTTCATTTGGTGATTCGGATAATTTTTAGTTTTTTTTGTAGATGGCGCTGGAGTCATGGCTGTTATACAACTTCAAAAGTTTTTTATACCAAAAACTATCTACCGATCCTCTAACTATCATAAAACACTCCAAGCTAACTGACGATGACTACTATAGGTTCAGAGGAAGCCTTAGGTGCCGTATAACTTCAAGTGTTTTTTATTCCAACAACTATATTCTGCTCCTCTAATCATCCCAAAAATTCCCCAAGCTAACCAGCTTGATTATTGGTTCTATATATGGGTTCTATTGATGGGCCGCCAAGTTAGAGCTGAGGTTATTGGACACTACAATTTTTTACAGACTTTTTCGATAGTTCACTCTAAATTAAGAATGATTAGATCAACTCACTTCAAAACTGATTGACTGGAATTTGTTAACCCATATTGTTAAAATGATATATCAAAAAAAAATTATGAAAGTGAATTACGTTGAATTTTGAGCTAAAAGATAAAATTTTTTGTCGAGTTCCGTTAATTTTTGCTGCACAACAACTTTTTAAAAATATTTTTGTCAATTTGTGTATAATTGTTGCTTTTTGACAATGTAGTTGACTGTTTCAATTGAATTTGAATTTTTTAACCCATTTTAACACAACGACATTTAACCCATTTTAGCACAACGACTTTTCAAAAAATTACTTCTATACATTCTAGAAATAACCACCATATGTAATTTTTTAATTTTTTTTCCAATAACAACAACTCCAATTAAAAACCCATTGAGATTAGCACCAACGCGTACCGGGTATTAGCTAGTAAAATATATTAAAATATTAAATATATTGGCAATCTATTTATTTTTTTTATCAATATATTGAACTGTTTACACTTTTGGCAATTGTCGATTTTGTCTAGACACATACAAAATAATAACAAAATTTTGGTATTTTCTGTTTAACATTCTTAAGTTATTTTTAAAAATCATTTCTTCAAGTAATCCTTTCATTAACATTGATAGTAACTCTTGAAAACTATTAACCTTTTCAAATATGAATGACCTTAGTGAAATTGCCAGTATTTATTGTACCACCAAAGTAATGACTAGGAATTTTTATAACTAATTTAGTTTAATATTATTAGGAATCTGTAAATAGATAACAGATGGTGTATCATACATTTTTTTTATTTCTATATTTCCATATATTATTGAGAAAAATCCTATTATACTTGTAGTAACATTAATTTGAAATTTTTCTGGTTTTGATCTGAAGGATTGATAATTTTTAATCTATTTAACTGGCTTGAAGTAATGTAATTGGTATAAAATGTTGTTGATTTATTGAAGGGTTTAAAGAAATAATGATACCTCGTAAATCTTTTAAAGCAAAATGGGTTTCCTGTGTTTCATCAGATTAAATACAATTAATATTGAATTTAACCTTCATAAACCCTTAATTATTCTAAGCAGCCGTAATTTAAGAACATCGAACACATTAGTTTTATTATGACAACATCGGACAGATTTTTATCTGTTAGATTTCAATTATTTTGACACGTTATTGTTGACAAAAAATGGATTCGGTAATATTCTCCTTCTTTGTGTTGAAACAACAGTAAGTCAATGCAACAGATCGACTTAGTAATACCCTATACTTTAAAAGCTCAGCTGACATTTACACGAATCCCAACTTCAATTTATCTTCAGGAACATTAAGCCAACAGGAAAGAGCTACCTTGCACCAAATTTTAGGTTTCTATTTTCATTAATTTCCAAGATATGCTTGCTTGCAAGATGTGCGTGGGAGTACTCGAACAACAACTCTAATTAATCTCAAATTTCGATATATATTAAAAAAATATGGTCTATTTCCAAAAAATATAGTCTAGCATATGGCCAAATTATATTCTTGTGTCAAATATTAAATTTCTAATTTTATTATGTACTTTCGAAGATCTGATTCTTCGATTTTGGGAGGTGGGCAAGGGGTTCAGGAACCACAACTTTAATTCATCCCACAGCTTAAGAACATAATGCAAGTAAGAGTAGATATCCAATGAGCCGAATATCAAGTTAATTTCTTCCTAATTTCGAAGATACTCTTTAAAGTCTCGGGAAGTGTCTGGGGGGTATACAAACCGCCATTCCAATACATTCCCAACTATAGAAACCGAGGGGAAATAGAAAAAAACTTGCACTAAATATGATTTTATATATTATTGTTCTCGAAGATATGTTCTATTGTCCTTGGTTGAATCGGAAGCTTCCAGAATCCAAACCCATGGTCTGATCATGTCCATTTGCAATTCCAGTTTTATTCTTATATCTAGCTGCTTCCTTCAGAATATGAGAATTGATATACTGATATTTACAATTATATTGATGAACATAATTACAAGTTTTATTGAAAAGAACAATTATAGGTTAAAATTTCTAAACCTTTTTCCTATGTGTGATATTATTAAATATTAATTATTAATTTAATTACAAATAATAAAAATTATTTTACATTATTTAATCTAAATTTTTAAGTATATATTAAAAACATTTTACTATTCTTATAAATTTTAATTGACAAATTTTAGAATTAAATCTTTTTTTGATAAGTTTATCTTTTCTTTAAACAAATGTAAATTTTCATGATCAATTAATAAAATTTAAATTAATAATTTATTTAAATTATTTGAAGACTTTTATTGACTATAGACAATTATTAAAATAAATATAAAATATTTTAATTTATTTTAAATATTAATTGGAATATTAATTTGAAATTACTTTTACCATAGGATTAAAGAAATTTTAAATTAAATTAAAATTATTATTACTTATTAACAATAATAAAATATGAATAAAATAATTCAAGTTGTAAAAATTATTATCAAAAGGGAAGCAGATTTATCAAAATATGAATGGAGTATTTATTCACATTTAAATAAATCTACAAAATTTGCAGGCTTTACAATGGTGTATTAAAATATTCAACCAGATTTGACTAATTTTTTTGACATTTTAAAACAAACTGTCAAAGTAAACAATTTTAATGCAAATCAGTTGTTTTCCATGATCATAATACCCTTTTTGCAGGCTGAAGCCGCTTAGAAAATTCCTAAGTCGTTGTTACAGTTTGTCGAGTATTTGAAGAATTCTAAGCCGGTTATTTTAGTAAATATTGGGATCCTCCCCTAATTCAAAGGAAATTATGATTAATATTGAAGCTTTAATTTTTAATTTGTCCTTTACTCATAAAAAAAGGTTAAAAAATATTTAGGATACCAATATTTTTTGAGACAACTTAAGCTTACTCTAGGAGATTCATCTCCTCCCAAAATTTTGTGATTCTAGATATTAAAAAATTGAAATTTATACCAAAAATACAGCTGTATGCTGCAAAAATGTAAAAAATAACTTAATAGACGCTTTCTTCATTTTTAAGGAAGCCTTTTTAACAAGGAATCACTTCATGTGTTTAAAAATATGGAGTTTTCAGTTAATGATCCAGATCACAAATACAAAAAAGGAGAGCCAAACATAAATATTTTCTCTTAGACTAATATACATATAGAAGTCCGAAGATCTTATTTCTCCTAGTTTCAAGTTTCTAACTTAAACTGTCTGGTAGAAGCAAGAGGTAAAACAAGTTGCAGAAATTGGGTTTTGTATATTTCCAGATTCCTGATTGCCTCAACCTTATATAGAACTTGTGTTATAGCAACTTAAATCTAGGGTTTTTCCAAACTTTGTGACTTCATAACGAATTGAGCTCCAGAAAGAGGTTCTAAATTTTCCTAGTTGCAAGTTTCTAGCCTCAACTGTCTGGTAGAAGCAAGAGGTAAAATAATTTGCAGAAATCAGGTTTTGTATATCGAACTAGAACTTGTGTTATAACCATTTAAATCTAGGGTTTTTGAAAAAGTTGTTCTGTAAAATTGATTACAGCTCCACTTGAAATAACCATTCGCATTTAAAATTTCAATTCAAACGGTGTAGAAGTTTTATTAATACACGGACAGAGTGGCAGTTAGCTAGAGTGAAGGCTGCATAGGCATAGTTTTAAAAATTTTTAACAACGTACTAAAAAGATAATCTAAAATATATTGTTTCTTAATACACTTGAAGTAAAGATTTCAAAATTAAATTACTACAGAAAATATATTGTAATAATTATCCAAATAAAATAAAATAATTCAAAAGTATTTAAGTATTGAGAAAAATATTATACATTTCCTTTTATATAATTAAATATTTCTATTTTATTTCAGTTTTTGCTTTATTTTAATAAAATTCTTATAAAATTTCATATTGTAAAATATTTTATAGTATTAAAATATATTTTCATAGACAATTAATTAGACAAAGCAATTCTTTTGGGCATAATAAATCTTTTATTATCTTTTATTTAGATTTTATTTAAAAAAATAAAATAATATTCTTGTACAAAAGTACTTTTGAATAATAAGATGTAAAGAATAATAGAATATTAATTATTTGTTTGATTATGCAATTTTTAAATTAGATTTTTTGAGTTTTTCATATCTCTCTATAAGTTATAAAATACAAAATGATGCATTTTTATTTTAATATAGTTTAAGTATTCTATTAATCTGTTTTAATATAGTGGCAACAAAAAACACCTAAGAGTAATATGCCGAATATTTTGGCCTAACAGAATTCGGAATATAGACTTGTGGGAGTTAACAAATGAATAATCAATAGTGAAGCAAATTTCCAGAAAGAAATGGAAGTTGAGTAAACACACACTAAGAAAATATGAAGATTGCATAACAAGGATGGCGCTATGCTGGAATTCTCATGATGAGTCTAGAACAAGAAAAAGACGCAGAATAACTTGAAGTAGAACAGTGCTTGATGAAATAAATAGATGCGAGATCTTCTGAAATGAAATTGAAGAAACAGCAATAAATAGAAGCTCCAGGCTCCCTAGTGGACTAACAGTAAAAACAAATATATTATTACTAATCCATTTCAAAAATTGAAGTACATCGTCAAAAATGTTCAGCATATATTTGCTCAAAAGATTTGTTGGATAGTTTCAGTTACGATTGAACAATTTGTTAAAAAAAATTTGATTTTGGATTTATCAAGAGCTAGGTACTTACCAATTTAATCTTTAGTTTTTTCTTTTTCTTTTCAGGTCATCAGGGTAATTGGGTCATTCCTCATATCGCCTATTGCGTCGCCTTGACTTTTAAATATAATACAAAATTTAGATACGGTTTGATCAAATACAAAGAGACGTTAGAGTAGAGCCCCGACAGTAAATATTTGGCTTTCAGCTTTTGTATAATACTTAAAAACCGTTTGAACAAGCATTGAGCTCAGGTGTTTTGACCCCTTATATATCCTAAACAGAGAGCCATAATAGAAAGTATTTTGATTCACACTTATTTTTAAGATCTGACTTGTCTCAAAATTTCAAGTTTATAACTAAAATCTTTTGAAAGATACAAGAGGTAAAAAATTATGCAAAAGTTGATTTTTGAATAATTGTAGATAAAATACAGCATGGCCACCCCTTTATCTTTCTTTTACATATATTTAAAAATCTTATAAATCAGCTGTATTTATAGAACATTCGTTATAACAACTTAAATTAGCACTTTTCCGCACTTTCAAGTATTGAAGGTCCATAACGTGTTGGGTTACAAATACAATGTCTTTCATGTAATTAAAGCTTTTGCAAAATCTATTTTTAAAAATATCTTTTATTTTTATTCAATAAAAATTTTGTAAACACATTGAACTACAGACAGACGGACAGTGAAACATTTAGATAGGAACAGATTTTCAAATTTTTTTTAAAATGTGCTAAAAAGACATTATATTTGTAACAAGAAGCAACGTTTTAAGATGATCCGAGTATATGGTCATCATCTTTTCACTGAAGGTATATATAAAGTTCCACAGTTTTTAGTTGGGACTTCAAGGTATTTCGCTATCCTATGAAACATTTTTAATAAATAGATCTTTTTAAGTACATCAACCCTTAATTATAGTTTATATAAACTTGTATGAATGTATAAATGTTTTTTTACAAAACTCAATTTTTATCAATTCTTTCCTATTTATCAAAATATTTTTGACCCAATTCTACCAAACCCATTCTTTTATGCTGTTGTAAAATATCATTGACAAAAATCAATTTATAAAATTTTAGGTTATTTTAACATTAGAAGTTGTTGATAAAATAGATTTTATTTTATTCTTTTAAAAGAAAATTAATATTCAATATTGTTCAATATTGTATATTGTAAGGTGTTTTGTAAAGGAATCAATAGAGAATCGATGTTGTTGAAAAGACATGTGGTTGACAAAATAACAACTTTAGATATTAAAAAACTTTGAAAAGTTTTAATGTTTCCAAGAAGAAAGAATTTAAATATGTATAATATGTTAAGTTTTAAGGAGGAGTAACGTACAAGAGTATTTAAATATAAATGATGAGGCGTAAAAATCTCCTAAGACTTAAGATTCTTGTATTTGTTGTAAATACTGTTTTATATGTGTTTATTTTATTCAATTAATTATTATTTTAGATACAGATTTTAAAGGAAATATATGACTGAATAAATATATTATGATTCTTGTAATTTTCAATGTTGATTAATAGCAAAGTTTTTGGGTTTATTTGGGTTTGGAATAGAATGCAAAATTTATTTTATAGATATTGAAAAAGTTGGTTCAAGAAGTTGATGCTGGTTGATCTGGGTTGATATGGCCTTAGTATTAAAAAACAAGTAAAATATTACAAATTCTTACTAGTTTATCTATTTAAAAATAAAAAAAAACAAAAAAACTTGAAATAAATGAAAATATATTTATTCCAATTCAATTAAAAAATGAAAAAATTCTAATTTTTAAACTTTGTGATAAAAAGCTAATCAAAGCATAATATATTTAATAATCCAAATTTTTCAAAATTGCAACTATTTTAATTGGTTAGTTTATATACCTAATAGAAAAGCTTATACACGCAAAATATGCAATAAATAAATGTATTTCTAAAATACAATTACAAATTTAGACCTTTTCATATAATTCATTTAAATATAAAAATAAATTTTACATAAATGCAACAAGTACCTTTGAACATAGCTGAACCACTACAATTAAGTCAAAATTTCGGGGACACAGGAAATAGGAAATATATTCTTTGGCTTCGAAATTAAACTCGACCAGACCAATTCCCATAATACTTTCATTACTAGTAACCTAGAGTTGAAATTTCATCAAAATAGCGGCATTATTTTTTGAGTTATGGTGTTTTAAGATATATGTTTGTTAGCCCTTGAGCTTTTCAAGGCTTTCAGTACCCGAAACCATGCTACGATTTCGCCCATATGCAGTCCCCGTCATACTTTCAATACTAGTCAACTCTTGTACACAATTGGAACGTGTTATCTTAATTTTAAGTTACCAATCGCCGCCATATTTTCATTACCAATAACCTACAGCACAAATTTCATGAAGATAGCGTCATTAGTTGTCAAGTTATACATTTTTCTACATTTTTCAAGTTGCTATCTTTATTAATTTTAAAGATATGCTTTAAGGTCTTCGGAAATGTGTGGCTGGTCCCCGACCCACCACTCCAATGGGGCCCAAATTTCAAAGACAGTTAGAAATAGGAAGGGACACCCTGATTCCAAATTTGAAGGTTCTATCTTCATTGGTTTCGGAATTATGCTCGTTTGGCCTAAATTCGATGAAAAAGTTCTAGTTTCCGAACCCATGGTCCAATTCCGAACTTACACAATGCCCAAAGTAGTTTCATTACTAGTAACCTACAGCACTAATTTGATGAAGATTGCGTCATTAGTTGTTGAGATATCGTGATTTTTTATATGTGTTCGTTAGCCCTTCGATCGAATAAAAGGTCCAGAATCCGAACACATGGGCCGGTTTCGCCCATATGCAATCCCCGCCGTACTTTTAGTCCTAGTAACCTACAGTTAAAATTGCATCAAGATAGCTCCATTATTTTTTGAGTTATCGTACCTACGGACGGACGGACATGGCTACATCGACTCAGGAGGTCACGCTGATCACAAATATATATACTTTTCCATATCTCCTCGCTTTCTTTAGGTGGTTACAAACGCCATACCAAAGTTAATATAGCCTTTTACCTATTCTATAGGTGTTGGGTATAAAAATGGCCAATATGTACATATTAGAATTCAATAACAACAAGTGGTGAAAAAAAACAAGGTCACATTTTCAAAATTAAATAGTATTTCACAAAAAATATATATAAAAATAAATGATAATATTATAATTTAGTTATTTCATCAATTCATTATTAATTATGAATAATAGTGAAATTCAGTACTTTGAATATAATACCAGTGTACTCAAGAAAACCAGCCAACAAGTATCGCAATATAATGTGTAGCTTCAATTTTAATGTTTAATTTTGAAAATACATACACTAATCACTAGACTAAGTTCCTGATTTATAAATACAGGAAATTTTTAATTTTTAAGTCCTAATAGCCCATTTTACTGAGCAAACTTGTGGTGATTCACGATGATCTAACCCCACCTCCCCCGGCCCAAAATTTTCAGGTTTTAGGAATCAAATTGTGGTTTCCACAAAAATTTGGAATTTATCTTAAAATATAAGAGACACTTTCTTCAACTTTAAGGACCTCTTTTAAATTTAAGAAAAACCTTTAGCATATGTTACAATTTAATTTTGGAGCTTAAATTTTGCATATTATATAAAAATTGCATAATTTCAATTTTCGACCCCTAAACAGGCGCTTTTGGTGTTCTTTTTGCAAAAATTTTTGCATATATTGAGTTTAGTTTGACGGTAAATTTTAGCACCGTATAGCAACTCTATATATTTTTCTTTCAAAAATTTACGAAGCTTTTAATAGCAACTACCTTTTACCATTTTCAGTTTGAAAATATACTTAATTTTGTACTTAAATTGTTATAACAATTGAATTATAGCACTTTTTCCGAATTTGGGCTACAGGAAAAAGTTCTTCCATGTTTTTTTTTTTTGCTATAACTACCCGTGGTTAAAATTTCATTTCTCTATTTAAAACGGTGTAATTGTTTTCAAAATTTGTATTTTCCAATAAATATTGAAAATTTTTTAAAAAAAATATAAACAACGAACTTATACGCATATACATGTGTATTGTGTATGTAAGAATTTATGTATTAGAAATCATACAAGTAGGTTTGTCATATGTTTCAAAATTATATTTTATAATTTAGTACAAAATTTGGAAACTTTAAAACCTTAACAAATATATTTCTAAAATGAAGTGATTATAAACACTGCCTTTTTATATAAATCAGTGTTCATATTTTATTTACTTCTTTTAAATAAAATTTATTTACACAACTTTAATTTTTTTATTTTTGAATTTTCTTTTGAAATTGTTACCAATAGTCATAAATTGGGAAATGGAAACTTTGACTCAATTTATTATTTTTCAAAATTTTTATTTTATTTTAAAATCAGGAAAAATTTTTAAAAGCTGATTTTTATTAGTGAAATCAGAAATAGTACCTACATTTTTTTAACAGTGGGAGATAAAAGAATTGGTATAAAAATTATAAAAAAGCATAGGGTGGACCAACTTGGACTGTCTGATTTAAATTACTTTTTTTTTAATTTTTAAATTTTCATACTATTAGTTAGTGAACTTTAAAATTAAATTAAAGAAAATTAATGGTAACCATGTAAGGGTTACCATTCGGCCAAATCGAAAAAGGAAGTAACAAACAATATTAGAGTTAATAATTTCGAAATTTCTACTTGAAGATTTTCATAATCCCCTTAAATGGGTGGAATTCGAAGGTGTTGGCTTTGACCTTCAACTCATGTTTAATAGAAATAACATAAATTGAAATCTCACATTTCTCTTCATAGCTTTTTCTATACTATTTTTTTCTAAGATATTTCGTGTCTACTTAATTCATCCAGCATCGTATGTTTCCATGTTGTTCTATGTCTACGTCTAGACCTGGATTCGCCTAGACAATTTCCGGTTAGCGCCGTTTTTGTTATGTATGCCTCTTTTTATCTCAATCCATCCGCTTCCTTTAGGTGATTTGTCTCAATTTTGGCTTTTCCTATGTAAGTGCCCTAGTCTAGAATACTCGGCATATGTTTATTAATGAAAGCCTGTAATTTGTTCTAATGGAATTAGTGAGCAACCATGAATCGAATATGTTAATATAGATTTTAGGCACGAATTGAATATTATAGTTTGATTCGTCTTGATATTTGCGAACTATTCCTAATGGAGTAAAGTCGGTATATAGCCGCGAAGTTTTACAATATAAAAATATAATAATAATTTTTGGATAAATTCTAATTATTTTAAAAATTTTTTATATTTAGTTCTAATGAATATTTTTTTCACACTTTGTTTTAAATTAGTTTAAAAAATTAGTTAACCTTTTAGCGTACTATTAATTTTGGAAATAAATTATCTTATTTTTTTTTGGTATCTTTAGTAATAAAATAATTACATCCTATGTTACAAAATAATTTTATTAACAGCTTCCTTTTTACAAAACAAAAAAAAAATTCAACTTCCGATGTAACGTAATTTACGAAAATGATTTAAGATTCAACATCCTGGAAATTGTTAATTGTGTCCTTTAAAAGGTAATTCTATATAATTATAAACTGTAGTAAATGAAAAAAGCAGATCTTACAAGTAATAGTTTTATCTGGTTGCGGAAAGTTTTTAATTAAGTATTTTTTTAGTTTTTTTAAATATTATAGAATATAGAGTAATTTTTAGTGAAAATAATCCGCATTTCCTTTGATATTAACATTATTTTATTAAAATTGAAAATTACATTGGGTAGATTGAAAAGACAATTGAAGTTATTTATAAGTTAAATGTTAATGAATATGTTGAATATTTTTCAACATATTCTATTGGAATCCTCAGTGAATAATAGTTGTGTTGGTCAACCCAAACCAAATGCCTTAATATAAAAAATTATTAATATCATCTGTGAGTTGTAACAATAGATGAAAAATTTACATATAAATCAAAAATGTTTCAATAATTTGTGTGGATTATATTTTTTTTATAAATAAAGCTATATAAAGTCATTTGTTAATTAGTACCATGGTACAGATTGTGCTTTAGACTTTAGAGACTTTAGAAACACAATTTAGAATTACTGAGTTACAATTAGAACACTGCATTTCATTTGTATTAGTACTTCATTTTCTTAAACAACCTGAAATAAAGGAATATTATAATTTTGAATTCAACTCTTCAATTCTTTTAAATTTAAAATTTTGTATATGCAAAAAGGGTTCAGAACCAAAGTGGCCTAATCCACAAAAAAAAATATTAAAAAGCCACAAGGGTTCAAAGTTCACTTTGCCACTTAAAAAAATAAGAAAATTGGCATAGTCCAAAAAAAGTTATCACAGTTCGTCATATATATTCAGAAAAAATTCTGCTCAAATGAATTTTAGTCAAATGAAATACAGAAATATTATTATACAATCAACTTACGTAGTACAATGGAATGAAGCTACAGGTATATGACACTATATCACATTACTTAAAATCAAGGTTTCCAATTCCACGATATTCTTTTAATATTTAGCAAAAAATTAATGGGTGCTTATCATTAGAGTTTCCATTTCCCGGCACTTTTAAATTTCCCGATTGGGAAATTTAAAATTTAATTTTTCGGGAAATCCCGGGATCCCGGGAAATCTGAAAGGTTTTAAAGAAAAGTACAAATAATAACATTTTAAAACAAAAAACAAGACATTTTTATAATAATTCAAGTCTTTATTCAAAGATAATATAACAAAACTATAATAAAATAAACAAAAAAATAAATGTGTAATATTCAAAAGAAAACATTTGGATTTAAAATAGTAATAATAAAATTATAATTAAACTGCTAAGTGCTATGCTATTTTACTTTTTATATTTAATAAAATAACTTTTCAAGAAGCAAAGTACATTAAGTGAATGGCCACTTAGTAAGGATCTTTTTTTGGTAGAAAATATGGCAGCTATTGAAAATACTCGCTCGCTTTCAGTTGATGTAGGCCTTATTGTTTTTAAACAATAGAATAATTTTTTTAAATTTTCAGTCAGTTCACCCGTTAATTCATACATTTTTATTTCTTTTTGAATATTATTAGAATTAGTGTAATCTTAATTAATTGGCATCCTTTTAAAACATTTCTTCACTGCAGTTTCCAAGTTCTTCCGTAAATTTAATTCATCGATGTTACCTTCCATCACTACTTCACTATCGTCACTCTCAATATCAATTGCAGTAGCATCAGGATAAGTTTTTGTAAATAATTTTACCATTAATTCTTTTGCCAACTTTATAATGCAAGCTTTGCTGCTTTTTTCCAAAAAAATATTATTTAAATTTTGTGAATTTGGATTTTGCAAAAATTGTAAGAGCGGCGAGCGCAACTAAATCTTTGTTGCGTCTTTCTATTAATCTTGTTTTTAATACTTGTAGCAGTTCAGCACTTAAAACATTTTTTTGAAGTAGATATACATATTACAAAATCGCAATTTTAGACTTGAAAACTATTGAAATGACAACTTTACATGACAATATATTAGTCTGAAATATGATTTTTATTGGAAATTAATGAACTTAAATTTCCCGGGAAATGAAAATAAAAACCCGGGATTCCGGGAAAAGAAAAATTACATATTTCCCGGGAATTCCATCCCGGGATTTCCCGGGATGGAAACTCTACTTATCATATACAAACAACTGAACTTAAACGAGTGAACTGCGGCAACATTAGAACGTCAAAGTAAAAGAAGTTTAATCCACGTAGATGGCAATATAGGGGTCGCTGCAATGAACGATGGAAATGTGTTATATATTTCGATTTTCCTTCGCATGTGAACTGCTGATGAATATCAAATTTTAAGTCCGTGAAACTGATTCGTGTTCCCAAAAAGAGAAGTCCTTTAAGTCGGTAAGAATTTTAAAAACTCAAACAGAACACAGATTCTTCAGTACTCATGAAAGATCTCAACCATAGCTCATAGTTCACCTCAAAGAATGTTAAATAAAAGTAATAGATACTCTTATTAAACTTACAAAATGTTTTTGAAGAAATGATCCCCCAGGACGATTATATTTATTTTTAGAAAAACTTAATGATTGGTTAAATTGAAATTTATTTTAAGACCTTTTAGGGTATTCTAAAATTTTAAAAAAAATAATTTATTAACATTTTTAATCCTAAATCATTCTCAATCCAAAAAAATGAATTCATCCTTCTAGACTCATTATTGAATTGTTTTTGTAATCCATTAACAATACAACGTGCATCAAATTATTTTAAAATAAAAATTTGAAATTAAAAAAAAGGGGTTATTTAATTTGGTAAATTTTATGAGCAGCCATTAAAAGGGTATCAGAGACTTAAAATGGAAACAAAAGTAAATTAAAATAATAAGATTAATATTCGAACCAATTTAAAATTGCTCATTTATTGGGTAATTGCTATGTATATAATTTTGTATAATTTATTTTTCGGTTTAACTGCGAAAATTTGCAATTAAAATTTATGTCTATTGATTACAGATAATTAATAAGAAAATTCCAGAAAATTATAAACTGAGAAAGAATGGCAGAGGTAGAACAAATTTATTTAACTTAATATAGGTAGTCTAATTAACACAACCAATAGATAGTTAAAGTAATTTTATAAATCAACAGATAGTATAGTAAATTAATAAAATTATCGATATAGGTTGTTATTCCTGTCAACTCTGAGATTTCCGTGCGAATTTATCACAGTGATAAAAATGGTGCAGGGTCAGATCTCCCAGGGTCATAAAGTCCCTTAGGAACTTTTAATTCACTTAATGAGTCATTATTCCCTAAAGGGACTTTTTAAAAATTGTCCCACTAAGTGAGTCATAAGTCCCTTTAGGGAATAATGACCCATTAAGTGAGTTAAAAGTCCCTAAGGGACTTATGACCCTGGGAGTTCTGATCCTGCACCGATGAAATACCATAGCTTTACTGATAATTTTTATTCTAGACTGTTTATATTAATATTAAAAAAAAAATCTTTTCTTAAATTAAAACATGTTTGGTAGCTAATCAAGACCCCAGTTTAAATTTTTTTTCCTAATTTACTTTTTTGGGGAACATGAGGCTTTCAGAAAATTTTTACATTTGATTCTGTTTTGGGCTAGTTACATAATTTTTTGAACAACTCTTGCGGTTGTCTTTATTTCTTGATTGAGCTGCGATCTGCTTAATATTTTTTCCTTACGAGGGCCATTCCAAGGCTTGACAAGTGCTATTGTTTGCAGACTTTCTAAGAGTGTGACTAATCCACTTCCATTTTCTCTTTCTTAATTGGACGATGGTTTTTTTCATATCTCTAATATTTAAAAATTTAGTGTCCATATTTTTTTCAGTGCCTTCATTGGTAGTCATTATGCTTTCAAGGTAGCTGAACTCAAACAGATTACCTATATTTTTGCATTGTTTATACTAAAGGGGGCATTAAATCTAGAATTGATTCTTAGACATTTTTTGCTCATTATGTTTATTTGGAGACAAATTTTAAAAGCTCTTTATAATAGCTCTAATAACTCTTTTATGCTTTTAATTTTTCCTGAATGTCATTGTGTGTATGTCCAAATATGGCGATACCTTCGGGATATTTCAGGTTCTCTAACCTGATAATTTAACTCCTCTGCTTACAACAGCTTTTCTTAATAAAATACATATAAATTTTTATGACAGCTACTTGCAAATGAAGCCTTAACAATTTTAGGCTTTCCTAATCTTAATAGCAATAATAAAGCTCTTCTAAAGGTTTATTCTAGGTAAAATGGTTTTGAAATATTAAATCTATATTTCGAAACATTTTTATTTATAACAGTACTGTTTTAATTATTCGATTTAATATTAACTCCATTCGAATAAATACCGAATAATTTATACATTTTGATAATCTTTAAGTATTAATTATTCGTTTTTTTAACTCGTTAATAACTTAATTTAAGTAAGGTAAGTTCTTAAACTAGTATTGGAATTTAATTAACGCTTAATTTTTAGTATTTAAAAATCCTTTGAATTTTATTGAATTGTTCAATTTAATAATTAGGTACATTACCAACAATAAAAAAATCGATTACAAAATGCAATTTACACGTAAATAGATATTTAATTATGCAACATTTTATTTACATTTTGTTTTTTAACTTTATTTCTTATTTTTATGGTATTTAATTATGGATTTGTGAATGATTGATGAGTTTTTCGAATAAAAACACATAATTATAATAAATTTTTATTTTTGCGAAATAATAAATTGTAAAAAGGAAATAAATGTTGTATTTTAACAATTTTAAATAAATAACAACGTAGATATAAAACAATAAACTGACATTTTTAATTTTTAAACTGGATAATAATTCAAATAATAAAATAATTTTTATAAGGAATTAATAAATTCTTACTAAAAATAAAAAATATGCAGTGTCCACCACAGAACCATCCGCTATTACAGAAAAATCATAATGTGAAACAGCTTTCAAAGATTTTTTACAATGTACTGTGGTATTACATATGTAAGAACTTCGACAAAACCAACCAATGTTTAATAATATAAATGATAAATTTTTTTATCATACATGACTTTATCTAATGCTGATTATTAATTTGAGATGAAAAAACCATTTATTAAGTTAATAATTTCCAACAAAATTTTTGAAAGATCTACGATATAAAACATTCTATTCAGCTTTTTAGCCTGTACACATGTGCAGAGACAGACACACAGATATGCAGACGGACATCATTAAAAAATACATGTTTTATTGGTTTCTGCACACCGGAGTGAAAAAAAAAATCTTTGTTTGTTACGCCAGTTACATAACCACTATGCCACCGAGTACTCCAATATTTTCAATCTCTCTAGATATAGACTCTAGTGTATGCAAAATTTGGTTGGTCTACTGCAGTGGGTTCGAGTAGCTGCCATACAACTTCTTATTTTATTTGAGCATTACTCTCCACCTAATGAAGCTGAGTGTCTGAAATTCTGCTAAAAATAGTTAAGTGTAATGGCCAAAGTTACTGCAAAATTTGGTTGGTCTAATGTAAAGGGTTCGAGTAGCTGCGATACAACTTCTTATTTTATATGAGCATTACTCTATACCAATTGAAGTTGGGTGTCTGAAATTTTACCAAAAATAGTTTAGTTTAATGGCCAAAGTTTCTGCAAATTTCGGTTGGTCTACTGCAGAGGGTTCGAGTAGATGCCATACAACTCCTTCTTTTATGAGCATTACACTACACCTAATAAAGCTGGTATGTTTGAATTTTTGCCAAAAGTATTTAATCGGGTGATATAATGTTTATATAACGGTTATACAGGTATCCCAGAGTTGACACAGTCTACTCTACCACACTCTTACTCATTTTTTTATTTAATTTTTTAACTTGATTTATTATCAACTCATATATTTTGGTTAAGGCTTTGACTTTTCAATCGAAGCTATCTTAACCAAATAAAAATAATTTGTATAGAATACATAATGCTAATTTTGTTTTAATTTAATCTAATCTTAAGCGTTTTCCAACCACTAATAATATCTTTTTAGTAATTTCATTTTATAAATAAAAATAATTTCTTACAAAATTGCATATTTTAAGGCGTTCCATAATTTATTGCATTCAATTTAACCAGCTATACTGGAGTTTTCAAATGTTTTATTAAAATATACCGAATGGAAATGCAAATATAATAAATAAATCTTTCAACATTGAATTCATCTAATATTATTAAGATAATTTATATTAATGAATAAAAGGGTTATTGCTTTTAAAACGCCAATGGAAGAAATAAAATGAATTAATGAATTCTAAATTGAATCTTAAGCCATAATTCCTTTAGGTAAACAGATATTACAATTAAATTAAAAATCTGAAAGTGTTATAAATTTTATATGTGCCTAAAAATGGCCTCTACAAAAAGTAGGTTAAAATTGATTTTAATATTTGCATATTGTAACACTTTATTATATAAAGTTCGGACTAAAAATTTTGATTGAAATTAAATCAATAAAAATTGTTTTACATAAATACAAAACAAAAGCAAGTAAATTCAAAACGAGGTTGATAGCCTTTTTTAGAACGGAAATAAACGATTTTATTTTGATTTACATTGTATACATTTTGTATATTCAATTGAAAGTAAAATTTAACTTTCCTTTTTCATTAAAATTATATACCATTGTATTTTTAAGTTGCCATTTTTCTTCTATCAATTTATTGCAATTTACATAAATTTAATTTAAATATTGTTTTATAATAATGGCATAGGTATGCAATAACTGGAAGTTAGACTTAAGTGCGTTCCATCTTCATATTTATTGGTTTAAATGAATTTTAAATTATTCTGAAATCGAATAATTTAATGTTGTATTTATTTAATAGATATATGAGTTTGAAGAGGTCCTAAATTTAGGAAATTTTAAATATTGAATTTTATTATAAAGGTTATTTCTGTATGTATTAGTATTTCTTTAAAATTATTCAAGTGACAGAATGCTGGAAGAAAGTTTTTTAAAATGTTTGAATTAAATGATTGATCACAAAAATTTATTAAGGTCAATCTTTAAAAAAATGCAAATATTTAATTAAAAATTGAACCTTTAAAACGTCAGCGGAATAACTTAGTGACTTATAAATGACAAATATTACATAAGATATGGAAATGTCAAATTAAATAAACACTAAAAATTCAATTCAAATTCAAAATTTAAGGATATTTGATTCTGTCAGAGTTTAGAAAAAAGGTGCATTATTTTAGCATCTTTTCAAAAAGTTTTGAAAGAACTGCATAATATAGGATTTCATTACTGTTATGCGAAACTTTATTTTTACAAAATTTTGAACTCTTATTATATTTTCCAAACGGTTTTAATTAGGAACATGGAATTTTAAGAAATGTCTATTGACAGTTTTTCTAAATTATAAAGGATTTACTTAAAATCGTAGAAGGAGTCTTGATTTCTTACAATTTTTCTTAATAATTATTATAAACTATTTTTCAATATACATACTCCGAAACTTGTTATGGAACATTGTTTAGTTTTGTAAATGTGGTTATTTGAAAACCCTGGATTTTTTTCATTACTTGTTTTTATATAAAACAATACTAATTTTTTTCAAAAATTAATATTGCAACTTCGATCCTTAGATGGAAGATAATTTAGCACTCCTTAATGATTTTTAATGGGTTAACAACGAATTTGACAGCTGCAGAAATGTCAGTCATGTCTAATACCAATACTTTAAATTCTACAGTGGTTGTTAAATAAAACAGAACATTATTAAATTTAATTTAAAGCATAATATATAAGTGCTCTCTGCTCGTATTGTGGTTTAAGAAACATAATTCTGCCGTTGCTGGAGCTTGAAAAATTAAATAAAAGTAACTATTATTACTACTATGACTGCTTTGATGTCTGTATACGAGTTTTTAAATTTTTTGGAAAATTTAACGGGAAAAAAAACGTTCAAAGTTTATTGGATTAGACAAAATTTCTTTTCAATTAATTGAAATATCCCAATCAGTCAATATTTACTATTGTCTGGTACTACAAATAAATATCCTACCTATTCATAACCTATTGTACTTTGTATTTCAGATAAGATTTTATTCTAGAACAACTGACTTAGGTAATTAGGTTGATAATATGTAAAACTCTAGAATTGATCGAAAAAGACTAAAGTTGCTTTGAAATTCGGTTTAAATAATTAGGCCAATATCTAATCAGAAAGTGCTAGAATGTAAAGAAGAATTGTACGGCTGTCCTATAAAAAAAAGTTGCCTAAATTTTTTTATTTAATTCCCACATTTTTTCTGTACGAATTTTTTGTGGTATTTTAATTGAAACACTTCTTAATAAATTTTCTATCAAGTTTTATTTTTGATCATCCCTCAAATTTTTGTTTTTTTCAAAATTCCAAATCTAAAAATTTACAAAAATAACTCAAACACAAATTTTGGGTTAATAAAATTTATAGTTTAAGAATTTTGTAAAATTCTGTGGTCTATAAAACACAATTTTACCATTAAAACCGATAAATTGCTTCTAATAAAATTAATTTTTTAAAATATTATAATGTTCAATTTTTGTTTTGTTTTTCTTAACTTGATCATTAGAATTAAATAAGTATTTATAATTATTAAAACAATATTTTATATTATTTTATTACTAAAATTTATTTTAATAATATATATAGATTATAATTCATGTATTTTTAATTGTACTCATCTGTATGTATAGACTTTTAACCCTAATATTTAAAAAACTAAAATCCTAATTGCTACATTATTTATTTTCACCAACAGCTTATATGAAATATAATTAGCGATAAATATTGTTTTCGCACCGAAAGTTGAACTCTGAAATTTTTGCATATATGCATTACTCCGATGTGCAAGAACTCATAAAACATGCTTTTTAATGATGCCCGTCTATGTTTACGATACGTATGTTTGCATGTACGTACGTCTACCTGTCACACGTGTACAGCCTAAACAGCTGAGCGAAACATTCTCAAATTTTATATATAAGATTTTGATGATAACATATTGAATTGTTAAAATTTTGGAGAAATCTAGCGTAAGTTTAAGGTTTTTTTCGAATAACCAAAAATAGTACAAAAAGCTTATTATAAAAAGGTTGTTATACAAAATAAAGAACTACAATTTTGCCATAGAATATTTTTTAATCCGACGAAGTTTAGGGCCCTCTTAATTAAATTTAAAAAAAAAAATTTAGTAAAAGTGTTCCAATCCCAAATTAAATTTTAATTAAAACATATTTTTACATTATTTGCATATATAAAATTTTTTCGACAAATAAAAATATTTCTATGTGTACGTATTGTAATCTTTCAAAAATTTTGTAGGGAAATATTAACACAATAAATAATGACTTTTGTTTAAATTAATATCTCATATTCATACATTTATATAAAATAAAAATATGTTGAATTATTAAACTTTGTTTTAATAAAAATTTTTCAAAAAATCTCTGAAAGAAATTTTACATTAAGCTTTTCCTGTAATAGCGGTTGGTTCTGTGGGGAACATCATCGAATCATTATAAAATCATTAGAAAACCCAATTATCTTTTTTGGAAAATAAATTATAAAATATAACAACCATTTGTAACTTATCAAAATATTTTGATAGAAAATATATATATATATATATATATGTATATATATAGAGCATTAAAATATATGTTAATAGGCAAATGATAAAAAATGTATCTATATATATATATATATTGTTAAAATTTGTATTACACGTTTAATTATTTTGGAATATTTCCAAGAATTTAGAAAAATTTATTAATTCATTTATTTCATTTTTTGATTGGTTTCTGCAAAGTTCGAAAGGCTTTCATTTCTTATTAAATAGTCAGTCAGTTGTTTGTACCTGATATATGCAGATATTATTTGAAGGTAAAAAATCCAATAAATTTATTAAGAAAATATCAACGCCAATGTAAAAGATTTATTTGTACAGCAATAAAGTTAGGCCCAATAGCAACTAAACCCTCGTAAATCCTTCCATATCCTCATCCCTGTAACCAAACTGTACATTTGTATTACAGGTCCCCTCCTAAAGTTTGGTTCAAAAATGGTCTGATTTTGGTGTGTTAAAATCATACACTACCCAGAAAAACCTCTCATAGTTTCAATGGGTGGCTATTGAGCTTCCCATTCCCTCGTAAAAAAAAAAAAAACAAAAAATAATAAAAACTTAATTTCGGAAAATTTGTGAAGCAACAAGATTACTTCGAAAAATAAAAAGACCAATAGAGGCGGAATTTCGGTGTTCTATGAACATACGAGGTGTACCAAGAAAAAAAAGTCAAAAACATAAGTAATATAATTTCAAGTCTTTCAACTTTTTCGATGTTGATTCTGCACTGCACAACATTTTCGAATTTACTTAATAATTGACATAAAACTTTTAAAATAAAATCTTTACATTGCTTAAATTACAAAACTATTTGTAAGAGTAAGATTTAAATAGAACAGTTTTAAATAGACCAACGTGTGATACATCAATCTGTGGATCGGGTATCTATGAAACTCAACTGGACATTTAAAGATTTTATACCTTGGTTTGGAGTAAAGCTGCCATGGTTTGACGGTGTTAAGTTCCTACACTTCCCAAGAAGTTCCAATCAGCCACTTTCGAAACTTTCAACTATCTCTGATAAAATAAAAAAATATATTCATACTCCTACCCATTCTAATTTGCATTGGAAATTGATTTTAATGCAAAGATTTATGATAAATTTGACTTCGGATGTGAAGATGTATTCATACTCTTACTCATTTTAATTTGTTTAAGGGACGCATTGGAAATTGATTTTAATGCAAGGATTTATGACAAATTTGACTGCGCATGTGCTCTAATTGGGAATTACAACGACTCTCTTGGTAACCGCATTTATTCCCTAGACTACTGATTCATACTGGAACTGCAATTCCTCATAAAACGCGGATGCCAATATCATGAGAATAAAAGAAATATTTGAAAAATGAAATTTAGATTTCGATTCCATTTTAGGGTAAAGCAGCATTTAGTCTTTATTTCTTTATTTTGATTGTTCGGCCAACTTTCAAATGGAATCGGTTTTAATCGTCTGGGGAATTATTCGGCTTCATTGTCCGGAGGACTTACTTTTGCTCACCAACACTCATAAAGGACCATAATATGCAGTTATGAGGTGAGTCTAACAGAATTTTCTTATATATGCTATAAATTTAAGGTAGGATCAAAATTCCGGTCAAGATTAAATTTCTAAAACAATTAACATATGTTCTAGTTTAAAAAACGGAAACGTCTACAACTGCAGCAGCGGAACAATACTTATTCAACATTATATCAATGGTAAAATAAAAAAAATATAAGAGAGGATAGATTAATTTTGTATAATTTATAAAATCATTTATACCTAAATTTTTCATCTGGTGCTGAATTCTTCTTTCAAATGGAAATTTAATGAAATAAAAACTTTTATACTTATAAATAAATTCTAAACTCTAACGAAATATATCGATATTTTAAATTATATTTGAGGTTATTATTTGCGGCATTACACAAACCGAAAACAAACAATTTTAATGAATAATGAATTAGAGGAGAATTTTTAAAAAATAAATTATCGATCAGAATAATTTTGGCAGGTATCAGGCTTTAAATTTTTTAATTTTCATTATATAATACTTGAAATTTTTTAAAATAATTTATATTACAATTTTATAAATCAGAACAGAAAATTTG
This sequence comes from Dolichopus griseipennis, assembly GCA_963082915.1. Taxonomy (NCBI): domain Eukaryota; kingdom Metazoa; phylum Arthropoda; class Insecta; order Diptera; family Dolichopodidae; genus Dolichopus; species Dolichopus griseipennis. The sequence goes on from OY720441.1 coordinate 343,461,284, forward strand.
AAACAGGACAATTTTGTTTGTTTGTTTGTATGCGTCGAATAGACTCCTAAACTGCTCAGCCGATTTTCATGAAAATTTGTATAGAGGGGTTTTCGGGTACGGAAAGAAATCGTGGGCTAAAAATTTTAACCTAACTGACCGCCAAGTCCCTGTGGTGCAAGAATTTAAACTTTTTTGTTCTAAAATGAAAACGGTTTGACCAACTGACTTCAAATTTTGTATACGTGATGCTCCTTGAGAATTGTGTTGATACTATTAACAGTTTTGGAATATGTTAACCCACGTCGGCCCGACGGTTGGTCAAAAGAAATGTTGGGTCCAAATTTTGTCCGATTTTACGAAATATTATTTTGGCTGAAAAGAAAACCAAAAAAAAAAAAAAATTTTGTTGATCTCCGTTAGCCCATTGAGACACAACAGCTTTTTATAGGTTTTTCATTACTTTACTCTAAATTAGAAACGAGTTGACCAATTTTCTTCAAATTTTGTATATGTGTTCCTCTTTGAGAATGGTGTTAACTCTATTAACCGACTTGGAATTTGTTAACCCATGCCAGCCCGACGATTGTCCAAAAAAAAATTTTGGAAGCAAATTACGTCCAATTTTGCGCAATACTACTTTGGCCAAAGAGGAAGTCTCAAAGAATTTTTTGTTGACTTTAAATTAGAAACGGTTTGATCGGTTGACTCCAAATTTTGTATGCGAGAAGCACCTTGAAAATGGAGTTGAGTCTGTTAGCAAGCTTGGTGTTTGGTAATACATGTCGGTCCTACGATTGGTCAAAAAACTTTAAAAAATACTAGAATTGGATTGGAACTTTAAAAAATACTAGAATAATCCTAGCAAAAACATTGAGAGGCGCAAAAACGCATACCGGGTATTAGCTAGTATTAGTATAAATATGATCCAAAATTTTAACAAAAAGTTGTTCTGCAATCATCAGTTTATTTTAAGGGTTTTCACTAAAATAAGAAATTATTTAACTTTTAATTATTAAAAAAATTTGATTTGTATTATCTTAAATTGGCATCAACTAATATTCTTTTTTTTTGGCGTTTTTCCTAAAATTTCAATAATTTATAGCAAAATGGATCGAAAGATTTTGTCAACAAATGTGAACACAGGTAGATGGAAACACAACTAAGCAGACAAACAGACGACAAATGTTGAAATTTCAACCAACAATTTTTTAATATTATTATAACAAAATAATTTCCTTTTCAATCTAAAATTAATAAAAAATTTCAAATTTGATAAATATTGGATTAAAATAGGCGTTTCTTTAAAAGAACTGAAGGTTAAAATTCATTTTTCAAAGAATTATATAAGGCCGCCTTTAATTAATTATACCCTAATGAATGTAAGTCAAAAGGTACACTAAATTTGCCATACTGTTTGTGGCGTTGTAAAGGACGAGGGATAGATTTAAACTCGAGGCTATTATTTGGGTAGAAATTGAAAAGGAAGTTGATATAGCTATGTATGTCCGTTTGTCTGTACGATAATTCAAAAACTATATAGGAGGTAGGATTTTGAAAGTTTCACAATTTAGTTGTTAATAATTTAGTATTTAGCCATCTAAAGAGCTTTTGAAATCTAGACAGTTTTCTTAATGCGTTGCTGTTATTGATCTTAAAATAATTGAGTTTTAAACTCAAACTTTCGAAATTTGGATTTTTATAGTGCAGTAGGTTCGAGTAACTGCTATACAAAATCTCTTTTTAATATGAAAATAGCTTAATATCTAATGGAATGTGAGTACCTGAAATTTTTTCAAAATCATAGTTCAGATTAACGACCAAACCCAAAATAAAATATCGTTGGTCTAGTGGAAGTGATTCGAATAACTGACAAACAAATTAAATTTTCGAATAGCTCGATAGTAGTAGTCCTCACTTTATATTCAATTTATTGCATCATTTTCCCAATTTTCTACACAAAATCATGTCGCCACCAAAAGTTTTAATCTAAAAACCTTAATGAATTCTGAATAAAAGTTTTTTTCGTATAAATTTTATGAATATCATTGATTTATATTGAAATTCGGTGTATTCATTTAAAAAAAAATTTTAAATAAAATTTCATTTAAGAAAACATTATTTGTTAAAAGAACCATATATTGCAGAATATTTTTGTTATTAAAAGGAATTTTCTTTAGTGCTTTGTCATGTAATAAAATTTTCCGATAAAATATTTGGGTTTCACATAATAAAAATACCAAAAAGTATGCAAATTAATGACTGTTTTTTTTTTGAAATTGTCACATATTATTTTAAATAAAAAATGGAAATAAAATTCCAATAAAATAAAAATAATATGTACTAATGGCTTGAGTTTTGCAATATGTGTATAGAACAATGAAGATAAGATGCTAACCATATCAATCAAACTGTTTTGGATTCACTTAAATTCATTGCAAGCCACGGTCAAGCTAGGACTTATAAAAATGGTTAATATCTTAATAATTAATTCATGTACATGATCACATTTGCAGCACCTAAGTACACCTGAATACTGGAATATCTTGTGTAATCTCTTACTCTTACAAAATATAGACAACAAATCTTCGCTGTCTTCGGTGAAATCAATAATCAATCAAATTCGTCAATTTAGTTCTCGTGTCTTGATTGAATTTATAGTAACTAGAACCTCAACATCTTTGCCTTCTTCACATGATTAGGAATCTAAAAATCGGTTGTTACATATGCAATTAAATGTCGTCAAAATCGAGATGGTGAAATATAATTGAAAAACTATTGCAAGCCCCGGAATCAAAAATCAACTGGGAATTTATGACCCAAAAAATAAACCAAATGTCTTTTGAAAAAAACTCATAATTCGGCGATATATCAAAAGTGTCTGAGTCAAAAGCCACTGATGGACAGCTGGAACTCACTCATTGGAGTTATAATTTCCCGAGGACTGGTTGATTATTTTTTGATTCATAAGTTCTAATTGTGGATTTTTAAACATGTGATTAAGTTTAAAACTACATTTTTCTTTACTTAATATTAAAATTTCCCCACTTTAAGTAAATATTCCTAATTGAAAATGAAAATGTCCCACTTAAAGACTTTAACTCTTGTTATATCGCCAATGATACTCTTCAAAATTTTTCAACCATTTCAAGTTTGAACTTTTGGATCCTGGATCTTTATTGCTTTCCGAAATGAAAAAATTTGTTGAGTAAATAGAAAAGCTTATCTGACCAATATAATAGACCAATATCGTAATATAAAAAAAGATTTAATAAAAATATATAAATAATTCTTGTGTAAGATTATAGATGGCGCATAAAGTTAACATTTATGCATTCATATTTCATAACCTTATACAATAGCTTCAGCCGAGTAATCAACGGCTTAGTGAATATTATGATTAAAGAAACTGAAGCCAAGTTTAAAATAAAAACTTGGTGAATGCCCTATACTCCTTAAAAGAGTGGAAAAGGAATAAAAAAAAAAAAAAATAGAAAAGCTTAGATGCTAAAAAGCTAAATCATAACGTTAACCTCTATTTAAGTCTCACTAGCTACAATAAAAAATCTGAAATTTTTTTATTTTTCATTTATCTCCTCTCAATTCCAAAAAATATTTTAAAAATATTTTCAAAAACCCAATATAAATATTCCCAAAAAATCATCAAACCTTAATGTCCTTGAAGAATTGTAAATATTAACATTTTCTTTTGATCGTATATTCACCTGTATTTGATTTTAAAAGCTTATCATGCCAGAATATTATGATAATATAATCATAAATTCATAAATCATAAATATTTCCTTAAATGGAAAAAACCAAAGGAAATTATCAATATTAATAACAATTTGCAAATCATCTAAATTTCTAATTGAATAGTTTCCCTTTTTTTTATGAAACAAATAAATAAAGGAAAACTCTCAAAGGAATTCCTAACCCAAGTATAATGTTCATGACCTTATTTCTCTTTGAAAGAATATTAAAAACATTAATGACCTTGAAACTCAAATGAATCAAAATGTTACAATAACCTTGAATGAAATTTTATACATTATAGGAAATTTCAAGGTTAGAAACTTATACGATTTTGCGTATTATTGAATTCTATCAACAATAGGATGTAATCAACAATATCGATTATGTTTGTTTATTATTACACAATTAAAAAATGACTTGAGTCGAATGTGTATTAGCCCATTCAATTTCCTTTGTCTCCATAATTCCAGAATGGTAGAATTCTATATTCGCCTAACCCAATTCCCAATCATCCTTTCACATCCTTATCCTCAGAACCAAGTTGTGCAATTGTGTCACAGGTCCCATCCTAAAGTTTAGTTTTGAAAAGGTTTTGGTTTTATTGTGCTAAAGTTGCACACTACCTATTAGAACTACGCACAGTTCCCATAGGTTTTCAAAGCTGTCCATACCCTTTTTAAAAAAAATTCCTGGAGCTTCAAAATTTGTGCAAAAGTAACGTTTTTCAAGAAATTAAATTTTGAAGATCTTATCGCAAATTATTACTATCTCTCGTACCTTTTTGATTTTATCTTTCCATGATGGCTCCCCAGATTCATTAGTTTTTGAATAATTCTTCTGTACAACTCACCTTCTCCGAAAACTTTTCTGCATAAAATGTAATATACGGTTAAAAAATCAGCAACATAATTACCCAAGGATTTTTATAGAAAGGCGGAAGGAACCCAAAAAAAATGTTTATTTTACGACTGTTCGGTTCACTAGGTATTCAATACGTCTATAATTTCTTCAGTAATAGAATGGAACAAAACCGCTGAATGGCACAGTAATTAGAATGCCGACCTTTCATGCCGACCTTCTACATTGAAAGTGAAAAAATTTTTTTCTGGGTTTTGACTCAACTCAGCTTCCATGGCATACTCATTCAAATTAATGGCTTAATCTATTCATTATTATGGCTTAATAATTATATATCTTTAATAACAAAACATTTATACGACATCAAATCTAAGACGTTTTTACATGTTATAAGCCACAAGGCCTAGAACTATCTCATGTTTAAATTGTGAATTCATTCATTAAAATCAAAATAAATAATTTTAGCGTTCGTGGATCTTCTAATACGATAAAAAAAAAAAAATAATAATAATTTTAACACTTAACTGTTCCTCAGTCGTTTTATAACCTCAAAATGTTGCAAGAGATTTTATGAACGAAATATCAAATTCGTTATAACTTTATCGAATTTTTCATTTAGTAAAACATTTTTTGGAAATTTGTTCAGTTATTAATAGAAGAGAGAGAGCTTCCTATTATTTACAACGTAAGGCAAAAAATCAAATTAATTAAAATTTAATATTAACTACATATAAAGTTAATTAAAAATATTTTCTATGTATGTACTTTTATTTTCTTATCTTAAGATACTTGGATGTATAAAAAAAAAAAAAGAACCGTTATCCATTTTATTTTATATTCATCTTTTGATTTATATATTTTGGAAGTTTTTTCATTTAAAGGTATAATTGGATCTAAGATAATATCCGATAAAATAAAGAATGGACAATTCTTTTTCTCACATTTATAAAAATGGTTCAAAGGTCAGAAATTTTAATTGGACCGAGGTACAAAATGGAAAGAACTAATAATATATTGACCCATATAATCATTTATTATCTTTAATTGTAAGTAAATATTTTTTATTTTACAAAATCCAAGTAATAAATATATAAAATATATATATGTAATTTATTCTTGCTTATAAAAATATTTATTTAATAATTTATTTACTACATCCAAAATAAAAAAATTTATTTGATTTTTCACTCCTTCATTTTTATTAGCACATTTTCAAAGAATTTTGTAAAAATGTGCCTATATAGCTTCACTCTGTCCGTCCGTCTGTCCGTCTGTCCGTCTGTCCGTATGTTTACAAAAACTTTTACACCGTTTGAAATAGAGAAAAGAAGTTCTAACCACTAGTAGGTATTACAAAAAAAATAATTTCGTAGAAGAATTTTTTTCTGCAGCCCCACCCGTTACGGAGCTGCAGCCCCACAAAGTTGGAAAAATCCCTATATTCAAATTGTTATAACAAGAGTTCTATTAGGTGTATTTTCAATTTGAAAACGGCAAACGATAGCTGGTTTCATAAGCTTTATAAATATTTAAAAGGCAAATGTTTAGGGTTGCCATACGGTACTAAAATTTAACATTACACAAAACTCAATTTTTACAAAATTTTTGGCCACACATATCTTCTAAACGGTTCAAGCTAGGGTCTTGAAATTTTGGGAGAAGTTAGATACTCAGAAATTAGTAGGAGTCGCTTATCAAAATTTTTTTGTCAAGCTCCATGTTTAGGAGCTATAAGGGCTCGAAAATTGAAATTTTGCAATTTTTAAACACCTGTAACTTGAATACCTGTGCAAATTTTTTTTTTGTTATATACAAAATTCAAAGCTCTATAATTATATTTAAACACGTGTCAAAGGTTTTTCTTAATTTTGAAGGGTGACGAAGCTACAGCCCCTGCAAATTCCAAAAAAGCCCTATATTTCAATTGATATAACAAGATTTCTGTTAGGTTTATTTTCAATCGAAAAACGGTAGAAGAGAGCTGCTTTTATAGGCTTAACAAAAATATGTCGCTTAAATGTATAGGGTTGCCATACGGTACTAAAATTTAACATTACACAAAACTCAATTTTTACAAAATTTTTGGTCACACATATCTTCTAAACGGTTTAAGCTAGGGCCTTGAAATTTTGGGAGAAGTTAGATACTCAGAAATTAGTAGGAGTCGGTTAACAAAATTTTGTTGTCAAGTCTCCTGTTTAGGAGTTATAAGGGCTCGAAAATTTAAATTTTGCTATTTTTAAGCACTTGTAACTTGAATACCTGTCCAATTTTTTTTTATTAATATACAAAATTTAAAGGCCCAACATTATACTTTAACATATTTTAAAGGTTTTTCTTAAATTTAAACGCGGTTCCGTAAATTGAAGAAAGTGTCTCTCAGTTTTACCTATTTTTACTTAATTCTAAGTAAAATTCCAAATTTTTGTGGAATTCACAATTTAATTCCTAGAACCTAAAAAAATGGAGGGGGACGGAGGGGGGGGGGGAGTTAGATGAAGGTAGATTCTTGAGAAAATTGGAAACCAAATTGATTGAAGGGCTATAACAAATTTAAAATAAAAACTTTACTGTTAGCAGTAAATTTTATAATTAAGCAGTAACTATTTCCAAGTAAATATTTCCAAAGTTAAACTCAATATGTAATACAATATAAATTTGAAAATGTGCTTTTTTAAAAACCCTTGGTTTTTTTTCATCACTTGTTTTATATATTGTAGACACAATTATTAGCACTTGAAAGAATATTTTGTTTTTTTTTTTGGAATTATTAAAGATATTTATTTAAGAGAAAAGAAACGAGGATTTACCGTTACTTACATTTTTATACAGTAATACGATATTCTTTTATTTTTATATGAAGTTACTGTTATTTGTTTTGTTCTATATTGTTTTTTATACTTTTTTTTTTTGAAATAACTGTGTGATTTATAAGGGTGATTAAGAAATATTATAGATTATTTGTTTTGAAATGAAAATTTGGAAAAAGTAAATCAATAAAAGGAGAAATGAATGAGGAAAAAACGAGGAAGATAGTTGGTCATAGTTGCTCTTGAAAACTTTTAGATGATGCACGGGTGTGTAAGTTACATACTTGGTCAACCTTCTTTCTTATAAAATTAAATAATATAAAAATACAAACATAATTTTATTATTTCATTTATTATTTTTTTTAAATAAATTCTTATCAACCAAAGTAATGCATTTAAAGGAGATGCGTTTATTGCCCTTATCCGTTTTTTGCTAACTGCAGTAATTCAGGAGATACTAAAGAAAACGAAAAAGCCCCCCCCCCCTCTCCCCTCCTTCTTTGCGTCACAAACGTAATGGCAAATTTAGTATACCGTTTTGACTAATAGTCATACGGGTATAAATATAATTTGACCGAGAATTGAACCGACACTTTTCGATTGAAAGGCAGACGTCCTAACGAGTAAGCCATCGAATTTTTTTTTTTAAATTATTGTATATGGTAACTATGTTACAATTGTATTGTTTTGCAAAACTATTTTGAAATTTGTTATAAATGATCCGACCAGGGTTTGAAACGAGACGTTTTGATTAAAAGCTCGGCCTTCTAACTACTACACCACTATACCATTCAGCTTAATAAGCTTAAGCTTAAGATTAATAATTTAACTACATTTGGTTTGTTTTTTATTTAGTTTCTATATTTTAATAATTTTAAAGATATTCATATCAGTTTAAAAAATTCGTATAGAAGCTACCCGAAGCCTTTGTCCGATTTTAACCAAAAACGAGGAAGTGTGTAGTAGAGTAGACTGTGTCAACTCTGGGATACCCGTATGACCGTAACATATACATTATATCATCCGAAAGATTGGCAAAATTTCAAACATACAGCTTTATTAAGTGTAGTGGAATACTCATATAAAAGAAGGAGTTGTATAGCTACTGTAACCCTCTGCAGTAGACCAACCAAATTTTGCTGTAACTTTGGCCATTACACTAAACTATTTTTGGCAAAATTTCAGACACCCAGCTTCTTTAGGTGGAGAGTAATGTTCATATAAAAAAAAAGCTGTACGGCAGATACTCGAACCCACTGCGGTAGACCAACCTTCTTCTCTGCGTCACAAACTTAATGGCAAATTTATTATACCCTTGGACTATATAGTCATACGGGTATAAGAATAGGGAACTTATAAATTGTTGAACTTACAATTTAAAAATTACTTTCTGTAAGTTTTGAAATTCTAGCTCCTTTAGTTTTTGTGTTATCGTGCTGACAGACAGACAAACGGAACGGACACACGTGTTTTTTTAATGCTGAACCGATAAGTACTTTTGACACTATATGTAGCTCGTCTAGATCGATGCGTTACAAAGGAAGAAGTAATTTAAAAGTACCAGTGGCGTATGCACGGGCATAAAAATAGGTTATTCGATTTGGTATATTTTGTTAGTATATAATTATTGAAATATTTCTGATTTAATTTAAAATATTTTGATTTTTAAAAATTATAAAAAAAAATTTCCCTAAAAATGTGCAAATTATTAAATATGTTTTGATTAGAGGTACTCAGTTTACTTACAAATTACTTTACTATCGTTTAATCAGGAAGTGTGGTTTCAAAACCTCCACTAACGTATGAACCGAAAGAGTACCGTTCGATCTATCACCCCTCAGAAAAAAATCATTCTCGTTACAATTCCCCGCTACGATCAAATGAAATAATATTATAATCTATCTATTTATCTATATAAATAAAAGCAAAAGTTTGTTTGTTTGTAAGTAGAGAACAGCCTTTACTACTCAGCCGATTATCATGGAATTTTCTATATAAAGGTTTTTGGGTACGGAAAGAAATCGTGGGCTAAAAATTTTACTCTAACGCCAAGTTGGGGTTGTGGTGCAAGTAATTTCTGCTGTAATTCTACTATATTGAAATGTACATTGAAAAACAATATGTCTGATACTGAGTAACTGCTCACAGAATTAAGTTAAATATAGCTTGGGTGGTAATTTTGTACATTAAGGAGTGCGTAGCACACAGTTGTTTTTTCTAAGATTATTCTAACAATTTTGATGTCTGGTGTTTCTGCAACCAAACATCTCTAAATAAATTTTATTGGTTTTGAAGTCGGGAATTATGTCTTTTGGCACCGAGTTAGATTTATTCCACGAAGACTGTTTATTGTTTTTCAAAAAGTCTTCGTGGAATAACTCTAGCACATTATCAGTTTATTAACAGTTAAAATCTTACAGTTCCTTGTGTTTTTTAATTTAAAAGAGGTCATCAATAAATTATTATTGAATGCTCAGGCTTAAAAAACTAAAAGACAAATAACTACTGACCTGATTATACAAAATATCTTTAATCTGTTATTTCGAATTAAATCTAAACTTTGTAAAAAACAACTTTCATTAGTTTCGCGTTTCTTCTATGTTCAATTTTAATAACTTCTTATTCCTAAATATTGTTTTATTTCAAATACGTTCTATTAATAGTATCACCATTATTATAATATTATATAATAAGAAGTATTAATAAAAGAACAATTCTAGGAATATATTATATTAAATAGATTTTAATATTTGAATAAATTTCCCTTCCATTACATCAAACAAGCCCAAATTAATTTTCACGCATATGCAATTTTCTTTAAGAATATCGAAAAATATTCTGAGAATTAAATGAATTGATAAAAATCAAATGAGTCTATCTTAAAATTAAATGTTCTATTTTAATAAATATCAGACTTAAAATATATAAAAGTTTAAAAGAAGTTATAAGTTAAAAAAAAATGGTCTCAATTCGCAGAAGGCTTCCAATCTTTTTTTTATTTAAATTTAAATATTAAATTCTAAATAAAATAAAAATCTATACAATTTTAGTATTTATACTATTATATTTTCAATATAAATTTAGAATTTATAATATTGTCTGCCATTAAAAAAGAATTTAACAAAAAAATAAAAATGATGTCCCTTAAATACTGTATTATTCTTAAAATTTTATTGATTTCGGGATTCTTTGAATTGATAAATAGAAAAAAAATCAATTCAATTTCAATTTGGAAATCAATTTAAATAAAAATTGTAATCATGGTTATCGTTTTATTTAATTTAAATACCAAAAATATTTCATTAGACGAAATAATTTAAAAAATTAATAAGAATTTTGTATTGTATTGCAGAATGTGTTTAAATTTATTCACGGAAAAAAAAAAGAATTTTGAATCTATAAGATTTAAATAAAAATTACAATGGCAAACAGCATTGATTATTTATAATTCAAATAGCACTTGAATAAAAAATTTGAATCTTAATGAATACTTAGAAAATACAGATGTAATTTAAAAAAAGGGCTTCCTACGAATGTTCGCAGCTCAAAATTCAGTTTTCCCAAAATTCCGTACTATTTTAGTATTTAAGTTTTTAAATTAAATTTGAACGGTTCGAGAGTTGCAAATAACCAAATTATGTACTAAACCAGTAATGAAACAACAGTAAAACACATAAAGTAAACAAGGCAGAACACTCTTGTACTAAATTTCAAGTTTCTATCTTTACGAATTTCGAAAATTTGCTTATTAGGCTTTGGAAGGCATGCAAACATCACCATTTCAATTTTTTGCAAAATTAAAGAAGATAAATGAAACAGGATAGAACTGCCTTGTACTATATTTCAGGTTTTCAGTGTTATTAATTTTGGAAATATGTTTCTTAGATATTGGGAAGTGTGAGAGAGGTACCCGAACTACCACTCCAATTGATCACAAATTCATGGACCCAAAGAAAAGAAATACAACTGCAATTGTATCAAATTTTAAAGTTTTATCATTATGTGTTTCGAAATTGTGCTTTGATCTTAGTTCCATCGAAAGCTTCCAAAATTATGACCCATTTTTCGATTTCGGCCATTTTTAATCGTCGTCTTTGTTTTGCCATTAGTTATCTGAAGTATAAATTTTTTTCAAGAGAGCATCATTAGATTTTGATTTATAATTTCATAAATATTCTTTCAAGTCTTGTGATGTGTATTGGAGGTACCCGGATTTTAGGGAGACAAGAGAAATAGGAAAGAACACCTTTATACCAACTTTGAAGTTTCTAACTTTATTGGTTTCGGAAAATACTCGACTGGCCTTGGCTTGATTGGAAACTTCCAGAATCCGAACTTATAGTAAGATTTTAGCCAATAGCAATTCTCCTCTATCTATATAACACTTGAAATAAAAGTGAGATTTAAGTTTCCTACACTAAAAGAACTTTAATTCTCTTGAAGATAATTTTGCTTAAATTTTTATTATTCAATTTTTTTTTTAATTTATTTCTAATTGTAAAATAAAATACTTCATCAATATTCTATAAAACAATGTTACAATAGTAGTATACATATATAAATTATAATACAATTTGTATTTTCTATACTTATCCAAAAATTAGTTTATATACTAGATAAAATTCTTGAATAAAATTTTTTTTTTGCAAAAATTGTATATTTTGTTTTATTCCTAAATTTTCAAATATATTTTTCAGAATTTAATTTAGAAATAATCCCATTATTAAAAGCAATTATTTTATATGAAAATCTTTATTATTAAGTTATTTTTCAAAAATAAATTCTTAATCTATACTAACTATGTGTAGGTGTATAATGTTACGATCTATAATTAAGTTTGCTTTTACTCATATGAAAGTAAAAAATATTTTTATATGATTTTAAATTTCATTCTAAGTAAATTGATTATTTGATTAGGGTTCAGGTAACCTGATTTGCAAGAATGGGAGCAGATTAACTTTATAGAACTAAAGCAAACTGGGGTCCAAAATGAAACGCATAACAAATGAGAAGTTGCAGAAATATATACATTTCCGAACAAGACCAAAAGAAGTTGGTGAGACATTGCCAACATGTAAAATAAATATTCCACAACTCAAGCAATTATAAATACTTCGAACACTTAATAATGATGGCAATACTCATACCTCTAAATTCATTTTTTTCATGAAATGCATCAATACTAAAATATATAGTATAGAAAATTCAACACAGCCAAACAAATCGAAATTCGAAAATAAGGGGAAATAAATAATATGAATAAAATAATTATATAATATATAAAATACTTTAGCAAATATGCCTAAAAAAACTTGGGCAATTGCATAGAGGTCTCACTTGTACAAAAATATTAAATAAATTATTATAAAGTTAATTTTGGAATTTTAATCACAGAAACCAAAAACTGAAGTTCCTTATGCTTCCACAATTTTTTTTAAAATCCAAAATATAAGAAATCCCCGTTCCCTGGGACCCAGTTGTCTGACCAACAGAATTTAATAAAGTAATCACCGATTTTTTAGTAGAACTTAAATACAACCAAAAAAAATTTAAAAAGTTCGACTTTTAAGCCCGCCTCAACAAATAGCCCTTAAAAATTAAGATGCCATTTTTTTGGATTTTTTTTAATTTTTTGCTATGTTTAAGTGTTTGGCACACAATCGGGGACTATATTTATTTAATTAAGTCGATCCGGTCCGGATCCGGAAGTAAAGTTTCAACCCAAGATAAGAGGGCTGGAACTTTATTTCAATTTTGAATCGGAATTGTTCCGAAAAAAACTTTATTTTTTGATCAATTATGTAATATTTGTATAAATAATGGATTCAATTCAGAGCAAAATTTTTTTTGTTCTCTTCAGAAGAAGTTCCGGAGAGAACAAAATGTTAAGGAGTTGCACCAATATCGTTTCGTTGCGGACACCTCATGTTAAAGTTTTACCCACTACATATCCGGTATGTGTCCTACCTTATTAATTATTTTTCTTTTCTATTCTAATCCGTTTCCTACACTTGGGTCTATTTCCATCTAATCTTCGTCCATGTTAAACATAACCTGTTCAAATTTTTAAATATGAAAAAAGGAAAGTTAAAGTTGAACAACTAAAATAAAGGAGGACTGCGGCTCTGAAACGGTTTGAACTACAGAAAAAAAATTAAAATTTATCCGCAATACCTATCTGTAGTAAAAAATTCCATTGACCGTTTGAAATAAATGTAGTAAGCACCCAGACAGACGCATTTTAAAATTTTAAAACATAAATTCGGTGCATTTTATAGAAAGAAAAGAAACATTTTACATAATATAATATTAATTTACATTGTTATAAAAATTATAAGGATTTACAGTTAAATATCATCTTTGATAGGAATATAAGAATTCAGTATTTTTATAGTACAAAAGTATGTATATAGTAACTTTAAAGAAAGTTCTTTGAAATTTTACTTGTGGAATTTTAATAATTCTTTATTAGTTTCTACTTTTTCTTACATATATGCGTACGCCCTATTTGCATACTACATAATCAATACCTTGTTTACCTTAAGATTTATTTGTATGTGGCTCTGTTAAAAAACATCATTAATCAAGCAATCTTCCGTTTCTTTTAAAGTTTGAATCAAGTTTTAAAGTTAAAAAGATGAATTTCCATCAAACTTCAGGACAGGTTCAATAACAGAAAGAGATGATTTATTTAGTTATTTAAATACAATCTCCTAACACATACAATGCGATAAGTGAGTGGTTCAGCCTTTTCTTTTCAGATGGGAGATAAGAGATAATATTAATGTAAAATTACAATGAAGCTACTCTAACTCAACATTTCAGCTAGATATTAATCTCTCATTTGAAGAAGAAGCCAGTTCCAGACTCGCTTCATTGTAATTTTCCAAACTCGAATATTTCCTCAATTCCAGACTCGGATACTAGTAAAAAATTACTTTTATTTCATTCTCGATTCCATTGCATTTCCATTCGTCGTTTAAGAGATGATCTCTTCCAGTTGTTGAACCTGTCCTGGAGCTTGTTGGAAAATCATGTTTTTAACTTCAACACTTGGTGTAAAATTAGGTTTACAAAAATTGAATGATCCGGCGATCAGGAACTAACTTTTTTCCTCTAAAAAAAATAACTATTTTGAATAACTTCCGCAAAATCAGTAACAACGACTAGATATATTTGTATTTATTTTGAGTCTAAAGTGTATTAAATAATTCCAAGATTTGTTAAGTAAATTTCATTAAAATGAAGTAAATAATAAAATTATTCCTTCCTCATATTCGCTGTAGAATAACTTTTATTTATTCTTATACAGTTTCTAATTTAAATGGTAATGTACGTTATTTCCAAGGGATCTAAGAAATTCCAAAAATATTATTACAGTTGTATAATTATGCAATTACAGAATAATACAATGTTATGTATATTCATATATTTTTCAAATTACTTTTGTTACTTTGTGGGTTAAATTAAGTTTTAAAAACCTTCAAGAAATTGCAAATACTTTATTATATGAGTATAGACTTTTTTTTGATCCTATGTACAAAGTTGTTGAAAACATTTTATATAAAATTCTATACTTTATGTTATACGTTCAAAAATGCAATTTTGTAATAATATTTTTTTTTTTTTTTTTTTTTTTTTAAGCGCTAACTGTTCAACTGTTAGGCTAATAAGCCTGTCTATACCATAGGTACATGTTGGAACAGGGGTTCATTAAAAGTTCAAAAGTTCAAATAAAGGATTATTTGAGAGTAAAAGAAGTAACAACATTGTTAAGAGTTTATGAATGAAATTTTCTTAAGGAATGTGCGGTAAAAAAAGTGAATATATGTTCTCTGGAAGTCGTAGGTTGGCAAAGTATAAACATCATATAACATTATTGGTAGAAATACTTTTACTAGAAAATATTAATAAAATATAATGATACATTAAAAAACATGTTAATTAGAAAAAACTAGTTTTTTTTCTACATCAAAAGAAGTAATGGAAAAATTCAAGGGTTTTAAAAACAACCCACATTTTTTAAATTAAACAATGTTCCATAATAAGTTTTGGGTAAAGAGTAGGTAAGTTGAAAAATAATTCTTAAGACTTTCTTAAAATTTTATTTTATAAGCTAAAATTGTAAAAAATCAAGAAAATAAAACACTTTCTTCAATTTTGAGGAAACCCTTTTATAATAAAAAAAAAAAAACGGCAACACTTGTTAAATATAATTTTCGAAATTAAATTAATGAATAATACGACAAAAAAAGTTGGTCATAAATTCAAGTAGTACAGATATTTGAAATTAGCAAAATTTAAATTTTGACCCTTTAGAAAAATTATTTTCCGAAATGAGTCATACTTCGTTCTATGGATTCAACTGCTCACATAATTTAAAGTTTCAGTCAAAAATTTTGCAAATACTCAGTATGCAAATACTGGGTGTAACGTAAATTAAAATACAGTATGGCAACACTATTTATGTTTATGAAACTTTACATATGTTTATGAAACAAGCTGTCATTAGGTGTTTCTAAATTAAAATGTGTCTTAAAGAACTTCTGTTTAGAAAATTTTTATACAGAACTTTTTTGAATTAGGGTAGTAAAGAATAGGACTACAGAAAAAATTAAATGTATAATGTTGCCTTATAATATTTTAATTTTCTGTTATTTATCATATTTTATTTCATTTGGCTTAGAAATTTTGTTAAAATCCGGATAAAAGGGCAGAATGGAAATACATTCTTATATCTCG
Source organism: Dolichopus griseipennis (assembly GCA_963082915.1). Taxonomy (NCBI): domain Eukaryota; kingdom Metazoa; phylum Arthropoda; class Insecta; order Diptera; family Dolichopodidae; genus Dolichopus; species Dolichopus griseipennis. Next base: position 343,477,429 of record OY720441.1, read on the forward strand.
ATAAAATATCTTTTTCATTTGGTTTAATAATAGAGTTACACTTTTTTCACAATTTTTTGATAATGTGCTTAAATGTGTGAAAAAATTATTAAAAAATTGAGTGATTATAAAATAATTATGAATTTAATTCAATTGAACATAGTAATACATTTTAATATCAAAATCTTTTAACGCTTATATTAAATTTTCAGAAAATATTCTGTGAGTTTTAAAAACTGAAATGAACTAATTCATGAACATTTAAATTATTACAGATTCCTCCACTTCTAGCAATAAATCCACATAAGGACAGATAATATTAAATTAATCTGCATATTCCATTCCTTTTATCAAACTTTCACTTTAATGACAGTACTCGTATTATATCGTGCATTTTATTTATTTATTTTTGCGTTCATTACTAATTAAATCTATAATTTATTTAAATTATAAAATTAGTTTTTGCATATCGTTTTTTTAACAATCTTTATTTCAATTTTCTTTTACTTAAATTTCGTTTAAAAGTCACTAAATTTTCTTCAACAATATAAATTATAAATATTATATGGTATAAATTCATAAATGATAAAAAAATGAATACTTAAAATGACAAATTTAAAAAAATAAAAATAACTCTAAAAAAAAAACCTTTCAACGAAAGATTCATCCAGAAAAAAAATGAATAAATAAAACATTTCAAAATCCAAAAAAAAAGGAAAAAAAACATATGCTAAAATTTACTAATTTGACACATTTCTTTTCTCTGCTTTAAGATTACATTTCTTCTGATATAAATTTACATCTTAATTTATTCCCTGTAGTGTTGACACTTTGTCATTGTGACATGGCCATATAGTAAATTCTTCAAATTGAATCAAACATTTTATATCACACACAGAAATTCCCTAAGTAGATACTAAAACTTAGTGAAATACTCAAAGAGTATCGAGTGCTAGCACTGAAGAAGTCTGCACGTCGTAGACGAAATACTGGTATTTGTAAAAATCAATAATTTTAGTGAAATTAAAAGGAAACTACTCGTTTTTTATTTCTTTCACTCAAATAGTAGTTTAAAAAGATATTGAACTAACTGGCGCTTCCAAAAATGTTAGTTGAATCTATTCAATATTCAAAATCACGAATAAGAGTATAAGCTGACATATAGCAGAGTACAAGATAGATTTAAATAATTTTCCAAAATTCAAGAAAGGTTTTAATTATGAGTTCTAATTTCTATTTAGAAATAGAATCAAGTATAATAAATATAATAAGCATTTATAAAACCTTGTTACACCCTTGACCGAAGATTGAAGAAATTATATTAGAATAAATCTACACAACCCAGTCAAGAGCTTTGATACAATAATACAGTTTTATTTAAGTTGAAAATCTGACGAATGGCGTAGTGGTAAAGGCGTCTTTCATGTGGAAGGTCTCGGGTCCAAACCCCGGTCAGATCATATCTAATAAAAAAATATCGTAAAATTGTATAGTTATATAACGTAATAGTTTATATCGTAATATAAAATAAGATTTAATAGAAATATATAAATAATTCTTGTGTAAGATTATAGATGGCGCACAAAGTTAACATTTGTGCATTCATATTTCATATTCTTATACAATAGCTACAGCAGAGCAATCAACGGCTTAGTAAATATTATGATTAAAGAAACTGAAGCCTAGTTTAAAATAAACTTGGTGAATGCCCTATACTTCTTAAAGGAGTGGAAAAAGAAAACAACAAAAAAAATTTTAGGTGTAAATTGATAAAAACAATAACAACTTTAGCCTGCAAATTTCCTAGTTATCAATTCTAAAGTATGTACAAGCTTTACTTTAAATTTAACCCCATATTCTGAAAATCTAATTAGCATAAGATACAAAGATTAACTATTATGAGTATTAAAAAAATTCTACAGTACCTACCATCAAATAGTAACAATTTTCTTAAGCTGTCAAGGTATCAATTCTAACATAACGCTCCTAACAAGTTCAACACGGTATCAAAAATTTATCTATCAAAATATTTCACCTATTATATCTAAAATACTAGAACCTGGCAACACTATTTTCATTATATAATTTTCACATACTTTTGTTTTTATAAATGCCTTTTTTATGTTAAAATATAACGGTAAATTTTGCATATTCTGTCACTATATGTAATCATACATACTTATACAATACAATGTTCAAGTTTAAGTGGAAATTTAGTTTTTCTTTAGTAAAGCGCAAAGTCTGTGAAAAAGTCAGTCAAAAAAAACAAAAAAAACAAAATCAAAATAAAAATACAACATTTGAGAATATCTTTCTGCAAAATTAATTTTATGTTTTATTTTTTTCTTAGATGATGAGATGTATTTTGAGTTTGGGGACGTATCTAAGGATCTTTCTACATGTTATGTAACATTATGTAATATCATCTTCTATTTTACATAATCTTGAAGATTTTCTTAGATTTTTTTTGTCGTCTATTAAATTTTGTATTCCACAGTTTGTTTCTTTTTTTTTTTTAAATTTTATTTACATAAGATATTTTTCCAACGTTATTAAATAAATATCTTTTTTTTTGTTTTCCTTCTCTTTCTTTATTTTTTTTTATTTATGTTTATTTTTGTAATTTATTTAATTTTCTGAAGCACTTTAAAAATTTTTTTTTATTTTTTGTCTTTTTTTACTTTAAAAAAAATTTAAATAGAATTTAAATAGAATTTAATTCGTTTAAGAAAACGCGCTAAAATAAAAGTTTTAATATTATTTAAAATAACAGCTAATAAACTGTAACCACGTTTAAGTCACGTGTTGACCGGGAAAATGAAATAAAAAATTAATTTTGTATTTTAACTTTATGTTATAAAAGTTAATTTGAGGAAGAAAATGTATTTAAGTAATTCAAATAATTAAATTTTGAAATTTTTATTATAAATGATAAATTTGTTTTTTGAAATGAATTGAGAGATGGTATTCAATGCGCCAATTAACTATAATGTATTGCAAAATTATTTGAAATTGCATTAGAATTAATTTAATAAATTTCCTTTTTTTTATTTTGGATATTTTTGGTATTATTTATTTAGTTTGTAAGGATTATAAGAAGAGCCAAATTAACCAAATTCAATTGTTTTCAAAAGAGCTTGGCTGTTGTTAAAATTTGAAGAAAGAGTCCTAGAACTGTGAAATTTACAGGAAATGGCTAAGAGAGTATGAGAATTAAGGCAGTTTATTGGAAGTATGGCTCTAACGCGGATACATTTATATTAAACTCATATATTCCTGTTCTTTGGGAAGAAAATGATTTTCCAGTGTGGTTTTCGTCGAATTTGGAAATTAGTTTGACTATTAGTTTGACTATAGGAACCTCGGTGGGTTACGGAGTAAGCATTAGGCTGGATGGGGTATATTCTGTGCAGGTTATGAAATATTCTATTGAAATATTATTTTTCTTTTCAAATCCCCTTGGTGACCAAATATACATTAAAATATACAAACATATAATATATGCAAAATAAATAATATTACTTATAAATTGAATAAATTAATATGCACAACGGGCCCAAGGCTACGTGTTGGGATGGCACATGCTTTTCCCCTCTAATAAACAACATTAGTTCCACTGAAATTTACAATTTATGAAAAAGAAAAACTACTTCCATTCTACAAATTTGACACGAATTTTTTTAAGTGCGAATTTCTTTTACTATCTTAATTACTGACTGATACTATTATAGGCTCAATTGATATTTTATTGCCTTCTTGATGCGATTAAAGATCGTACTAATAAACTAACTCAACACCCATTGAGACTTATAAAGTGGTCAACTTTAACTCACCATCCATTTAAACTTAACAGAATAACGGGCGACTTTACCACACATAGGAATTTGGAATGATTTGCATTTAATGGGAGATGGGGAAAATAGTTTGTGATATTAAGAAGAAAGTTGTTAATGTTTTTTAAAGCATAATTGGGAAAAATTCAAATGGAAACCCATAAGCCAATAATGTGTACCACAATTTGGATATGTGATTTATAAAAGAGTTTCTATAGTTTGAAATAGCTGTACAGGACATTAAAAAGACGGGAAAGGGAACAGTTTTTTTTTGTATCTTATCCAGAAATATTTAAAGCATTAAAACTTATCCTGATATAACCTCCATACAAGAAACTACCAGAAGCACAAAGCGATGCGAGTTATTAAGGGACACTTTGTTTTTGTTAGAGAATATTAGTTAATAGGAAAATTTCCAATCCCAGCAATCTTATTTAATTTTTTTTAAAAAATTCCCAAAGATATTACAAAGAATAATAAAAAAAATTTATTTGTTTGCTAGTTAATCTTTATTGCATAATCTAAGAATAACTTTTATTTTTATTTGTGCAATAAATTTCGAAAAATTCAAAAGAAAATTTAAATTCGAAAAATTTAACGCCTAAAACCCCCAATAAAACGATAATTTAACTGACTTTTAACACATAAAACTATGTAAATTGATTTTGTTATTAAAAATATTTTAATATTATATAAAATTAGTATATAGTCCTGTTATAATAATGTTTTGGTATCGTATAAATTATTTATATACATTTTTTCAAATTACCATTATTTATATCTTAAGTTGTAAAAATTTTACGGTTTTTAAACAATTTTGCAAAAAAAAGAGTTAAAGTGCTAAAATTTAAATAACACATTAAAATCATTAATGATTTTAAATATTACCTTATTAAAATATACAAAGTATTTTGTATTTGTCTGTATTCTAAGTTTGTAGTAATAAAAAATTTTATTATTTGTCATAAGAAATTCTATAGCAAATTTATATGAGTATGTGTAATTAGTATATGTGTTTGTTTCTAAATTGATTAGCATAAAAGTGAAAGGGTGTTTAATCAAAAAACGAAAAGATTATTTTAAATTATTATGACATAATAGATTATACAACTCTCTCCTCAATTTACTTAATTAAATAAGTCAAGTTAACAATTCAAAATATAAAGATTTAATTATTTACCGTTATCGCAATTAAGAAATAAAATTATTTAATACGTCAAATGACTCTGTGAAGCAAGTCCCAATAATAAAATGTTTCCAATCCCTGAAAATTGTGCTTCGAAAATATAGCGTAAGTTTTCATTGAAAGTTAAGGGAATTTTTTATTATAATTTCTTTTGGAGTTTAAGCACTTTTATCATAACGCCACTTTTAAATAGTTAACGAATTTAATGAATTGATAAGTTTTTCTTTATAATAATGAAATATATAAAATTTTTTATATGAAATTCAAACTTGCCCATTGTTAAAATGCTTGATTTTACTTAAAACGAGGAAGATTATAGTTGCCCTTGTCAAATATTAGATACCCGTACATACCCACTAACTGTTGTTTATTTTCCATATGCTATTATAAATATAATAAATGCTATTATAAAAAAAAATATAAAAAAGTAAAATAGTTAAAAAAAAATTTAACTTATTATCCCATAATTTTTGCTTAAAACAAAAATAAATAAAATAAAAAAAAAATTAAATTTTTAATTCATTATACCATAATTTTTGCTTAAAAACAAAAAAAAAAAAAAAACCATAAAAAAAAAAAATAGCCCACCCCAAAAGTTGGTCCGGGCGATGTCCAACTTTGCCAACTAACTTGCCCTATTATTTTACCTGCCCAGTTTTAATTTTAACCTCGTAGCTTCATTAGATTCACAGTTATCGAATTGACAACTTTGTATGGCAGCTGCCCGAAAATGGGGTCGTAACATTTTGAAACTCCATATAAGTGCTCGATTCATTATATAACTAACAGTGTGTAATTTTCATCCTCGTAGTATACTCAGTTTCCAAGAAATTCATATTGGTGCAAAGAGTTGTATGGCAGCCCCCCGCAAATGAAGCCGCCGAAAATTTTGAAACTTCATATAAGCTCTTGATTCATTATAAAACTAACCGTGTGTAATTTTCGTCTTTCTAGTATAATTACTTTTGAAGAAATTTATATTGGTTTAAATAAGTTGTGTGGCAGCTCCCCGAAACCTTGGTCTGGTCTTAACCAAAAAGAATAGGGAACCTTAAAAATGTCCAAAAAATGTTTTGTGTGAATTTCAAAACTCTAGCTCAAATTTTTCAATTCTATCTCTTTTAATTAATTTTTAATTCACGAATATATTAAACCTAAGCAAAGTAAGCATCATATAATCATATTGATAAAATGATTCATTCAAAATATTACACATATACATATTATATGAATCTTCTTCTATATATATAAAAGCGAAAGTTTGTTTGTATGTTTGTTTGTTTGTTTGTATGTAGCGAATAGACTCCTAAACTGCCCAGCCGATTTTCATGAAAATTTGTATATAGGGGTTTTTGGGTACGGAAAGAAATCGTGGCCCAAAAATTTTGCTCTAACGGACCGCCAAGTTGGGGCTGTGGTGCAAGTATTTAAACTGCTTTGTTCTAAAATGAAAACGGTTTGACCGATTGACTTCAAATTTTGTATACGTGATGCTCTTTGAGAATTGAGTAGACACTATTGACAGTTTTGGAATTTGTTAACCCATGTCGGGCCGACGGGTGGTCAAAAAAAATTTTAGGTCCAAATTTTGTCCGATTTTACGAAATTCTGCTTTGGCTTAAAAGAAAGCCCCAAAAAAAATTTTGTTGAGTTCCATTAACCCATTGCGGCCCAACAGCTTTTTATAGGTTTTTTCAATATTTTACTCTATATTCGAAACGGTTTGACCGATTGACTTCAAATTTTGTATACGTGATTCTCCTTGAGAATTGAATTGATACTATTAACAGTTTTGGAATTTATTAACCCATGTTGGGCCGACGGGTGGTCAAAAAAAATTTTGTGTCCGAATTTTGTCCGATTTTATGAAATTCTGCTTTAGCTAAAAAGAAAACCCGCAAAAAAATTTTATTGACTTGCATTAACCCATTGGGGCCCAACAGCTTTTTATAGGTTTTTTCAATACTTAACTCTAAATTAAAAACGGTTTGACCGATTTTCTTCAAATTTTGTATACGTGCTACCCTGTGGGAATTGAGTTGACACTATTAACAGATTTGGAATTTGTTAACCCATGCCAGCCCGACCGTTGGTCAAAATAATTTTGGAAGCTAATATTATCAAAATTTGCGAAGTACTGCTTTGGCTAAGAAGAAAGCCTCAAAAAAATTTTGTTGAGTGATTTGGAAGCAAATTACTTCCAATTTTGCGCAATACTGCTTTGCCCAAAGAGAAAGTGTAGTTCCGTTAACCCAGTGGAACACAGTGGCTTTTAATAGATTTTTGCGTTACTTAACTCTAAATTAGAAACGATTTAACCGGTTTACCTCAAATTTTATATGTGTGAAGCAACTTGAAAATGGAGTTGAGTCTGTTAACAGTCGGTCCTACGATTTTTAAAAAAATTTTTTTTGGAAGTATATTACTTCAAAATTTGAAAAGTAGTTTGTACTGCTTTGAATTACAGAAAGTTTCAAAAATTACTAGAATAATCCTAGAAAAATCGTTTTAAAAAGATTGCTTTCATACATTTTAAAATTTACATGTGGAAACCGTGTGTAAGTTTTGTGTTAACTTTTTGCAGTAACATCAACTTCAATTAAACCTCCATTGAGAGGCGCAGCAACGCGCACCGGGTATTAGCTAGTATACATATATAAATTATTTATGAAGCCATTTACTTAAAAAAAATCTTTGTGTTCTTTTTTGCTTATCTTACATTTTTTTTAAACTACGCATCATTTAAATCATATGAAATCGTAACTCGAAATCGTTATCTACAAAAAAAAACAAAAACAACAAAACAAAACAACAAAAAAACAAAATTCATATAATTTCATGTTAAATACAAGATGCATAGCAAAATTTCAAATTTTTATATGAAAATATTGGAGTTAAAAAAGTTAGTTGTTCGAGAGCTACCCGAAGTTTTGGTCAGATCTTAACCAAAAAAAATAGAGAACCTAAAAATTGATTGAAAAATATTTTGTGAAAATTTCAAAACTGTAGCTCTTTTAGTTTTTGAGTTATCGTGCTGACACACAGACGGACGGACAGACACACATAGCTAGATCGACTCATTTTTCGATTCTGAGCCGATACGTACCCTTGACACTATATCTAGCTCGTCTTGATCGATGCGTTACAAACGGAGGAGCAAATCTAATATACCCGATGTCATATATGTATGCACGGGTATAAAAAGGAACATATAATTTTAATTTATATTATTTTAATTTACAAATTTAAAAAAGAGTATTAATTTTTATATTTGGCGCCTTTAAGTATGCAATTTTTATTTTAAGTTAATAATTAACAATGAATGAATTTTTCAATCCTCGAATAATTTTAGGAAAGGGGTTAAATAATTGGTAACAGTAGGAAATAAATAATTGGTAACAGTAAATAATTGGTATACACTAGGTAACTTTGACACTAATTGAATATGGTATCAAAATTTTCATATTCAGATATTCAAAATAAAATATGTTAAATTAATGAAGTTTATACTGTAGTTTACTAGTGACGAAAGTAAGATGAGGATTACAAATGGACGAGATCGGAAAATGGGTTCGGAATCTAGAAGCTTCCGATCGAAACAATGTAATATTTTAGACATTTGAAACTTTAAAATTATTAAAATTATTTCTTTTTGGATTTTAGAAAAGATTTCAAAAATGTTAACTACTTTAAATTTTAATTCGTCAGAGGATTTACAGTTTTGTATCTTTAAATCGCAATAAAATGTCTTCAAATTCATCTAACGATATATATTACAACTTCAATAGGTTTTCTATTAAATATTTGAACTGCTTAATAATGACTATAGTTGCAATATATAATATATCCTAAACTTAGACAACATAGCAGTCTGGTAACAAGTCAATTCCCGCCCGAACCAGACTGCTAACAAGTGGCAATATTGTTAATCATTGCGTCCAATCACAGTTTTTAATAATCAATGACATAAGTGTCATATTATTTAGCGAATCGATATTAATCGTACATCTAATTTCAACATTTTTGGTTAAAACAATAATCATTACTGATGGACGGCAAAGAGACTTTACTTCCAAAAAAATATTAAATTCTTCCTATAAATAATAATTCTTCCACTTAAATTTGGTTCTACTCTAAAGTTCTATAAACTTTTAAAAATCAAAACGCTTAATATAAAAAAAAAAAAAAATTTTCCAAAAGTGTTTGGAATAGAATTGGTTTTCTATTGTTCTCTCCTTCTCCTTTATTCTCTTTTTTCATTTCAACAAATAAATAAATGATAAACATATGTTTTGGAGAAATTGCAGAACTGTGAAGAGTAAAAAAAGTTTTTATTTTAATTTTTTGCTCAATCGAATTTCTATTTTTTGTATCGTGAAAACCTGTCAAAAGTCGTTTTAAAAGAGAAAAAAGAAAAGGGATAAAATAAATGAAAACTTTAGAAAAAGAAAGATATATATTTTTTTTCTTTATATTTGATTTATATGTTTGTCTGATTTTGTTTGGTTTTAATTTATAAAAACGCCTCTTGAAACAGTGTCCTTGAGACTTCCATATTTATACAAACATACAATAGTATGAGTTGAATATATATTTGTACAAAATAATATAAAACATTTTGACATTGTTAATGGCAAAAAAGATTTTCACGATATTTAAAATCAAAAAAAAAGGTTAAAAACAGGTATCGAAAAAAGTAAGGGTTTTTAAAAAGATACATAAACGGCGGGCCAGACCAAAAAACTTTCTGGAAACAAAAATTTTTATTTTTAAGATTTAACTTCTCTCAAAAAATAGGATTGCCATACTGTGCAAAATTCTTGAACCTAATAATTCATATTTTAAGTTCTTAATTAAAATTCTTTCAGAAGATATAAGAGTTCAAGAATTTTGCACAGTATGGCAATCCTATTTTTTCCCCTTATATAACTCCTCTTGGGAGCATAGTGCTTCCACTTGGCATCTCCATCTCACTCTGCTTGTTGCCGTTTTTTTTACATCGTTCCAAGTTAGATCTCATTTCCCTAGTTCCAGAAATACTGATCGTCTCCTGGTGTTTTTTGTACGACATCTTGTTCTTTTTTCTGAGGATTACATAATACATATTTATAAAGCATATAAAAACAACTTTTGTTTGGCCTTTCCATATTTAAAGGATTTCTAATACATCCTTTATTACACCAATTTAAATACAGCGCTTTTTTATACTTCGGACAGCTGCAGCTCCCTAACGGGTGGGCAATAGAAAAACATTTTTCCATAAAATTAATTTTTTTAGAATCCCTACTCATGGTTAAAATTTGTTTCCTTTGTTTCAAACAATGTAAAAGTTTTGTAAAAATATGGATGGACAGAGAAACAGAGTGCAATTATATAGGCACATTTTTTTCAAAATTTTTTGAAAATATGCAAAAAAAAACCCAAATGATAACATTAAAATGTCAAATAATTTTAATCTCCATATACTAGAGTTAAAAAAATTTAAAGTCAATAAAACCTTCAATAAATATTTATTTATGATTAAAATAAATTTAAAATTTTTGAAGATATCATTATACCCAAAGGTTGAAAGATATCAGATACAAGCAAAATGTCGCGGTATATTAATATTACTCCTCCGTTTGTAACGCATCAATCTAGACATGCTAGATATATTGTCAAAGATATGTTTCGGATCGGACACTATAAAAGAGCGATCCCGCGGAGTGTCAGCACGATAACTAAAAAACTAAAGGAGATGGAGGTTTTAAATTTACAAAGTAATTTTTAAACAATTCTATTGTTTTTGGTTCAAATCGGACAAAGGCTACAAATTTTTTGAACTAATATGAATATCTTCAAAACTAATAACTGAAAGAAAAAAAAAACAAAATGTAGTTAAATTATTAATCGCTTAATGGTGTACTGGCTAGGACTTCGGACTTTTAATCAATTCGCTCGGTTTAAAACCAGGTCGGAACATATCTTTTTTTTTATTTATTCTCTTTGTAATTAAATATAATTATTTTTTATATGAGAACTCTCATTTACGATATTTTAATAACTATTCCTTTTTTATACCCGTATGACTACAGGTCGATTTTTATTTTAAGTTATTTTGCGTTATTATATTCAATATTCGTTTGAATTTAATTTTGACAACAAAGAGCTGAAGCCAAAATAATGGGTAAAACAACAATTGAAATAAATATTCGGCTGTATATTGTTACAAATACTGTCAAATATTTATTTGACATTTATTTTGAGAATTTTTTGAAATGAGATCAAAATCAAGGTTAATGAAACTCTTATCAACAACATTCGATATCCATCTAAATCTAATATATAAAGAAGAAAATTTGTTTGTTTGTTTATTTGTTTGTCCGGGATTCACGTGAAAACCACTGGTCCGATTGTCACAAAATTTTAAAGGAATAATTCTGGGAGCCCGGGGGGTGACATAGGCTATGTCACATTTTTATAAGTCAACAGGTTACGGCTCCAGAGCTGTTTTAAGCTTTTTCGTTTTTTGGATGTCGAGTCAAAACGGCTTGACCGATTGACTTGAAATTTTGCACAAATGTTCGTCTTAGCAACCGGAATTAGTTGTATGAGTTTGGTTGGAATAAATTAACCCATTTCGGCCTGGCGGGCTTCCAAAAAATTTTGTGTTTGCGTTTTGTGTCCAATTTTACAGGGTGGTTTCGCAGTCGAAAAGAGAATCTGGCACAAATTTTTGTTGAGTTCGGTTAACCGTTTGGGCACGAGGGCCCAATGAAGCTTTTTCAATGTTTTTGATGTCGAGTCAAAACGGTTTGACCGATTGACTTGAAATTTTGCACAAATGTTCCTCTTAGCAACCGCAATTAGTAGTATAAATTTGGTTGGAGTAATTTAACCCATTTCGGCGTGGCGGGCTTCCAAAAAATTTTGTGTTTCCGATTTGTGTCCAATTTTACAAGGTGGTTTTGCAGTCGAAAATAGAGTCCGGCACAAATTTTTGTTGAGTTCGGTTAACCCGTTTGGGCACGAGGGCGCAAAGAAGCTTTTTCAATGTTTTTGATGTCGAGTCAAAACCGTTTGACAAATTGACTTGAAATTTTGCACAAATGTTCCTCTTAGCAACCGCAATTAGTTGTACAAATTTGATTGGAATAATTTAACCCATTTCGGCATGGCGGACTTTCAAAAACTTTTGTGTTTTCGATTTGTGTCCAATTTTACAGGTTGATTTTGCAGTCTAAAGAGAGGCTGCAAAAAGTTTTAGTTAAGTTCGATTAACCCGTTTTCCACGACGACGCCATGAAGTTTTCTATAAATTTTATTTTCTTATACGATTAAAAGTATTTTATTGAAAATTTTGTACCAACATTTTAATTGAAACCCACATGGTTAATTTGGTTTTGACCTAGTTTGTGCGTTTTGAACAAAGATTCAATGAAAATTTCAGTTTTCTTCAAATGAAATCTAAAAATCAAAAAATTCAATTTCTTATATATAATGCTTAAAAACATAGTATTTTAAAACAGTTTTTCCAAAAAAAAAGCCTACATTTCTCTCATAAAATCATAAAAAAACGAGGAAGAGCGTATTACAACTTTCAGGTGAGTACTAAACAAAATATAAGTTGAAAAGCAAATTTTTAAACCTTTTCTAAACCATCGACTATATTTTATTCAAACGTTGGCAATTCAAGAAAACTACTATTGACATAGTATAATGACATAATGGCAAACTTAGTATCCCCATTTGATCAATAGTCATTTTAATTCAGTTAACATTATTCGCCGGAAACCTAACATCCTCAACTCTGTCGTCAAGGAGCACCAAATTGTCAAGAAGCACCATGTATAGAAAAATTAGAGATAATCGTTCAAACTGTTTTTTAAATTTTTGTTTCGCAATCGGTTAAAAGAACTCGACAAAACATTTTTTTAAGCATTATAAAAATTCAAATTCAAAGAAGTTGTACCTACTTTCAGAAATTGGACGTAATTTACTTACAAATTTTTTTTTGAAGAATCGTCGGGGCGGCAGGGGTTAACAACTTCCAAGTCTGTTAGTAAATTGAACTTCATTTCCAAAGAAGAACACATATACAAAATTTGAAGTTAATCGGTTAAATCATTTCTAATATATAACAAAGCAACGAAAAAACCTATAAAAAGCTGTTGGGCCACGATGGGTTAACGAAACTCCACAAATATTTTTTTGTGGCTTCATTTATAAGCAAAGTTTTTACAATTTGCAAGCTTCCGGGCAACGCCGGGTAAATCAGCTAGTCACTAATATGACTGACAATACTTCAAATCTTCAAACTTCATGTTGAAAAATCTGTTTGAGTTTAACTAAATATCAAATTCAAATCAAACTATTCTAAAATTAAATGATAGCTGAATAAAGATAATTTTAATCCATTTCCAATTAACACTATGTCAATCAGTCATGTTAATATTTTAAAAAATTTCACTCTGGTTTAAAATTTTTTTTTTCACTTTTTTTTGTATGCAGATATTTAGAACTTACATTATATGAACGATAATATAAGTAATCTATAAGTACGTAACTATGTTATATATGACATAAATTTGTTGCAAATATTAGTTTCCGTTACTATAAAAAACTCTAGTGTTCATTTTCAAAAATTTTATATTGTAAGACATGCACAATTTGCCAACTTATGCAATTACGTAGGATAGAATTTATCACTAATGTAGAATCAACATGTGAATTCAACGATTACAATAGATTAAAGAATAGTTAACCATATTGTTAAAAGTTTTTTTTAACTTTTTATTTTATATTATGGTGCATATACAATAAGACATCGTACGTCAATTTAATTATAAATTCAACATTTTGATGCAGTGATTTCTTGTTTTTTTTTTTTTTATCATAAACTAAAATCGTTTTAGAAATGGTTGATAATTCTATTATTTTGATTAGAATTTTATCTAAAACATGGTAAACAGTTTTAGCATAGACATGGTAAAATTATTTTCAATAACGTATTAACGTCGATGCAAAAATTTTTAAAAATACAAGTGAAACCAATCATTAAAAATAGTTACTTCATAAGGATAGTATATCATACGCCTGCATAGGTCTGTCAATAATGTCATTTGGCTGTATTTTTTTTTTTTTGGGGAGCTTTCCGTTTTTTTATTTGATTTATTCAGTCTTATTATCTCGCTGTACTCCATTTTATGTTTACCCAGAACATAATATAGAATAGAATTATACATATATTTTTCAGAGACTCTGAATTAGAAAGCATTTCCGAGCTGTTAATATTAAAATGAGTCAAGTGATAAGATAAGCAAAAAAATTCAGTAAAAAAAAAAAGATTTCGTAAAACCGACGGAATTTTAAATTTCAATAATATTTAATTGAATTCTCAGATAAAATGGGAAGAAGAATTCACAAGGATACACAAATTATTTCGATTACATTTCTTGAACTCTTCGGTAATATTAACGAATATTTTGGATCCACTCGTTGACGTGATGCAAAAAGGAGACTTTTTTTTTGGCAATAGGCATTTTTTTTTGACATCTAGACATTTGATAATACCTAGTAGGCTAGTATATGTGTATATTGACAGATGGATCAATCTGTATTTGACATTTAAAACAAATTTGCATCTTACAAGCTTCTTATAGAGAATACAAAAAATTTTGCATCTCAAATGAGCGGAAGGGTGCGACAATGTCAACGAATACGATATATATTTTCACCCAATTAAATGTTTTCATCAGGTATGTATTGATTTGATTGATCACTCATAGTAAGTCACTCAAAATCCGATTTTTGTATATTTATAATACTAGTAGATTGTCATTTGTCTTTCATTTTGACCATTTCTACTCAACAACATCAAATTTTTTTTTACATATGAATGTTTTATTGCTCCTAAATCTCCTAAATGGGTCATTAAAATTATTAGAATGTGCAAACATTACAATAAAATTCAGATTTTAAATTAAAAATGTCATTTTGCTTAGATTTATTATGTGGAATGATTTATAAAGTGACAACACTATCATAAAATAGAGTCAAGGTTTTATTTATTCAAAAAAAAAATTTTTAAATATTTTCAGAGCTATTTGATACAAAATTATGGTATTATTTGAACTTTTTATTTACAAAAAATTTTATATTTTGGTTGAAATAATTTGAATAATTACTTTTATAGTGGGGGTTTTTATTACATTTGTTAAAAAATACAATAAAAAAAAGGGTTAAAAAGTTCAATTTTTAAAACTATAGTGTTTTTAGCCTCTTGTGTTGTTTGATTCTTTGGGTTGTTGAATAATGAATTCATTAATTTTATTATCATTTTAATGAACATTTTTAATGATAAATTTTTTTTTTTATATTCTTTATAAAATATTTTAATTTGTATTGGTGGTTCAAGTAAATAAAATATAATATTATAATTTGTATTTTAATTGCATACTTTTAGGGTGATTTATTGTTGGTATTCAAATTTTTTAAAATTTCTTTTATATTATTAAAAAAAAATGTATGCCTAATTGGGAATATAAATTAGATTTTATGATAGGAGTAATATTAATTTTGGTTTTTTTTTGGAGTTTAAAAATCCAGAAAAAGGAATTTGGTATTTAGAACGGATATGAAGAAGTGAATAATAAATAGATTCTAATTTATTTAAAACTAGCTAATACCCGGTGCGCGTTGCTGCGCCTCTCAATTGAGGTTTAATCGAAGTTGATGTTACTGCAAAAGATTTACACAAAAATTACACATGGTGTAAATGTAAATTTTAAAATGCATGAAAGAAATTTTTTTAAAACGATTTTTCTAGGATTATTCTAGTAATTTTTGAAACTTTCTAGAATTCAAAGCAGTACTAACTACTTTCCAAAATTGGACGTAATTTACTTCCAAAAAGTTTTTTTTGGCCAATCGTAGGACCGACATGTGTTACCAAACACCAAGCCTGTTAACAGACTCAACTCCATTTTCAAAGTGCTTCAAGCATACAAAAGCTTTGGAGTCAATCGGTCAAACCGTTTCTAATTCAGAGTAAAGTAACGAATAAACCTATAAAGGTTGTTGGGCCTCAATGGGTTAGGAGCATCACGCATACAAAATTTGATGTCAATTGGTCAAACCGTTTTCATTTTAGAACAAAAAAGTTCTAAAATTCTTGCACCCCAACTTGGCGGACCGTTAGAGTAAAATTTTAGGCCCACGATTTCTTTCCGTATACGCAAAAACCCCTGTATACCAATTTTCATGAAAATCGGCTGGGCAGTTTAGGAGTCTATTCGTAAACAAATAAACAAACAAACAAACTTTCGCTTTTATATATATAGATTCTACTAATGTTAGTTATTAAGATTTGACTTTGTTAACGAATTGTTTTATACGAATACTAGAGTTCTTAAAATTTTTTAAATATTAAAATTTAATAAAATCTTGTACTTTAACTTTGTTTGTGTTAATATTAGTTATATAAAGTATAATAAAATAAACCCTTATTTTGGCTTGCACACTCCGATTAGAGATTATAGTCAATGAATCCAATTGTTAAAAATTGAAAACGAAAAGTAGAGAATAATAGTAATAGAACTTTGAAATCAATTAACTTGTTATAGAGGTTAATAATTTTATAACTGAATTAATTATTCACAAAAAAAAAACACTTGTTTTATTTTAATACATATTTATGATATTTGAATTCCACTAATAAACTTATTATATTAGGACTTCCATGGCCAGACTGGAAGTTATTTTACAAAAGTTATTAGCTTCTATCTATACTAAGATTTTATTATCTAGTTTAGCATAAGTCAGCAATAATTTTGTAAATTCATAATAATTAAATATATTTTTAGATTTGGTTTTATCAGATCGATAATGTCTTAATATAAGTTAGTTTTAGTTTTAGCCTTGAAATTCTTGTTGACTTATGGGAAACACACTTACTGACTTATTATACATTCTGATATACAAAATAATATATTAGTTAAAAGTAACATGTTAATGACCTTATAAATGTAATTTTTTAAATGTAATTATTATTAATTTGTAATTATCGCCGAAATCATTTACATATAAATAAAAATGTTATTTTTTCTGAGAATTGTTTAATAAATAACAACTTTTGACAAATTAACTAACAAACGCATTTAGAGGTTTATTTGAATTCAATTGTTCAAGGTTATATTTTTGACATACAACTATGCTTATAACAGTCAATACTTAACCTAACAGTTCATTTCAATTCAATAAATTGTCAAACAATTAAGATTTTCTTTGGATATTGTTTAAAATTATTAATACTCTAGATCCAATCTCTGATTCTTTTGAAAGAATATTAGATATTCAAAAGAACTCCTCTAACGCCCATTTACAGAATCAAGTTCTTCATGGTATTAAAACATGTATTCTTTAAAAAAAATGGTTTCAATATTTAAACATCAAATATTATTAAAAAAACGAACCCAACTGTATTTACCCTTTCCCGCCTCATTCCTCTTTATTTGTTAATGAATATATATGTCTAAAAGCCCATATTTTTTTTTTTTGTCACTATTAATTAAGAAATTCAATGAATGTCCAAAAAAATTATATTTAAAAATCCCAAGAAAAAAACATTTTAAGAATTCATAACACAAATTTTTATTTGATAGGAAAATCTTCAAGTTGAACAACGTGACCAGAAATCCAAAAATCAGGTTTTTAAAAAGAATGAACAAGTATAGTAAAGGACAACGGGTTATTTCTTAATATTATGTCTGACATAAATAAATAAATCATTTTTACTTTTAATGATACTGACTTCAAAGGGTGTTAGACGATAAAAATGACGATTATAATACCTTAAATTTTATAATTTAATAACATTTTGTAACATTATAATACTTATTTACTAGTTATTATGTCTTTATAAGGGCTATGAAGTGTCGTATTACACTTAGGAGATGACTTAGGAACTATTATGTGTTTTCAGTTATCTGTTGTGTTAAATATGATTTCAAAAATAAAATGTTAAATAAGAAATGTCAAAAAAATCCATTTATAAATTTTTGGGATACAAAGTTAGATAACTATTAAAATTAAGAAATTTTGTGTTCAATAAAAATAATTTCAATTTGAGAATCGATCTAAGTATATTTTTCGATTTGAAGTAATATTTTGAAGCTTCTAATCGATATTCGATTCATTTTCAATGTTTTTAACCTTACATTATTTTGTTCAGTTTAAATTTTAAAATTAAAACGTCAGAGTATAATACATAACCTCAAAAAATACTAAAATAAAATTAGAAGATATTTTAAATTAAAAATTTCATTTGATTTTCAAATATCATTTTCAAAGCTTAACATTTTATGTTTTTACTTTTGATTCGTTCAAATGAGTAAATTCACATATTGTTAAGTATCGATTTTAAAAAACGGTTTCATTTATGATAGAGTAAAATTTAGACAGTCGTTTGACACTTGTTTTATCAGGATATGACAATTAAATAATTTTTTTAATAATTTTTTTGTATTAAAAAATATTTAAAGTCAATTTTTCAAAAAGGTTGATTTCTTACAATAGAATTCAAACCTTTCATTTATTAAAAAAATTTAAGTAAGTCATTTTTAAAATAATAAACTTAATTAAGCAAAAAATTAAGATTACAAATCACACTTCTATAATTTATTTAAAAAATTTTACATATATTTTCTGAATCATATATTTGGGGAGGAATACCTCACAGAATTTAATATAAGTATCCCATTGGTATCATAATAAATATTTTCTAAATTAAATTGAATATAACTGTGAATAAAAACAAAAAAACAAATTTGCTTTTATTTATAAACATTTACAGGTTATAACTGGGTTATACCGTATTCATTTCAAGGTTCACGCAAGACCAAAAAAATTATGATAAATGTTTAAACGTTGCTTTAAAACCTTGGACTTTCTAAATGAAAACTTATTATAACCTTATTAGAATATTTTTTATATTTGTTGTGTCCATGGCGTCCATTTTTTTTTTTTTTTTTTTTTGCAAAATTAATAAATTTCTGTCTGACGTTTATATATATTTATATATATATATATATATTATATTATTTTTCTCATTTAATATAAACGTTTAATTTTTCTTTATTATATTTTATTAATTTAATATCAAATAACATCCATTTTATGAAATTTTAGTAAAAAATAATATTTCTTTGTTTTTTTTTTCATAAATTTTGCAATGAAATTTGAATTCATTAGCTTAGAAGGAGGTTAGTAAATTATTGGAATATAAATAAAAATAAGATCAAGGTAATTTTTAATGTAAATATTGTAATGTGATCTAATTTCAAATATGGTATCTTTCAATTTCTCTTTTTAAATTATTCCTAAAGACTACAGAAACAAAATTTTACAATAGATACTTTTATTAAAGTAAAACTAGCCTCCTAAAATGTAGAAAAGAAAAAATTTATGGTAGATCTTGGAAATTTGTTACTGTGTTAATATAAAAGTAAATTGCTGGTATAAAAAACAGTTCTTTTGATGGTGGTAGATCTTTTGCATTTAAAAGTGTTTTAATATAAAAGTAAATTGCTGGATTAAGGTTAGCAAATAGAAAAACTGTTTTTCAAATAGATGAACCTCTGACCAGCTATAATCGGTTCTTAAAGTTCTTTGCAGCATTGTGGAAACAACAGATTTGAAAGATGGTTTGAGAAGAGTAATACGATTTAATAACGAACTTTGACGAAGGTCAAAGAATCAATTCCTAAATAATTATAAACTATGCATTGTTGAAGATTCATTAGTAGAAATTGTCTTCAGAATACTGAAAGACAAATATGTGGATAATTTTTTGTATATTAGGTTTAACTCATAGATTGTTTGTTTAAATACTCTGTAATATTTCTAATAATTTACAGTTTTATCAATACAAAAGTTTATATCAAATTCTAGATCCCTTTACCCCCAAAAAAAAAAACGACTTTCATATAATTATTCAGCCCGACTCTAAGAATCTACCCTCAAGAAAATATACACTTTAAAATACACACTTACTTAAAAATTTATCAAATATCTATTAAACTTCCTTTGAACTTTTATCACTTTATGTGTCACAATTTTCAATACTATATCAGAACTTTAAAAGTAGTCTTCAAAAATTTAAAAAGTAATATTCATGTTTTTCCTTTTTTCCTTTTTCCTTTTTTTGTATGTGGAAAAGTTTCCAGACATCAAAACCCTTGAGTTACAAGAGAATAATCTACCATTACTTTAAAAAAATTTTTGTAAAAATATTCGTTACTTAACAAACGCGTTATATTTATGTGTATTTTATATATGTATATAAAATTAAAATTTATGAAAAAAAATTTTCAAAAATTGCTTACACCCTATTATATTTGTAAAGTGCCGCCACTTTTGGGATCCCATTGGAGCAATAAAAAAATAAACATTATAAGAATCCCATTAAGAATTTTATTTTTGTATTTTATCTTAAAGATTTCTTAAAAACCACTACATAATACCATAAAAAATGTGGGTTTGTTAATATTAAAAAAAAAAAAAAAAAAAAAAATTAATTTCAAAAGAAAATGAATTGGGTACTCGCGTTTATGATAAATGTTCGTTTGATATGAGTGGTTAACCCTTTAAAAACCTATAATTTTTATATTATAAGCAATTTTAATAAATTTATCGTGTATAAAGGAATTTTGTTTTATGATTGTTTTTTTTTTTGTGTAAATTTAAGGATCAAGTGGAGCTTTAAACTAAAATTTATGGAATTATAATCCTAAATGTGTTTTTTTGATTTTTTTAATAGGGCATAAATATTTCAGATTTAATGTTATGGGACTGATTTATTAAATTAATGACAATTATTATTTAAATTTTTTTAAACTATTTAGTTTCAAAGGAAACATTTAATTTCAATTTATGTAATTATTTGTGCGTAGGTTGTAATGCGTAATCAAGGGAATACCCTCATGTGTTATATCATATTATAATATACTTTATATGACAGATAGAAGATATATCAAAAGAATTGATAAGAAGGAGAATACCCAAGAAAACAATTTTATAGATGAATTGTATAATAATATTGAAAATAGAATACGTATGCATAACAGGCGCTTTAGTGAACCAATTAGTTTCAAACAAGAAGATCTAGATCTCGTGTCATTCTCCTTAACCGTTTTACAAAGAGATATAACAACAACATCAGCATTTGGGCTTAAAAATCTCTACCATTGATGATAAAGCATAGCCAACGAGCATAGGAAAATGAAAATACACAAGAAAAAGTTATTTAATTGGTTACAAGGAGTTAAGGAGCTGAATCTAGTTAAAAATGGAGATTTTGGTGATTTTATTGAAATTATCATTTATTTTCAATTCTGTTTATATTAGAAGATGAGGAGATTCAACTCAGCTTAAGATAGGTGATCTGTAATCCTAGATATAGTTCCTTTATTGTAAATTACTGGATTATTAACATCATCAAATCAATTACCGTCAAACCGGTTTTCATAATGTTTCCTTAAAATGATAGATATTCAATACGAGTGCACGTCATTCTAAATATTTTTTCGAAATTTTCTAATTTTCATATTCAGCCTTTTAAAAATGTGTACATATATATTTTGATTATTTAACCTTCTTCCTCGAATTTCGAGGGGCAGGGAGATACTAGTTCTATTTTAAATGTCATCACATCAGCTGTAGCAATACGTCATTTTATTTTGAACTTAATTTGATACTTATCAGTCATCAGTCATCGTAGATTGATAGCAATTGTTTTTTTTAAATTTACCAACATTTGGAGAATTACCAAATTTTTTTGGGTAAAACATTTTTTAATTTTAAATACAAAAACAAAAAAAAAAATCAAAAATTAAAGAAAAGGCATGACATTGTTTTATTATGTTTTAATTATAATTAACTCAAACAATACTGGCCTTGAAATTTCTGTATAAATATGTCCTTCTATATAAATTTTTGCAATAGAATTCTCCTTAAAAATTATACATTTTAATTTCTAATATATATTTACTTTAATGATTTGTTGATTGCTGACATGCTAGACCTATTTATTAAGTACAATATAAAGTCACATTTATAAATTTTTTTTTTTGTACATTCTAAGAATTATTGCCATGTTGAAAACTTATTATGGTATGATGCATCTTTTAAAATCAAATGAAAATAGCTGACTTTCAAAATGGAAAAATGTTGATTTACCACGCAATAAAATTTTTGGTCAATATTACCCCCGAAAAAAAAATTTTAAAATAAAGGCACAGGTATTATAAAATTACTTGTCCGTTTGTAACACATCGTTTTAGACGTGATAGATAAAGATTCAAAGGTATGAATGGACAATTTCTAAAAAACACGGGTATGAAGAAAATTACAGCAGTAAATTATATAATAGGGAAGCAGTTATAAAAAGTTGAGTTATCATTTTTGAGAAGCTGCAATACAAAGTTGTAAATTTGATAACTGTGAATCTAATAAGTTAAAAGGTTAAAATTGAAATGGGAACATGAAAATATAGGACAAGTGCGTTGGCACAGTTGGAAATTTGTGGTTTTTGTAAAAAAAAATTTATAGGGTGGGGTAGGCATCTTATTTTATAAGCTTTGTTATATGTATAAATATACACAAATGTATAGAGTTGCCATACGGTAGTAAAAATTTACCGTTGTGCGAAATAAAATTTTTGCAAAAGTTTAGACCTCTCATTTTGTGAACGGTTTAAGTTGGAAACTTGAAATTTTGGATGAAGTTAGTTTTTTTAAACATTATTATTTAAGGAAATACTTTTGTAGAGCTGTAAAGGGGTAAAAATGGAATTTTTTATTGTTATTTTTAAACACCTGTAACTTGAATACCTATCGAAATTTTTTAAAGTAATACAGCATCAATATTATATTTTAACGTGTGATAAAGATTTTTCTTAATTTCAAATGGCTTCCTAAAATTTAAGAAAGCCTCCTTAATTTTTAAGCATTTTTGCTCATATAATAAAATTCTAAGCAAAACTCCAAATTTTTGTATAAGCCATAATTTAATTCCTTTAATCTAGACATTTTGGAGAGGGAAGTTGGCAAAAAAAAGATTTTTGAAACCTTTCCGATTCAAGGGCTTTTAGGCCTTAAAAATTCAAAATAAGTCAATATTCAAAATAATGAAATATAATATAATGTGAAAATGTTAATAGTTCATTTTAAAAACCATAGTGAGTTTCCATGGATACCTAAAAGTTGGCAAGGTCAAATATAATTTTGCTCCGTTTTCTTATAGAATCAGAATAAAAAAATGAAATTCTTGAAATAATATCTGTGAATACAATATAAAATAATTTACTATAGATATAGAACTTAGAAAATTTAATTTTGAAAGGTATTTTTATAAAGAATTTTGTTTTTCTTGCCTTGTAAATATAATTGGATATGGTAACTTGTACATTTGAAAATTTCTTCAGAAATTCTTATGGGTATTCTCAATAAAATATTTTAATGTTTAAAAGTAACAAAAGAATTTCTTTTGATATTAATGGAATGATTTGACACCATTTATATTTAAAAGAAAAATATTATACGTTTGTTTCTAAGAATTTTAATTGAAAATCTTAAAAATCCGACCAACCATGATCTTTGAAATAAATAAATTATACAAAATCTATATTAATATTCCTAACAAAGTCTATTTGTTTTTCGAATTCCCATTGGCAAAAATTTAAAGAATAAAATTTCAACAGAAATTAATTAGAAATGATTGGAAGTGTTTCTTGCTGTATCCCATATGTAAACGCTTCAGTAAACTGTAGCGGTGCAATACCTAAATAAACACTTGATTTAAACCTTCATTAATTGTTATATCTTAATATGGAGTTTCTAAACGGAGGGCTATATTGAAATTTTTTTTAAAAAACTCATTTTAATTTTTTGTTTCGAGTTCCAAACTAAAACCGTTTGCATATTAAGGGCTCAAAAATTAAATTTCCATATATGGCAGTCCTTCACACTAGTTTTACATGTATTCATGAGCTTATAAAAACAGCTTTTAACTATAAAATTTTTATTACAACAATTTATATATTGACCTTTTTTGCAAATTGGGCTGCTGCGCAACTGGTGGATAAAGAGAAAAAAAAATTTCCAACGAATTTAATTTTTTTGTAATTTTTATTAGTTTATGTTGAAAAAATATTTAACTTCTTTATCTTAATACTAAGCTTTTACACTTGTTGAGGCATACTCATTTTACATTTAATTTAAGAATTAAAAATTTTAATCAAAAGTTTGATTCCCTTGTGTAGCTTGTAATAATCAGAAAATGAAAGACATAAAACCATAAATATGTGACAACTCTGTCCACAATAATATTTTGATTTTTTTGAATACACAAAATATTTAGAAAACAAATATTAATAAAAATAAATGTTTAACTTCTTATAAAGTTACAAACCAAATAAGCTTCGATTAAAATTCAATTTTACTTTGAATCAATATTTAAAAAATTTGAAGATATTCAACCCACGGCAGTTTTTCAAATTAAAAATTAAAATTTATTTTCTTTAGAAGTCAGTTATTATACCGTACACCTAAAATTGGTATAGAGCTATATTTTAACTTTGGAACGGTGTTATATTTTTTTTAATTTACAAGTGTCTTTAACCATAATAGCTTAAAAACTATCTATAATTAAAACGAGGAAGAGTGTAGTAGAATAGACTGTGTCAACTCTGGGATACCCGTATGACCGTAACATATACATTATATCATCCGGTTAATTACTTTTGGCAAAATTTCAAACATACAGCTTTATTAAGTGTAGTGGAATACTCGTATAAAAGAAGGAGTTGTATGGCAGCTACTCGAACCCTCTACAGTAAATCAACCAAATTTGGCAGAAACTTTGGTCATTACACTCAATTATTTTTAGCAAAATTTCAGACACCCAGCTTCATTAGGTGGAGAGTAATGCTCATATAAAATAAGAATTTGTATGGCAGCTACTCGAACCCACTGCTGTAGACCAACCAAATTTTGCAGAAACTTTAGCCATAAAACTAAACTACTTTTGGCAAAATTTCAGACACGCAGCTGTTATAGGTACACAATAATACTCATATAAAAAAGGAAGTTGTATGGCAGCTACCCGAACCCATAGACCAAAATGGCTGGATTTAAATAGTGATGACGGCTATTGCGAAAATTTCAAGATCCTAGCTCCTTTAGTTTTTGTGTTATCGTGCGGACGTACATAGCTAAATCGATTTATTTTTCGATTCTGACCCGATCCATAAACTTGAGTCTATCCCCTCTCATTCTCTGCGTCACAAACGTAATGGCAAATTCATTCTACTCTTTGACTATATAGTCATATGGGTATAAAAGCTATACCTAAGGGAAAATGGTATATTTTATACATCATAGTGGGTATGCACGGGTATCTAAATATTGACAAGGGCAACTATAAGTTAAGATCCTGGAAGCTTTTAATCGGGGAAGAAGAAGAGGTAGATAGATTCTGAAGTGTATGGATCGGATCAGAATCGAAAAATAAATCTATTTTGCTATGTACAGACGGACGGACGTCTGTCCGTCCGGATAATGTAATGTAACGGTCATACGGGTATCCCAGAGTTGACACAGTCTACTCTACTACACTCTTCCTAGTTTTTAACTATTTTTTTATTGAACTCTTTAGTATTTTTTATTTTTATTTCATAGGAATAATGAAACTTTTTTGAATTTAATCTTAAATTCTCTAAATTTAAGCACGTAATTTAAAATTATTCAATTTTATACGAGTATTAAAAAAAAAAATAGAACGTACAAAATGTTTCAAAATCAATAAATTATTAATAAATTTTAACCTTCTCACAAGGCTAGTCCTGCTTTTTACCATCATGAGTTATAAGTTGTATCAAATTGACTTCAATTTTATAGAAATTTTCTAGAGAACTTTAAACAATTCGAAGAAAATTTTGAAATGTTGCAAAAACATAGACAAAAAAAAAATAAAGCAAATGATGAAAGCGATCTTTGAAAGTGTTCAATAAAATTGTTGAGTAGTGCTGTATCAATTTGAAAAAAAAAGTCAAATTGATTCACTTTTTAAAATTTAATTGAACTGTAAGTTGATCCAAATAGCTTTAAAGAGAAAAAAAACTTATTGACTGATTTTTTAAAAAGATTTGTTAACGCGTGTATGACAAAACATAAAATCCACGAGTCTCTTTTATGATACGTTGGAATTTGTTTAAAGGAAATTCATATTGAAATTAGTTGATAGAATTAATGTCACTACATGACATCGATATAAGAATAATCATGTTAAATTCTCAGAATAAAATATTGCAAATGAAATTAGCTTTGGCAACTAAATTTTCAACGATTGTCAATCAAAAGCAATTAGTCATCGAATTGATGAACTATTATAAAATTGAATACAAAGAAACTTTTGCTGATTTGAAACTATATAGCAAGCGTTCTACACAATAGCAATTGACAAAAATGCTTGAGGAAAACTAATAATAATCTATATTGGTACCTTTTTGCTCATAAACATAAAGACATACAAACTAGAATAAATAGATTAGCAAAATGTACAGCCGAAGTTAGCTGTAATCCTGCAATAAGTTGAAAATACATCAATTGAAGATAAACTCAATTAAAAATACATGGCCCAGAACAATAGAGTAAAAAAATAACACAAATGAACAGAATACGGCCACAAACGAAAGTCATTGGACAAAATGAAGTTAGTGAAAAGGCTTTGTGCTCTCAAAGGAAAAAAAATGTGTTCCAATGCGCTTTAAAACTCGAAAAGATAACGCTTTTGGACGCTCTTTGAAATGTACTTCTGGAGATGCTATTCTATATAGCTTTGAAGATGTTAGTAAATGTAAACTTTAAATTATATCTGTTTAAATGAGCTAGTTTAATTATGAAGTATTCCATCAAAAGAACAATTGTTTTATTAATGATGCAAACAATCAAAGCTTTTATAAGGAAATCATAATAATCAATAAAAATCCTCCCAAAAAACCAGTCAGACCAACCGAGTCCTTGTACCAGAGTAATTTTTCATCCTTGGTCGTTCAATTTTTATGGAGATAGCTTGGGCAGATCTTTATCAGATTTGATTTTATTTTCGTTCTCGAACCGGGGTTTTGCCGAAAGAAAAATTGAATTGCAGTTATTAAAATGATGAAAGTTATTAAAGACTACGTCATGGAAATGGAGGTAGTTTTTAACCGTTAATCTTAATATTTGCTAATTTGCTATTTTATTAAAAGACACATTAAATTATTTAAAGGTATTGACCCCAACACAAATAGTGGTACCGACTTTTAATGACACCAATATAAATATTGACATTATATTGCATTGGATAAAATAATATGATGGGACATATATTTTGATTATCAATAATCCTTTAAACAAGAGGTTAACTGTAAACTAGAAATTTTGATATTATCTAACAAAACTATTTTAACTTTTTTTTTTAATTTACTCACATTTATATTTTAAATTATACCACTATTATTATGACAGATATGTCAAATGAAAAATTTTTATTATTATTCATGTGTCATAGATAAAAGTTTTGTCCCCAGCAGTAATAAAACATAATTATATGGTTAAAAGCACGTTAATTACAAGTTTCCATTGTAAAATGAAATACATTATATAATAAATTATAAAATTTTCTGTTTATTAAGGGGAATATCATAAAAACTGATATTAATGAGTCTTTCAACATTACTAACGCGCATTATCATTGTCACAATAACGTAAAAAGGTTCTTTTTAATCAAATTGAATTGCACCAAATATAGTTTATTTAAATTAGAAACAAAATTATTTACAATTCAATTTTACAAAATAAATTTATCGCTCGTTATTTATCCTATTTTTAATAAAAGCATCGCTTCCATTAAATTTAATTCAAATATTTATTTTTGATTAAGCTAAGATCAAAATTTTGTACTTATTTACTAAGTTTACAAAGTACCCACACATAAATTATAAAAGATACTTTAAAGAATGTAATATGTTAACATTTAATATTTCATGCATAAAAAATTAAAATATATTTTTAAATAAAATTGGTTTACAATAAACCTTTTTTTTTTTACTTGTTACTAAAAAGGATTAAATCTAGAAGGTTCAAAACCATCACATTCGCAGATGATTTAGTAGTACTTCTGTTTAGATTCTAGAATGTCAATTGATATAATAATTAGAACTATTGAACACGTCTTAGGAAGAATAAGCGGTACGTATGTTGGAAAACAGAACTACTGCTTTTTACGACTAGACGAAGACTGTGGAATTTGCCAAAGATTAAACTGAACGCCATTTATCCTAATCTAAATCCATTTTAAATACATGAGTGTAATGAGGTAAATGAGGTAAAAAATTACTACCAAAAACTTAAATAAAAACGCCTTTGAACACGGGGTCTCGTTATACAATTCCTAGTACAGAACTGGTTAAGAATTTTAAAGCTAAGAGCAGAATTTCACCAAGAAGGGATTTGAAAAAAGAAAAACTTTAGTGACATAGACAGCGGGCTCTTTGCTGGTGGTACAAAAATTGACTGTGTAGTTATCGTAGGCGAATGTTCAGAATCAATTAAAAAAAAACATGCCTTCCACATAAAATTAGTATATTTTAAGGTTAAATACCGGGACGCTGTAAAGCTTGCCAATATTATCTGTGTAAGAATTTCTACCATGCAACAACCAACTTTTCCGTTATAATACAAGTGATAGTATTGAAAATGCTCTAATAGGTTTAAGTGAATAAGCAATCAAAACAATGTTTTAGGTAAGAACTTTTAAGAAAATGAATATGCTGATGAGTTATTAGTGTGTGATTCAAATTCCAGTGCTTCATTGATGGAGAAGGCGCATCCTCAGCTAAACATAGTTGAATCTTCCTCCATTTTTATTCCTGTGGATCGAAAAGTTTTGTCAATCGTATGACACAAACAAAAGATAAGGTTTGTTTTCTTAATGCTTCTGATTCGTTTATAATTTTCTCTTAATTTTATTCATAAATATGAAAAAGTTGGAAAGGCGGTTGGAAAATCTAAATAAATACGCATTTAAATAAAATAAATGCTGTAGAATCAGTCGCCAAAAATATTACAAAATATTTCTGCTTTATCCTGTGGCAGAAGATAGTTCTCGCCAAGCAACATTTTTAATATCCATTAAATTTTACATTCGCCTTAAGATGGAGTTCAACTTTCGTACCTTACACCTAAAAGGTGACTTTGTCGGACTAGGAATATTTATTCAACTTAACTACACTAAAATCAACTTATTTTGAAGATTTTTTTTATGAGGGACAATAGTAAGCATCGAAAACCACAAATTTGAACTTTAGTAAGGTACATCACACACTTACACCTGGTATTTTAGAAGCACATTTTTTTTCGAAACCTGTGATACGAATGTAAAGTGTAGTTTTAACGATAAAGGTATCGAAGGGTTTTGAGGAAATCTGTCTACGAAATTGAAAATTCTTCTAGGAGTTCTAAGCACTGACTTCTAAAGTTCTAAAGCAAATTTTAAAAGTTCTAAACACTGTGATAACTCCTAGATTTTTCCAAACTGATTATAAAATTTCCATGTTTTAAAAATTACTATAATGTAAAGAATGCTCTATCTTATGTATCCCCTTTTTTCAATAATGTTTCATTTACTATTTGCAAGAATTCAAAGCTTTTAAGTTCAATTTCAACTCATCCATTATTTATTCATTTTCATCCTCACTAAATCTATAAGCAAGGTAATTTAAAAAAAAGTATTTGATTCTACCTTATATAATCTTAATATATAATCAATCAAATACGTTAGCAATTCTATTTTCAAAATGTAATTAAATATTAGATTAAGATTATTAAAAACTTATAACTGTCTAAAGGTCAACTCAGAATAAAATTACTATTATAAGGCTCAAGTGTCAATAATAATTTAAAATTCAATTTATTTTAGAATGTTGATCTTATATTTGAAATATAAATTAGAATACATTATTATATTCATTCATACATGTCAAAAATCCAATTTACATAATCCATATTAAATAAATAGAAATTTTTCGAATCCCTTTAATCAACCAATAATGCTTAATTCCATGTTATACAATACAAGTATAAAAATTGTTAAATCATACTATTTAGAAAATCTCCATATTTAAATACGATATATGTTCGTAAAATATCTAATTCATTAAGGGAAAACCTCTCAAAAACGTTTCCTTCCATAATTTCCTTTCTTTAATGGAATTAGAATCAAAATATTTGAAATCATTTTCAAAATATATTAATATATAAATTACAATGTTGTTCGCAAAAAGGGATGAAAAATATTGGAATTTGTTTAATATTCATCCTGCATAATATTAAAAATGCCTTTTTTCCGGTTATTTGTTCCTCAACAATAACATGAATATCCAATTACAGAATACAGGATATTGTGTAACATAATAATACTTTTTTAAAAAGTGTAAGGAAGTCATTCGATTATTTTAAATAACCTTGGAGAGCAAAAAAGTTTCCTCAATGGTTTTAAACAAAATATTCAACTGTAGAATGTGGTAAAGGAATAAAATTCAATCAAAAGAATTTTATTCAATATAGGTTCCATTGAAAATGATTCTTTATTGAAATGGATTCATGGTAATTCAAAATTGTAATTTTAAAACTACTCTTTAGATTCAGAATTTCGAATGGTTTTCTTTTAAAAATGATTTTTTACTTGAGATTATCTTGAGGTTAAAATATTTTAGTTAAGTGAAAAACAAAACTATTTTCTAGTATATTGTAAACATTTTGAATGGTTTTTAATACTAATTTAAAAAATTTTAATTTATCGGCAATGAACATTGGGTATATAAGTGAAATCGTAACATAAGAGTAAATAAATGACTGAATGAGGTAATAAGGTACAAGCATAACGCACACGCACTGGATACTAGCATTGTGCAATTTTAATCTTTACTAGCTAATACCAGGTGCGCGTTTCTGTGCCTCGCAATTGGTCTTTAATTAAAGTTAAGTTAGTTATTGAAAAATATTAACACAAAAATTACACATGGTGAAAGTGGCAATTACATTGTGCCGCAACAGATTTTTTTTTCTTTTGGATTAAAGTAGTACCTAGCAAATTTGGACATAATTCGTGGGAATATGGGTTAAGAAATTACAATTCTGTTAATATATTTTTTTATTCTCTTTCCACTCCTTTAAGAAGTAAAGGGCATTCATCAAATTCGGCTACAGATTCGGCTTAAATTTCTATTATCGTTATATTCACTAGGCCTTTGATAGCTCAGCTGTAGCTATTGTATAAGATTATGAATAATTAATTTATCTATACCACTACACAAATGTTAATTTCGTGCGGCATCTATTAATTTTACACAACAGTTATTTATATTTTTATTAAATCTTATTTTATATTTACGATATAAACTATTACGATAAAATTTTACAAATTTAAGAGATTTTTTTATTAAATATGATATGACCAGGGTTTGAACCCGAAATCTTCCACATGAAAGGCGGCGTCTATACCACTACACCATTAGTCAGATAATTCTGTTAATAGAGTCAATTTAATTGTTAAAAAGCAGCACATACATAAAACTTGAAGTCAATTGGTCAAACTCTTTCCAATTTAGAGCGAAGTAACAAAAAAATGTTAAAAAGTTGCTCTGCCGTGGAAAAGGCCTTTAATGTTAACGGACCTCGACATCAAATTTTTTAAGGTTTTTTTTGGATTAAAGTATTATTTCACAAAATTTAACGTAATACGCTTCCAAAATTTTTTATGAAGAACCGTCGTACACATATGGGTTAACAAATTCTAAGTCCGATAATAAAGTCAGCTTCATCGTCAAAGAGAAGAAAGTGAGCAGCAAAATCAATAAACAAATCTTTTAGGTGTGTCACCCAAACGGTTTAATGTATCGCAGGTTTGTGAAATTTTAACACAATTAGTGAACACTTATATTTACAAAGTTTTAACTCAAAGTGCCAAACAAGTTGAGTTGGACATCAAAAAAATTAAAAAACTTTATTGAGCTGTTGCTTCCGTACAAGATTGAAAATTAAATTGAAACCAAAGCACTTTGATGATCTTTTAGAATGAAGTGGGAATATGGGTTAAGAAATTACAATTCTGTTAATATATTTTTTTATTCTCTTTCCACTCCTTGCGTGAACTTTTAACTAAATTGGTCTAAACCTTTTTAAAAAAAAGAAAAAAACTTTTAAAAAACTTTACTGAGCCCTTTTGCCGATACGGTTCAAAGGGTCAAAACCAAATGAACTCATTAAACTTCTGCGAAAAGTTACAGAAACTTTCAATCAAATTTCCAATTCATTAAACCGTATAAGCAAAACAACAAATACATTGGGTCTTCGTGTTCAAACGTGTTAACTGAGCTTAACAAAAATTAGTTTTGCCTCAACGTGAATCCTGGACAAACAAACAAACAAACGAATAATTTTTTCCTTCATATTTTAGATATCCCTACACAGATATCCAAAAATCTGAATGCATATAAACAATTTTTCATTGCATTATATAACTCACATATAAAAAAGCATTAATCATCATTATCCGATCCAAAATTCTATTATCCTTGCAACGGTTAATTTGTACAGTTTGATTTTAAATACAACATTTTTATTCATTTAAATCAAAAGTCACATTAACAGTTTCAAAATTAAACTAAATTAACTCATTATTGTCATTAATTTACTGTTTCATTATAGAATACACTAGAAGACAATTACAGCAAGTTTTGATAATTAACTCTACAATATTGCATTATCTTTTTATCTTCTTATTAATTTTTAAATGTTTTTTAATTTCTTTTTAAAGAAAAATTTTCAAGCTCAACATTATCTCTACATCATTACTCTAATTTATACATCCTTTAATCAAAAGTTTTGAAATTTAAAATTTTAAGTACAAAAATGTAAAAAAAAAACACAACGAGTGGAAAAAAGTAAGGATTTTAAGGAAGAACATTTTCAAAATTAAACAATGTTTATTGATTACCTTGGTAACCATACCCAAGGTTACCAATAGATTTTGATTGTGGGTTACATTGAAAAATACTTTATAATAATTTTTTAGAACTTTTGTTAAAAATTTTGAAAAACAAATTGTAGAAAATCAAGAGACACTTCCTGCAACTTTAAGAAAAGCCCGGAGCTTTAATTTTAGTATATAACTTAACAGCTTCTAAACGGAGGGCTATACTAAAATGACTTTTATAAGAGAAACATAATTAACTCTTAGGGTTTAACTTCTAAAAATTTTAAATTCATTATTCAAACCGCTAGGAACATATTCCGGGTTAAAGAATTTTGCAAAAATTGAGTTCGGCATATCGGTAAGTTAAAGTATCGTATGGCAACCCTATACATTTGTGTTACATATATTTATAAAGCTTATAAAAACAGCTTACATTCTTAGTAAAATTTTAATTATAACAATTTAAGTAAGTGACATTTTCTGAGTTTGGGAGCTTGCAGCTTCATAACAGGTAGAGTTACAGAAAAAAATTTCTTCCATGAAATCAAGTTTTTCTTAAAAACCTGCCGGTAGTTAAATTTTATTTCTTTATTTCAAAAGGTGTAAAAGTTTTGTAAGCACACAGGCAGATAGACAGAGTGAAACTATATTTGCAAAATTTTTCCCAAATTTTTTTTGGAAACATTCTAAAAAAACAAAACTTCTAATAATGTCATATAAGTCATTTTTATTATCTCGTTAGTCTTCAAAGTACCAGTACTGATGTATTTTGTTGTTTATTTTTTACTTTTATAATTTTACAGATAAATTGAAACTAAATTTTTAAATATAATAAAATACATATACAAAAAAAAAATGTCTTAACAAGTTTTTAAACATTAAAAGTTTTTTAATTTTTTTTTTTTTTTCATTTTGAAAGTCTTAAAAAAATTTTTTCTTAAGAAACCCAATAACATCAGCATTCTTGTAAATAGCATACATATACATGTAACTAACTATTGTACATAATGACATTTTAATAACCATATGTTACATTATGTGAAATTTTTGCTGTATGAACTGAAGTATAAAATAAAATTTATGTTTTTTATATGTCAGACGGTTTTGTTAGTTTTCTAGTTTTCTGAACTTTAAAATAATTGAAATGCCTGAAGAAACATTTGTTTTTTTTTTGTTGCTCTTTTTAGCACATTTTCAAAAATTTTTGTAAAAATGTGCCTATATAGCTTCACTCTGTCCGTCCGTCCGTATGTTTACAAAAACTTTTACACCGTTTGAAATAGAGAAAAGAAATTTTAACCATGGGTAGTTTTTGCAAAAAAAATAATTTCGTAGAAGAATCTTTTTCTGTAGCCCCACCTGTTACGGGGCTACAGCCCCCCAAAGTTGGAAAAAGCCCTATATTTAAATTGTTATAACAAGAGTTCTGTTACATATATTTTCAATATGAAAACGGCAAATGATAGCTGGTTTCATAAACTTTATAAATTTTTACAAGGCAAATGTTTAGGGTTGCCATACGGTACTAAAATTTAACATTACGCAAAACTCAATTTTCGCAAAATTTTTGGCCACACATATCTTCTGAACGGTTTAAGCTAGGGTTTTGAAATTTTGGGAGAAGTTAGATATTCAGAAATTAGTAGGAGTCGGTAAACAAAATTTTTTTGTCAAGCCCCCTATTTAGGAGCTATAAGGGCTCGAAAATTGAAATTTTGCTATTTTTAAACACCTGTAACTTGAATACCTATCCAAATTTTTTTTTAGTGATAGACAAAATTCAAAGCTCTATAATTATATTTCAAAATGTGTCAAAGGTTTTTCTTAATTTTGAAGGGTGACGAAATTACAGCCCCTGCAAATTCCAAAAAAGCCCTATATTTAAATAAACATAACAAGAGTTCCGTTAGGTTTATTTTCAATCGAAAAACGGTATTAGAGAGCTGCTTTTATAGGCTTTACAAAACTATGTCGGTTAAATGTATAGGGTTGCCATCCGGTACTAAAATTTACCATTATATAAAACTCAATTTTGGCAAAATTTTTGGCCCCACATATCTTCTAAACGGTTCAAGCTAGGATCTTGAAATTTTGGGAGAAGTTAGATCTTAAAAAAATAGTAGGAGTCAGTTAACAAATTTTTTTTGTCAAGCCCCCTGTTTAGGAGCTATAAGGGCCCGAAAATTGAAATTATGCTATTTTTAAGCACCTGTAACTTGAATACCTGTCCATTTTTTTTTTTATTAAAATACAAAATTTAAAGGTCCAACATTATATTTTAACATATGTTAAAGGTTTTCCTTAAATTTAAAAGGGGTTCCTTAAATTGAAGAAAGCGTCTCTCAGTTTTACCTATTTTTGCTTAGATAATAAAATTCTAAGTAAAATTCCACATTTTTGTGTAATTCACAATTTAATTCCTAGAACCTAAAAAATTAGAGGAGGAGGGGGGGGGGGAGTTGAAGTTAGATTCTTGAGAAATTTGGCAACCTTTCCCATTAAAGGGCTATAACAACTTTTAAATAAAAAATTTACTGTTAGCAGTAAATTTTATAAGTCAGTAGTAACTATTTCCAAGTAAATATTTCCAAAGTTAAACTCAGTATGTAATACAATATAATTTTGAAAATGTGCTTTTTTAAAAACCCTTGGTTTTTTTTCATCACTTGTTTAAGTAAAAAGAGTAAAAAAGTTAAAAAAAATTTTCAAAGAATTTTTTTAAAGTCAAAATCTTTAAACTTTGTAAAAGTTTTTGATTTCAATATTAAAAATTTGTAGGATTTTTAAAAAAAATATATGAACATAGTTAGTCAGAAGTAACATTGATATATGAAGGTTTATATGAAGGTTAGTAAGTCTTTATAAAATATGGAATGAATTTTGAAAAAAAATTTTAGAATTCATTGCAATTTAGCAAATAGAGTTTTATGCAATATATAATGTTATTCTAAGAAAACTCTTGATGTTAATCCGGATTTGATGTTACTAATGAAGGTTTGTTTTGGTATTTACGTTCTAATAAGTCTATTTATATCATAAGGACGTGTTGAAGAAGGAGAGAAGATACTGGACATAAATCTAATTAAAACTGATCCTAATGAATTCCACATACAATTTAAATATGATATAGTATTAGGTTTTATAACAATAAAAACATTTTAAATTTTAGATGCAATTCTATATGTTATACATTACAATCATTTTGTAATTGAATTACAAAGAATATTTGAATCTGTGAGATATATTATTCAATTGAATTATTTGTTTATATTTTGGATTTCTTTATATAATTATGTTAACGAATCTGATAGCCTGGAATGGAAAGTTGGTTCTTTATCTACTGTGTCAGCTAGTCGTTAAGATAGATAAGCCAGTTCGGAATTTTAAAAAACTAATCCCATTGGTGTCAAAATACCACACCGATAATTGTAATTGATACACCGTTCGGAGCCTTAGAAGATGCTGAAGATAAAATCAAGGAAATAAAAGGTTCTTTTACAGGTTGTTAATTCCACACCCTTTCCTAAATTAACAGAATTACCAAAACTTAAATCTGTGTTTCTGTATGGCGGTGAAATATTGGTCACAGAAAAAATAGTTCAAAAACTTGAAGCATTCATGAAAAGATGTCTGCGCAATATAACCTGGCAAGATGTCGGCACCAGCACAAATAGAATAAGATACAACGGTTTGGTGAAAGCCTTATGTTGTCCAAGGAAGCGGAAAAAAACTTAATCCATCTATGTCCAACTTATTGCCACAGTTATCACCAGAAAGTTGACAATTTTGGTGTAAATAAACTAAAATTTTTAAGATACTTTTAGGAAGCTTGAAAGGTGCGCATGAAATACAGAATTGATTTATTTCATTGATTTTTGTTATGCACTCTTTACTTTCATTGGGAATTAAAAAGAAAACTTAATTTCCAGTAAAAATACAAGTTTTTTATTAAGTGTAAAAAATTTCTCGGTATTTGTAATAATTACAAGATTGTAGTTAAAACGAGGAAGATTATAGTTGCCCTTGTCAACTTTTAGATACCCGTGCATACCCACTATGGTGTATAAAATAAACCGTAATATACTTCCCTTATACATTTAACTCATTACTCCATAATTTTGACGTAAAACAAAAAAAAAAAAATCACAAAACATAAAACAAAATTTTCATTCACTGTCCCATAACTTTAGCTTAAAAAAAAAAAAAAAAAAAATTAACAAAAAAAAAAAAATTAACAAAAAAAAAAAATCACAAAAAAAATAACAAAATTTTCATTCATTGTCCCATAACTTTAGCTTAAAAAAAAAAAAAAAAAAAAAAACAAAAAAAAAACAAAAAAAAAAAAATGGCCCACCCTAAAATTTCGATGGTCCGAGTGATGTCCGACTTTGCCAACTAACTTGCCCTATTACTTTACCTGCCCAATTTTAATTTTAACCTTGTAGCTTCATTAGATTTGCAGTTATTGAATCGAAAGCTTTGTATGGCAGCCCCCCCAAAATGGGGCCGTAACATTTTGAAACTTCATATAAGTGCTCGATTCATTATATAAATAACCGTGTTTAATTTTTATCGTCGTACTATAATTAGTTTTGAAGAAATTCATATTGGTGCAAATAAGTTGTATGGCGGCCCCCCGAAAATGGGGCCCTAACATTTTGAAACTTCATATAAGTGCTCGATTCATTATATAACTAACCGTGTGTAATTTTCAGCCTCGTAGTATAATTAGTTTTGCAGAAATTCATATTGGTGCAAAAAAGTTGTATGGCAGCCCCCCGAAAATGGGGCCCTAACATTTTGAAACTTCATATAAGTGCTCGATTCATTATATAACTAACCATGTGTAATTTTCATCCGCGTAGTATAATTAGTTTTGAAGAAATTCATATTAGTGCAAAGAAGTTGTATGGCAGCCCCCCGAAAATGGGGCCCTAACATTTTGAAACTTCATATAAGTGCCGGAGTCATTATAAAACTAACCGTGTGTAATTTTTATCCCCGTAGTATAATTAGTTTTGAAGAAATTCATATTGGTGCAAAAAAGTTGTATGGCAGCTCCCCGAAGCCTTGGTCCGATTTTAACCAAAAACAATAGGGAACCTAGAAATTGTCTAAAAATGACTTTGTGTGAATTTCAAGACTCTAGCCCTTTTAGTTTTTGAGTTATCGTGCTGACACACGGACGGACGGACGGACAGACACACATAGCTAGATCGACTAATTTTTCGATTCTGAGCCGATACGTACCCTTGACACTATATCTAGCTCGTCTAGATCGATGCGTTACAAACGGAGGAGCAAATCTAATATACCCGATGTCATATATGTATGCACGGGTATAAAAAGTTTGTGGGTTTTAAAATAAAGTTAACAAGTTTGATCGAAGGTTAAGTAAAATTTTGAAATAAAGAAATTTTAAAGGTAAACTAAGTTTTTACAATTAAAATCCTTGAAACTTTCTTCAATCTGGTAGATTTTTTTAATAACTGCCTCATAATTATATATCGGGTATCGTGTTCGCGTATGCGCATTAAATTAATTTTAATTTGATTATTTACAAAAAATTTTAATTTTAAAAATTTTAATTTTAATTTTTTTTAATACATTTTACAATAACAATAGTTTAAATTTCATTTAAATTGAGATATGATAGGATTGAATATATAAATTAAGTAATCTAATAGTTGATATAACTTGGCAGAGTGCAGTAGCTGTAAAAATACAATAAGGGGTGAATCTGGATTGAGATGTAATGGAGTTTGTGGCAAGATTTATCATGCTGCTAACAAATGCAGTGGGTTGGATCAGTTCAGTGTGCATGTATTGGGCGCAGGTGGGATGTTAAGATTGACTTGTGATGACTGCTTGGTATATATTCATAATGTTGATATGGTCCTAAAAGAAATTCATGATACCACAAAAGAAAACAAGAGTTACCTGCACGAATATAAAAATGAGTTTTGAGAAAAAAAAACGAAGATGAAATAAAAAGCTTGCTTCAAGCAATAGAGCATAGGTACATAGAAAGAATAAGATCACTCAAGTTGGCACAAGAAAACTTTGAAAAAAGAATGACTGAAATGATAACCATGAATAAGTTAGCTAAAGATGTTAAAGTGCAAAGTGAAAAACTGATGGAGAAAATGGAAAAAATAAGTGTCGAAGCTATAAAAATTACCTCTAAAGATTTAAAAAAAGATAAACAGGTTGAATCATATTCAGATATAGTAAAGAAAGATCCCGTGCTGGTTATTGGTTGTGGAAACATTATATAGCTGTTCTCCGCAAAATTGTTACATTATATTTAGGTATATTTTTATAGATGTATCAGAAGAAAACTAATAACAATTCCTGATTTTTCATTTTAAATTCCTAGAGTGATAATCTAATAAATAACAGGGTTCTACTATAGGACTTTAATATCCATACAAGCAAGAATTGAAATTATACATATACAATTTTTCTTATTTGACTGGTATTTGAGTATTTTGAAATAAAAGTATCAGGTCGAAACCTAAAAGATCCTCAAAAATAATTTTTGAATAAAATGAAATTTCGAGGCATCCTAAAAATTGTATGAGCTTAGCACTACCAAAAAATCTGCATTTAATAATTTATTCATTATAAAGGTTTAAAAATCGTATTCAAAAAAACTTTAGGGTAAATGAAGTCGCAAGAATAGATTATCTTCCAGCAGATTGTCTTCTAATTTAGACTTAATAAATGATGAACCAATCAAAATCAATTAATTAAAAAGTGAAGAAAATCAATAAAATTTAATGTTTTTCTTAAAAAACAAAATTTCGACATACTTAAAATAAGTGATATGTATTAAAATTCTTTCTGCATTAAAAAGAGTGCATTAAAATTTATTTGATATCCAGGTGTTCTAAATGATACATACGCCGTAATATAAAACGATTTTGATAAGTTTTTATTGCTAATAACTTTGGAACATTGAAAGAACAAAAAATGCTCAGACAAGTAATAGCCATCTTTGGCAATAAATGATTACTCAGGTGTATTGGGACAATATAACTTTAATAGTATCATGAATACTTTGTTAAGTTTTAAGTAAAGTAAATTGAAGTTAATATAAAATATAAAATAAATTCAGTATGATTGAAGTTTTAATGTTTTGCGATTAAATAGAAATACTATAAAGATATTTTTGAAATGAATAAGATACAATACTATTTATTTATTTATTTATAATTAGTACCAGGACTATAGTAAATGTCTGATGTTATTATATTCCTTTGTCTATTTGACGTTTGGGCTTCTTAAATTAAATACTTTCTAATTATTTATAATTAGAATATTAATTATTTTGTTTATGTATATTTAAATTATATTTGGTTACCATGGGGATTTGTAAAGATAAACTATTTCTGCAATATTTCGAAAATTCAAGATGCGTACAGGAATCAAACTCGCACTCCCTCGATTAGGAAGGCATATAAATAAATATAAAAAAACAATTATAAATTATTAGCTCTGATTCATCTCTTTTACAATCTGAAATGGGATAAGACTGGATTTGATTTGCTTTGGACTCGATTTTCGCAATTTATTTATACATGACCAATTTTACTCAACTATAGATCCTAGTTCCGGAATCAAACGATACATTCGGACTAACTAAGATTCTGAAAATTTGAAGATAATTTTAGTTTTTAAAGTTTAAGACATTCTGAATGAATAACTTTTTAAAAAAGCTTAAAATATTTGTTGCTTCTCTATATGTCGACTTCTTTTAAGCTGGATTGGGTAAAAAGGTAGGCACATTCCATACAACAGTGCCTGAAAAATTAATTTTCATTGTGCATTATGGTTATGCACATCGGGTATATTAGATTTGCTCCTCCGTTTGTAACGCATCGATCTAGGCGAGCTAGATATAGTGTCAAGGGTACGTATCGGCTCAGAATCGAAAAATGAGTCGATCTAGCTATGTGTGTCTGTCCGTCCGTCTGTGTGTCAGCATGATAACTCAAAAACTAAAAAAGCTACAGTTTTGAAATTTTCACAAAATATTTTTCAATCAATTTCTAGGTTCCCTATTTTTTTTGGTTAAGATCGGACCAAAACTTCGGGTAGCTCTCGAACAACTAACTTTTTTAACTCCAATATTTTCATACAAAAGTTTTAAATTTTGCTATGCATATTGTATTTAACATGAAATTATATGAATTTTGTTTTTTTTGTAGATAACGATTTCGAGTTAAAATTTCATATGATTTAAATGATGCGTAGTTTATTTAAGATAAGCAAAAAAGAACACAAAGACTTTTTTTAAGTAAATGGCTTATTGATATTGATAAATTGATAGATTATGAATATGATGATTATTATGTATCATGATGTTTATTATATGAATATGATCATATGAAGTTGATTTTGCTTAAGTTAAATAATATTCGTGAATTAAAAATTAATTATAAGAGATAGAATTGAAAAATTAGAGCAAGAGTTTTGAAATTCACACAAAACATTTTTTGGACATTTTTGAGGTTCCCTATTCTTTTTGGTTAAGACCAGATCAAGATTTTGGGGAGCTGCCACACAACTTCTTTGCACCAATATGAATTTCTTAGAAACTGATTATAGGTACTACGAGGGTGAAAATTACACACTGTTAGTTATATAATGGATCGAGCACTTATATGAAGTTTCAAAATGTTACGGCCCCATTTTCGGGAGGCTGCTATACAACTTCTTTGCACCAATATGAATTTCTTGGAAACTGATTATACTACGAGGATAAAAATTACACACTGTTAGTTATATAATGAATCGAGCACTTATATGAAGTTTCAAAATGTTACGGACCCGTTTTCGGGCAGCTGCCATACAAAGTAATCAATTCGATAACTGTGAATCTAATGAAGCTACGAGGTTAAAATCAAAACTGGGCAGATAAAGTAATAGGACAAGTTAGTTGGCAAAGTTGGACATCACTCGGACCAACTTTTAGGGTGGGCTATTTTTTTATGGGATAATAAATTAATAAAAAATTAACGGATACCTTATAAGTTAAATTTTTTTTTAACTACTTTACTTTCTTATATTTTTTTTGTAATATTTATAATAGCATAGGGGAAATAAATAACGGTTAGTGGGTATGTACGGGTATCTAAAAGTTGACAAGGGCAACTATAATCTTCCTCGTTTTTTTGTATATATGATGAATATATGTCGATTAGAAATAATATCGACCATCACTTAAAAGGTTTTAGTAAAATATGTAACTTTTAATTTAACTCCATATTACAATACATTTCTATTTAATATAATAATTTATCGACAAAGATATATGGTTTTTTTAAGTGCTAACTGACCAACTGATCAACATTTAAGCTGATAAAAGCATATCCATATCATAAGTACTTATTGGAACATAAGTGTATTATATTCTTTCAGTTAGATTTGAATACAATTTAGGCATGAGATATAAGTAGGTTTTATAACATGTAGTCTTAGATTTTTAATAGATACAATTTTATTTTCTTAATACTATAAGAATACTTTATATTTGCATTATTAGTTATTTATGTGTCTGCGAGTTATATTATTCAGTTAAAATATTTGCTTATTTTTTGTACTTATTTAAATTATTAATTATTGATTATGCCATTTATTTGAACCCAACGGCGAATGGTAGCCGCGTTGAGTCAGAAACAAAGATTTTTTCATTTTTACTCGAATTCAAATTCAAGCCTTCGAATGAAATGTGTCTAACCGCACTGTGTCACCCAGACGCTGAGATAGTTTCGAATTCTAATTTTTAATTTGCAGCACCTTTTGACAATGTGTCAAAAAATATTATTTGGGGTAAATTATAAAATAATGTGAACTTGAAGTATAATATAATATACTGAAGGTTAAAATTATTGTCTTAAAAGTGTATCTAGAAAATTGTGTTTATTGAATGTAATGCAACATCTGTTTTTTGGTTAATTTTTTCAATATTCAGTTCTAATAGTATTTCAACTTAGCATTTAGTGCTTCTCGTATTTCTCCCCCCATTGTTTATTTTAAAATTATCTAATAAAAATTGAAGGTCAATGTGTTTTCTTAAGACGCCAAAAGTAAAACAAGAAGAAAGAATTTGCCTGCGTCAGGATAACGTCAACAATTTAATGAATTAAGTCTTGCGAGATAATTGCGCAGAATTAAATAATCTCTAGGATTATATTGATTTCTCAAAACAAATAGAAGAAATTGCTTTTGCACGGAATTTTTTCTATCAAAATGTATTTGAAATGCAGGATCCCACACAATATTATCATATTCAATAATAGATCGTACTAAAAGACAATAAATAGCTTTAGTTAAAGTTAAATTGTATTATACTTTGATAAATCCTCGCATAACTATTAAGTTTACTAAAAAGTTGCTCATATAAATAGCTCCTAACCTTTAAATATCCCAAGACAACTACAAAAAATCAAACCTGTAAAATAGTTCACATAAGGAACTGAAATATATTACCAAACTTATAGTACCGGGGTTTTTCAAGTCTAAACATTTACAACTTTCATGTATATTTTCAAAACTGTAACTCTATTCTCTTTAATAATTTAAGAAATTTATTTTAATAGTGTCTTTCATTTTTATTTAATAGTCAGTTGGTTTTTGTAGTGAAACTGTGAACATTTTAGAGAAAAAAACCTTAAGAATATAACAACCAAAATTATGATACTCTAAAATTGTCACGTAATACAATCCAAATAAATGTTAATGTTAACTAACAGCTAACTACAAAATTAAATATTAAATTAAAAGTCCCAAAAAATAAAAATACGAATTTTGAATTTATTATTTTTTTATTTGTGTTTTTTTTTATTAAAATACCCAAGAAAAAAAAGACAAAACATAAATAAAAGTTAAAACTAAACACAAATTCATTCAAATAGAAAATAATTTTCCGCACTTTTTTTCCAAATATTATAAAAGAAAAATTAACTAAAAGCAAATAAAAATGTTAAAATTTTATTAACTGTATAAATGCGAATAATTTTTTTTTTAACTTTTACCCCAATTCCCTATTAAAGAAACAAAAAAACCTTTGAAAAATAAATTGATATTAGTTGATAAACTTTTTTTTTTTTTTGGATC
Source organism: Dolichopus griseipennis (assembly GCA_963082915.1). Lineage (NCBI taxonomy): Eukaryota > Metazoa > Arthropoda > Insecta > Diptera > Dolichopodidae > Dolichopus > Dolichopus griseipennis. The sequence continues at coordinate 343,521,604 of OY720441.1, forward strand.
CAATGGAAAATTACAGAACAAAAACTAAAGATCATAATTTTTTATTTCCCTAAAATGAAAAGAAAAATTGACATTAGAATGTATATCTAACTTTCAAAGCAATTGAACTCTGCAATAAATAACTTGGTTTATTTTCCAATCATAATCGTTTTACTGGGAAACTTTAAAGTAACTATGAAAGAGCATCAAATGTATCCTTTGCTAGTTACTTATTACGAGTTAATTATTTTTCCGAATTACTTCAACGATATTTAAGCTCTTATCAAACTACTATACCAAACGTTACATAATAAGATTCTCAATGTGAACGGATTCGGTTGTTGTTGCAAGCCTCAATGAAACTTAAAGGGGATATCAGATGTTCTGGGATATTCCAAATAAATGAGCTTACTTCTTGTTGCAAGCCTCTATAAGAATTAAAAGAACATCAAAAATATGTCACAACCTTTAAAAGTCCTTACTACTAAGATCCAAATAAACCAAGAACTAATAGTGCTATAGCACTATTATAATCAACTGACCTTTAAATACTTTACAGTAACTAGACTCCTGCACAGATGTTCCACAAACAAATGTTTATAAAATGTATCAAACACTTAACTTCGCGTATACTAGAATACAAAAAAAAACTTATTCACCAAAATTTTAAAGTCCTCATTGCGTGGCGTTTAGTAAAATACCCAACTTTTGACATACTGTAGACAATTTCAATCGTAACGTTTAGTGGAATAGAGATATTCATTTCTTCTCACCTTTATAATTTTCTGCATAGACCTCAGGAGTATTGGAATTCGTTTTAACAAAAATTTGTATGGAAGATTTTATTGGAAATTTATTTAATTATTTTTATTTAACTTTGGCAGATTCAATTTAAATTTATATCTATGGTCATTTATCAACTAATAGTCAATGGTTTTGAAAATATTTTCACAAAGTATTTGCCAAAACTTGTTTATATGGAACACAATTCTTTAAGGTATATGTATTGATAGTACTTTCAGCTAATGACAAAAATCCTGAACCAAGAATTTTTGATTCCATTGATAGTAGAGTAATTCCTCAATACTATCTTCAACATATATTTGCCTAACTTTAAAGTTTAATTTACAAATTTTTACTCAAGAATACTTAGGGCAAGATATTAACAAATTACTAAACCAAAGCCACATTAAACATTACAACCCCACAATTATTATAACGGTAAAAGCTGTAGTAATAATTTTTCCCTTTCTATTATAATCTATATAATAGGAATTGTCAACTTTGAAATATTTAATCTCATATTATATTAAGTGTAAAGCTAAACTAAGAATTAATCCTTAAAATTTTTATTTTTATTATTACAATTTACCATAAAAAGAAATTAAATTTCTTTTTTGTAACTAAAAACAACTAAATGACAAGGAAGATCCATTTAAAATTGTGCAAATTTTTTATGTAACACCATTGTTTGGAGAATCCAACAAAAAATAAAAATCTAAATTCATAAAAAAAAGGACAATGACTTATAAACCAGCAGAATACTTAGAAAAAAATGAGCCAAAAAATTAAACATTAAAGTAAAAATAAAAAAACCGGAGCATTCGAAACATTAAAAGTTATAAAAACGAGAAAGAGTGTAGATTAGAATGTGCCAACTCTAGGATATCCGCATGAACATAATATAAAGCTTCTCTCATACGATTAATAACACATTGGAAAATTTCAAATACCCAGCTATATAAAGTGTAGAGTTATTTTCATATACAAAAAAGAAGTTGTATAATAGCAACTTGAAGCCGTGGAGCAAACTTGTTGGATTTCAATAGCGATGACGATTTTTACATAAAAACCAGTTTGTGAAAATTTCAGAATCCTAGCTCCTTTTTAGACGGACAAACGAGCTCACAAAGCTTGATTGATTCTGATTCTAATCCGATACATACATTTGAGCCTACAACGCCTATAACTACTCCGCCTCCTTCTTTGCGTTACAAACGTAATTGCTAATTTATTATAACCTTTGAACCATTGATACGAGTATTAAAATCTTAAAGAGTATGTGGGGGACTGGAGGTTTTTTTGTATAGATAATAATAAAACTCAAAAAAAAAAAAATTTAATAGATGGTAAGGGTCGTTTTGATTGTTGTTTGGGTTGGGATATACGATAAATAGATGATTTTTAATATCATCATTACATCAGAGTACTGTAAAGACTAACAATTTTTTAGGCCTTTTGTTTTTTTTTACGACAATAAACAAAAACAAAATGATGTCAAAATAGAATAAAATTGAACACAATTTTGCAAATAAAAAAACATAAACCAAAATTTTAATTTTGCAAGTTCTTCAATTTATTTTTAACTATTTGAGTTAAAGACAAGGAAATAAAAAAATTGTAAACTGTAGGGAAATATATTCTTAAAAAAATACAAATTCTTTAAAATTAAAATTCATAAAAGTTCAGTCATGCTTTAATTAAAATGTGGTTAACAAAGAGGCAAAAAAAAAAAGGTCTTATTAAATATTTTTTTTTTGTCCTATTTAATCATTTAAATTTTATAACACGAGGCTTTTAAACTTCAAAAAAAAAAAAAATTGTTATAAGATTTTTTAAGGAAAAACTAGAGTAAAGGACTAGAAGAGTCCTAAAGTGATTTTTTGTAATAGAAATTATTAAAAGAGAAGGACATAGTATAAGACTTTGAGTATTTTTTTTAGAATATTAACTGTAATTTTGTAAATTAAATTTTTGTATTTCTGTATATATTTAATTAAATTAGGGACTTATCATTTTGACTGTGGTAGGGGACTGTACAGAAATAAATAAATACAAATTTCACTAAAAATTTAAAAATAGATTAAATATTCAAGTTGATGTTGCTCCAAATTCATATTTGATAGTAGCCCTTAGAAATATCTCATAAGTTATAAGGCTTGGTCATAAGAGATAATTATATGATTGGTTAGGTACAGGGTGGGGCAAAACGACCGATATGGTTTGAATGTTAAATAACTTTTTTATTTAATAGTTAATTATTATTATTATTTTTTTGTTATACAGTATATTAATGGGGAATATTTTTAGCTTAAGTAGAAAAATTATATCCCGCAAGTGGTGACCATTTTCGGCTTCGCACATTCGTGGTCTTTCCAGTACATTTTCCATAAATTTTCGTAATTTTTGATCGCTGTTCTGTTGTGTACTGTTCCATTTCCAGTTCCCCAAGTTTTCTTCAAAAAATTCTGAAATAAAAATAAAAAATATTAATAAATTTAAAAAGTTATTAAACATTCAAACCATATCGGTCGTTTTGCGCCACCCTGTTTAATGAATATTAAAGAAAATTGTAGAAATAAATATAGTACTTTTATATCAATCTATTATCTCTGATCAAATAATAATTATTTTGATAAGTTTGTATCATTAATTTAATAAAAATACAATAAAATTAGTGATAAACGTTTGGTGCAAAAGATATAATTCCAGATCATATAATCGATCACATAATCATAAGAGATTAATTATCCAATTAGTTTTAAAGAAAGTTTTGAAGTAAAACTATAGGCACTATTGTACAATGCGCTTATCACGCAGTTATCACTCAATCAAATAATCAAATATTCCTTTTTTGACGATGGGAAGTTTTTCACTAATCAACACTTTATTTAATACAATCTAAGAATTAATATTTGATTATTTGATTAGTAATAAAATAAGTGATTATCATTTATCGTACATAATGCTTGATTATGAGACATCCTGTATTCAAGTTTATGTAATTGATATTACATACTATATATTTCCGAATTAATGTTCTAAAATTTTGTTAAAATAGTTGTCATGACATTTTTCATTAAACTTAAGGCGCCAGTAATCAAATAATCTTTTAAAAAAATACTTGGTTTGTATGGGACATGAAATTAAAAAAATAACAAATTTGTTAAAATTTTGAAGAAAAAAATTTAATAAATGTTATTACAGATAACCTTCAAAAATTAAGTTAAATATTTCTTATAAAAATTTATTATAATCAGTGTGAATAATATTAGTAATAATATTAGGAACGTTCAAATAGCATGAGGTATCTCTAAATTATATAGATTAATGTATTTGTATATATATACGAAAGAGATTAGAATAATCTTCTTAAAAAAACTTTTAAAGTATTATGCTTAAAAACTCATGGCATCCCTCCTTTCTGGAATAATCAAAGTCATAATATGATCAGACGTACAAGGTATGGCCACAAAACCACGTTCGAGACGTCAGAAAGCTCGCGTTGTACCGCGTGAAGGCAAGCGTGTGTTAGACAATATTTATAAGTCTTTTAAGTTAAATTCCTTAAAAATTAAGGGGTAATATAAAACAAAAATGAATTGAGTTAAAACACATTGTATAATATTTCTAAATTATTTTTTAATGAATTAATTTAGAAAATCAGAAAAATAAAAATAAATAGCAACATGTCTTCACAATAAGAGTTATACGCTTTTTGCTGCATATTTATAAATATTATGGAAAAAGTGGCAATCGTGACTTTGGAACCAATTATAAGGAGAAATTTAAGATTTGGCTTCATAAACAGAGTTATACGTCTTCTTCAAAATAAGTACCTTTTAGTAGTATTATATATAGTATAATATTTGGGTATTTCATTTTTTTTAGGTGAATATTGGTTGGTCTAAGATTTTAAGATTATTGATTGATCTAAGTACAGCCATCTAGTCTACTTTACAGTGTCGCAAACGTAATGGCAAATTTATTATACTCTATGAAATTTATTATACCCAAAATTTATTCTCCGCAGCTTGGAAGAACAAAAACAAATTCTATTGGAATAGTCTTCCGCGTCCCAGTATATCGAGAAAATTTATGTCCTGGAAAATAAAAGTGGATAAAGTTTTTACTTTCGGCAAAACTAAATTGAAACTTTTGTAGATCTCATGCTAAAATGAGTTTGACTAAAGCCGACAAAAGTAGTTTCTACTTAAATAACCTTAAAACCACAGAGTTTTTGTTTTGTCATTACGTAGAGCCATGATAAGAAGAAATAGTGTATCCTTTAAGAAAGGTTTTTTTCCCTACAGATTAAGTCGCTGTACGATGACACCCTACAACAGAATTAACTCCGTTGCCATATTCCGAGTTCATTGTGTTGTAGGGTGTCATCGTATGGAAAAGTGACAGTTGAGCAAATGCACATTAGACCTTAAGGACACAGTGCTGTGTGTTTGATTACAATTAAGAAAAATAAATGCTAATGACAAAACAAATAATATTAAAGAATCGCCAGCATAAGACTTAAATATTTAAAGCTCGAAAGAATAGTTAATTAAAGTTAAAATATTTAAAATATAAATATAATATAAAATATTAAAATTCGCTTGCGGTATTAATTTGGAAATGGTAAAAGGTAAGCAATTCTGTTAAAAATTTAAGATCAAAATAGTGATACTTTGCAACATCTACTATACTTTTATAGATGTCTGTCTTCTAAGTGTAAAGAACTATAAAATTATTAAAAAACTTTAAGAAAAACAAAAAGATTACAAATCTGTCTGGTAAGAAAAATGGTTCTAATGAAGTTATCTATTTTTAACATTTTAATTAATTTTTAACCCAAAAGGTTAAAATAAATCGCATTCATACTTTCAAAAAGTAACCGAATCCAATTTAAAATCAAATCATCTTTATTAATCTTTCTTTTGGCGTTGTCTCGATGCAAAAATTTATGTAAGAGGGTTAAGTGTTGTTTTTATAAACTCAAATCAATTACTACATATGGTTTTATACTTCAATTTTTAATTAAATCTTTACTTCTTTCTTCAGAAAAAGAATAATCGGATATATTTGCTGTCATCAATAATGATTAGAAAATAATGATTATATTTCAAGTATTTTTACAAAATAAGAGTAAATTCCAATCATTGACTTATTACATTCTTCTGATCTGATTGAAATGAAACGTAATTTACCACAAAGAATACCATATAAATTTCAAAGAAATCAAATTAATATAAAATTATTTTTAAAAGAAAAACACTTACTTACTTGTAGGATAGGAATGTTGGATAGGAATGCAATATAATAACAATTAGCCAACTATATAACAAGATAATAAAAACCTAATGAATTTTTAGTTGTTGGATTTGGTTTTTAACGAGTGTTCAAATGAATATAGAAATAAAATCTCTCCAAATTCTTAAATGAATTCTCTATCGGATCCCAAAATCAATCAAAACTGATTCAAATGTTTCAAATTCCTAAATGAATAACTTAATACAATATTAGAAAATTTTTTCAAATTAAAAAATTTTTAGAAAAACTTCCTATCTCGAAGTTTCCAAAATTTAATTTAAAAATCTGATAATGATAAAATTTCAAATATCCCAAATAATTTTTTTTTAAACTCGGAAGTTTAATTTTAAAAGGGAATCGATTTTGCAATTCCTGTCCAAACCGATTTCATATTTCAATCGGAGTCGGAGTTATACTGAACGTAGAAAAAAAACTTAAAATATAATCCAAGATAGATTGTATAAGCTTTTCTTCTCCTGAAATGTGGTTTATCTGCCCGATCCCGTGATCAAGTTTATCTGCAAAGTCGTTATTTTAAATGACGCATTCATACCATAATTCATTAAAACCAATTGAGATTTTGATCAATTATTATAATACGACATTCCCGGAACTTCTAGAATCTGTACACCCAATCATACTGGAATCAATTTATGAAAACTATTCTTCATGTGTAACCACTATGTTAATGTTTAAAATTTTAATTCATTTAGACGTATAGGACTCTAGTTCTCTCGAAAATTGTTTTTGTATAAGAGCCTCACCAATAGTCTATGTACCAAATTTGAACCCACTTCGAATGTTAGAACTCGAGATTTCCCGAAAAGTTTGATGTTTTTGTATGAAAGCCTCTTGATCCCGTGGTCCGGCTTCGCCTGTTTTTAAACTTAACCATGAAAATGAAAAAAGCATTCCCATCAAATTGGGGATTAAAATTTACGCGTGTTATTGTGTTCGAAGACACACATTCATACACACAAACACACATGAACACAAAAAACAAATGTCGGATTTACGCGTTTCCGATAAAAATGGAAAATTTTAAACTCTATTTTTTTTTTCACTCAGGGTTTTATAACCTTTTCTTCTATCAAAGTTTAAAGTCTAAATATTTTTAATTACGAACAAGATTTTACGGTTATTAAACGGGGTATTGACTCTTGAAAGCGAAGGTTTTGACTATAAGTTAAAAGAGTATACTAAATTATATGAATATTGAAGAAAGACAAAAAAGAAGAAACCAGAAGTTGAAACAAGTTGATTTAAAAAATCTAGTCTCCAGAATTGTTACAATAGAAACTAAAAAAGATTAAAGAAAAGACTTAACACCTTACATCTTACATTTAGAACCACTTTATTGAGGGGGGAGGTTAAATTTTTATACCTATTACAATTCGAACCGACTTCCAAATCCTCAGATATCCTGGAACCTAAAAACTATATAAATACAAATGTTTAAATTTGAAAAAAGGATTAAAGCCTCTGTTACAAGGATATACTTGCACTCGAAGTGATTCGTCCTTCTTCTGGAAATAAAAAAATTAAATTTAATATAAATTAAATTTCTTATAGGTTTAGCAAAAACTCACATTATGATTCAAAAATATTATTTCAATTTATTCCTATTCTTAACTTTATTATCTAATAATAAAGACAAACTTAATTTATCTTAAGAGTTTTATTAAAAAATTCTGTTTCAATCAGTTGAAGGCATCAATTGATAATGTTTGCAAAGAATCTTTTTGTCATTGATTAACTGAATCCATTCTTTTATCTTTAAAATTCTTTTTCATAAGTATCTACCTATTTAGAAGTAACTTTTTGAATTATTCAGAAAACCTCTTTAGAATATACTAAAACTTATTAACTAACTTTTATTACAGTTCAATACTTTATTATTTGATATAGAACATTTAACAATTTTTAAATCAATTTTTTCAATTGAAATTGAGTTTTCAATTCAAAAACAAAAAGAATTTACAATAAAATTGGGTGATCATTATTGGCAAACTTTCTTCATAAAAAAAAAACAAGTTTTTGGCACGTGCCAAAAGTTAAAATTATTGTTTGCCTTGAACTGATTTGGTTACAAATTGCGGATCAAAAATCGTATGAGAAAAGAATAAGTAATGAATTTTTTTGAAAGCAATTGTAAAAATTAATGAATTAAAAAAAATGGCCTACTTTTACTTTTTAATATTTTATACCGTATTTACAAAGAGAAAACCACATTGGGGTTATTGAATGGAAATCGGGGAAAAACAATTAAAGTTGAACTAAATGAAAATAGTATTTCGATTGTCAATGGATTAACACACCTGTAGGTAGCGCAAGAAACAGTAGAATTTGTCAAGGCTTCACCCACTGCCAATTTATATTTCTATCGAAGATATGCTTGTCTTAGATGGCATCCAGCAGGTACCCAAAACACCATTTCATTTCTTTGTAAATTTTAAAGACACAAGGGAAGCAGAAAGAAACTCCATTAAAAACAAATTGTAAGGTTCTATTATTAGTGGTCTTGGTATTATTTCCGTTTTCATTTAGTTCGATCGGAAACTTCCAGAATCCAAACATATGGTCAGATCTCACCCATTTGCAATCACCACCTTACTGTCGACGTTAGTAGCCTGCAATTTAAATTATTACACTAAAATTATTATTTTTTGAGTTACCTGGCGTACGGAAATCGCTTAATAGACTCAGGAGGTGGGTATAAAAATTATCCATTCTTCTTTTAATTAAATTCTAGGTCTTTTAATGCACAGTTTAGCTCTCTTAACACTTTGGAATAATATTATTAAATATTTGTTAATTAAAATACTCTTTCGAAAATTAATATTGTAATATTTTACATTGCTTTGATACTAAATACTTTATCCATCTACCTTTACTATAATTTTCCAACATTTTTATTCTCCAAAATGCTTCTTAAAACATTTTTAAGAACAAAGGTTTTTCAACCTATTACATTCAATGTCATATTATTTGTTCCCCTCCTATATAATTGCCCTCCTAAAAATTCCCAACTGCCCCTGGTTTTGTTTAAGGTCTTTAATCTAAAAAGTTAATAACTAATTATGTATTTAAAATTTTGAAGGTGAAGGTTATTCCGTTATTTTAATATACAAGTCATTGAAAATACAATACACTTATTTTTATACTTATACAGCCTAACAAAAGATAATAAAAAAACCCTCGCACTTATTATACCCGTATGACTATATAGTCAAAGGGTATAATAAATTTGCCATTACGTTTGTGACGCAGAGAAGAAGGGGGGGTAGATATAGACTCAAGTGTATGGATCGGATCAGAATCGAAAAAAAAATCGATTTAGCTACGTATGTCCGTCCGTCCGTCTGTCCGTCCGTCCGTCCGCACGATAACTCAAAAACTAAAGGAGCTAGGATCTTGAAATTTTCGCAAATTCGGTTTTTTGCAGTAGCCGTCATCGCTATTTAAATCCAGCCATTTTGGTCCCTGGGTTCGGGTGGCTGCCATACAACTTCTTTTTTTGTATCAGTATTTCTCTGTACCTATTACAGCTACGTGTCTGAAATTTTGGCAAAAGTAGTTTAGTTTTATGGCCAAAGTTTCTGCAAAATTTGGTTGGTTTGTTGCAGTGAGTTCGAGTAGCTGCCATACAACTCCTTCTTTATATGAGCATTACTCTATACCTATTAAAGCTGGGTGTCTGCAATTTTGCCAAAAATAGTTTAGTGTAATGGCCAAAGTTACTGCAAAATTTGGTTGGTCTACTGCAAAGGGTTCGAGTTGTCATACAACTTCTTATTTTATATGAGCATTACTCTATACCTATTGAAGTTGGGTGTCTGAAATTTTGCCAAAAATAGTTTAGTGTAATGGCCAAAGTTACTGCAAAATTTGGTTGGTATAGTGCAGAGGGTTCGACTAGCTGCCATACAACTCCTTCTTTTATATGAGCATTATATTTCACCTAATAAAGCTGGTAAGTTTGAAATTTTGCCAAAAGTAATTAATGTTTATAATAATAATGATATAATGTTTATATAACGGTCATACGGGTATCCCAGAGTTGACACAGTCTACTCTACCACACTCTTCCTCGTTTTTTCTAACATTGATCTAACATTAATGTTCAGAACAACGCGATAAATACGTTTCCCTTCCGTATGTTATGCATTTCCGATATATTTGTTATGATGTTTCTTTTTCATACCAGATTGTTTAGATTCTATTTTGAAAAAAAATGTGGTAAGTAGAAAACATTTTAAAAAATATGTTATACTAACTAGTACCTAATCAGTGTTGAATTTCTTTCCTTTTCATAACTTTTCCTATGGAATGAAAAAGAGAGAGAGAAGATTTCTTTTCAAATAGAATATAGAGAGGATGCTGTTGAATAGCTGATCTTATTCCGGTACCATTTTTTTTTTCTCCATTATTGTGAATAGAATAATGTTTACATATGTTACAGTAAGGTATATATATATATATATATAAAAACAAATTCATATGGTTAGAAAATTTAGCACAATAGGTAATATATATAAAAGAATGAATTAGAATAAAAGATTATAGTGAAATAAGAGTTTGGTATAATAGAAAAAAAAAATATAAAAGATAATCACAAAATGTTATATGGACTGAAAATACCATAGAATTTGAAATACAATACTGAAAAAACAGCTGAATTGGTTTAATTTTTGTTTTTTTTTTTGGAATTTTATTATATTTCTTTCTATTAGTCTTATTATTAGCTTAGCTATCATTTGTAAAATTTTGTATTTAAATAGAATTTAAAAATTTTAAAAAAAATTAGCTATTTAATATTTACTCAATTCTGAGTAATTATGAAAAAGCTTAAATTTTTTATATTATGAGGATTTACCGTTAGATGTAAAAAGTTAAAAAAATATTTCACCAGCAGTTGCAAACTGACTTTATTTTAGCTATGTTAAATTTGACAAATGCTAGTCGTATATACATAACCTCAAATTGGGTAAGTGTCATTTGCTAAACATGGCAGGGCGACTTCTGATTGACAAGAAACGCGAGATGTTTCAACAAAATGGTTACAAAAATTTCTAAGTCCAGATGGTTTTTTAATGCAATACAGTAAAATAATTTAGTATTATCGGGAACACAATTATGTAGTGGTGTCTATTGTTAGTGAAAAAGTCTATTGCTAGTGAAAAAGTCTAGTTCTAGTGAAAAAGTCTAGTGCTAGTGGAAAAGGGGTTGGAAACAAACTCAATAATTATTTATACAATAGATTCATCTGCTAGTTCAAATTAGTAAAATAAATTTAAGAATTATTTTTAAAATTTAACAGTCCGTTTCCGGGTAAAATTATTTTTTAATATATAGGTCATCTCACTTTAATTTAAAATTTCTTTTGAAATTCTAAAATTTATACTAATACCTACACATCTCTAAAACTTTCTGCTGCTTCATCAGAATACCAACAATTTACCTTTGGATTTGGTTTTATTTTTTCTTTTTAGTGATTTTGTGAGTGAGTGAAATTTAGAAAATTTCAATAAATTTTTTGAATACAATTCAGTTTTTTTTTATTCTTAAAGTTTAATAAAACGTAAAAATAATTTATTTTTCTTCAATTTACCGCAATAAAAGAAAAATTGTGATAAGTTTTTCCGAACTATTTGTAAATAATAGGAATATAATGAAAATTGTGTATATATTTTTTTCCATTTAGATCTTTATAAAATTTTTAATTTGGTCTATTTATTCAATTGTTCTCATGGAAATCCATTAGATGAAAGGATTGTGGGCAATAAAATCAAGTTAAAATATAAGATTTTAGTTGGCCCATAACTGTTTTAAAATGCATTATAGTACCGTTTTAAATTGCATATATTTGGGAGCTTTAGTTCAATCGAAATTCAAATTAAAATTCAATCTTTGTCAAATGTTAACGACAACAATTCGATTATAATTTAATTCAATAGATTTAACTTTATGATTTCTTATAGATGGAACTACTCGATTGGCATATTACGAACTGTTCCGAGTTTGTTCCGAGGATCGTCGGAGAAAACTAATTTTAAAGTCTTATGAAAAATATATCGAAAAAAATTTAAGTAAAAGTTTGAAACTTTAAAAAAGAAACTTATTAAAACTATTTTGTTGGTTGAACAAAATAGAATCCCGAATAACTTAAAAATGAGCCATTATAAAAAATCGGTGGTATTTTAAATTGAAATCTTTAAAAACCATGGGAGTAATCTGAATACATTTCCAAAAACAACTTAATCCTCCGGCTTTATAAGATTCCTACTAACTAAAAACACTGGCTTCAGCGTAGTAGAAAGAGAGTAAAGATGAGACATAGGCGTCCATCAAGAGTAAAAAGGGATGAGATTTCATAAACTTTTTAACTTATCCGAATCACTGATTATTGAATCAACTTATTCTTTCTGAACGGGATTTCAGAAAGAATCAGTTGATTTATTCCCTGAGTTGAAATTTTCTAAATCATAATTTTTGCTAAACATATATCGGGGTAATGTTTTCAACAACTGGAAGATGCGAATTATAAAAAAGTCTAGTTCTAGTTCGTAAAAGCTATATAGTATCTATATAAATGAAATTGAGTTGCTGAGCGTGTATTTCGTCGGAAGGTTTAGATTTTCGGCATAATATTCTTAAATTTTTCTGAAGTATTACCTAAAGAAGACATTTATATTCTAGAATCTTTTGTGACCGAAATATACCGTCACCCCACGAGAGTTTTCCATTTACTTCCATACCTACGATATTTAAGAATTCATAGATTTGAATACCTACATTCCTAAAAGAAAGATGTAGAATTGTTTAAGTTAGTTTATTACAGACGACTTTGTATTATTCAAGCATCAAAATTTACCCTTTTCACGCTTCCCCACTCTTAAATTATTATAAAATCTTTGTTTAAAGATCTTGAAATTTTGGTTTGTAATTATTTACCGATGTTGAGGTGGCATCAGCTGCTTTTTTAATAATTGTGTGAACAATCAATTTAGTGTCGTCATCTGCGAGGAAAGAAACTCAATAATTATTTATACAAAATTTGAAATCATGGAAAGAAGATCATTGATAAATATTAGAAATAAATATATTTAATAGATAAAATATATGGGGGTCATGAGTCACTGGACCATAGTACTTCAGTTTGTGAATTCATGTCTCACTTAGAATTCGAAGAATATATCCGCCTACCTATGCGGCACATTGTCTATAACTTTATCACTCCCATCTTCTAAGCAACATAATACCATAAAAACGCTCTTACCCATCACTGTTGACACATTAAATGAAGGGAAATATGGCCCAGGTCCTTATGATACATTGTTTAAAAATATTTAACTGTAATTAATACCCAGTTTCATATTGGATTCTAAAATTGAATAATAAAATCTAAAATTATTCAAGAAAATTTTAAGTCAACCCAAAAACATAACCTTACCTTGTACACTTGTACTATAAAAATTCTAATAAAATTACACATTCAAGTATCAAATCACAGTTTTATAAATCTTCAAAAAAAAAAAAAAAACAAGTCCTTCAGAATGGAATGAATAGAATTGTTTTTTTAATATTCCAGTTCAATAAAATTCAAATAATATTTTTATTCTTTCAAGTGCATAAAATTACACACAAGAGTAATTTGTAATTCACTTTTATTTTATTATTATGTTTTTAGATTGCACTTGAAAAATTGTCTGCGGTCTTATCATCGCTAATATATTCTTAAATATTATTCTTAAGATATTTATATCTTATAGATACAAAAAAAAAAAAAAAACTTCTCAAGGAATCCAATGATTTAGAAAGAAATGAAATTTGTTTAGTTGTTTTTGTACAAAACAAATGAAATTCTTCTGTTACATTATTATGTATAATTTTTTAAATCTAATATTATATGCAGTCATGCATTTATTACATATAATAACATTTATGCAATCTTAGATATACAAAATAACATACACATGTATGATATATTTCAAATTTAAGTAGAAGTTCTATATGAGAGAAAGAAAAAAAGGAAAAATATTTCCTTGAAACGTTTATTCTTATGTCTTAACATAAGTTTTATTAACTAATAAACCATGAATTTACTTGTTATTGCTTTGTAAAAAAATTGTTTTAATAATAATCTTACAAGATCTTGTGGGTTTTATAAGTAAAGAATAATATTTATATAATATTCAAACTGTATAAAATAAATTCCATTTCTGCAAATATATGAAAATCATATTATAGTAGAATTAAAATATGAATTCCGATTTGAAACAATTTCAATTAATACCATTATTTTCCATTCTTCGACCTTAAAGTAAACTTACAAAAACAACTTTTAGGTTATGGAATGTTTTAAATAATGATATAATATTAAATACTACAATATTTTGTGGTTTACTTGGTTAAATTCTTAAAGTTCTTTAGATAACAATGTTTTAAGAACATTGCAATTTTCTTGCAATAACGAAAGTACAGTCCCCTACTACATACAATGTTATAAAAAAGTGAATCTGCCTTTCCTTTTAAGATGCGCCATTAAATTTATTTTATATTATGGTATAAACTATTACGATTTCAATTATAAATTATATTTTTTTATTAGATATGATCTGACCAAGATTTGAACCCGAGACTTTTCGAAAGAAAAGCCGTCACCAAACCGCCCAGCTATCGGTCAGATAAAAAGTACTTCTAAAATTATGTTTAATTTATACAAACTCCTTTTTCGTTGAAAAGTCCCAAGCTCGAATCCCAGTAAAAGTAAAAAAAAAACTGCTAATCAAAAAAAAATAAGTTAAAACTTTCATAGACTGGTGTTTAAAGTCAACATATTTGTCAAAGAGTAATCCAAATGCAAAAATTAAAAGATGATTAACAATCTTGTACATTATTTTTAATTGATTAGGAACAAATTGTAAAAATTTTTCATATCAAAATAATCTTAAATGCGACGAATTTGTTAAATGGTTAGAGCTGTGGTCTAGGAAAAGTATTAATTCCAGAATGACATGCTCTATGCTTGACTCAAAGGAAAGTTTTCTTTTTTTTATGTAATTTTAAATCAATATTTTATCTTTTTTTAGCACATTTTCAAAAAATTTTGTAAAAATGCGCCTATATAGCTTCACTCTGTCCGTCCGTCTGTCCGTCCGTATGTTTACAAAAACTTTTACACCGTTTGAAATAGAGAAAAGAAATTTTAACCATGGGTAGCTTTTGCAAAAAAAATTATTTCGTAGAAGAATTTTGTTCTGTAGCCCCACCTGTTACGGGGCTACAGCCTCCCAAAGTTGGAAAAAGTCCTATATTTAAATTGGTATAACAAGAGTTCTGTTACATATATTTTCAATCTGAAAACGGCAAATGATAGTTGGTTTTATAAACTTTATAAATTTTTTTCATACGGTACTAAAATTTAACATTACGCAAAACTCAATTTTCGCAAAATTTTTGGTCACACATATCTTCTGAACGGTTCAAGCTAGGGTCTTGAAATTTTGGGAGAAGTTAGATACTTAGAAATTAGTAGGAGTCGGTTAACAAAGTTTTTTTGTCAAGCCCCCTATTTAGGAGCTATAAGGGCTCGAAAATTGAAATTTTGCTATTTTTAAACACCTGTAACTTGAATACCTGCCCAAATTTTTTTTTAGTGATAGACAAAATTTAAAGCTCTGTAATTATATTTCAACATGTGTCAAAGGTTTTTCTTAATTTTGAAGGGTGACGAAGTTACAGCCCCTGAAAATTCCAAAAAAGCCCTATATTTAAATTGATATAACAAAAGTTCTGTTAGGTTTATTTTCAATCGAAAAACGGTAATAGAGAGCTGCTTTTATAGGCTTTACAAAAATATGTCGCTTAAATGTATAGGGTTGCCATACGGTACTAAAATTTACCATTATATAAAACTCAATTTTTGCAAAATTTTTGGCCCCACATATCTTCTAGGAAGTTGAAGTTAGAGACTTGAGAAATTTGGCAACCTTCCCCATTGAAGGGCTATAACAACTTTTAAATAAAAAATTTACTGTTAGCAGTAAATTTTATAAGTCAATAGTAACAATTTCCAAGTAAATATTTCTAAAGTTAAACTCAGTATATAATACAATATAATTTTGAAAATGTGCTTTTTTAAAAACCCTTGGTTGTTTTTCATCACTTGTTTTAGGTTCTAATTGATTAACAGAAGAACCGTTAAATCAAAAAGCTGTATTCTCGCAAGGGACTAACGAACTAAAAAAATCTGGTAAAAATTTGTTCTGATTTAGATGAACATTTGTATCAAATTTAATGTAAATAAATACTATTTTTCTTTATTTTATACTAGCTAATACCCGATTCGCGTTGCCGCGCGTCTTAACGGATTTTTAATTGTTGTCATTGAAAAAAAATGAACACACGGTAAATTGTGCGGCAATAGGTTAACGGAAAATATTTGTTGAACTTTCTTTTGGGTCAAAACAGCGCTTCGAAAAATTGGATGTAACTGGCTTCTAAACTGTTTTTTGACAAATCGTAGTGTCGGTATGGGTTAACAAATTTTAAGTCTTCTTGGTGGTCCGTTAGAGCAAAAATATAAGTCCAGAAAAACTCTTCATACCCAAAAAACTACATATATACAAATTTCCATGATTATCAGCTAAGCAGTTTAGGAGTCTATAACCTACAAACAAATAAACAAACATTCGTTTTAATATAGAAGGAAGTAAATATAGTCTCTCTTTTTTAGATTCCGTATAGGAATCTCATAAACTTTATCCTTATTCTCATATGATATGAACAATATTGTACTAATTTGGGATACATAAAGTGAGGCACCCATTTTTAATAGCTTTATTTCAAAAGGATTCAAAGCACTCCTTCATTGGTATTTGATCTTCAAAATAAATTTTAATTTTATCTAATATATAATAAAAAATCATGTATTACTAATTGAATACTAAATTAATTAATTTCATTACCTAAATACAAAACTTTTATGTGTTTAAATGAATTTTTTAAATGTGTAATAAATAATCTGACCGGCATTAGTTAAAGGAAACCATGGTTTTGATTAGAAATTCTAAAATTGAATTTAATATTAAATTTTTAACATATAATTTTTTCAAAAAAAAAAATATTTGCAATTTATTAAATTTTCTGACATAGATTGTATCACTGATGACAACTAATATGTTCATTCAATCATTTAAAAGCAGTCACAAAATCCTAACAATAGAAAATATAGAAATAAAGAAAAGGATATACGTGTATATACACGTAAAATGTATAATATATATATAAATGTATTATGGAAATTATTTAGAGTAGAAAATTATACAATACTATACGTACCAGCATGAAATTGTTATAGAAACAACAATTTAATCAAGTGAGATTATCATATACCGTTATATTTTATAAAATTATTATATGTATTTTCCATAGTGATATAGATATTAAAAAAAAATACCGTTTTCCATTTTATTATAAAAATTTCAGCAAGTTTAATAAAATACCTTCAGTCGTTTTTTTTGCTCTTCACGTAAAAATATTAATATTTTTATTTAAGAATCAAGGAAATAAAATTAGAAACAAATTTCAAATTGGTGGTTGTTAAAATATTACCGAAACTTATACATATATGTAATTTAATATATATATTATCTTATCACGAGGTAGTGGACTCCTTCCATTGCCCTGAGATAATAAATAATGTGAGTAGCTATGAACTAGGAATGATTAACATATAGCCCAGATTTGAATCCTATTGAAAATATATAATTTATTATGAAGCGGATAGCAAGCAACAATAATCCAGAAATAATAACAGAACTTGAGGAGCATATTTAGGTTGCTTGGGGATAAAAGATGATCAAATTAAGAACTTAAAAAGCTTCATGACAAGGAGATGAGAAGCAGTAATTAAAGCAAGAGGCGCTCATATCAAATATTAATTATTAAATTTTAAATGTGTGGGTAGGCACAGACATCCGATGCCCAAAATCTTACTTTTGTTTTCCAGCAATATACAACAATTTTTCATAAACATTCAACATTTTTATACCCGTATGAATATATAGTCAAAGGGAATAATAAATTTGCCATTACGTTTGTTACGCAGCGAAGGATGGGGGGGAGGGGGGGGGGGGGGTAGATATAGACTCAAGTGTATGGATCGGAATCGAAAAAAAAATCGATTTAGCTATGTATGTCCGTCCGTCCGTCCGTCCGCACGATAACTCAAAAACTAAAGGAGCTTGAAATTTTTGCAAATTCGTTTTTTTGCAATAGCCGTCATCGCTATTTAAATCCAGCCATTTTGGTCCATGGGTTCGGGTGGCTGCCATACAACTTCTTTTTTTATATGAGTATTTATTTGTACCTATTACAGCTACGTGTCTGAAATTTTGGCAAAAGTAGTTTAGTTCTATGGCCAAAGTTTCTGCAAAATTTGGTTGGTCTGTTGAAGTGAGTTCGAGTAGCTGCCATACAACTCCTTCTTTTATATGAGCATTACTCTATACCTATTAAAGCTGAGTGTCTGAAATTTTGCCAAAAATAGTTTAGTGTAATGGCCAAAGTTACTGCAAAATTTGGTTGGTTTACTGCAAAGGGTTCGAGTAGCTGCCATACAACGCCTTCTTTTATATGAGCATTATATTTCACCTAATAAAGCTGGTATGTTTGAAATTTTGCCAAAATTAATTAATGTTTATAATAATAATGATATAATGTTTATATAACGGCATACGGGTATCCCAGAGTTGACACAGTCTACTCTACTAAACTCTTCCTCGTTTTATCCAAATTAAACATTTCATCATATTTATTATATTATTATTATTAAAAAATTGTTTATTTAAAATTTGTATATAGAGGTTTTTGGGTACGGAAATAAATCGTGAGCTAAACATTTTGCTCTAACGGACCGCCAAGTTGGGGCTGTGGTGCAAGTATTTAAACTTTTTTGTTCTAAATCTTTATAAATTAAATCAATCGGTTAAAATTGATTTCAAATTTTGTATTTGTGATGCTCCTTGAGAATTGAGTTGACACTATTAACAGATTTGGAATTTGTTAACCCATGTCGGCCCGGCGGTTGGTCGAAAAAAATTTTGAAACCAAATTTTGTCCAATTTTACTAAGTACCGCTTTGGCTAAAAAGAAAATCTCAAAAAATTTTTTTGTTGAGTTCCATTAACCCAATGCGGCCCAACAGCTTTTTATAGGTTTTTTCATTTCTTTACACTAAATTAGAAACAGTTTGACCGATTTTCGTCAAATTTTCTATACGTGTTCCTCTTAGAGAATTCAGTTGACACTATTACCAGATTTGGAATTTGTTATCCCATGCGGTTGGTATTTAAAAATTTTGAAAGCAAATACTGTCCAATTTTACGAAGTACTGCTTTGGCTAAAAAGAAAGTCTCAAAAAAAATGTTGTTGAGCTCTGTTAACCCATTGCGGTCCAACAAATTTTTATAGATGTTTTCGTTACTTTACTCTAAATTAGCAACGGTTCGACAGGTTGATGCCAAATTTTGTATTCGTGAATCTCCTTGAAAATGGACTTCAGTCTTGGTAATTGGTAACACATGTCTGTCCTACGAGTTAAAAAAAATTTTACCATGTTATATATATAATTAATGTTTTTAATAAAATATTATTAAACTTCTTGGGAAAAATTTAAACTGAAACTCCTAGTTACGTTACTTTAAATGTTCTTGTTGATAATAAGATATTGTATTCGAATAAAAATGCCCATTTCCTTCTTTTAATATAATATTTAATACCTAAACGTATTGCCTCCACCTTTAATTTTCCAATGTGAAAGACTTTTTGCAACAGACTTTTTACAAATTTTTTAGCAGCTGAAAAAATTTCCTACAATGAAAGTTTTCATAAGATGTTCGGATATTTGGCGAAATTTACGTAACACCTTACCTTTGGAGTTTTAAATTCTTCAACTTTTTGATATTTTGGATTTTCAATTGAAATTACTAATTTGCTTTGAATAAAATTATAAAACATCACATCAAAAATTACGATTTATAGCAATTGGCACAATAATATTGTCGAAATGATGAACGTTTAAACGAAATATCATTTCATAAAAAATTTCCTCATCATCTCCCAAAGTTTCACCATAATTTAATGTTAAATTTTTTAAATTAAACTCTTTAGGCAGTCTATAAAATTCACCATCAAATTCATTTGTTTGTTTCAATTTTTCAATTTCATATAATTTTAAAAAATCAAATTCAAATTTTGTTGAACCGATTGTAATTTGTAATTCGAGAAATAAAAATATTAAAAATATTTTTAACATTTTGTTCATGTTTTTTTTTAATTGAAAATTAAGAAATTTTTTTTAAATTTTATTATGTGGGCACTAACATTCCGTCAGAACAATTAAAACAAACTGAATTCGAGATTATTTACAAGTAATAGACTCAAAAATCAAGATTATTTACAAGTAGTAGACCTTGACTTTAAAATGTGACACAAATAACCCACAATTCATAATTTCTGTGGCTCTAAGCTTTTTTCCCCTTAAAATTTAGTTAGTTAATTAAAAAATTGTAATTCTTTGAGTGACGTTTGTTTTACTTAAATCAAATAACTTAAATCGATTCTTCTCATTTAAATTCGATTCTTCTCTCTTTTGTAACGTAAGTTAAGAAATTTGTTTATTTACAATTCAATTACTAATTAAATTATAATTACTCATAGAGTAATCTCTTAGTTTATATATAATCAATTTTTTACTTCTCGATAATTTTAATTTAGATTCATTTAATTAGAAGCAATCAATTCAGTTCAAGTTTACAAATTGAAATACTCTTGTTTTGTAATTATAAGTTAAAGAATAGATTACAGAGCAAATCCGATTACAAAATAATATTTTATTAAAATCCCAACAATTCGTCGGAAAAATTTTGAGAAAATTCAGCCAGTATTTCATAATATCCGCTTACATTTATTTAAAATACCATATCCCCATTACTCTAGCCAAACTGTACATTTGTATCACAGGTTCCCTCCTAAAGTTTGGCTCAAAAAGGGTGTAGTTTTAATGTGTTAAACTCACACAGTTTCAATGGGTGGCTTTCGAGCTTTCCATTTCCTCCTAAAAAAAAAAAAACGAATCATCTAGGTTTTCAGCGTATCAGCATAGATTTATTTAAAATACAATTACATATAGTTGTTCGAATTTCAAGAATTAATAATTATATTCTATTGTTATTAATTTGTTATCAAGGTTTTTGACATGGTGTTTCTTGATAATTATCTTTCATTTCCATTGACAAAACATCAAACTAAAAAAACACAAAAGTATTCCTCATATACTAATTTATAAGGCAAAACTTCCGCAAAGGGGTTGTGAGCTATCAAGATGACGTCATCACATAACGGTACTAAATATCTCAAAGTTTCCGAATATATATACCATTAGTGGCGATGGCGCCATCTAGTGTTCGAAAAATGCATTACAAAATGTTCCTAAGATTTTGTAGCATTTTTATTAAAATGTTATATTTTTCCTGTTCGTCCATAAACTGGAACCAACATCTTACAATATTGTAGGGCATGATATTGTCTTTCATAAACATCTTGTTTCATCTGGATCGGTGCTACCATTTTTGAGATATTGCTATTTAAAGTGAAAATTTAAAAAAAAAAATAAAAAAAAATCCAACTTTCAAAAAAACTACTATAACTGTGAAATTTTCAAAAACACCCTGTATTATTATTATACCATTAGAAAGGTCTCTTAAAACTCTTTCCAACGGTATATAATAAGTATGGCATATGTTGACAAATAGCCCCACCAGAGAACATAAATGCAAAAATGACGCAACAATTTTATTAAAAAATACATTTTCATACTTTATTTGTCATAAATTTATTTTGCCTTTTTGGCAAATTTAAAAATGTAAGAATGCTTTTTAGGTTTGGATACAATATTGAGTTTGGTTCTGACAAATTGTTTTGAGGGATTTTGGAGGTGACAACCTCAAAGTTTTAAAATTTTTTTTATTTAAATATGTATGTAAAAATATAATTAGAAAGGCCCTTAGGCTACATAATCAGAAGTAATTTTATTTGTGAAAATAGAAGCAATTTAATTTTCCAAACTTTTTTATTTAAATAGTTAGGAAGGAGTTTTAGAGTTGGTTTTAAAAGCAGGGTTTTACGCTTTTTCCAGAATATTTATATATGTGTATATGTGGGATTCTCAATTAGGAGGGATTTTAGAGTTGGATTCAAAACCAGGATTGCCCCCTTTTCCAGAATATTTATATTTATTAATTAGGGTTGATTATTTTTTGTATGAAATAGCTATGCCGAATTCTCATACCATTCTTTTCATTATAGTGTTGGATTCAAAATCTAGTTTCAATAATTGAGTTAGCGGGGGTTCGGGGGCGGCAGCCCCCGTAATGAAAATATAATATTATTTAACATGTTTTATTACAGTGTATTAAAAAAATTAGAAACTTATTAATTTTTTTAATGAATTAGGTATCCGAATTCTTATACCATTCTTTTCATTTTAGTGTTGGATTCAAAATCTAGCTTCAATAATTGAGTTAGCGGGGGTTCGGGGGCGGCAGCCCCCGTAATGAAAATATAATATTATTTAACATGTTTTATTACAGTGTATTAAAAAAATTAGAAACTTATTAATTTTTTTAATGAATTAGGTATCCGAATTCTTATACCATTCTTTTCATTTTAGTGTTGGATTCAAAATCTAGCTTCAATAATTGAGTTGGCGGGGGTTCGGGGGCGGCAGCCCCCGTAATGAAAATATAATATTATTTAACATGTTTTATTACAGTGTATTAAAAAAATTAGAAACTTATTAATTTTTTTAATGAATTAGGTACCTATCCGAATTCTTATACCATTCTTTTCATTTTAGTGTTAGAATTTGTATCAATTTTACTATATGGCTTTATTTCGTAAAATTTTAGAAAATGATATGGCTTTATTTCGCATTCAAATGCGAACAACCTGTTCACCCAACCAACGAAAGGGCCCAACGAAAGGGCTAAATAAAACGTTATACAGGTTGTTGGAACAGTATAAGCGTAATTTTATATCCAACTCAAAACCCTGTCAATCTTCAAAATCTTAGTATATAAATATTCTGGAAAAAGCGTATAATTCTGACTTTATAACCAACTCTAAGGTCCTTTCTAATTATACTTTACATACATATAAATACCTCAAAAATCTTCTAAACAAAACCCAACTCAATATTGTATCAAACTATAAAGTACATTCTTAAATTTTAGAATAAATATTTCAAATGGAAAACAAAAAGGCAAAATAAATTTATGACAAATAAAGTATGAAAATGTATTTTTTAATAAAATTGTTGCGTCATTTTTGCATTTATGTTCTCTGGTGGGGCTATTTGTCAACATATGCCATACTTATTATATACCGTTGGAAAGAGTTTTAAGAGACCTTTCTAATGGTATAATAATAATACAGGGTGTTTTTGAAAATTTCACAGTTATAGTAGTTTTTTTGAAAGTTGGATTTTTTTTTTTTTTTTTTTTAAATTTTCACTTTAAATTGCAATATCTCAAAAATGGTAGCACCGATCCAGATGAAACAAGATGTTTATGAAAGACAATGTCATGCCCTACAATATTGTAAGATGTTGGTTCCAGTTTATGGACTAACAGGAAAAATATAACATTTTAATAAAAATGCTACAAAATCTTAGGAACATTTTGTAATGCATTTTTCGACCACTAGATGGCGCCATCGCCACTAATGGTATATATATTCGGAAACTTTGAGATATTTAGTACCGTTATGTGATGACGTCATCTTGATAGCTCACAACCCCTTTCCGGAAGTTTCACCATTTATAATTGAAATCTAAACATTTTTTTAATTTTTACCTCCGTGAATGATTCAGCTACATTAGTTTTAAAAAATGTTCCAACTACTTGTTCAGTTTTAAATGGTATTGGACCGCCTAGATCATCTTCACACAATAACTCACAATCTAAATAAAATTTTATATTTTTATTATCATATTCATCTCCAAACATATTGGCTCTTTTTGACATAATAATTTTCACTTGAATACGATGCCAATTCCCATCATATATCTAAAAACCATTTACATATAATAAAACTTTTAAATTTGATAAATTAAAATATATTTACATTTATATTTTTAATAACTCCTCTGGTATGTTGTACCGACCATGTAGTAATCCAAATATATGTCAATACTTTTCCTGAATTAATATTAATTGATTGAACGTCATCCTCAACAAAATTTTTAAATTGAAATAATGTCATTTGTCCTTCAATTGGTCCCTTATGTCTCAACACAATATCAAAAGTAAAATTTTTCAAATCCTCCTGTTCGGTAAATGTACTGGGAATACGGATGTCTCGTACAAGTGGTTTATTGAAACGATAATAAGGTCGATTATTTAAATCGATAAGTTTATTAACATTTTCTTGATCTTCATTTCTAAAAATCTGAATTAAATCCAATGGTGATTTTATGCTCTGGCTTAGAATGCTTAAATCTGTACAAAGATATTCGGTTTCATTATCAGATTGTTTTTGCTTCACAAGTTTATAATCCTTCAGATCAACCTTAAAATAAGAAATAGATTAGTAAATTAAGTTTAATATTTGATTAGTTTTTTATTGAAAATTCGTACCCAATGTCCCTCGCGTTGATATGTAGATCGACCAAAGAATAAACTGTGTGATTGTGTTTTTGAACCTCTGAATAGTTTTGCAAAAAAATCTTTTATTATATTTGGCTCTTTATGTAGAAGTGTACAATCTAGCCACACTTTTATATATTCATTGGACAGTGATATTTTGAATTTATGCCATTTAGCAGCTGAAAAAATTTCCTACAATGAAAGTTTTCATAAGATATTGGGATATTTGGGAAAACTTACGTATCACCTTACCTTTGGCATTTTAAATTCTTCAACTTTTTGATATTTTGGATTTTCAATTGAAATTACTAATTTGCTTTGAATAAAATTATAAAACATCACATCAAAAATTACGATTTATAGCAATTGGCACAATAATATTGTCGAAATGATGAACGTTTAAACGAAATATCATTTCATAAAAAATTTCTTCATCATCTCTCAAAGTTTCACCATAATTTAATGTTAAATTTTTTAAATTAAACTCTTTAGGCAGTCTATAAAATTCACCATCAAATTCATTTGTTTGTTTCAATTTTTCAATTTCATATAATTTTAAAAAATCAAATTCAAATTCTGTTGAACCAATTGTAATTTCTAATCCGAGAAATAAAAATATTAAAAATATTTTAAACATTTTGTTTATTACTTTTTTTTATTACAAAATTAAGAAATTTTTTTAAAATTTAATTATGTGGGAACTAACGTCCGTCGGAACAATTAAAACAAACTGAATGTGAGATTATTTACAAGTAATAGACTCAAAATTCAAGATTATTTACAAGGAATTGGCCTTGACTTTATAATGTGACATAAATAACACACAATTCATAATTTCTGTAGCTCAGAGCTTTTTTTTCCCTAGAATTGAATTCCATAATTAAAAAATTGTAATTATTTGAGTGACATTTGGTTAAGTTAAATCAAATAACTTCAATCGATTCTTCTCATTGGAATTCGATTCTTCTCTCTTTTGTAACGTTAATTAAGAAATCAGTTTATTTACAGTTCAATTACTAATTAGAGAACTTACTCATAAAACAATAACTCGTAAAATCTTAGTTTATAAATTTAAACCCACTTGTTTTGTAATTCAGAATTAAAAATTAGATTACAGAGCATATACGATTACAAAATAATATATTATTTTTGGTGATAATTGATAATAATGAAATTGAACTAACTTAAACTTTAAATGGGTTTATTTTGAATTGATAATGCGATAATCAATTAAAAATTAACGTAATTTGTTTTATTTGAATAACATTTAATTAATAAGTTATTATAGTCTCTTGGATTATATGCGTAACAAGATAATTTACATTAAAAAATACTTATCAAAAAATCTTGTGTACCACTCTATAAATTAAGTTTAGAATAATATAACGGCTTAACGGCTAGGTGCCGCAGTGGTTAAAGTGCTCGGGTTCGAATCGCAGTGAAAGTGAAAAAAATTTTTCTAGTTTTCGACTTCGACTTCGACTAATGGCTGAATCAATAATTAATAATTATATATCTTTAATTAAAAAAATACATTAATATAACAATATAAACAAATGCAAAATATAAACAAATAATTTAATTGAATAATATAACTCACAGATATAGAATACCATACAACTCAAATATTAAATATTACAATATAAACAAGAATAGAATTGTAACTTTTGGAAATCTAAGACGTTTCTACATTTTATAAGGCCTCGTACTATCTCATGTGTAAATTGTATGTGGAATTCATTAAGATCAATTCTAATAACACGAATAAAATATGACCCCCTGTTACAATAATTACCAATGGTGAAGATAGGTTTGTTAACCTAAAAGTTGAACGCGCTAACTCTGCTAAAAAACCAATCTTAAATAATATTTAAGTAAATTTAAATATTATACAATTAGTATATGTAATTTACATTTATTAAAACACTGTTTAAAATCCAACAATTTCCATTTGTATTCTCAATTTCATTGGGTGGAATGCTATATATGAGTTCTCCCTTACTAATCAATTTAGTCAAATGTCTACCATCAAGTGGTAAATCCAATTTTATTCCCTTAAGCCGAATTGTAATTAAAAAAAAATGAAAATTGAAAAGGTTTTTTTTTATATTCTTTAGGATCTTTAAGATGGCTTAAGACAGCTTATTGAAGCTCACTTGTTTAGCGCTCATCGCTATAATTGAAACATACCATCCCATGCCAACTCCCTAAATTGGTCAATTCATTATACATTTACGGCTTAAGAAATCAAGAAAGCAGTTAACATATCTTAGTTAATATAGTAGTTAACTTCTAAAAATTTCCTCTGCATTCTCCGAAATTCCCATTCTCCCACTTTTTCGAACATTTTCCTGAGAAAATTCGTGTGCTTAATTTAGATGACTTTCTATGTCTTCATTTCCGCATACTCTCGTAAAACTTTAAATTAATTTAAATAATTATGATATTAGTCTGAAAACCGTGACTGTACACTGATAATATAAAAATATAAAAAAAAAACTTTGCTTATATCATCACTATTGGATATGATCTGGATTAAATTCACTATTGGATAAAATCTAGATTGAGTTCAGATTAAATGACATTATACATTAATTTAAAACTTTAGTTAATTTAAAGGGGAGAATGAAAGTTTCATCATGTTGATTACATAATAATTATATATGTAGATATACTTTAATTCATTAATGAAGTGTGTAGGTTAATTTTAATTTAATTATTTGACCAACATTTCAACTCTAATAAAACTTGTAGTTAAGTTATTGGGTTATTTTTGAATAACTGTTTTTCTTCTTTAGGCATTTCTGGAATGGAGTATAGATGACTTTATTTATAAGGTTGTAAAGAAAGATTTTTTAAAAATAAGAACAACCGCTTTTTATAGAACTACTGCATCTTCTCGATTGATAAGCCAAATGTTTACCCAGTACATCACCGAGTCCTAAAAACATCTTTTGTGTCTAAGCTTATTAATTCTGTTCAAAATATAATTTCCAATGGAATTGTGGATTCGTTAGAAAATTTAATAAAAGATGTTCTGATATTTTTAAATATTTCGTCGACGATATAATATATGCTGCAGAAGTGATGCAAAGAAGTATAACCTAAATAGCTATCAACAACAAATCAAGTGGATTAAACAAAAACGAAGCAACCGTTTTACATATTTCCTTTTTTTACCAATCCCCATTTTTCTTAAAATATAATTTTATTAATTTTTTTAAATAATTTTATAACTTTCTTATAATCTTCCATAATTCTTTCAACCTTGGATTTCCTCATTACAAAATCATTTCTGTCCTAAGCACACCTTTTTTATCATGGATAAATATAGTACATCTTTTCATCATTAATTTTTTTTAATGATTTTATTTAATATTATATTTTAAGACATTTTCTGATCTTAAAGATTCTTAACGATTTAATAATTCACCTTTTCAACTACCTTTAAAAATAATTTACTTTACATTTTACTTTTATCTGGACATTATCTTATAAATTTTCAGAATAAAAAGAATTTGAAAAAACATAGACATAAGACACATAAGACATATAATTTCCGTTAGTGGCTATAAGACGTAGGTTAAAAAATTATTTAAAAAATTATTAAAATATCAAAGGAATTCTATTTAAACTCTAGGTTATGGTTAAAGCCAATTAAAGTGGTATGGGAAAAAATAAAAATATACAATTAATAACTGGAAAAGTATAAGATATTTTTTAAGAAATTTAGGTTAAATATATGACCTATGGCATAGACGCCTACCTTTCAAGGGGAAAGTTTCGTGTTCAAACCCCCGTCATATATAATAAAAAAAGTTCATAAAATCGTATGATTATATCCTTATAATTTAAATCGTATTATAAAATAAGATTATATAAAATGTATATAACGCTTTTGTATGATAACAGATGGCGCATAAAATCTTACACAATAGATCTAGCCGAGGAGTCGACGGATTTGTGTGTAACCTTTACTCCTGAAAGGAGTGAAAAAGGAATATAAAAAATTTTAGAAAATAGCTAAAGCCCCTACGTCATAACACATCAGAAAATATAACAAATATAAAAATTATTTCAGAAACGGTTCAAATCGTATGACTTTTCATATTAATTTAGTTGCTCCCACTACTAAGTTAGTTGCAACTTTGATGACCTTTAGAACCTATTTTCAAAAAACTATTGATACTAATAAAGGATCCTGCAATTATTTTCTAAATATAATATATAATTGTATTTCCCATTCCCTGTCCTCACTTTAAAAACAACGCAGTCACTCTTTATTAATTCATGGTAGCGGAGACAGAAACCACGAACTCAATTGGTTAACAGATGTTTCAATTCACTAAGAGTCAAAAGGAAAGTCATTAACCTGTTTTCCATCTGTTTTTTCACCAAGCTATACTTTTTTTAGTTTGAAATCCGTGCAAAACACTAATAGTCATTAGTGGCCCTTCCCAATACATTTTTGTATAATTGTTAATTATCTTCAGAATTGACATTATGTAAGTTTCGAAAGTTTCATAATGTCATTTGAAAACTAAACAGTGGGTGTCATAAAAAATCTAAAACGATAAATACTAATTTTTAAGAAGCTAACTTTTCCCTATGTTAAGTCTTTAGCTTTAGTCGTGTGGAAGATACAAAGGGTTGAAAATTTCCTAAAATGGAGCTTCGTATAACAGTTAATAAAAGTATAGTATGGCAACTCCATATATTTGGTTTATATATATTTTATAAAGTTTATAAAATCAGCTGTCTTTTACCGTTTCAGATTGAAAATATGGTATATAGAACTCTCATTATAACAATTTAAATATAGGGTTTTTCAGGACCTGATTTCCCCGTTAAGGAAGAAGTTACAGAAAAAAATTGTTCTATTAAAAATAATTTTCGTTATATCAGTTCGTAGTTAAACTTTCATTTCTTTATTTCAAATGCTGTAAAAGTTTTGCCAACACACGAAGAAACGAACAAATGTACAGTGTGACAGAGTGATATTTTCATGGCATGTGCTTAAAAGAGAAAAATTATTTAAATAATTTGTGTTAATCCTTCATTGTAACTTATACACCCTTTGTTGTTATACTCTTAGTAGGTTGTACTTTAAGTAAAAAATTGGTTGAATAAATATAATTTAATTTTGCGTAGTTTAAATTTTTGTACATACAAATTAATAAAATTAAAAATGTTTCCAATCCTCTTCAAATATATGTATAGATAAGTTCATAAAGTTTTTGTAGAACTTCAACTGCTGTCATCAAAGTTTGAAAACTGTCAAGTAATTTCGTTTTAATTTTTTCTTATTTCGCAGTTAAAAATTTTATTTTAAATTCAAAATTTTAAAAATAAATACTCACAAACTAATTATAGCAAAAATTTACCACAAATGATGATATTTAAAAAAAAATTATATTATTTATATATTATATACTATATAGGATATAAAAAGTGAAATAACATTCCAGTTTATGCCAAAAAGTAGTACTGATAGAACCTACGCAATTTTAAGAATACTAAAAATTGGTTTATGATATTATTGCGTTGTAGCTCCTTGACTTTGGTCAATTGAAAAAATTAAAAATAGGTTTTAATTGCGTTGGAGTTTTGTGGGTATAAACTTTTTGAATTGACAAAATATCAAAATGGTGTATATTAGTAAAACATTTCATTGGAATTTAAGTGTCCTTTCGGTATCAATTAATAACAATGGGATATTCCGCTTTTTCATACGAAAACCAATTTGAATTAAACGAGGAAGAGTGTAGTAGAGTAGACTGTGTCAACTCTGGGATACCCATATGACCGTAATATAAACATTATATCATCCTGTTTATTACTTTTGGCAAATATTCAGGTTTTTTATGTATAAAGTAATATTCATGTGAAATATAAACTTGTAGGGCAACTACTCGAATCCACTACAGTAAACCAACCAAATTTTGCAGAAACTTTGGTTATAACACTAAAATATTTTTGGCAAAATTTCAGACACCCCAGCTTTAACAGGTATAGAGTAATTCTCATATAAAATAAGAAGTTGTATGGCAGGTACTCGAACCCGTGGACCAAAATGGCTTGATTTCAATAGCAATGACGATTATTGCATAAAAACGAATTTGTGAAAATACCAACATCCTAGCTTCTTTATTTTTTGAGTTATCGTGGGGACAGACAGACGGACATACGTAGCTAAATCGATTCACTTTTCGATTCTGATCCGATCCATACACTTAATTCTAAACTTATTATACCCTTTGACCTATGGTCATACGGGTATAAAAACAAATTAAACTAAAAGGAAAAGAAGATCAAAAACATCGTGGTTTTGGGTTAAAAATTTTGATTAAATTCCGGGTCGAAACTGGAAGCTCATACATTTAACAAAGATACAAGTTGTTGCTTAGAATTGAAGGTCTTGACTTCAAAGCTTCACAAGAATCATCACAAGTACTTAAT
The DNA here is from genome assembly GCA_963082915.1 of Dolichopus griseipennis. Taxonomy (NCBI): domain Eukaryota; kingdom Metazoa; phylum Arthropoda; class Insecta; order Diptera; family Dolichopodidae; genus Dolichopus; species Dolichopus griseipennis. The sequence continues at coordinate 343,552,836 of OY720441.1, forward strand.
TTTAAAAATTAAGTTTCAAAAAAATGTTCCGAAGCCGGAATCAATGCTGTTCACTTGACCCTTGTATCTTTTTTATGAAGATTGTAATTGATGCTATTTGTTTATCATGAAAATTGAAAGCATCATAATCTTAATTTGGCAAACTTTCTATTTCTAAAATTTCCCAAACAGATGGCAACCCTAATATTTAATTTTTTAAGTTAAATTTAAATTTTAATAAATTAACTTCTTAAGATTTAGACGTAATACTCAAAGGTTGTAATTGACGACAAATAAGGTTGGAAATTTTTAAAAATAATTCTAATATATATTATTCTATTCTGTTCCCCTCTTTTAATTCCAAAATTATTATTCTGGAAAAGATCCTGGGAAAAAAATATTACAATTATAATTCCTTTCAAATGAAATGTTTTCAATTCCTACAACAGGTATGATTTAGTATCAAGTAATTAAATGTGTTCGCAGCAGCTTTTAAGTAATTCAATAAAAATTTATTCTAATGGATTTTTGTATCAGTCTTATCTAAGTTGGTCTGTGAAAGATTTTACAATATTGGAGATAGAATGTGTGTATAAGGAATCGAAAATTCTATCATTTTTAAGTTAATTTTCCAATTCAGATTGCCAATGGATTCATTGTGTATCAAATTTTTTTACATACCAAAATTCTGGAAAAGAAGATAACAGGATTATATTATCCAAAGTATAATAAATTCCAGGAATAACATTAATTAAAAATAATGTTTTAATTGTTATAACTATTTAAAAAAAATGATTAAGAATGTAGTAAGGTAGACCTTAGCGATTTTGGGATACCCGTATGACCGCAATAGAAACATTATTATATAATTAGTTTTGGCACAGTTTAAAATTCACAAAAAATTAAACCTTTAGTTATATACAAAGAAATTATAAGTTGGAAAATATAAGGCAGCTTTTCGAACCTCTTCCGTTTAAACTTTATTCAGAATTTTACAATAAAAGTTAACAACAATTGGCAAAGTTTCAGGCATTAATAGGTGTAAAGTAATTAAAGCTCATATAAAACAATAATTATATTAAAACTATTTATGGCAGAAATTCAGACACCCAGCTGCATTAGGTATAGAGTAATGCTCATATAAAAAAAGAAGTTGTATTGCAGGTACTCGAACAAGTAGAGCAAACTGACTGGATTTAAATAGCGATGACGGTTATTGAATAAAAACGAATTTGTGAAATTTCCGAATCCTAGATCTTTTATTTTTTGAGTTAGCATGCGGGCGGACGGATAGCTAGATCGATTTACTTTTCGATTCTTATCCGATCAATACCTCTGAGTGTCTATCTATCCCACCTCTTTCTCTCTTTCACAAACGTAATTGCAATTTAGGTATACCCTTTTGATCTATAGTCATACGGACATTAAAATTTTATTTTAGTCTAACCATTTTTATGAAAGCACTTTTTAATTTTTCCTGATATTTCTTTAGGGTAGTTTTGTTCAATTCTAAAATATCTCATTATTAATTATAAAAGTCAAATATAAACTTTTTTTAAAAATTTACCTGATTTAACCATTCGAAAATTTTCTAGATTATTTTTGTTTGATAGTATAAAATTTGTAAAAACTTTTAATATCCGTATACGTTTGTGACGCAGAGAAGGAGGGGGGACGGAATTTTGTTGGGGTTATGCAATGGGGTCAACTAGTTGCCATACAACTTCTGAAATTTTGAAAATAGTTCTTAACTTTAATCTCCAACGTCTGAATATAATATAGTCGGTGAAGTGGCAGAGGTTTGAAGAGCTGTTTTTCAACTTATATTTTCCTTTGTATATAACAGAAAGTCTAATAAGTTTTGTATTTAAAATATTGCCGAAAGTAATTTACGGTTGATATAAAGTCTACTCTACTACATTCTTCCTTGTTTTTTTAACAAATTTACTTCCTAATTTTAGAAATATTGATTTGTTAATATTTTAGTTCATGTGGAGAAACACGAGTACAAAATTTTGTGATGGTGACTTTGGTTTAAAAAGAAAAAACTGACTTCGATAACTACGCAATGATTATATGATACAAATTAATTTGAAAAAAAAAGTTAAATAAAAACTTTTTTAAGAAGTTTCTATAAATTAAATAACAATTTTTTTTTTAAATGGAGGGCTTTTTTTTATAATAATAATATTTTCTTGAGGTCTCTTAATTAATTTAAATGAAAAATAAAACTTAATGAAAAAATAAAACTTTTTAATATACGAGTATAAATATTGGATATTTGTATAGCAAATTTTTAGAAAAATTCTTGATTCATAACATTAATTTGAAAATTAATTTTTAATGAAAACTTAATTTTGTTGACTTTATTAACCAATATTAAATTCTTAAAAATTATAATAATAATAAAAATAATCATGGCAGGATTCCTAATATTAATTAATTGTTAACCTATTGTTTTCTTTGAAATTGGAAAAACAGTTGAAGTTATCACAGAAGAATTCACTCATAATATCCACTCACTATTAATTAATTGTAAAGAGTTTAAGGTTTATTTGACATAACCGTAATGATATCAAAAGTTTTGAAAACAAATTCTCTAACTTTACTTTCAGTTACTTTCAATTTTAGTATTATGTACTTATTTCTCTATATAGAAAAACGAATATTTGTTTGTTTGTAGCGTGTAGGCTCCCAAACTGCTCAGTATATTATCATATCCGGGAGTGTTTCTAGACTAACAATTTTGCTGTAACGAAGCGTCATTGGGTTGTGTTTCAAGTTCTCAAACTTTTTTGTTTTAAAATTTGTTTGATCGAGTCTCTTAGACAATGAGGTTGACTCTATTAACAAACTTTGAATTTGTTAACCCATATCGGCACGATGGTTATTTTCAAAGTACTGCTACTTTAAACAAAGTTTCAAGAAAGTAGCCAATTATTTAAAATTTTGCTAAGTACTGTTAATCTAACAGAAGTCTCGAAGAATTTTTTGACGACTTCTGTTAATCTATTGCGGTTCATTAACTTTTTCAAGATTTTTATCGTTACTTTGCTTGAAAATAGAAACGGTTTGATTTCAAACTTTGTAAATTTTGTATACGTGTTGCTGTTTGACAATCTAGTGACTCTATTTACAGAATTTGATTAACAAATTATCCATATTGGCACGACGATTCATCAAAACAAAGATTTTAGTAACAAATTATTTCAAATTTTGCTAAGTACTGCTGATCTAAATGAAAGTCTCGAAGAATTTTTTGATGACTTCTGTTAATCTATTGCGGTTCAACAACTTTTTTAAAGATTTTTTCGATCGAGAAGCCGTTACTTTATATACATTAATTCTTATGTATTAGAATTACTTTAATACATTCTAGAAATAACACACACTATATGTAATTTTTATTTTGATTTTTTCCAATTTCATTTATACTTCAATTAAAAATCCATTGAGAGGAACCAAATCGCGCAACGGGAATTCCCTAGTGTTAAATTAAATTAAAATTTAATCAATATTCAGAACTTTAACATGCTTTTTCTAAAAATAAAAAAAGTCTGAATTAATATCACCAGTGTTTTGAAGTCCTTGGGGCAAGGATAGGAATTATCATGAAAATTATATTATTCTAAATCCAATTATTTAAATTTTAAATAAACTTACTTTTAGTAAAAAATTAATTTTATAATTGACTGAAATTATGTTTCTTAAAATAAAATTTGAAATATTATAATAATTTAAATTTTTATATGTCATATCTGTCTTATAATGTTATCAGTCTCATCATTTCTTATAAATAACCAAAAACCTCTTTTGATTTAATATAAATTTTAATGGTACTCAAGGTTCGTCATTAAATTATTACTATTGTTCGATTATTATTTAAAAATGAAAAATTATATTTTTTTTTAAAACCTACTCTAAAAAGTTTCGAGTAATCCAATTTAATAATTATGCTCAGTATGCAAAGATATGTAAAAAAAAATATGGCCGCGTGTGGCACGTGTCAAATAATTTTTACTCTATATTATATAGGTCATATTAATTTTTCGTTCTTTATAAATGTTTTAAAAATTCTATTTCCAGAATATATGTAAATATTTAATTTATATATTTATTTAGTAAATTCCGAAAATATACAGTTATTATAGAATATTTGTATTAGACTTATCATAATCTCATATTATTATTTAATAAATATTTAGTTATAATTACAGTACTTGTCGGTCGCAAATGAGGTTAAAATTGAAAATATTATTTACATATATATATATAATTTTTATATATGTACATAAACGAAATTATTATTTTCAATTAAATTTAAATTATTTCCGTTATTTTTTATAAATTATTAAAGAATTTCGCATTGATAACATAGATTACCCCTAAAAGTATGCAATATTTTACTAAAATTTTAAGTTTAGAATAAAATTTCAATTGAAAATTTAGCAAATAACGAAAATTACAAGTTGGTTCTTATGCCCGTGCACGCTAATTAGATCACAACTATATTAAAAGTGCTCCTCCGTTTGTAACGCAGCGATCAAGACATTCTAAATATGAAGTCAAAGGATCTGCATCAAAAAGTAAATCGATCTGGCTTTGTGTATCAAGATAAATACCAAAAAGGGCTATTAATTTGAAATATTTCAGAAAATTTGTAGGTTCTCAATGGTTTTTAATTTAAATCAGATTAACGCTTCGGGTTGCTACCATACAAAATTTTTTCAACCAATATGAATGTCTTCAAAATTAATAACACTGGGGGATATGAAAATAACATACACTTAGTTACACTTTGTAATCTTAATAATATGACAAGCACGTTTGTCAAGCTTCAAAATGTTAAGTGTGTATTTTCCGGGAACTGCCTTACAAATTTTGGAGTCCTGCTTACATATCTTTAGAACAAATTACACCACGGCGTTGAAATTAATAGTACGCAAGTAATGTAATATGACAATCTAATTTGCAAATTTAGAGATGTCTTGGGACAAGTCTAAGTGTAGCTGACATAAAGACTGCTGGTACCATATTAAATATCTTTACAACTAATAACACTTGATGATTGAAAATTAATATCCGTATGTGATGAAATATTGCAGTTCGACATTTTGGACCACACTCTGAGGAAGTGAATTTAAAGTGAAGCTACTAAGTTTAAAATTTGAAAATGGGCAAGTATGGTAATAGGGCAAATGCGTTGGCAAAGTTTAAAAATATTTGGACCAACTTTTGAGTTGGACTATATTTTTCTTCTTGGTGTTTTTTAGTTCTTTATTTCTTTTTGGAAAAAATTTTTCGGATGGGGACCAAGTTGTTTTTTTCAAAACTAAATTAAGTTTTGAACTAAAAAAAATTACAGTTAAAAAAAAAATATTTTTAAAAAAATCTAATCAGTAATCATACATGTAATTGCTTTGTAATCATAATATAAATAATTAATTTCTTAAAAATTTTTCAAAAAACCAAATTCCATTAATTTTAAACATAAACTAAAGTAATCAAGTATGTAATTTAAAACTTATTACACATGTACATATATATTTAATTACATTTAATCACAATTTCATCAAAAATTTAATTTGTAATATGTAAACATTTCTAATACTCAATTAACCTTGAACATCCAAAAAACAAACCAAATTTAAACGATTTTATGTTAAAAATTACTGAAATTACTGAAATCTGTAATAGAATTCCAAATGAATTATTTCTTTGTTTCATTCTAAAATTAATTTCAAGTTCAAATTAAAATGATATGGAAACTTATTACACACCATGTTGATTGTTCATCATGGCAATGTTGTAAAATTTTATTAATATGTAAACTAAAAATTCAAAATGGATAATAAGGATTTAATGAACATATTGTTTCACATGTACGTGATCTTAATTTAAAATAAAAATTTATGTGGCTTTTTTTCATTTATTGAGTATCGAAGAGGGTTCAGTAAAATCGCGAAATATATTTCACGTTTTGGAACCCTCTGTGTTTTTAACAAAAATTTTATATATAGATTTTGTAATTGATTTTTGAAAAGTATGAAAATTCGCAGAATTCTTTCATAAATGTTGAGTATAATTTGAAAATATTGTACTTAGTTTATTTTGGATTTAATTTTTCTGCATATGTTTAACTAATTTTAAGCTCTACCGAACGAGAAACCCCCTGTAAATATAAAAAAAATGGGGAAAAGTGTAAAGTATTCAACTCTAGGATATCCGCATGAACGTAATATAAATATTGTATCAACCAGTTAATTAATTTTGACAAAATTTCAGACATTCAGCTGTATTAAATGTAAAATAATGCTTATATAAAAAGTAAAAGATGTTGTATGGTAGCTACTCGAAGCTGACGAGCAAACTGGATAGATTTCAATAGCAAAGACGGTTCCTGTATAAAAAGAAATTATTTAAAATTTCAGAATCTTAGCACTCTTAGTTTTTGAGTTACAGTGCAGATGCATTAATCTCCACCATAATTTAAACGGATGGGAAAACACACATACCTAAAATGACTCTAATCCTATCCATACCATTAAGCTCATATTTATCCCTCTCTTTTACAGAGTCAGTAACGCTACTGCAAATTTTGCATACCCTTTGAAATATATAATAAAGTTGTAACTAAGGTATAGTAATTTTAATTATCTTCATAATTCTTCAAAATTATTTTCAGTAAAGTTCTTTCGATATTCCTTGAAATGGATTTTAAGGAAATTTGGCAAGTTCACTCCTCATAAAATATTTAAATTTTTATTTAGAATCAAAAGATTCAAAGATGCTTTGATATAACTGAAGGTTATCATAATGGATTATTGTAAAAATCTGCACTAAAATTGTTTCCCAATTTGGAGGCAAAATTTCAATCAAATATAAATTCTATACTTAAGTATTTAGTATTAATTTCATGAAGAATATCTTTTAAATGCCCTTGAAAGTGCAGAGAAGAACTTTAATTGAACGTCAAACTAAAAAGGAAAATAAGCACATACGGATAAACGTGAAAAATTATTTGGAAATTTTCTAAGAATTGTTAAATTATTAATTAAAAGTAATTGAATGATGGAGTTTTAGGTTTAAATTTTAAGAAAGAGAATACAATAAAAAAAAATGTGTATTTATTTTTTAACGCGAAATGAATCGCAGAAAATTTAATGATTAAAAGTAACTACGTGCTTCGAACCTAAAAATTTATAAATATATAAAGCCGAATTCAATATAAAACAAGTAATGAAACAACAGAAAGTCGAGGCAATTGATTTTGTAATACCCTACTGCTAAAAATACTACTGACAGTATGAATTAGTGACCTCACTTCAGATACCCTGTATCAAATTTCAATTTTGTAACTTTATTAATTTCGAAGCTATACTTGTAAAGTCTAGGCTATCCGAACCATTACTTTAATTCCTCTAAAATTTTACAAACATAAAGAAAACAGACCAGAACACTCTTGTACCAAATTTTTTTTTTTTTTTTTTTTTTTAACGCTAATTGTTCAATTGTTAGGCTAATAAGACTGTCTATACCATAGGTACATGTTGGAACAGGGAGTCGTATTGTTAGACTTGATCTTATTGAATTCCACGTACAATTTAAAAATGAGATAGTACTAGGCCTTATAACATTTAGAAGTGTCTTATATGTTCAATAGATACAATTCTATTTTTGTTTATATTGTAATATTTTTTATTTTAGTTATATGGTATTCTATATCTGTGAATTATATCATTCAATTAAATTATTTGTTTATATTTTGCTTTTGTTTATATTGCTATATTAATGTATTTTTTATTGGAAATATATAATTATTAATTATTTTTTTATTATTAATTTGAACCCAATGGCGAATGGTAGCTGAGTCGAACCGAAAAACAGAAAAGTTTTTTCACTTTCACTGGGATTCGAATCCGGGCCTTTCCCATGAAAGGTCGACACTATAAGCTCTGTGCCACCCAGTTAATCACACATTGGTCTCGGAGAAATATACGTTTGTCCTTGATTTGATCGGAAGTGTTCACATTGCGAACCAATGTTCAGATCTCGCCCGACTAAGATGATGACGCTTAGCAAAAATACATAGATACTTTTCTAAATCTAGCACGCTTCCTTCTGGGGTCAAATAAAAAAGTTATCAAAATTAATATACTCCTAGGTAAATCTATTTTAGGTGTAGGGTATAAAAACAGTAAAAATATTCAATTTGAAATTATATTATATTCTTTTGATTTTTTGCTGCCTTCTAAAATATAAAACAATTTGTTCCTTAATTTTAGAAAGATCATAAGTTTAGAATTTAATAGCCAATCTGTATTCAATAGTATAAAACAAAACAAATTTACTAAACTTAAAAATTCATTTTTTATTTTTTTTAGAAATAATTATTATTCGTTTTTTATGTAGCAATATTGTTAAATCTTTCCTTGAAAATGACGATGACTTCAATTATTTGAGATTAATGATAAAAAAATTAGAAAGTAAATGTTTAAAACATATTAAAGAATCTGTATTGAATTTTAAAAAGGTTCAATTTGATGAACCATACTAAAATGTTAAAATAAAATTTGTAATTTTAAACGATAAGAATATATACAAAATGTTTTTAATGGAGGAATAGAACCTGCACATTAGGACTGAAAAATGTTTTTTTTATCTAAGACAATATATTGGAATTGGATTTGCGATTTCTTAAATCCTTAACCTAAAAAGATATATGGGTACATTAACTTTAGTGTAGTGTTTGCACTAATTCTCCCCTTTCTCTGCCAGAAGGAAGAGAATTAGTTTTTCAATTTTTTATACCCATGTGTAAATGACAAAAAGTTAGAAAGGTATACATGTTCCAAATCAGGATCACCTCCTAAGTTAATTTGTTTATCCGATTTTACAATCCTTTCTTTTGATCGATAACCTAATTACATGAAGCTGCCTTAATGAAATTTACACCTCTGGTTTCTAATACTAAAAGAAACGCGACGATTATTGAACGAATTCGTACCATGGGTTCGGATTCCGGAAGCTTCCGATTGTTGAGTCAATATATCTCCAATTAAGAAAAAATCTTTGATTTGATACTAGTACAAGAGCCTTGTGTGCTGTTTGCTTCAGGATGTTGTATCTTTAAAATTAAAATATGTTTGGAGTGGAGCTTCAGGCAGCTGTCACACGGCTCCCACAGACAAACATGCATATCTAGGAATTGACTTTTCATATTTAAAAATCCGGTATTGAAGAATTTTATAAAGTTTCGTTGTTACATTTTCTAATTCAATATAAGGTATGTAATAATAACTTATTATACACGTTTATCTGTAATATTTAATTAAATAATTTCAATTCATTGCTTATAAGTCACAAAAAAAAATTTTATAAAACATAAAGTCAAACGCACAATTTGGTTGTGGTTGCTTTATATGGGAGATAGAATAATGGCATTCTAACATCTAATGTTGGGTTTATAATGATAGAGCGTTGATAAGATCATTGCGTAGAAAATTTATATAGTTGTCGATGATCAAAGCGATGCTCCAATTTAAACAATTCTATTTAAATAATGTATATAGTTTTTATACGCTACGCTTTTATCAAAGCCCTTATCACTTATCGCAACACCAACATAAACGTACCCTAAGCCTTGCGACCCGTTGTACTTTCCAATGCAATTTATAAGTTATATTATTTATTTTGTTCATTTTGTATATTTTAAATTTTTAATATTTCTGTACAAGAATCGAACCCATACTCCCTGAATTAATATTTTCTAATTAAATTCGTTAAACATTAATTTAAAACCACTTTTAGACATTTTCTTTGCACCAAACTTGATATGAATTTGGATATTTAAACTTATTGGATAATTGAAAAATTTTAAAAGCATTTATATTGCTGAAACACAATATCTTTTCCTTATCATCTGCTTAAAATAAAAAAAAAATAGTTTATACTTTATTCAACTCACTATTTATAAAATAAATTTATGAGTAATGAAATGAAAACACTTAAAGGGTACGAGACAAAAATTTAAATATTTATCGTGTTAGTTGTTGCATGTTGCATGCAATTTTTAAATTTTTCTCAAATATATAATTTAATTTAATTTTCTATCATTATAAAATATTTATTGACATCTAATAATGTGTAACTGTTAAGTGGTTTTTAACATAAAGTTGATCAGTTTATTGAAAAATAGAATTAAAAATTAATTTAAATAATTGTAATCGATTGTACATAAACGAGATAAGAATGTGTTAAAACTTTTTATGAAGTTCGAATATAAAATATTTCACGACTAGTATAAAGATAGTTGTCTCGATGTTTTATTAATTCTATGTTAATTATATAGATTTTTAATTATATATCTGACCAATGGCGTAGTGGTAAAGACGCCGCCTTTCATATGGAAAGTCTCGTGTTCAAACCCCAGTAAGATCATATCTAATAAAAAAAAATATCGTAAAATTGTTTATATCGTAATGTAAAATTATATAGTTTAAGCTGCTCGTCGTTTTTTGTCTGCTGTTGGGAGCTACACCGTATTGACATTAAAATTCTCAGGAAGATTTTGTTCATGAATTCCCAGGCATGTTTCTTTAAAATTAATATATCCTTGCTTCATATAATAATGATACGTTACGTTATTTATTGCCAATATTCCAAATCATGACATGATCCAAGTCTTTGCATGTGACCTAAAACCATGATTTCCAAGCATTTTACAGAGTTATCAGGTACTTCCTGTCAGATGATTCATTAAAAACCTTTTGGTTCAAATCGGTTCGATTAATTCGGTAGAATTAATGTCATTTCCAAAAGAACTATCGACCAATCATTGGCTGGAACATGTACATCAAATGCATAAATTTGAATTCTATAGGATATTTATTTCCATCATGTTTACTGAAGCATCGTTTCAAAAGCTATCTACTATCAATTTTCTTACCGAAAAAGACTCACAAACTCCCAGTCTGTTTTAAGTCAACTTCATTGTTAAGGTGCATCACACATTATACATTTAAAACCAATTTATCAAACCCCTTTAATTAATACAGAAATATCGAAAAAAAATTAAAAAAAGGTTATCTGCTACAATGAGTTAACGGACGTCATAAGTATTCTAGGGTTTTCATCTGTGTAAAGAAATCTCAAAATAAATTATCGAATATTAAGGAGTTTAAGTACATTTATGCCTGACATAATATACTTTTACATATTAATTTATGTCATTAAATAGCTTATCAGAATTAGCATCATGTCATCTTTTATTGAGAAGCTGCTAATGAAAAAAAATATTTTGATGTATGTAATGTATATCATAAATTTGACATTAAAATTAATACATAGAATTCTTTTCAAATAAACTTCTTTTGAAGTGTAAACAAACTCTATATTAAAGAAAATAGTATTGAGTTCAACCATAATGTGCTATAACTAATATTTATAGTTTTTAAATTGCAAGCTAAAACAAAATAATATTTTAAAATACACTCCAGGGATATCAAATTAAATATTATTTATTATTACTTACTTTATATTAATTTCCACCCCTATACTTAATCACACTCTATAATAGTTTTTTATATTTTCTAACTATATATGACAAAACAATTCACAATAATAAATTACATACTTTAAATTTTTTTAACAGCTTCTTAAATTTAAATTTATATTAAGGACGATATAAAACTCAATTCTTTAATGACATTCTATGCAATGGTTTTTAAGTGTAGTATAGAAAAACTATAGTATTATTCTTAATCTTCCCCAACAATTTATTTCACAATTCTATATTTAATGCATTTTAAGTGTGTAATTTCCATGGGATTTAACAGTTAATTGACTTTTATTACATTAACTGCAAAATTCAGTATAGATGTCATTAGATGATTTTTCACTAAAATAATTGCTTTGGTCAATTCAATTTAGTTTTGGTGTTTTGGTGTTTTAAAAAAGCTGCCAACGTCAAATGCTGGGTAGTGAATGATTTGTGAATAATTTTTTATAATAAGATAAATATTTAAAATTTATTTTCTTGCTAGTTGGTTCGAGTAAAAGATATTAATTGTTTAGTATAAACAATTTTAAATTCTGCTAGACAGGAAAAATGCTAAAATGGCGCCACTGAGTATTAGTACGTTAAGATCTGACTCCTCTTAAAATTTCAAGTTCCAAAAGAGTCAAAAATTTTAAAAAAAAATTTAGTTTCGCATAACGGTAAATTAAAGCTCCGTATGACACCCCACACATTTGTGTTAAAAGCTTATAAAAACTTATAACTTAGCTTTTTTGTGAAGTGGCGTTGCCAGATTAAAAGTATATCTTAAAGAACTTTTGTTACAACAATTTAATTATAGGTTTTTTCCGAACTTTATATGGCTGTAGCATCATAACAGGTGGGGCTACATAAAAAAGTTGTTTTATGAAATTAATTATTATTCATTATTTCAAATGACGTTCAAATTTTGTTAACATAAGGACTCCCGAATCGATATTAAAACTATAGAGACACATATTTTTAAAAATATTACTAAAATGTGCTAAAACCTAAAAACTTCTAAATTAAATCTAAAGTTTTATATATGAATCCTCGATACATGAATGATTTCCTGGACTTGAAACAATTTTACAACCTCTTGGAAATACAAATTTTGAGTTTTAAAAACTTTGTACCTTCGCTCCTGTTCCAACATAAACTTGAAATCTTTCTCTTAATAGTAAATAGTATATCAAAACTTTCAGACTGGCGGACAAGTTTAATGAAATATTTATATTTTAAACATCTTTATTTGTGGTTAATTATATGCAATATTTTATAAATAAAATAATATTTAAAAATATGCTTCTAACCTTCGAATAAAACTTATTGAAAATATTTTTAGCCTAAAAGAAAATTTAATTAATAAACTTCAAATTTTCATTTACCTTTTGTATGATTTTGACCGCCTTAGATGGGTGAATGTCATATTAATATCTCCCTTAACTAAATCATGAATATTCCTATCTATCTATTAACTCAGCATCCTATGTAAGAACTAATTTTAAAATTTTAATCATCATACCAAGTTATTACAGATTAATTTCCAAGAAATCAATTTTCATTTAAAATTTTCAATATAAAGTTTTAAATACCCAGAAATGGAAGATGATAATAAATTGATAGGAAAATGATAATATATGATTCTATGAAATATGAAAAATTTATTGAAGTTCAAAGTTAATAGAAGTCCTTGATTTATTTAACTATATGAACTTTAAACCCACTTAAAAGATTATTCCAAAAGCTGGAGCAATACAAGCAGTAAGACAAAAGTTGCCAGTCATATTTAAAAAGTTCTTAGGTTTGACATTTTAGATATACTAATTTTTGACCTCCAAATACTTTACTGTTAGCCGTGTAAATGTCAATTTTAGCCCTGAATATTTGGTTTTTAATTTCTGGACTCAACTCATTCTGTTACAACTTTGTATTTCTAATTATTTTTAAAATATTAATCCATTATTACTGATAATCTTTAAAAAGTTCCTAGGGTTGAAATTTTAGATATACTAATTTTTGACCCCAAAATTCTTTACTGTTAGCCGTGGAAATGTCAATTTCAAAAATTATTTATTAAATTCCGAACTGAAGCCCTTTGTCGCAGTGATCTGTTATAAAAATATTATAATTACTCTACAATTTTACTTTTCTATTTATTTAAATAATTTTAATCAAATTAAATTTAATAGAGTTATCATAAAATTCATAAAGAAAATTAAAAATAATTTACTACTGTTGTAATTTGTAATTATTTCATTAATTTTTACTCGATTATTAGAAATTATTAAATAAGTTGTTAATTAAATTACAAAATATTATGAAAATCTTAAAAAAAAAAAAAAACCAAATTTAAAATTACAATGGAAAAGGAAAATAAGAAAATACGAGGAAATTAAGAAATAATTTCATACCCTACATATAATTTCTTTTTGTTTTAAGAATTTCTTCATCTTCTTTTAAATTAATAATTTTTCATGAGAATTACTTTATTTTCCGTTTTTATGATATTTCACCCCAAATATTTTTTAACTTTGTAAAAATCAAAATCTTAAAATGGAAATGTTTCGCAATTTTTTTTACAAAGTTTTAGTCGGGTACCTTTCATTTTCATATTCTTGTGATTCTTAAGAAAAACCTTCAATTTGAAAAACTAAAGGTGACCTTCAAAAATAAAACAAAAAAAACAATTCATAATATCTTTTGTTTCCGTTGCTACAAGGTGGCTGTTGATTATTTGCAATTGCTTTATAGTACTCTTGCTTACTAATAGTACTGGTAGTTGTAAAATTTATTCGGTGGATTTTATCGAGGGAAGAACAGCGAAATTGATAGGGGATTAAAAAAGATTTTTCGAAGAAAAACGAAAATATTTTTCAAGTGGGTGTTGATATCTTTATTTTGGATGATTGCTTTAAATTTTGTTGCATTGAAGTAAACTAAACTGGAAAATTAGGGATCTATGTAAATGAGATCTGCAGTTTTAATACAAGGTTGCAAGAGGGTAGATTACTTTAGTAGAATCGCAAATTCAACCAAACATATTGTTGAAGTTTTTTAAGAATTGCGTTTTATGCATGGAAAATGTGCACTTAAAATAGAAATTTTAAAAATAATAACTTTTAAAATAACAATAGAATGAATCATACTTTTGATTAATTTTTCAATTTACAGGAAAAAATATTTAACAAAATTTTTTTGAAAAAATAAGTACTTGAATATAGTTTGAAACAATTAACTGTAAAATATTATATTTTGAAGTCCGAAGAATTCAGTTCAAAAGATAGTAGAGCAATTACATGAAATAGCAGAAAAGCGTGAACAAAGAAGGGGTTCGGATTCTGAAAACGAGCATATCTCCAAGAACGATAAACATAGAGCCTTTAAATGTGATACAAGGATGTTTCTTTCTGCTTCCATTAATTAAACAGAATTCATCCTAGTAGAAATTTAAATTAAAATTATGTGCATGGATGCCCTGCTCGTATTATTTCCTTACGATTTAAGATGATTTGCAGTGGTGATTTAATTACCTCCCAAATATCTCTCAAGACCTAAGAAGCATATTCTTAAAATTAATAAAGATAGAAACTTTAAATATCGTATAAAAGTGCCCCGTTTTCATTATATTCCTTAAATTGGGGACTAATTAGGGTGATTGTTCGGGAGCTTCCTCTCATACACTTCCCAAAATCTAAAAAGCATATCTTCGAAATTGAAGAAAGATAGAAACTTTAAATTTGATAGTTAATTTTGAGAGGGAATAAAATAGTGGTCCGGATAGTTGCCACAGGCATCCCAGACTTAATCAGCATATCTTCGAATTAATTAAATTTGCAAATTAAAATTCGGTACAAGTTAGTTATATCCTGTTAGTTTATTTTTTCCGAAATCTGAGATGAACTGAAGCCGGATTCGTATAATAGTCCATTGAATTTTTCATGTGTAGGTTATTACAAAGTCAATTGCCTGAATCTACTGTATTTTCATTACTTGTTTTTGAACTATAATGTCCGGGAAATAGACGAACTCAAATGTAATCACAAAATCCTTGCAGGATCCAAATTCGTTTGCAAAATCTAATCCGGCTCAGGTCGCCAAGGAATTTTGATAATATTAACTTAGTTTTAAATTAAAGTATACAGGCCTACATTTTAACCTTCTTTAGCAAATGCATTAAAAAGAAAATAATTGAAAAGAACATTAGCAAAAGAAAAACTTAAGTCAAATTTTTGGATTTTTAATAAGTACTTTACAATTTCTTTTGTACCAACAATTTTATTGGAATAAAATTATATAAAAACAAGTAAAGAAACAGTCAGTCGGTGCAACCGACTTAGAAATACCCTACACCTATTTGGTTCAAATTTAAGGACATATCCATAAGTCATTTTAACACCATAAAAGCTGTTATTAATTTGGTCGTAAGACATAGCTAACCAAATTAACTTTATAATACTAAAAACATTTTCTAATTACACTATCTATTAAAAAATATTACAAATTCTTACTAATTATCTATTTAAAAATATTAAAAAACAAACAAACTTGAAATAAATGAAAATATATTATTCCAATTCAATTACAAAATGAAAAAATTCTAATTATTAAATTTTGTGATAAAAAGATAATCAAAGCAT
The DNA here is from genome assembly GCA_963082915.1 of Dolichopus griseipennis. Taxonomy (NCBI): domain Eukaryota; kingdom Metazoa; phylum Arthropoda; class Insecta; order Diptera; family Dolichopodidae; genus Dolichopus; species Dolichopus griseipennis. Next base: position 343,568,994 of record OY720441.1, read on the forward strand.
AATATATTTAATAATCCAAATTTTTCAAAATTGCAATTATTTTAAATGGTTAGGTTATATACCTAATAGAAAAGCTTATAAACGCAAAATATGCAATAAATGTATTTCTAAAATACAATTACAAATTTAGACCTTTTCATATAATTCATTTAAATATTCAAATAAATTTTACATAAATGCAGCAAGTACCTTTGAACATAGCTGAACCACTACAATTTAGTCTAGATTTCGGAGACACATAGGACATAGGAAATATATTTTTTGGCTTTGAAATTAAACTCAACCAGAACCAATTCGCATGGTACTTTCATTACTAGTAACCTAGAGTTTAAATTTCATCAAAATACCAGTATTATTTTTTGAGTTATGGTGTTTTTAAGATATATGTTTTTTAGTCCTTGAACTTGTCAAGGGTTCCAGAACCCGAAACCATGGTACGATTTCGCCCATATGCAGTCCCGTCATACTTTCAATACTAGTTAACCCTTGTATACAATTGGAACGTTCTATCTTAATTTTAAGTTTTTAGTTTTATTAATTTCGATGATAAGCTTTTACACATTTGGGGGTCTAAGAGAGGTCCTGAACCACCACTCCAAATGATCCCAAATTAGGGGGGCAAGGAAGAAATAGTAAAGAACACCCTGGGCCAAATTTGAAGCTTCTACATTTGTTTCAAGTTACTATTTTTATTAATTTCGAAAATATGCTTTAAGGTCCTCGGAACTGAGTGACTGGTCCCCGACCCACTAGTCCAATGGGGCCCAAATTTCAAAGACACTTACGCAATAGGAAGGGACACCCTGATACCAAAGTTGGAAGTTATATCTTCATTCGTTTCGGAATTACGCTAGTTTGGCCTAAATTCGATCACAAAGTTCTCAGTTCCGAACCCATTGTCCAATCCTCACCGTACGTAATCACCGCCGTAGTTTCATTACCAATAACCTACAGCACAAATTTCATGAAGATAGCCTCATTAGTTGTTGAGTTATCGTGATTTTTAATATATGTTTGTTATCCCTGACACCGACTAAAAGGTCCAGAATCCGAACCCATGGGCTGATTTCGCCCTTATACAGCCCGCGCTTTACTTATAGTACTAGTTAACCCTTGTACACAATTTGAACGATCTATCTTAATTTTAAGTAACTATTTTTAGTAATTTCGATTATAAGCTTTTAAAACTTGGGAGGTCTGAGAGGGGTACTGAACCACCTCTCCAATTGATCCCAAATTAAGGGAACACGCAAGAGATAGTAAAAAACATCCTTGTGGCAAATTGGAAGCTTCTACGTTTTTTCAAGTTGTTATCTTTATTAATTTTAAAGATATGCTTCAAGGTCTTCGGATATGTGTGGCTGGTCCCCGACCCACTACTCCAATGGGGCCCAAATTCCCAAGACACTTAGGAAATAGGAAGGGACACCCTGATACCAAATTTGGAGGTTCTATCTTCATTGGTTTCGGAATTATGCTCGTTTGGCCTAAATTCGATCAAAAAGTTCTAGGTTCCGAACCCATGGTCCAATCCCGACCTTACGCAATCCTCGAAGTAGTTTCATTACTAGTAACCTACAGCACAAATTTGATGAAGATAGCGACATTAGTTGTTGAGTTATCGTGATTTTTTATATATGTTCGTTAGCCCTGCGATCGATTAAAAGGTCCAAAGGCCGATTTCGCCCTTATGCAATCCCCGCCGTACTTTCAGTCCTAGTAACCTACAGTTAAAATTTCATCAAGATAGCTCCATTATTTTTTGAGTTATCGTGCCTACGGACGGACGGACGGACACGGCTATATCGACTAAGGCGGTCACGCTGATCACAAATTCTCGCTTCCTTTAGGTGGTTATAAATACCATACCAAAGTTAATATACCCCTTTACCTATTCTATAGGTGTAGGGTATAACAAATTACCAATCAGTGTGCTCTGGTCGTTAAAAAATAGAAATAAAAAAATTTATATTTTAATTGTTGTGGTTATTGAACGTAAGCGAAATTCAAACTTGAGTCAATTGAGAAAACCAATAAAATTTTAGAAATAAATTTGGTGGACATTAGTAAGATTTATTAGTTTTTCTTTCACTCAAATTTAATAGTTATAAAATTAGAATAGAGTGACTATTTAAAAGCAATAAAAACTTAGAAAGGAATAAAATTATTATCAGATCTCGAATAAAAATTTTATAAATAAATATTTTTTATTACTTATTGTTTCGTTTTTTTTTTATTAAGATCAGCATTTTAAATAATTTGTTATTTATTTTATTACCACATTTCAATAATTCGATAATATCTCAATCAAAATAGCTAAATATTAATTTTTCCAGTATGTGATTTATTAGAGTTTGAAAATAACGACAATTTTAATTTTAGTGAAGTATAATAAAAGGAGACCAAGAGTTTCTATTGCATAGAGCTGTATAATATATTGACTGATGAATTTATTAGCAGCAAGAAACGTATTGATTTTAATTGTTTTGTAAGTTCAAAACCATAGTTTATACCCTACAGCAAAAATAGGGATAGGGGTTTATCAACTTTGGTATGGCGAAAGGGGACAAGCGAGTCATGGAAAAGTACATAAATTTTTGATCAGCGTCATCTTCAGTCATGCCCGTTAATCGTTTATACAGTAAGTTACTAATGATAAAAGAAGGAAGCAGATTTTAAATTGACGAAATCGGGCAATGAGTTCGGATTCTGGAAGTTCTTGATCAAACTAATGCAAAACGGACATAATTCCGAAACTAATAGTGATAATCTTCAAATTTGATGCAAAGGTTTTCCTTTCTATTTCCTTTTTGTTTCTAAAATTTAAGATTGATTGAAATCGTGGCTCAGGTACCTGTCAAACACTTCACAAGACGAAGGAATATTATCCAAATTTATAAAGATACAAACTTCAAAATTGGTACAGAGTGTGTTCTTATGTTTTCATTATGTTCCTAAAATTGGGGATTAATTGCAGTGGTTGTTCGGATAATTCCAACAAATCTAAAAAGCAATTGAAGAAATTAGTAACACTGAAAACCTAAAACTTAGTACACGTTCCTGAATTTTAATATAAATTGAAGCGGTGGTTCAAATAGCTGCCACACGTTTCTTTCGATCTAACCAACATATCCTTTGAATTAATAAAGTTAGAAAGTTTAAATTTGGTAGGAGTGCTGTCCTATTTCCTTAATGTACCTGAAATCTCATATGAGTTGAAGTGAAAGTTCGTACAACTGTAAATTTGAATTGTTAGGTGTGTAGTCATCAACTAGCTGAATGACACTGTGATTTGAGATGTAAATCTTTGAGATGAAATTGAAGATTAAATTTTTTTATGTTCTTAAATTCAAGGTAATAGAAAAAAAAATTCCCGAGAATTTACGGATTAATGACAGTTTAATTGTAGAAAAAACGATTATCCTACCAGAAAATTTATATAGAGGTGAAACCCAAAAATTCCGTTAAAAAAGCGTATAACAGCTCAATTTAATACCCACTATAAAATTCAAATATTTTTATCATCTACAATGAATATTTTCTATCCAAAAGACACGCTCCTAAAAAATCTTCATGCTTTGTCTTTGCGTATGCTGTCATAACAGATCGCATTCCAGTCGATTAATCAATATTAAATGTGAACCAAACCCAAAGAAATGAATCAATCGCAAAAAAATATTTACTATAGTCTTCAAGTTCAATTTTACCAAAACTATTTTAGTTTCAAGTTAAATTTTTTTGGGAGATTATTAACTTGCTTGTTGATTCGTAGCATGGTAAAATTGAAATTATAGTAAAATTATATTAAACCCTATATTCTTATTCGACGTCTTGAAGTAATAATTGTCATTTAGTAGGAAATCATGCTAACTCATATATTTGTTTTAAAATGCGACAAATCACGCTTAGGTCGGTTGATGTTAGTTCTTTGATGACGTCAATTGCTGCTACTAAAATTCTTTAATATCTTCCTTCCGCAATAGCATATATATTCTATTGCTACAGCTACAAAAGGAAAGAAACTGGGAGGGAGGAAGTACTTGTCCCAAAGAAACATTTACCCATCTTATGGTTCAGGTAGGACACAAAAACAGAAAAAGTTTTATCAAATCAAGAATCGAACGGTTAGACGCTTAAATCAAAAAAGTATTAAAGTTGCAGGTTTTATATCATCAAAAGTAATCAAAACCAAAATTATGTATTAAAGGCATAAGTATTTCCGGTTTGTCTCGAAGCAATACTCCTAACTAGTATATCCTTAATTGACATCAACAATAAGCAAAGAATTAAATATATTTTTTTTAGTTCCCTTTGTTCTGCTTTCAATGTCGTCAGAAAATCTAAAATCACTTTTTATACCCGTATGACTATATAGTCAAAGGGTATAATAAATTTGCCATTACGTTTGTGACGCAGAGAAGGAGGGGGGGTAGATATAGACTCAAGTGTATGGATCGGATCAGAATCGAAAAATAAATCGATTTAGCTATGTATGTCCGTCCGTCTGTCCATCCGTCCGTCTGTCCGTCCGTCCGTCTGTCCGTCTGTCCGTCCGTCCGTCCGTCCGTCCGCACGATAACTCAAAAACTAAAGGAGCTAGGATCTTGAAATTTTCGCAAATTCGTTTTTTTGCAATAGCCGTCATCGCTATTTAAATCCAGCCATTTTGGTCCATGGGTTCGGGTAGCTGCCATACAACTTCTTTTTTTATATGAGCATTACTCTGTACCTATTACATCTGCGTGTCTGAAATTTTGCCAAAACTAGTTTAGTTTTATAGACAAAGTTTCTGCAAAATTTGGTTGGTCTAGTGGAGTGGGTTCGAGTAGCTGCCATACAACTTCTTATTTTATATGAGCCTTACTCTCCACCTAATAAAGCTGGGTGTCTGAATTTTTGCCAAAAATTGTTTAGTGTAATGGTCAAAGTTTCTGCAAAATTTGGTTGGTCTACGACAAAGGGTTCGAGTAGCTGCCATACAACTTCTTATTTTATATGAGCATTACTCTCCACCTAATGAAGCTGAGTGTCTGAATTTTTGCCAAAAATTGTTTAGTGTAATGGCCAAAGTTTCTGCAAAATTTGGTTAGTCCACGACAGAGGGTTCGAGTAGCTGCCATATAACTCTTTATTTTATATGAGTATTCTACTACACTTAATAAAGCCAAAAGTAATTAACCGGATGATATAATGTATATGTTACGGTCATACGGGTATCCCAGAGTTGACACAGTCTACTCTACTACACTCTTCCTCGTTTTTCAATTATTTTAACTTTAGTTTTACAACCCAAAAAGTTTCACCAAACGATAATGAAAAATTTACCTTCTTTGGAAGAACATCCATTGTTTGATACACAAAGTGATAGATAATGATGCTTTTAATATATAATACAAAACAATATTCTCAGTCACAATTGAATGAATTACAAAAAAGGTTATAAAATTTATCAAAGCATATACATAATATATCTCACTACAAACCCGATAATAATAATAATAATAATAATAATACAATAATCCAGTGATATTTATGATACTTATTAAGGAAATTAAATCCTTAAATGTATAACGGTTGTGCTTGATATCAATATAGTTGAAGACATGGGATCACAATAACTTTAACATAAAAATTTCATTAAAGTAATAAAATTTCATTTTTATTTTAAGGTACAAACAAAGAAGAAAAAAGGGAATATCCCTTTTTGTATTTTTATTTTTGTTTTTTTTTTTTTTTGTTGATAATTCTTTAATAATCAAGATTTCATTTTTTTAAAGATTCTTATTGACGTTTTTATTATTATTGTAACAGTGATTTCTTTTTCAAAGTTTTTCCACAGTTTTTCTTTCCGTTTTTATGCTCGTCCTGTACGAAGGTAAGTGTCTAAAGGTATACTTAACTTGGTATTAGGTTTGTAAAGATGTTAAGAGAACGGAATGGATACAGACTCTCAACGGAATGCATTGGATCAGAAGCGAGATAATTTTCCTACACAGTACACCAATTACTCGAACATGCGTTGATGTAGAATAGCTAAAAATATAAAATTACTGGGATTCTTAATTTTTAACAAATTCATTTGTAAGCAGAGGCCATCTCCGCTATTGAAATTTAACAAGATTACTCAACGGTATGCAGTTGCTGCCATTCAACTTCTTTGTTTTATATGCGTCATATTAAATTGGATACCCATAACTTCTTTAAAGAATTTCAGTTTCGGATCAACAACTTCTTTCCAACTCATAGTTCATCTTCTAGTGTGGGGTAACAACTTCATTTAACTGCTATAAGACAACGAAATCCATATGCTCATACCAACCTAAATTAAATGGCAAAACCTTCTGTATAATTTAGTTGGTCTGGGTAAACAAGTTGTAGAACCTTTCATCCAACTGTTAAATTTAAAAAAAAAAATGGCAAATAAAATTAAATCTTGAAGTAGTTGTTCTAAAGTTTTCCTTAAACCGCACAATAGTGTGTTTATATTATTTTCATGCGGGTATCCCAGAGTTAGCACAGTCTTCTCCACTCTCTTCTTCTGAGTTTTTGAAAACAATAACAATTGTACCTATTGTACTCCTTAAAAAATGAAATTTTTCTTTGTTATTTAAGGAAATACGTTTGTTTTCTTATATTGGAAAATGTTTTTCATCTTGTGTACACCATTATAACAATCAAAAGAAGTATTAAAAATATAAAAGAAAAGTTGCTATTAAAAAAAACCAAATAATAATTGAATGGATTGAAAATTATGATTGGATACAAGAAGAATCCAAAAACCCATATAAAACACATCCTTTAATCCTGAAAATAATAATTAAAATAATAATTCCAAGAAATTGTTAATAATTCACTTGTTTTTTTGTTCATAATTGTTTTTTTTTCTTTTTGGTTTTTTTTTAAGATATCAGTTTCCTGTCTTGCGTACACCATGTCAAGGTTAATGTTTAATATTTAATATAAATTATGATTGGGGACAGTTTACAGAATTAATAAGTAATTCTATTTATGCGTAGGCTTTATGCGTATTCAAGTCTTTTGGGCGTTCATAGAATTTCCATAGGGACAAACTTTTTTTTTCCATTTGCCGAAAGCTAGTTCTATAATAAGTACCGGTACGAAACATTTGAATCTAGCTAAATGAAGAAGTATGCAATATTCCATTTCAAAGTACAACAACAAATTATAAAAAAGAACTCAATTATACATTTTAAGTTGTGTTTACACTTAGAAACCTTAAATTTTATGTATTGATAAAATGCCGTTTAGAAGGATGGATTCTTATATAGAAATTAAGAAGAAGCATGGCTGTTCAGTAACAAATCTGTAGAACAGAAGGTGGATTTAACATATCTTATTCAATATTTTAAGTTTCTTAAGGATAACAGAGTTTCTTTATTACATATGAATTCTCATTCGCCAATACTTTAACGATTGCCTCGAAACATTTTTAGATGTATTTTTAAGTGGGAAGCATTTTAAAATACACTTACCATATATTATCTTCTCGAGTATATCCTGTAGCATCAAACGCTTTATGATATGTCAATAGGGGTAATAAAAGTATAAAGTTCTAAAATTTTGTGTCTTTTCTTACTACTACCAGAGCTGGCGTTTTTTAAGTACAAGTACAAATCAAGTACCAGTACTGATACTAGAAAAATTATTCAGTAAAATATAAGTACTTATTTCTATTACTTGAAAAAATACAAGTACCAGTAACTGTAACAATACTTTTACTGAAAGCTACTATTACTTTATCAGTATTTACCAGTATTATGATACCGGTTTGTTTACTTAAGGACCAATCTTCTGAAATTTCACTTGCTCTATCTGATTATTATAAATGTCATAAATTCCAGTAGTTTTTCAAAATAAGCCTTTTTTAATACATAATTCTTTTAACTTTTTCGAGCATCTAATGTTACCTTTTCACTAATAAATGCAGAGCCCATAATGGTTATCTCGTATTTTTTTTTCAAAAATTCCCTAACCAACAATCATTGTTGTTTTATGAATCTCATCAACGAAATTATAATTTTAAATATAGAAGATCTTCTTTACAAAAATGTCTGTGTGATCAATGAAATTTATTCAATGTTCAATTCAATCAATTCAATGCGTACAGAAACAAACTATTTTGGAAATGGAAAATTGATAAGCTTAACTATAACATTAAAAATTTTTTTTCTTTATTAGAATTATTAATTCATTAAATAAATTAGAAATACATTCTATAATCTGCCGAACGTAATAAGCCTGATAATTTTATCTTTTTAGCACATTTTCAAAAAATTTTTTAAAAATGTGTCTATATAGCTTCACTCTGTCCGTCCGTCTGTCCGTATGTTTATAAAAACTTTTACAAGATTCGAAATAGAGTAAAGAATATTTAACCACGGGTAGGTATTGCAAAAAAAAGTAATTTCATAGAAGAACTTTTTTCTATAACCCCACCTGTTACGGAGCTACAGCCCCCAAGGTTAAAAAAAGCCCTCTATTTAAATTGTTATAACAAGAGTTTTGTTATGTGTATTTTCAATCTGAAAGGCGAAAGATAGCTGGTTTTATAAAATTTATAAATTTTAAAAGGCAAATGTATAGGGTTGCCATACGGTACTAAAATTTACCATTATGCAAAAATCAATTTTTGCAAAATTTTTGACCACACACTTTGAAATTTTGGAAAAAGTTAGATCCTCAGAAATTAGGAGGAGCTATAAGGGCTCGAAATTTTTGTTATTTTTAAACACCTGTAATTTGAATATCTGTTCAAATTTTTTTCCCAAATATACAAAATTTAAAGCTGCAGCATTTTATTTTAACATAAGTTAAAGGTTTTTCTTAAATTTAAGAGGATTTCTTTAAATTGAAGAAATTGTCTCTTAGTTTTAACCATTTTTGCTTAGATAATAAAATTCTAGGTAAAATTCCAAATTTTGGTGGAGTAAACAATTGATTTCCTAGAACCTAAAAAAATGGAAGGGTGGGGCAGAAGGGGAATGGACAGATCCACGAGAACCATCATAAGTATGCTTAGCAAAAATTTGGGAACCTTCCACATTGAAGGAAGGTTCATTTTTTTTAAACAGTAACTTATTCACCAGTGTATGCTTTTACAAAATTAGATGTTAACATTGAAGCTCCAACATTATATTTCGCGCTTGTTAACAGGTTTTCTTGAGTTCATTAGGATAATATTTCAAGTATTGATTTCACTTTTATTCTAATTAATAAATTGATGAAATAACTTAATTCTTATATTACAATTTATTTTTATTTATATTTTTTTTTAAAATACTCAGTAAGAAACCCTACATAATTTTGAAAATGTGCTTTTCAAAAACGCTTGATTTTTTTCATCCTTTATATTAAAATGAATTTATAACATAATAACGTGTTAAATATTTGGTTTTATTTCCTTTTTAAAAATAAAAATATTCAATTACAATTCAAATTTTTAATAATTTTGCAATTAAATACATTTTTAAATGTTATTATCATATCATAATCAAGTCATTAAATTTTAATGATAATTAATGCAACACCATCTGCAAGTTAATTATACAATAGACGATAATATTTTTAAAATTAATTATTTTTAACAATCAGCATATAATAAAAATTTAATTTTATTATTGAATTTAATTAAAAATATTATTTTAAAAATTAGATAAAAAAACTTTACATAATTCAAATAAAAGCCAAATTTTATTGAAATTAATTAAAATAGTAATTATGTACCTAAATATTGAATAAATAAAAGATAACATAGATAATTAAAATGTAAAAGTATATATTCTCATCCGGTTGAAAGAAATCCAATTAATTGTAAAAAAAACTTTGCAGTGCTGTAGAATCTACTCGAATCAGATGCCTAAGCTAATTAAGACGTTAAGTCTTTTGTGACGAGTATCATTGATAATACGAACAGTTTTCTTTTACATCTTATTAAGAAATGGACGAGCGATGCTGGGTGTTCCAACAAATTTGTGAGAATAATACTCAAATCTCGGCCGAATTTAGGTTTAATAAAATTGAAATAAATTTGAAGACGTAAAGTATTAGAATCCAGGCATTAAAAGGCATTTCGCAGTATCTTTTGCGACCAAAAATAGGTTGTCGTTCCACGAAAGATTTGCGTTTACTTCCATTCCTCAGATTTTTAAGGATTCAGAGTTTTGAACACCCACATTCCCTAAAGAAATCGTTAGTGCAGAAAAGCTTCGCTGAGTCTATAACAAACAATTTATCTACTTCCTCCCCAAAAAACTTTTCATATTTTTATCATCACAACCAAACTGTTCATTATAAATAATCAAAAGGAGGCACTAAACGTTTAATGTCAAACTCAGTTTAATGTATTAACCCTGTATCTGCTAGTACATTAAACTGAGTTTGACAGAAATCTCTTTATATTATAAAATGAAATGTATGTATGTACATTTTATATAATATTTTATAGTATATTATATTTCATTTCGTCAAAATTATATGGAGTTGTGTTAAAAATATAAATGTAATTAATTTTACCTTCCGTAGACAGATTCCCAAACCAAAACATGTCATCAGGGATACATCATAAAAAAGAGTTTATATGTCATATAATATGTCATTTTGAAAATTAATTTTAATTTTTTTAATTTGCTATTGGACTGTTTAATATTTTTATCCGTTTCTATGTCGACTGTCAGTTGTAATCCATTTTTTTAAACGGATTATGAGTTGTGACCCAGTTGTCGTGGCACCTTTTTATTACTTTACTTTGTTTTGATCAAACAGTTTTTAAATTCTGTTTTATATAAAACGTATACAGAGACACGGATTAATTAACAACTTAAAAAAGACATGTTTCCCTTTTATACCACAGGCTTTCCATTTCATTTTGTTTATGCCTTTGTTTTATATCAAATGTCATTTTCCGTTAATTTTTAGTTTTTTTTTTTAAAACTCAAATTGTTATCACAATTATTGTATGAAGCTTTAAGTTAAAATATTTTTAACTTAAATCATTTTGAAAAGAATTCTTTGACAAATAAAATAACAAATCAAATTCATTTTGAATGTGGCATTTACTTTTATCCTAAAGGAGATTTTTTTTCTTTTGTTAAAAATTAAAATTGAATAAAAAAACCATTCTGTTTTCCAATTTGTTTTTTTATCTTTTTTTTTATATAATTTTGAATTTTGTCAATTTTTGTTATTGACAAGTCAAAAAAAAAAGGTAACATGCCCTGGAATGTAATGCTCCTTTTTTAAAAGATTTTCTTTAAAATTTAAAAATTTGTGTTAGTAAAATATGAGGAGGAAATTTAATAAAATTTTTTAAAAATATATAGGAAGCTAGTAACCCATTTAGTTTTAAATACATTAAATCTTATTATGTAGTTTTAAAACCGCACTTGAATATTGCAATTAAAAAAATGAAGAAAGTTTAAAGTTTTCATGTACATACTTCAAGTCATTCAAAAAAGTTATTTCTATAATTTTTCTTTCTTAAAAGTCAAGCGATTTGTACTCGAATTCTTAAATTTTCATAAATTTATTTATAGTCATTTTCGCTATAGATATTGAACATTTTTGCTCAACGGGCTCAAGTAGCTGTTATTCAACTTCTATTTGTTTTTTTGATAAGCATTACTCAGATTCTAATTATGTGAAACTTGATCAAGTTAAGTTATATGTCAATTACTTCTGGTCATTGGTCAATAATTATATGTCAATGACTTGATAACTATATAGTGTACTCAAACTATTTTAGGAAATTTAAAATTATAAAATGGGTTCTACTGCACTAATCAGAAATCAATTATAAATAATTAAATAATAATTGATGACTGTTTTTTTAAAAATTGGATGAGTGTTTTTTACCAATCAAAACTTTATTGAGTTACTTTCAAATCTAGTTTTAAAGCCAAAACCTAATGACGCGTTTCCCCAAATTCACGCGTACGACACAATGACGTTTAAAGTAGATCCGTTTAATGTACACATATTTAAATGGATCTTTAGGCTTAAAAAGTTGTAATAAACTAACCACGTTGTCTGAATTGTTTTAAATTAGTGCGCGTTGACTGTCAAAAATAAAACAAAAAATCAAAATTCAAAATTTACAAACAAACAAATACTGAACGGAGAAGTTTAGAAAATAAAAACTTAAGTGAAATTAGCAAAATTCAAATAAATAAAAATATAATTTTTAAAAATATAACACTTAATCTGAAATAATTAACTTGTAAACAGAAAAATACAACACATTTTGTTTTCATTTGATTGTTGACGTTTTTATTAAACGTCAAAAGTGTAGTTGTCGCATAACTAAATTTATTAATTTAATTCTTTTCAATAATATTAGTATTATAGACATTTATTACTAAGGGACAGGTTATTGGTGCAATAGGCTCCTGATCCTAGCGGATATGAGTTATGTAACATGAGTTATGTAAATATTTGTTTGTTTTTACTTTATTATTCAATTTTGTTGTTCTACAAATGAGGAAAACTGCATAGAAACCACAATAAAATTTTAATTTAATGTTTTGTGTAAACATTTTAAACAAGATAAAGAAATTGTTTTAGTAGAACAAATGAGTTTCCTGAACTTTTGTATAAAATGTTTTAAAAAATATATAATTGAATTTTATATTTTTTACGTGACTCTTTGAATTTATCTCTTAAAATCCCTTAGGTTAAACAACGATAATTGGGACGTTCGGCATTGACCATATTCCTGCAATTTTTACTTAATAATTTTATTTTGTTCCAAAAACGAAATGTTAAGCATTTTAAAAATTGATTTAAGGCTATTAAATTTTATGGAGTTTTTCCCCTGTTTTTAGACGTTTTGTATTCCGAAAATACCCTCAGCACATACCGATAATTCACATACACGATAATACGATTTTTGTGTTATTAATTTATTATTTTATTTGTTACATATTGTATCTCACGTGTCTTACCAACCGCTTATATAAAATATAATAAGCGATGTTCATTTTTTTCGCACTAAAAATTGGATCCTGAAATTTTTGCATATATGCATTACTCCGGTTTGCAAGAACCCATGTTTTTTTATTATGTCCGTCCATGTGCACGTAATATATTGAATTAATAAGGTTTTAGAAATAATCGAGTGAATTGATAAGCTTCGAGTGATAATCCCCCAAGAATTACTTCTCTATGGTAATTTTTAGGTTTTTTTTTTTGGAATTTTATGGAAACTTAAAATAGTTCAAAAAACTTATTATATAAAAATTGTTACACAAAATAGAGAGCTGCAATTTTGCCATAGAAATTCATTTAATCTGACGAAATTTGCTGTCCCCTTAATTAAATTTAAAAAAAATTTACTGAAATTGTTCAAAGCCCAAATTTTATTTTAATTAAAACATATTTTTACATTATTTGCAAAAATTTTTCCGATAAATAAAAATATTATTGTGTATATTTCTGGATCTGGATCTGGATCTTGAAAAATCTTGTTGGAAATTATTAACATAATAACGAGTTGCTTTAATTTGAATAAATATCAAATTAGATACATATACATTTATGTAAAATAAAAAAAAAAATTAATTATTAAATGTTAGGTAAACTTTTTTGATAAAAACTTTTACACATGTAGGCAAAAAATCTATTCAAGAATAAGCTATTCCTGTAATAGCGGTAGGTTTCGTGATGGATACAGCATATTTCTTTTTAATGTTTTTACCCGTCCGTGTTCCATAAACACGATTAATAAAAAAATGATGGTGCTGGTTCGGGTATCTCCCACACATTTTTGACGACATAACAAGCATATATTTAAAATTAATAAAGAGAAAAATTTGGTTCTGTTCTGCATTAATTGTGTCCCTTAATTTGAGAATTAATAGGAGTGGTTGTTTGGGTACCTTCCACACACCTCCCAAGATCTAACAAGCGTATATATCTTAAAAATTAATGAAGATATAAATTTGGTTTCGGCGTGTTCTTATCATTTTATCGCCGAAATTTGAGATGGACTTACAGGTGTAGGGTTTTACTAAATTCTTTGCATTGACTTACTGTTGTTCCATTGCAATTAAATTACTATTTAAAATAACTTACGGATTTTAAATTTAAATTCCATTTTTCAGATGTAGGGTAATTCTAAGTTCATTGCATCGACTTACTATTATTTTATTACTAGTTTATATTTTAATTCAATCTTCGATTTGAAATTATGCAAAAATTATTTATAAAAATGATTTTCTAAATGAAAAATAATACAATTATGTTCTTAAACTCTATTTTTATTTAACGTTATAATAAAAGATTTGATTATTCAAAATCCTTGAATTGAAAATGGTCGTAGATGTGGTTTCTTAGAACATATGTGTTTCTTTTGAAAAATTTTTGAGAACAAAAGAATAGTATTTTACTTTTCATAAAAGTTATTCAAATCTTAAATGGACAAATTCAAGGACATATACAATTGTATTCTTAAAAAATCGCTTTGATTTTTTAAATTCAAATTTTCTATTTAAATTTAACTATTATTGAAATTATTTTGAATTTTATCTGATAAAACATTAACTTTTCATATAATGCAATGGTAACCACATGATAACTTTACTTTTATACTTTTAATGATTGAAATAAAATTTTATGAGGAATCTAATATTGATTTTCTTAATTTTCATAATAATATGATTACTTTTAAGAACGATCAGTTTAATTTAACAAAAATGGAATATTTTTATACCCGTGCATACATATATGACATCGGGTATATTAGATTTGCTCCTCCGTTTGTAACGCATCGATCTAGACGAGCTAGATATAGTGTCAAGGGTACGTATCGGCTCAGAATCGAAAAAATGAGTCCATCTAGCTATGTGTGTCTGTCCGTCCGTCCATCTTTGTGTCAGCACGATAACTCAAAAACTAAAAGAGCTACAGTTTTGAAATTTTCACAAAATATTTTTCAATCAATTTCTAGGTTCCCTATTTTTTTTGGTTAAGATCGGACCAAAACTTCGGGTAGCTCTCGAACAGCTAACTTTTTTATCTCCAACATTTTCATATAAAAATTTGAAATTTGTCTGCACATCTTGTACATGAAATTATATGAATTTTGTTTTTTGTTGTTTTTTTTGTTTTTTTTTTTTATAGATAACGATTTCGAGTTACGATTTCATATAATTTAAATGATGCGTAATTTATTTAAGATAAGGAAAAAAGAACACAAAGGTTTTTTTTAAGTAAATGGTTTATTGATATTGATAGATATATTCATTATGAATATGATGATAATTATCTATCATGATGATCATTATATGAATATGAACATATGAAGTTGATATGAAGTTGATTTTACTTAAGTTTGATATATTCGTGAATTAAAAATTAATTATGCATAAGAGATAGAATTAAAAAATTAGAGCAAGAGTTTTGAAATTCACACAACATTTTTTGGACATTTTTGAGGTTCCCTATTCTTTTTGGTTAAGGCCAGATCAAGGTTTCGGGGAGCTGCCAAACAACTTCTTTGCACCAATATGAATTTCTTGGAAACTGATTATACTACGAGGATGAAAATTACACACTGTAAGTTATATAATGAATCGAGCACTTATATGAAGTTTCAAAATGTTACGGCCCCATATTCGGGGGGCTGCAATACAACTTCTTTGCACCAATATGAATTTCTTGGAAACTAATTATACTACGAGGATAAAAATTACACACTGTTAGTTATATAATGAATCGAGCACTTATATGAAGTTTCAAAATGTTACGGCCCCGTATTCGGGCAGCTGCCATACAAAGTTGTCAATTCGATAACTGTGAATCTAATGAAGCTACGAGGTTAAAATCAAAACTGGGCAGATAAAGTAATAGGGCAAGTTAGTTAGCAAAGTTGGACATCACTTGGACCAATTTTTAGGGTGGGCTATTTTTTTTTTTATGGGATAATAAGTTAATCAAAAATTATGGGATAATAAGTTAAATTTTTTTTTAACTATTTTACTTTCTTATATTTTTTTTTTTGTAATATTAATAATGCATAGGGGAAATAAATAACGGTTAGTGGGTATGCACGGGTATCTAAAAGTTGACAAGGGCAACTATAATCTTCCTCGTTTTAATAAGAATATAGTTATAATAATGGTTTTATTGTTTGTAATTTAGATTTCTTTCAAATAGTTATGTTAAAATTGATTAAATTCTTTCTTTTGTTCGTTTAAAACTCACAATAAGTTTTTTTTTATCACAAATGACAGTAGTTATCAATAACTTAAGAACTCAGATATGATTAAGTAATTGCGATGCAGACTGAAAGAAACTGTTAGTTTTGATAAAAAACGAGGAAGAGCGTAGCAGACTAGACTGTGTCAAATCATACGATACCCGTATGACCGTTTATAACATTATATCATCCGGTTTATTGCTTTTGGCAAAATTTCAAACATTTAGCTTTATTATATATAAAGTAATACTTATGTGAAATATGTGATGCGATCTATACACTTGAGTCTATATCTACCCACCATCTTCTCTGCGTTACAAACGTAATGGCAAATATATTAATGAATTAATTTTCATGAGAAAATTTTGCCCAGTATTCTAAACTTTAGAAAGAGAGGTATATAGTATAATCTCAATAAGAGAGAAAGAGAAAAATGGTTATATATATATTCAATATTATAATATATATTCAATATTTGTTTTGACAAAATAATTTACATAACCTTATTTATTAATGCTTAAATTATAATTCGAGAATTTTTCAATTTAAAGTTAAAATTTTATTAATTTAAAATATATGATAAAATTTTAATCAATTGCAAATAATTTAAAATAAAAATTCGTTCATCAAAGCATAATATAAATTTTTCTTTTGACTTGGATACATTCTCTTGTTTGCTTACAAAATTCAAATGTCATGTATCCATAAAAATATATGTATATTAGTATGGAAGAAATTTTTGTGTAGAATACACTTTTTTTTTGTATGTAGTAACAATATTATAGGAAAAAGTGTTTAGAGAACATCTTTTTTCCACGCATTATGGTTACTCTCTCAATATTTGTCTACGTATTGTGGATGACTCTTCCCGTATTATGGACGACTCTCCCAGTATTTTATCTTTTTTTCTTTGTCACACAAATAGGATTTTTGTATATTCTGCCTATGATCTAATAGATCATAGGCAGAATATATAAAAATCCTATTTGTGTGACAAAGAAAATTTTTTGCCAAGTAAATTGTTATAATAAAAATTAGATTTGTTCAAGATAAGGCCTTGGAAACAGGGACAGCGAGTAAGCGAGCGATTTTTCCAGAATGAAACGTATTGAATTTCATATAAGTGGCGATATAGAAGACCGACAAGCGACATCAAAGCTATATGGCTTTTGGCAAAAAATTGTACCCCCGTGAATGCATGTCTGAGGCCTAAGAAGTTAAACAAAAGAGTAATATGCCTTATCAGCCCTTATAAAATTTTTAAAATAAAAAAATTCCAAAAGAAGTTTGGGCTTTTTTCTAAAAATATATTGGGTTTCGAATATTTGCTTTATTATAATGCACCTTAAAGTTTAAATTTATAAATTTAATTTAAACTAGAAACTCTAATGAAACTATCAGATTTAAAAAATCGTCTGAACTCTTATCCGCTTAATCATCCTCATTTACTTTCTCATGTCGTTCATTTAATGAAAACCTTTTTATTAGTCTCAAAGCTTATTTAGACTGTAAATACTTTCGCCTATTCTACCCGAAGATTTTACAAAAGAAGTTTAACATTTTCTGGGCTTCTACGTTGCCTACCCTTATCCGCTTTCGTAAATGATTTTGTTGGATTTTCAACCTGAATCGAATTTCAATCCTTACAAACGCATTTCCCCATACATCAGGCTTTACGAAAGAAGATCATAATTAGTCTTAACCTATGGTAATTATCAAACCAATAATTAGACAATTTAAATTATCTAAAATTCTACATTAATTCAAACATCTTGAATTTAAAATTCTATCATCTTTTTTTCAATTAAATCTTTTCTTTTTAATCTAGAAAATGTAAAGTTCAAATTGTGAAAAAAACAAAATAATTTCAATTGTAGAATTTTTGTTTTTTAACTTTTTTAATAAAATTTTGAAAAAAAACTTTTCTGTTCAAGTTCAAATAAAATAATGGAAGAAAAAACAAAATTATTTTATTTTATCTTTACATAAGGAAAAACTTTGTTACAAAAATATTTAAATAAAAAAATGGAAAAATTTTTATATTAAAAATTTATTTTGAATCTTTTCTAAAAAAGCGTTTTAAATCATTTCGAACCAAAAATCACATATAGAAACATTGTAAAACAAAAAAAAAGAAACTGAAAACAAAATTCTCAAGGTTTTTTATGGAATAATTACTATACACAATTAACATTTTTTTTTCGTTTTGTTTTTTTTTTTTAAGCGCTAACTGTTCAACTGTTAGGTTAATAAGCCTGTCTATACCATAGGTACAGGTTGAAACACGGGGTCATATTATATTCGTTTTATTAGAATTGGTCTTATTGAATTCCACATACAATTTAAACATGAAATAGTACTAGGCTTTATAATATGTAGAAACATCTTAGATTTTCAATACATACAATTCTATTTTTGTTTATATTGTAATATTTTATATTTGAGTTATATGGTATTCTATATCTGTGAGTTATATTATTCAAATAAATTATTTGTTTATATTTTGCATTTATTTATATTGTTATAATAATGTATTTTTTATTAAAGATATATAATTATTAATTATTGATTATGCCATTAATTTGAACCCAATGGCGAATGGTAGCTGAGTCGAGTTGAAAATCTGAAAAGTTTTTTCACTTTCACTAGGATTCGAACCCGAGCCTTTCGCATGAAAGGTCGGCACTCAACCACTGTGCCACCCAGTTCCTTAGAAATCGGTACTTTACTAAAAACGAGTTAAGAAATGAAGTAAATCGTGTATTTAACTGTGTGAAAGCCGCAATAGAAACATTATATCAAACAGTTTATAAAGATCATAATATTAATCGGCTTATTCGGTCAACAATTGGTCGGTCGCGGCTTATTTATTTCTTTTTAAGTATAAAATACTAATTTCACTGCGAAATTTCGAGAATTTTTAGCGCTTGGCAACACTGGTTTACTATGTTTTTTAAATTTTACTATATTTTGTCAAAATATTTATAATTTGTGTGGCATCTTAGTTCTGAAGAAATTCATATTGGTTAAAAGTTTGTTAAGCAGGCACCTGAAGCCTTGGTTAAATTTTAATCAAAAATCGATCCGATTTTAACCAATAGAGGCTATTGGCTGCTTTTCCTGTATTAATAGTTGGTTCTGTGGTGAACACATTATTTTTGCTTAAATATTGTGATGTTCGCCTTAGAAAGTTCAAACTTGGTTCAAATTTTTGTGAAATGTTAAATTTTATAAATATGTATTGAGATTATATTTTATGAATTACTAAATTACAAATACAATAAAATTAAAATAAACCAGATTGTCATTATATAAATATTTATTTTTTTACACTACTACCCTCATCATATATACATAACATATTACCCCTGTTTCTTGAGCATAGAACTTAAAAAAAGAGGACATCAGATAATCTCAATATATGTGAATAGTTGTAGACAGTCTAGACAAGAAGTGAATGATTGTTAACATATGTCCATAAAATGTTTAATTATGATGAGAACACAAATGATAAAATATTATTTTACATTATAAAAGAATATTAACTGGATCTAGTCTATCCTACAATTTTAATTAAATTTTTTTTACCTTGTCAGGTGGTATCAAATTTTGTTGAGATTATTTAATATTATTCAAATTATAACATTTGATATTTTTACCCAATATCTTTTTCAAAAAAAATTGTCATGTGAACCAAGAACACGTGTTTTCGTAGAGAAGAGACACACGTTATTATTGTTCTAAAAATAGTTTTATAATACATTGATTACGTGATGATAATAAAATGATTACGCCCTAAAGTATGCAGACTTTAGAAATTTTTATATGTTATCTTAAATCTTTTAAAAACGATATAACTCCACCCACAAATTCAAATTTTTAACTTAATTTTTTTAAATAACTTAATTTTTTACTAAAATTGAGTACCAAATGGCAAAACAAAATATTTATTTTTAAAACTTACAACAGCAGATGTCGCTTGGCGTGATTGGTTTGAAATCATTGTTATATGTCAAAAAGACAGACAGATTGAAACATAATAAGTAAATCTTTCAAAAAACTTTTAAAAATGTTGTTAGAAAATGTGTGTCTGCCAAAACTTACAAAAATAATTCAAAACTTTCGAAATGACTACACGTGTTTTCCCAACTTTTATTGGATAGCTCTATTTTAGGTTTTTATTTTCAATAAAATTGTACTTAAAAGTATTTTCAATACTTTTATATTATGTTACACGAACTGGGAAAAGAATATTGCGTGTCTCTGAATTATTATGGAATATAAAATGTTTTAATTTATCTATCTATCTATCTATCTATATATATAAAAGCGAAAGTTTGTTTGTTTGTTTGTTTGTGTGTGTCGAATAGGCTCCTAAACTGCTCAGTCAATTCTCATGAAAATTTGTATATAGGAGTTTTTGGGTATGGAAAGAAATCGTGGGCTAAAAATTTTGACTTAACGGACCGCCAAGTTGGGGCTGTGGTGCAAGTATGTAAACTTTTTTGTTCCAAAATTAAAACAGTTTGACCTATTGACTTCAAATTTTGTATATGTGATGCTCCCTGAGAATTGAGTTGACACTATTAACAGTTTTGGAATTTGTTTACCCATGTCGGCCCGACGATTGTCCAAAAAAATTTTGGATCCAAATTTTGTCCGCTTTTACGAAATACTGCTTTGGCTAAAAAGAAAGCCCCAAAAAAATTTTGTTGAGTTCCATTAACCCATTGGGGCCAGCTTTTCCGGTTTTTTCAATACTTTACTCTAAATTAGAAACGGTTTGATCGATTTTCTTCAAATTTTGTATACGTGCTCCTCCGTGAGAATTGGGTTGAGACTATTAACAGATTTGGAATTTGTTAACCCATGCCGGCCGGACGATTAATTTTGGAAATTTTGGAAGCAAATTACGTACAATTTTGTGCAAGTCTCAAAGAATTTTTTGTTGACTTTAAACTAGAAACGGTTTGACCGGATGACTCCAAATTTGGTATGCGTGAAGCACCTTGAAAATCAAGTTTAATCTGTTAACAAGCTTGGTATTTGGTAAATTACGTCGAATTTTGGAAAGTAGTTAGTAATTCTTTGAATTACAGGAAATCGTTTAAACAGAATTGCTTTAATATATTTTAAAATTAACATTTACACCATGGGAAATTTTATTGTTACTTTTTGCAGTAACATCACCTTAAATTAAACCTCCATTGAGAGGCGCAGCTACGCACACCGGTTATTAGCTAGTATATTATAACAAAATAAAATTTAAATATTTCAATAGTAAGTTTCCACTACTTTCACATGTGTAAATTGATATAAAAGTGACAAAAATTAATCGTTAGCTCAATAAATGGTTCCAATTCATTAACAAGTAGGGTAGGTATGAGTTATTGGATGATTCATTAACTAACGATTAAAGTAAAATCTGAAATAAAACGGTTAAATCAATTTTGGAAAATAATTTTTTATTAGACTCGTGAATATAATTTTTTATAAAACATTTGGTGGTTCCGATTCCGGTATAATGGTTTGTTAACATGCTATACATAAAATCATTTTTTGCTAGACTATAAATGAAATATTTAAAGAGCGTTTTATTAAATTTTTACTTTTTTATTTTAAATTTTTTTCTTTAATATTTTTTCGCCTGCCAAAGTTTTCGAATATAGAATTCGCAGTCTTGGTCTAAGGCTAAAGAAGACTATTAAGTAATAACAATATTTCAGAAAAAAACTACACTGTATTTAATAAAGTTGACCAAGGTTTTTGAAATGTGGTTAGTTTAGCACAGCGCAACGTAAAAGCTGCTTTACAACTTCTTTTTTAATTTTAATACATAGCTTAATACCTAATGCTGTTGAGAATCTACACTTTGGAAAAATAGTTCAATTTAATGGCTAAAATCTGCACAAAATAGTTGGTCTGATGAAAGAGCTTCGAATAGCATTAAATTCAGCTTTTATTAACTTTTATACATAATTGAGTTTAATTGATTGTGTATTTGAATTTTTTTCAGCAGGATCATATACGTTTTATGTTACACTCGTGCAGGTATCTTAGAGTTGACACAGTCTACGCTACTTCCTTCCTCGTTCTCTTCTTAATTCTCTATTTAATTTACAATTATTATTAATTAATAATTTCTTGATATGAATATTTTACTATTAGCTAAACGTTGTTTTAATAGTAGAGAATTCGGGCGCGCCGCTGATGTCAATCTTATAACTTTAACCAATGAATAACATTGTATATCTTAATTAAAATAAACTTTTTCATCTTATTTAAAACTTTTTAAATTCATTTAAGATTTCAAATTATATTTTAACAATAATAAAACATAACAAAACAATAAAAACAATGTATTCTGTTAATTACCTAAACGTGCAACAAACAGATTCTTTAAAGATATTGTGTCAAATTTACAATGGGCCATTAGTTTTAAAGTCGAGACAAAAATTTTTTAATAATTATCTTTTGCTTCATAGAATCACACTTTTTGTTAAAAGTTTAAATTTTAACATTGAAACACTTTTTTTTATTATACGCAATAATGAAGACGTTGTGGAAGATGTGGCAAACCAAAATAACAAATCGTTCTTATCTATTCCATTAAATTTTAATTATTAAAAAAATTATTTTTGTATAAAATGATAAGTCGCATTCGAAAAAATTTTACCATCAATTCTAATGCATAGTTAAAAATTCATTTTCATAAATTTCAAGGCTATAAATTTATTCCACATGAATACCTTTTAATTTCTATTTATAAATATTCTCTAATGGTCCAAAGGTCAGACGTTGTGAGGATTTACAATAAGTTATACTATTAAAACATCAATTTATAATTTTTTAATTGATTTCTTCAAATGGAACCATATTCTGTTTATACTTACATTTGGACCTGGGTACCTAATACCGATTTATATATATATTATATATATATTTTTAAGAAATTAATATCTGATACATATAAGTAAAAGCCTCTTAATAATTTAACATTTGAAATTGATTTTTTTAAGGATATCGTTTTCATTGAACCCTAATCATTTTAAATTTGATATGTTCCTACATTATGTCGCCCATACTCAATTAATTTCCTAAAAACTTTATTACGGGTATTTCCGTAAATTTACCGTAATAGAAAAAATTTACCGGAATTCATAAAATATTGGAATGCACTGTATGATAAGTATTAGTTGTCTGTTTACTTACTTTACTTACTTTATCGGCATAACAAATTATTATTTTTGAGCCAAGTCCAAAGCCTTCCTCCATTGGCTTCTGTCTTCTGCAGCTTCTCTCCAACTTCCAACAATATTTAGCATTCTTACGTCTGACTGAACACCGTTGTCTGTTGTCTGTTTAATATCAGTTTATTTGTAAATTTTTAAATTAAACCAAAATTTTTTGAAAAATTTCATAGAAATTTTACAATACTGTTTTCAACTCACAGATATTTTTGTAATTTTTTTACTTCAGATAATCAAAACTTGTTGAAAATAAGCGATGCTATTAAAAATTAACGATTTTTTTTGTTTTTGTGCTAACTGTTTAACTGTTAGGCTAGCATGCCTATCCTATACCAATGGCACATGTTGGAACAGGAAGAAAACATGAAATAGTGGCCTAAAAACATATAGAAATACCTTTATCCGTTATTGGTCATTAACTTGAATCCACTGCCGGAACTGTATTGATTCGAAAGCCAGATAACGTTTTTTTTCATTTTCACTTGAACTTAAAACTAAGACCATCATATGAGAATGCAGCACTCTAACCACTTTGAAACCCAGATTGTATAGGGGAGTAATTAGAAAAAATCAAAGACTAAATAAAAATGCATACTCGGTTTACTACAAGCTCAAAGTTTACTACAAAATATATTGAAAATGTATTGCATAATATAAAAAACTGCAAATCAATCTGCTAGATAAAAGGCTTAATAAAAGTTGTGTGATTCTCTAATCTAGTATTCCAGTAATCATAGTTGCAGGCAATAAATTTACTATTTTTTTTACATAAATTCTTAACTAAGATTTTTGAAACAGATTGAAAAATAAATTAAAAATTTGAGAAAAGCGGATTCGAGAAATCAGAAGTGTAAAAAATGTAACAAGTAACAGCTAAATATACATAGAAATGTTCTAAATAATAGTAGCTTTGCTGATGTTATTATTTTTATTGCCGGCTCAAGCGAGTTTCCTTTCTCGCCTTAATATTATAATCATAGCAATCAAATTTTGATGGCGTAATTGTATGTTTTTAAACGGAAATGCATTAAATGCTTATAATATTGATTGTCTTCATAAATTTCAAATTTATGGAAGAATATTTGACCTTAAAAAGGAATTAAACAACATGTCCTTGTATAATACATTTTTTTATTTTACTCAAAATATATTTTGTATTATTTTATTTATTTGGTCCCAAATATCAGAACTTCAAAGTGTTTTAAAATTATTTTCTGATTGACCTTAATATTCTTTTAAGAAAATAATCCCATTGATCTTTGGTTTTTTTATATAATATTAAAACTAAAACATTTCAAATTTATAATTTATTTTTCAATTTTTTTATGATTTTGTTTTAAATTTGAAATAAAATTTTTTTGACCAAAATCAAAATTCAATTTAAGTGATGGTTCACAATCTTATATATAAATGATTAATATTCTTAAAGAAATATTATATTTGTATATTTATTCCAACTATATCTTTTGAGCACATTTTCAAAAAATTTTCAAAAAAATTGTGCCTACCTATGTATATAATTTTGATCTGTTATGGTGCCACAGCCCCACCAAAGTTCAAAACAGTTCTTTATTTAAATTGTTATTACAAAATTCGTAAAAGTTATATTTTCAATCTGGAAAAAGTTAAAACAAGTGATGAAAAAAAACCATTTTACCAAGGTTTTTTAAAATAGCACATTTTCAAAATAATATAATGTTTCATACTAAGTATTTTATCGGAATATAATGTTGAAGCTTCAATATTAACGTTTAATTTAGAAAATATATACGTTGGTGACTAAGTTACTGCTTACCTATAATTACAGTTAATTTTTAAGTCCTAGTAGCCCCTCTATGGGGAAGATTGCCAAATTTCTCAAGGATATAATGCTCACTACTCCCCTTCCCCAAAACTTTTTTAGGTTCTAGTATTTTAAATTGTGAATTACACCAAAATTTTGAATTTTTCTTAGAATTTTACTATTTAGGCAAAAATGGTTAAAACTGAGAGACACTTTCTTCAATTTAAAGAACCCCTTTTAAATTTAAGAAAAACCCTTAACATATGTTAAAATATAATGTTAGACCTTTAAATTTTGTATATTAAGGAAAAAATATTTAAACAGGTATTCAAGTTACAGGTGTTTAAAAATAGCAAAATTTCAATTTTCGATCTCTTTTAGCTCCTGAACATGGGGCTTGACAAAAAAATTTTATTAACCGACTCCTACTAATTTCTGAGGATCTAACTTCTCCCAATTTAAGACCCTAGCTTGAACCGTTTAAAAGATATGCTTAGCATAATGGTAAATTTTAGTACCGTATGTTAACCCTAAACATTTATTTTATAAAATTAAAAATTTATAAAGTTTATAAAACCAGCTATCTTTTGCCGTTTTCAGATTGCAAATACACCTAATAGAACTCTTGTTATAACAATTTGAATATAGGGTTTTTCCCAACTTTGGGGGGCTGCAGCTCCCTAACAGGTGGGGCTACAGAAAAAAGTTCTTCTACGAAATTATTTTTTTTGTAATACCTACTCGTGGTTAAAATTTCTTTTCTATATTTCAAACGATGTAAAAGTTTTTGTAAACATACGGACAGACAGACGGACAGACAGACAGACGGACGGACGGACAGAGTGAAACTATATAGGCACATTTTTACAAAAATTTTTGAAAATGTGCTAAAAATGCCACTTTTATAAGCTTTAAAAATTATTATAAAATTAATGCATAGAGTTGCCATATGGCACTTTAATTTACCGTTATACACAACCCTTATTTGTGCAAAATTTTTGACTCTAGCTCATATCTTCTAAAATTAGAAGGCTTAAGTAAGAAACTATGTATTTTAGAAGAGTTTATATTTTCAGAATGAGAGACGTAACATGTGTTAGAGATTTTTTTCTTTATTTTAAAGGTCTTCTATAAAATTGAAGAAAGTATGTGTCTTAATTTTCAACCACTTTTAATTAATCAAATTTTTCGTGCAAGTCACTATTTAATTCTTTAAACATACAAATTTAAAGGATAGGATCGGGGTTAATATTGAAGCTCAAGCATTGTATTTTCCACACATATTTCATCAAAAAGCCCAATTCTTACATAACACTCATAAGAAGTCAGTGTAACTCTAAAATTAAATTGCCCAAGCTATATTCTACCATTAAGACAGTATATCTTACAAATTCACAAATATTAGTTAGTATATCTTACAAATTCACAAAAATTAGGGGGGGGGGGGGGGTAGATATAGTCTCAAGTGTATGGATCGGATCAGAATCGAAAAATAAATCGATTAGTTATGTATGTCCGTCCGTCCGTCTGTCCGTCGGTCACCACGATAACTCAAAAATTAAAGAAGCTAGGATTTTGAAATTTTTACAAATTTGTTTTTATACAATAGCCGCCATCGCTATTGAAATCCAGCCATTTTGATCCACGGGTTTGAGTACCTGCCATACAACTTCTTATTTAATATAAGCATTACTCTATACCTATTGAAGCTGGGTGTCTGAAATTTTACCAAAAATAGTTTAATGTAATAGCCAAAGTTACTGCAAAATTTGGTTGGTCTACTGCGGAGGGTTGGAGTAGCTGCCATACAACTCCTTCTTTTATATGAGCATTACACTACACCAAATAAAGCTGTATGTTTGAAAGTTTGCCAAAAGTAATTAACCGGATGATATAATGTTTATATTACGATCATATGGGTATCCCAGAGTCGACACTGTCTACTCTACTACACTCTTCCTTGTTTTTTAATTGAAATTGAAATTATATACAATATACATTATCTGCAGTCCTAGAGTATTATAAAGTATTATAATACCATTGCTTCCATTTAAAATAATATATGTATATTTATTCTTTCAAAATGTTTTGGTTTATAGTAAAAACTCCACAAAGATTTTTTAAAATAAAATATTATTCTTATTTTTTTTTTTTTTTATTATTTAATTATTTGAAAATTGTAACTAATGAATATTTCATAAAAATATGTTACAAATAAAATTAAATAATATTATATATATATTTTTTTTAATTTATGGTTTTATATGATATCGTGTTAAAGAATTAAAATTGTATTGGGTCACATAATCAAATTAAATAAAAGAAAATCATTGCAATTATGTTGCGCAACAAACGGTCTTTGGGTGTGTTTTGGTAACAATAAAAATAATAACATTTTGACTTTTTTATTTTAGCTTTTTGCAGTAATTCACTTTAATTTATTTGTATGGATCTTAAGATGTTTTTTTTTATTTTGAAAATTATTAGGGTTCTTTATACTTAGGTAATTATATCCTGATCACGTTTCTTCAGTGTGTTAGTGCATACATTTATTTTCAATTAAAAAAAAAAAAAAAGTTAAAACGAAAAATGTTGTTGATACTTAAAAATTTCTCTGTAGAAATAACATGTGGTGCTTGAACACAATGTTTTTTTAAAATATAAATCAAATATTTTATGACAAATTAAAAACCTAATTTATATAAAGTTATTTATTTTATATTAACTGCAGCTTTAATTAACTGGATTAAAATAATAAAACATTGAATAATTTTATAATGGGTCTCAGTGATGTGAATGGGTAAGGATGTGAATGGGTTTCTTTTTAGCGAAAGTAGTATTTCGTAAAATCGGAAAAAATTTGGACCCAAAATTTTTTTTGACCAACCGTCGGGCCGACATGAGTTAACAAATTTATAAACTGTTAATAGTGTCAACTCAATTCTCAAGGAGAACCCAGCTTCATTAGGTGTAGTGTAATACTCAATAAAAGAAGTAGTTTTATGGCAGCTACCCGTACCCATGGACCAAAATGGCTGGATTTGAATAGCGATGACGGCTTTTGACAAAAAACAATCTGCGAAAATTTCAAGATCCTAGCTCCTTTAGTTTTTGAGTTATCGTGCGGACGGACGGACGGACATACATAGTCACAAACGTAATGGCAAATTTATTATACCCTTTGACTATATAGTCATACGGGTATAATAAAATAACTTACATTTCTAAATTTTGTTTTTATATTTAATAGTTACTACTTTTTAAAAATATTTTATACAATCAAGGTTTAATCTATTAATGTAATTCAAATCTACTTTACTTCTACTAGTTTACTTCTACTTTACTTTTAATCTACTAGTTTCGTTTGTAATAATTGAGTTGAAAGTAAAATACTTTTTTCATATCCAATAAAATAAACTATTTTATATCATTTATTTATTTATTAATTTATTTATTTTTTTAATTGCAGGTATTTGAAACATAAATGTAGCAGAGAGCTTCTATCCCTGCTTCCTAAGTGGAATGTAGGGTGTTTTTAATACTTTCCATTTATTTTATATTATTATTTATTTTTGTTTATATCATATATTTTATATTTTTCCACATAATTAACTCTATATATATGGGGACGCTGGAGATTTGTAAAGAAAAATTATTTTTCAATTTCGGTTCAATTTCCACAACCCCTCGGTTAGTAAGTCAAATTTTTACCTACTTACTTACCATGCCCACTATTTATATCAACATACAAAATATACACCTGCCCGACCTGAAAAGGAAAGGTTGAATCGCTCACGCATCACATTGTACGTTGTATGGAATTTTACTTAAATAAATAAAAAAATAAAATACTAACAGGCCGAATATAAACAACAAATTAATTATTGGCTTATTTAAAGAAAATTAAAAGAAAAATATTTAATTTAAAACTTCCAGTTTATTTGCTATCAGTTTTACTGCGAATTTATTTGATTTTAATTTTTAAATTCATGGAAATTTTTTTTAATCAATATTTAAAATTAAACAGAAATTGTATTTAAAATGATTGTTACAGAATTATAAAGAAAAACAACTTCTATATATAATGCAATGTATACAAGTAAATTAACTAATAAATTATTTTTACAATGTTTTTGCAATTTCAATATCATTAATTAGTATTTTATTGTCAATAAAAAATGTTTATTTGGCAGGTAACCGGAAATTGAAATCCAATAAAATTAAAATGTTGTGGTTGGGTTTTATGGAAAAGCGTAATATTATGTTAACATGTGTCGAAATTGAAATCGCTTCTGCGCGAAATAATGCGTTCGCCAAAAAGGTCACATAACAGAGCCATTGTGTCCCTTGCAGTGTGGGCTGTGGCTCAATCTTGTTGGAACCACAACTGTGGATGGTTTTCTACAGCTGGCCTCAAAAAATTGTCCAGCATCATTCGATATTCAGCACCAGTAATCGTAACTGAGATGCAAAATGTGCATTTTCAAGAAATATGAACCAATGATCCTTTCAGACAATACATGGCACCAATAAGTACACTTAAGTGGGTGTAATTGTCGTTGATGAACTGTTTTTGGATTCTCCATAGCCCATATCCTGCAATTTTGCTTGTTTACGAAACTATTCAATTTGGCATTAGATTTCCATTTCCAATTTCCCAAATTTTCTTCACAAAATTGTGAAATAAAAATTAAAATAAAAATAAATTTAAAAAGTTATTACACATTTAAACTATAACGGTCATTTTACGCCACCCTGTACATTCAGGTGCCTTCTAGATTTTAAAAATAAGAAGTTTTTAATTTTTAAATCCTAAGAGCCCATAAATATAGGCAGGTTCTAAAATATTTTTGGACAAACTTATGCTGATTCTCAAGAATTTAACCCTTTCTCTCCCAAACATCCTATGCATGTAGAACACAATTTATGTATCTTTAAAGTGTTATTAAAAAAAAATTTTCCAAATTTTTAAAAAAAAAGTAACATTTGGCTTATTTGTTTAAAAAATAGGAAAATACATTGCAAATTTGCCTCATTTGATTTAAAGATAAGCGTTCTTAGTGCATTATTTTGCTACAAAGTTATTCTGTAATATTTTATTTAGGAATCAAGTTTATTTTCTCAATATATCACTTTCATCAATTATTTTTTATTTTGTTTTGCAATTTTCTGAAAAGCACGTGCTCAAGGAACACTTCAAATTGTAAGTGAAATTTTTTATATTTTTTTTTAAATTCTTAAAAAAATATGCAAATAATTTAGGTTTAGTGAATATTTAAACATTTTTAAGAATAATGCAACATGAAAATAAATAGCAATATGTTGAAAGTATATGAAGATAAAAGATGTAACACATAAATATTAAATTTTAAGATACAGTATCTCTTGCAATTTTTTTTCTAAAAATCACTATATAGATTAAAATATATTTTATTCTTAAAACTTTTTTGTTTTATTGATTACTTGAAATTTTTTAAAAATTTGCGACAGAGTTCTTGGAATTTTTTGAAATAATAAAATATTAACTTATATATAATAATATATTAACTTTGAATTTTCTTATTTATTTTTTGAGATTCAAGTAACAGCATCTGTCAATGTCATATTAAATTTACCGTGATATTGAAATAACAAGATCTATACTTAGAAATTTCATATAACGTACGCACAAACAAATACACAATACATAAGTCTTTCAGTCTCTTTCTGATTGATTTTATATGAATATTGTTACTTTTTTATTTATTTGAATACACACCCTTTAAAAAATGAAGGAATAGGGTAATTGTCTAGAAAAATATAAAGTTGGATGTTTGAACTTATTCCGAAACAATGATTTCTTAATATATGTACTATATGCAACAAATTTTTGAAGAAATTTAAATCGTGGTATCAACTGAATAATAGATACCAAAAAAATATTTCAGATTTGAAATAAAAATTATATCTTCAACCATCGGTTCAATATCTTCAAATTATTTCCAAAAAAAAATTTTCCAAGATTTCAATTAACGTTTAAAGAAAGAGAAGCACTCATATTGTTTCTACAACATTTAGGCTCCCTACAAAAAAAAAAATTAATTTTTGGAAATTCGGTGTTTTATATAAAAATCATAAAATAAACCTTACTGACAATAAAACATAAAGTCTGTGGAGATCTCAATTTCAGAGACAAAAAAAATTGCACTCAAAAACTAAGCCGATCTCAGAAGCACCTCTCTAGATCTTAAAAAAGAATAATTAATCCCTTATTTTTATAAAGTAGGCCTATTACCATGAAAACCCATTAAGCTTATCAAACCAAAGTTTCTTTCAGTCTAGACGTCTTAGATTCGGATCTCGGTTAAGTCGTAGTTTTTTACTCGGATGAGTAGTTTTACATCGTGTAGATTTTACATATATTTAACTAAGTGTTTATCATTACTTTAATTATATAATAAATAATACGAATACGTTCCTGCATCTCGAAATTCAAGGCTGAAAATGAAAATTATGAACGATAATTGAAAAATTTCATTCATAATTTCATAAATTGATTTCATCATTTTGAATATCTATAAATTAAAAAATTTTATGAAGAATTATGAAAACCAGTTGGTAATTGAATTGGAAATATTTACTAAATTTTTTTGATTTATAGATTAAATATGATGACGATGATTATAATTAACAATAAAAATTATCGAGATTATATGCTATACTCAATGTTAAGTCTGGCAAAGAATTCTCTTATTATTTATAAATAATATTAGCGCTCAAGTTAATTATTTTTGCAAGAAGATGTTATATCCTACCGCATGTTGTAACTTATTGATGGATTCGAAAATGCTCGTAAATTATTGATATAATATGTAACAAACAATTGAGATATTTAGTCATTATTGTTCCTACCTATACTCCAAATTTCAAATTCTGGGTCTTTGATGTTTTCCTATTTGAACATTTATCCTTCCCTATACTTATTATTTAATATATTGTTTGGGCCCTATGTGTATAAACAATGCAATTCTATTTAAAAAGCTAAATCTAAATTAAAAGTCTGACTCTAGCTTGAGGTTTCATTTTTGGTGTCTAAGAAAATAACCCTTCCTTACACTTGGATAAAAAAAAGTGTACGAATTCACAAATCCATCATTTCTTGTACAATATCGATACATACTTAAATTCTTATAAATTGTTGAAAAATTATAACCAAATATTACAGTAGGTATGCCATTAATTAAATTAGAAAGAGATAATTATCTAATTTCTTAATTTTAATAAAAGAATACTTCTCTAAGGAATTGTGTATTATATATATACATTTAAATATTTATTTTATATCATATATAACTTTGAAATTCGTGACTCCAAAAATTCCCATTCTTTAATTTCCATTGAAACTTTGCTTTGTATTATGAATTTTAAAATACGAGAGAATATATGTTTTTTTTTAATTCTATGATAAGTTTTTAATTCTCTAGTGTTTTATATTAAAAATTTATTTTTCCTGTGTATGTCAGTATTCTTTACAAAAGAAGTTGTAAGAAAACGAAGGGGTTTTTCCCCAACAAGGGTAAAAATTTTCTTAGAACCGCTTTCTTCTTACTTTCTACTTTATCCTAAGATTTTTAATGTTCTATTGGTTGTATAACTTTGGAAATGAGCTCTATGATAGATAAATACTGTTTGTTCTTGAGTCAAAATTTTAAAAGATATCATGAAACAATTTCAAGATTTTAAAAATTTAAAAGAAATAACTGAAAAACATTGCATAAAAGCTGTAAATTTAACGTAAAAAATATATATGAATACATTAATACTAGAATAGATTCATGCACGAGCTCAAATATCAGTCAAAAGGAAAATGAAAGCCATTTACATGACAAAATACAATGTACTCGTCTCGTATATAGTATAGTGTTTGGGAACTAAGAATTGCAATTTATATTTTTTTTATCTTTAAAGTTGGTGATAAGAGAAGAGAATTTTATTACTTAACATTCTTGAACTATATAGGTAGACTAAGTTTATTTCTTAGATACGTAAATAGGAGACGGAAAGTACAGCTCTTTTGAAAATTAATACAAATTTTTAAAAAAAGAAATAAATATTTTTTTGTTAAATGAAAAATTGTTTTTTTGAATGCTGAATTACCTATAATGGTCCCATGTAGGTAATGGATTAAGTGGTTCTATTTATAAGCGAAAGGAAAAAAACTAATAGAAACATTATCAAGCAATGTTTTATTTATTATAATTCAATATAAAGAAAGAAATCGATTCCTAAATCATCCGACTGATGGCGAAGCGGTTAGAACATCGTCTTTCACTTAGAAGGGTCCCTGATTCAAACCCTGATCAAATCATATTAAATAAAAATTTATAAAATGGTTTATAGAGAATTATAAAATAATTGTTGCTCTTTTCAAAAACATCCCCCAATCTAAGGACTCAGAAATAGTGATTGTCGAATTGACATGTTTTCAAATTCCTAAAAATCGAACCATTTTTTAATATGTTGATCGGACTACTAGTTTCCAAGAAACGAGGCTGATTAAAAATCAAATCAAATTAATTTGAAAATTTACTACTATTTTGGAAGACTAAACTCATTTCAAAATAGACAAATTTCATATGCAAAATAGGACAAGGTCTTGTAAAAGAATTACGAGGATATACGAAGGATAGAAGAATATTAGAAGGATATACGATTATTATTCGTTACTACAAGTATCAAAAGTAACTCTGATAAATGGGGTTCCAATCTGAATGCTTCTCTTGAAGACAGTTGAACGTGGATCCACCACTAGACAGCGTTAAAAGAGATATCTTTCTCCACTATTTATACCTAGCGAATAGATGGAAAGAATTAACCGCATACCGTACAACCAAGAAAATATGGCCGTCGTATGTGAACAAAAGAACGGACAACCTATTGAAGCTATCCCGACGAGATATAGCCAGTGGCTCTGGGTAGCCATGAATTTAACGATCTTAGCGATCTGGCAGGTAAGCAACCTGCAGAAATGCTAAAGTTTCTGAATGCCGCGAAATGCATCTATAATTAGAACCAATATAGCCCTAACTTAAGCTTTGTGGTCACTGTAATAGTAGAAAAACGGTGCTAACGAGCTATTTGAGGTTCTGTCACGATTGGCAGCACCAGCCACGTAAACCAACCAACCAACTCTGATAAATACTAAAAAAAAAGTTCATACTAATAGTTTTATAGTTACATATATTTATAGTTACCATATAAAACAATTAAGTTAAAAACTATTTTAAATCATTTTTGAAATATTACTTTGAACGCTGAATAGAACCTCCTTTTATGTTCCCATAATTCTTTGGTATGAATTAATCTTGGCAGATATTTTAAAATTTTTAACCTCAATTTACGCAGGTTAAGAACTTTTTTTAGGTTTGTTAAACTATATCCATAGGGTCATTTAAATTTCCTAATAATCTTTCAAAATTTCAATTAATATTTTCGGGATCAAAGTAAAAAAAAATTTCAATGGAAAATTTATTCATTATTATACCCGTCCGTACGAACATAGTTTTAAAGGTATATTAAATTTGCAATTACGTTTGAAATCATTGGTTTTATTTTACAGATTTTTTGTAAAAAGAAATAAAAAAAAATGTGGAAGTTTTCATTTTATTATTTTTTTTTATAATATTCCGGGAAAAAAAAAACCCAGCGAAAAGTTAAAAAAAAGTTTTCGTAACAGCTAATGTACTTCTTTGAATATTTAAAAAAAAAAAAAAACCAAATCTAATATCAAAACTTTTTAAAAGAAAAATGTGATTTTAAGGAATTTAAAAAATTCCATTAAAATATAATAAAAAATATTCACAGTTCACTTGTATTTATAATTCAGTGATGTGAACTAGCTTCAATATATATATGAATGGACCAATACCCTTATGAATTTACTTCAAAACTTTAATTTGAACAAAATTAGAAAATTTAGTTATTCTATCTGAATATTGTCTTGCCTTAAGTACATTTGTTTGTAAAAGACTTTTTAGGAGAAAAATTTTGTGACAAAAAATAAATTAAATCTCTAATTTTTGAACCACTTATAAATTCTGATTAAGTAATTTTTGTAAGGACTTTAAATATGACACTTATAATACTAGCTGTAATAGCGGCTCTATGATTTAAAAAATAGAGTGCGTTCAATATTTTAGTTAGGTTGTTGATTTCATTTAAAAACTAACCTTTTATATTTAGTCCTTTGTACAAGCTTATTACATTTTTAAGAACACATATTTAATGTGGCTCTTCCTTTATAAACAAGGCTTCTTTCTATTTTTTTTTATTCCTTTTTCACATTTTTAAGAAGTGTAGGGCATTAACCAAGTCATTTACACTAGACATCAACTTCTTCAATATATTGTATAATATTATGAATACAAAAATCGTAAATTTTATTGCGCCATCTATTATCTTACACATGAGTTGTATATAAACTTTTTATGCCAATGCGTGAAATCACTACTGTATAGTTCAAATTTATCTTAGCGTAAAGTTAATTAAACAAAATTAGTGTATTTGTTGTATTTGGTGTACATATATTTTTATGAGTGCTAACTTAATTTAAAGGTTGAGATGGTCCGGAGTCGAAAAAACTATAGCCGTGTCTGTAGGGTCGACGTCTTAACAACTACACCATTGGTCTTCTCTTCATACTGTTCTTAAACAAATTTTAGAATTCGTTGACCAAATAATATATGATTATATGAATCGGATTTATTTACCCATATTATTCCCATTAGAGAACTTATTTTAGTATAATGTGAATTGATTTCCCATTAGAGAACGTATTTTAATACATGGTAAGAAACTGCGAAAAGTTTTTGCATGTAAAAGAAAATATTTTCTATTACATATTTACATTTCGTTTTCATTTTAATTCATTAATTTTCTCGACCTTCACACAAAACAGAAATTTCATTCATAATTTTTATTCAATCTATATTTTATAACATGTAAAAATTGGTTTTAGTATGTATTTGAGTTGGAATGTACCTACTAGTTTTCCATGTAAAAAATATATATATACTCATACATACTAACAATATAATATCTATAAAAAAATTAAAAGTAGAAGAAAAGACATAAAAATAAAAAAATAATCTCCCCTCAAAAAAAAATTTACCTTAGCAATTTCCCCTTTAAGAAAATTCCCCTATTTACAAATTTCCCGGATATTTCCCCTGTTAAAAAAATTATTTCTCCTACTTTCAAAATAAAAAATTTATTTCACTAATTCATTAAGTATAAATTATGGGAAAACTTTTTTTTCTATCCACGTGTTGCACCAAAATAAATTTTAAATTCCCCTTATTTTTTTTTCTAACTTAACTGCTGAATGCAGTCTGCTGTCCTTCGTCGTACTATACATAGTTTAATCGCTAACCAATTTTAACATGTCTTTTCCCCACATAAATATAAAAAAAATTCGGAATAAAATTCCAAACATTTAATCATTTAAAATTGATGACTTAAATATTTGAAAATCATAACCCACAATCATAACCCTTGTGGACCACCAGTCTTTATATCCGTTTGACTCTTTGCGACGCAGACAAGGAGCGGGGATAGATATAGTTTTAAATTATAAATCGGGTTAGAGTCGAATATTAAATCTATCTAACTGTGTATATGTGCTTCCGTCCGCAAGATAACTCAAAAAATAAAGGTGCTAGGATCATGAAATTTGCACAAGTTCGTATGCAATAGCCGTCATCGCAATTGAAATTTAGCCAGTTTGCTCCATGATTCTACATCGTCGGTAAGTTAATAGTCAAAGAAAAAATGATTCGATCCTTATTTTAATGGACATTAAAAAAATTGAATCCTAATTTTTAGTTTTATTCGCTTTTCTAATTAAAATGTATGTATATTTTGAAAATTTGGTTTTTTCATATCAAATTCCCTAAAAAATATGAAAAAACCTAAAATAAAAGTCGAAATATTTTGTTTATTTTTAGTTATCTATTTTTAATTTAATGTTAATTTTTTGACAATTAAAAACGTAACTAAAATAAAAATCGCAGTGTTTTAAAAAATTTTTTTTAATTTTTTGACAATTTAAAACAAAACTAAAATAAAAATTACAGTTTGTTATTAAAACGGAGCGCTCTGGGCGTACTCTGTTAATGCTCTGCTCATAGTATGCTCATTTCGTTCAAATCTATGTTCAGATTTAAAAAAAAATATCTAAACTAATTTTTGAAAAGAGAATGTTTACTTTTGCGATTCATTGCGCCCAAACCAAAAAAATTAGTTCTAATATTCATTTTTAGATTTAAAAAATATTCATAGGTATATACCTCTCCTTTTCCAAAATTTTTTATTGATAAAAGTATTTTACTCACTTTAAAAAAAAAAATGTACTGAGTAACGGAGTAAATATAACATAACAAAAAATTTTTTTAAAAAATAAAATTCTTTTTTGAGTCACATTTACTAGACAAGGACAAAAAATTTTTGTTAGCTACTTTCTCTCTTTTACAATTCTAAAATTAAGTACCTACTCTTATAAATTTAACTTGTCACTCTAGTTGTCTCAAACAAAAACAACATTAATTTTCATTGCAACAATTTACTGGGTAAAAGTTAGAGCATAGGCAGAAGATACAAAACTACTATTCGTGTGACAAAGAAAAAACGATAAACTACTGGGAGAGTCATCCATCATAATCCTTAGACAAGTATTGAGAGAGTTACCATAACCATTGGCAAAAAGATGTGCTCTAAAGTCTTTTTCCTATAAAATTGCTACTACATACAAAAAAAAAGTGTATTCTACATAAAAATTTTTTGCATCCTAAAGGCAGGTTTTCATGAGAAAATTTTGCCCAGTATTCTTGACTTTAGAGAGAGAGGTATATAGTATACTCTCAATAGGAGAGAAAGAGAAAAATGATAAAATTTATATTAAAATTTTTTTATATGTTTTGACAAAAAAAAATTACATAACCTTATTTTTTAATTTTTTAATTTATATTTCGCGAATTTTTCAATTCAAAGTTAAAATTTTATTAATTTAAAATAAATAATAAAATTTTAATCAATTGCAAATAATTTTAAATAAAAATTCGTTCATCAAACCATAATATAAAATGTTTTTTTTTCTTAATTTTTATATTAATAATATATAATTAATTTTTTTATTTACATTGAGTAAGTAGGTAATTTTATTTTACTTATATCATATCCAGGTCATTTAAAAATGGATTATTATTTTAAATAACATCTGTGGGACTGAGCAAACATTCATAATTATACAATTTTAAAATTAGGTTCTAAATTTGTTCCTTAAACTAATTGGCTTTTATATCATTAATTATTTTTTGTTATTATTTATATTAACTAAATTTTATATTTTATCAATCAAAATATATTTTTATATTTAATATATTACAAATATATTTGTTCATTTTTGTCTTTTTTTAGTATGAAGTTTGAAAGATAAAAAATAACAAATAGAAATAAAACCTAATATGGTAATCTTATATTGATTTTTATCAATTTACAATACCAGAAATATTTTATATTTTGTCCGGTCTCAAATTTTTTTTATTTAAGATGCGCACAGTTCAAAAATTTTTTAATAATGAAAAAAAAGAAAAACAACAAAATAAAAGAAAAAAAAATCATTTTTTTGTTTGTATTGGTTAGTGCATCGAGTCTTACTAGTAAAATTTTGTTGCAACGAAACCGGTTTTTTGTAAATGCAAGAATTACGAAACCGGTTTTGGTGTATACAGAATTTTCACCGATTACGTCAACATTACGTCAAAGCTACCTCAATGCAACAAATGATACTACCCATGTGGCTTGGCTGAATAAAAGCTTTAATTTGTGCTGTCAGATTTTTTTCAAAATTACCTAGGAAATTTAAAATGGTCCCATTTTCTACCTCTGTCCATTTTTTTCCTACAATTTTTACCACTAAAAATGTAACGTATATTAATAAAATTAATTTTTATAACGAATTAATAAAATACAAAAATTTTTTCAAAAAAAAACATAAAGTAACTTTTTATGTAAATAACCTTTAAAGTTATTTCAAAAGACCTCATAAAAATTAAATTTCAGTACAAAAAAAAATGAAAATAAATTATTATTTATATTCTTATAAATAATTAATAATTAATTAAATAAGGCATTTTTAATATTTTTATTATTGACACTCAATATTACTAGACATACCGCGTTAAGGAGTGGTTCACAAATACGGTTTCATTTTTTAATTTTAACATCAGAAACCTTTATTAATTTCCGCATCAGCATTAGAAATTTGTGATGCCACAATTTTTTATTTCCAACAATTGACCAAAACTTCAAAATTTCCTTTTCAATCAAATATTTTCTTCAATTTCAGTAAAAGAATATGGAATGTCAAATTTCCCACGCTTTTAGGTTTTTTTCCTTTAACTTTCATAGCTTAAAATTACTATAAAATGGGAAATTTCGCATGATTTGGCAACACTGACAACTACTCCTGAAAACATTTATTTTTGAGTTTTGACATTTGACAACCGTGAAATGCCATTTGGATTTTGGAATATTTGTTTATTTGTTTAAATATTTTCATCTTACCAGTTTGTTTTACGTCTTTTCTGGTTGTATCCTGGTTTAAAAATCGTAAAAGCAGAGGAATTTTTAAAATATGAATTTTAATGTACGGGAAATGTGAACACTAATTAATAAATCAAATCAAAAGAAGTTTAAAAGTGGCTGCCTACCAAACTGTATATAAAAAATGCACATTATAATATAATGTAACTGTTTAATTCATTAATGATTCAAAATTTTAACTTAGATTTAAAATCAGATATTTGTTAATTGGCACTTGATTTTATAATATAAATTTAATTTACATACGTTACATGAAGATTGAAGATGCTTAAAAAAAATTTCTTAATATTTTTATTAAAAAAATTGTGTTAGAATATAAGTTTATAACTAAAACAAATGTGACAAAAATAAATAAGGTGGATAATAGTTATAGACCAAAAACATGACAAGCACATGTTAGAGAAAATATTAAAAATAAATATAAACGAATTCACAAAATTAAAAAAAAATTCGAAACATTTCTATAGAAAATCAAAAAATAAAAACGCATAATTTTATTTTGTTACATGATTGTATTAGAAAAATATTTTTCGAAATAAAATTAAGAACTTTTTATTTAATATTTTTTGTTTTCAAATATTTAAAATTCAACATTTCAATTCAACAAACAACATAATTTTATATAATAAAAAACAAGCCATTTTTCAATAAGCAAATAACAAGGAACTATTATTTGAATCGATGCCGGCCGGCATAAAATACAAAACAACATGTATATAAGATAATAGCAGTATAAGTAACAAGTATACCAAATACCAATATATTCAACTGTTTGTTTTAGCAAAATTCATTTAATCATTTCGGATTCATTGATCAACATTCAACACAGACTTGAAGAAGGTCAGTAGTATAAATATTTAACAAACTTAACTAAAAGAATTTAAATAAAATATTGTTAGTAAGAAATTATGTACATATTTTAATTATTATATTAAAACACTATATCTAGGAGAAAATTATACAATATGTACAATAGAAATTGTATTTTTAAAATTTTGAAATTGTTAGGAAATATTAAATCATACTTAATTAAAGAAATTTAAATAAAATATTATTTTTAGTAAGAAATTATGTAAATATTTAAATTATTATATTAAAACTGTAACTAGGATAAAATTATTTAATACAATAGAACTTGAATATTTTAATTAAATGCATGTATAAGTGTATGTATTTACAACATCAATCAATTTAATCGAAACATTAAAAATATTTTAAACCTATAGAATTATGATTAATATGTTTATAGGTATATATACTTAATTAATAAAATATATTCTATTTGAGTGTTATATTTAAATAAATTTTATAAATGAACTATGCATTTTAATACAGCAGTACATATTTGGACCTAAACTTATTTTAAATGATAAAAAATAAATTTAGGTAGTTTTATTTAATTTTTTTAACACTCAAATTTTTTAAATAAAGTTTAAACTACGACACTCAAAATATTCTTTGATCGAACAAGCAGTTTTCAGTATATTTTTATTTTCGTAAAATACAATTTTTGTTTCTTATTAAAAAATGTGAAACAAAAAAAAAGGCAATATGTAGTATTATCGTTTAATAATTTTCCTAAGAACATTACTAAGAATATATTCTTTAAAATACGAAATTATTTAAATTATTTTACTTTCATATTAAAAATCAAAGTCGAAGCCGATGCGTCAAATATAAAAACGTAAAATACTTAGGTATTTATATATTTTATTACTTCCTAATGTCGTAGTTTTGAAAATATCGTTGATTAATATCTATTAATATGTTTAGTTATGTAAATTTTTATTATTATGCCATATTTATTTTTAGGTTATGGAATTTATATTGTACTTTTTACATGTTTTAAATTGAAAAATTAAAGTTTTTCTTAAATAAGTAAATCTTAAATCCAAAAATAAGATTTTTTCTAGTCGTCGAACAAATTATTTTCAATAGTGAATCGAACCACGACTAAAAAGTAAGATTACCATATTGATAACATTTAAATAGAGTATACCGGACATGTCGGATATCTGATAATTCAAAAATTCTTCGAAAATAGGCTGTTTAATTTTTATTTAAATTGAAAAATAACAAAAGCAATTTAAGTTTCTTCAACCCTCTCTAAGTTGGCGTTATGTGCTGGCTTAGGGTTCCCACCTTTTAAAATTTTCAAACGCGTACTTACATTGTTTTGAAATTTTTTTTTACAGTTTTTTTGGTTGTCCAACAGTTTCGGCATTTTATTTTTTTTCTAACCCTAAATCATTATTAATATCATTTTCTTTTATATAAAAATGGAATAAAAATATTTCATATAAGAAAAAACAATTAAGATGTAATTTTTATTAACCTTTAAGTTAGGAGGTGAAATTTTGTAGCATAATTTTGGACGTGGTGGTAATTTTTACACCATTTTTTTTTAATATTTTAAGATGTTTATATATATTTTTTTTATGTTTTTTTTTCACGTAAAGATGGTTAGATTAGTTCTTAATGTAATATTGAAAAAGAAAAAGATATTAGTTGTTAGGGTTTTTTGAAAAGTTGGCACTTTATTTACAAGCCTTTTTTACATTAAAAAAATAGTAATATTTCTTACATATATATATAATAAAAAAAAAAAGTTAAACAAAAAATCAAATGGCATTTTTTCATAGCCTCATATATATACTTAAAAAAAAAAATAGTGCATTTCAAAATTTTTTATATCTTAGAAAATAACAAGACACTTTTTCTGCAATAATTTCATACATCAAAATTCGCATTTATACATATAAAATGTTTCACATAGCAACATTTGCATATTATTATATAAAATAAAAATTCTATACGTAATTCTAAAAGTTAAACAAGAACTCAAATGGCCATTTATTAACAGCCTAACTATTATACATAAAAAAAATAGATAGAATATTTCAACAAGTTTTATGGGTGTTTGTACTGTTTACACACAAATGTTTGCTTATAATTATATAAAATAAAATAAAAAGTTAAACAAAAAATAAATGGCATTTTTTCACAGCCTACTACTTACTATTCATAGAATATTTAAAAAATTTTAATACATCTTAAAAAGGAATTAGTCTTTCCATCTAATAATTTTATTCGTCAAAATCGGTATTTGAGCAGTTTCTACATATACGTTTGCTGCAACTCATACACATTGGTTTTTGGCAAATTAAACATGTATGTGGTGTTTTCCGTTTTAGTTTGCTTGGGCAAATATAGCATAATTTGCTTGATAATGAAGTGGAGGGCACCTGCAGTACAGGTGTTGCGTGATAATCTAGACCCAATATTTTTTGAATAGTGTCCCTTAAATGTCGGGGTAATTTTTGGTTATTTGCTCTTCTTTGCAAATGTGGCATAATCAAATTTCGAGCAAGTGATTTTAAGAAGTTCGCTCTTGAAATATCACTGTAATTACGGGAAGATTGATATAAAATATAACTGTTGACAGCACTAATATC
This sequence comes from Dolichopus griseipennis, assembly GCA_963082915.1. Classification (NCBI taxonomy): domain Eukaryota; kingdom Metazoa; phylum Arthropoda; class Insecta; order Diptera; family Dolichopodidae; genus Dolichopus; species Dolichopus griseipennis. Next base: position 343,612,335 of record OY720441.1, read on the forward strand.
AACTAATCTGTAGAATATAGCCAAAGGCCAACGACGTGTACGACGTCCACATGAATAAATTGAACATTTTTTATCGAGCTCGTCAACTCCTCCTTTTGTGTTGTTATAATCAACTATCATTTCTGGTTATTCTTTCTGGTTTGCAATCCACGTTCCTTTGAAAAATAGCGACAGACTAAAGGGAACATTTTTATGTTTCCCTTATTTGAGGCATCTTTTGCTATCGAAAATGGGTGATTGTTTTTTAAATCAAGAATAATTATTTCACGAGATTTTTTCACTAAAATGTTAGTTACTATTTTAGAACATTTAGTACGTCCGCAAGTAAACTCTGTAGCAATTTTTGAATCACCAAATAAGGATGAAAATAAAACACTACTACAGTTAGCAGAATTGTAGCCATGACTATGTTTTACGGTATGGTATGCGAAAGTTGCTTCTGCAGCAGCTTGTTTTTGATTAAATTTTGTGAACTTGGAACTTGACGTAGGCGAAAAAAATGATGTAAGATTTATATTGCTTGCAGATCCCTCAATATTTTTGTGTGTTTTTTCGTGAGCATATGTTTTTTCGCAAATTCCTCCATTTGCAATTGAAAACTCAACTTTGCAAAAAATGCACTTAGCAAGTAAACTACTTCGTCCTTTGGTAATCCACCTAAATTTTTCCTGCCATTTATCATTAAAATTATTCGAATACTTGCACTTCTTATTATTTGTTATTGGGACACCATCAATATTCTTTCGTTTTTCTTCCTGTGAATCATAATCTTGATCCTCCAATTCTGTATCTGTCTCCAATTCGTCGGACGTTGTTTTTAAAAACGAAAAAGGCATTCTGTTTGAAAAGTAATAGGGCGAAATATTTATCGTACATATCAAAATGAACATAAATAAAACGTAGACAAAAGGTTCTTGTTGAAATTACCTTTTGGTGGAATTTTCCCAAATTCTTTAGACGTTAAAGAAAACCGTTTCAATTGTTTTCATCGGAAGTATTTTCTCTTTTTTATATTATATATCCTTTTCTAACAATTTATATTTAATTATATACAGTCAAACTTCCCTAACTCGAACTCTCTAAATGTCCGAAAATCAGTTCGAGTTCTAGAGACTTCGAGTTCGAGAGAAACACAAAAAACTCAGAAAAATATGGTTTTTTGCTTATTTATTTAATTTTGGTATATATATGTACATACTTAAGCATAAAAAATTAAACTTAAACATTTTTTAACAGTTAAATAAAGTTATATTTCAAAATTTTTAAGGATAATACAACAAAGTATAAAAAAACAAAACATCGATTTCAATTTTATAAAATTTTAAAAATTTAGTAGGTATTACATTTTATTTACTAATGGAAATTTTTTTTTGATGTTTCTGCTTCATATACTTTCGTTCATAAAATGTTTCGAACTCATCCAAATATTTAAAAAAGTTATCTGGTGTATCACTTTTGGTTAAAAATGAATTTCTCAAAGTGTTTAGCCATTCATTGACTGATGACGAGGTAGGTTTTATTATATCATGTATAACATCTTCGTTGAGCGCCTCTACATCACTATCAATTTCCAAGATATCATCAGTTTCTTCGTTAAGTAAATCTAAAATATCTGCGTCTGTTAGATAGTCAGTTGTAATGACATTTTTATCTAAGTTCAGAAAATCATTGAAAGTATTATATTCAACATTAAAGTTTTGGTTAAAAATTTGTTCAGCTTCTTTAAATTGAGTAATCGGAACTTCAAATTCAGGATGGTACATTATCTCTCTTAATTGAGCAAGAGGTATATTATCCACTTCGTCATCATAATGAAGGTCTGTACAAAACCCAGCTTTCTGAAAACAATGTCTAATAGTTTTTCTTTTTACGTCAATATTCCATGCCAGAGAAATATATTTTACACATTCAACCAGAGTTATGCGCGGGACTGACAAAATTTTTTCAAAACTATTCAATATTTCATTAAGTATTCTCTTTCGATAATAAAACTTCACATTTTGGATTACGCCTTGATCCATAGGTTGCACAATCGATGTCATATTTGGAGGAAAGAACACGAGATTAATTGCTTTTAATTTGTTTTTCAAATTAATGGAATGGGCCGTACAGTTGTCTACAAAAAAAAGAACTTTACGATGTTGTTGTGCGAAATTAAAATCTAAAATCCAATTTTCAAAAAGGTCAGCAGTCATCCAAGCCTTTTTGTTACTCTTATAATGAACCGGTAATGAATTTAATCCTTTGAAACATCGTGGTTTAGCTGATTTTCCTATTAAAAGAATTTTCAATTTTTCTGTTCCAGACATATTTGCAGCTTTCATACATGTTACCCTCACTTTACTGTGTTTTCCCCCGTGACATTTTTCATTCATTTTTCATTTCATTCTGTTTCGTCGGCATTAAAAATATCATTTTCATTATAATTTTTTAGAAGATCCGATAAAATATTTTTCTTCCAATTTTCGCAGCTCTCATTATCTACTCCAGCACTTTCCCCACACATTTTTTTTTGTACTATACCATGTCTAAATAAAACATAAATACAATATAAATTAAATTCATCTCTTTAAACATTTTTATACTAACCTTTTTTTAAATTTATCAAGCCAACCTATGCTTGCACTAAAACCTGTTATGCCTAAATCATTGGCAAATTTTAAAGCCTTTTTTTTAATAATCTCTCCCGAAATAGGTAAATTATTTTTATTTACTTCGCAAAACCATTTTTCTACAGCCTTATTCACATTTTCGTATCGTTGTTTTCCTACTTTTTTTAATTTGCCAGAGCAATGATCGGTTTTTTTTATTGTATCTTTATTCTTTATTATTGTAGACAAGGTACTTTTTGGAATTTTGTATTTCAAACATAAATCAATTTGCTTTACTCCATTTTCGACATCACTAATTAAATTCCTTTTTTCTTTTATTGTTAAATATTTTAATTTCCTGGCTGACATTTTTTTATTTTTAAACTTAAAAACCTCACATAAAATATTACAATGCAATATTAAATTACCATCAGCTACATATTGTATTCAATGTTGCCACAAGAAAAAAAAATTTCGTATCAAAAAGTCTCATGAAAAAGTATCAAACAGTATAAAAAAGTATCAAATCAGATAATGTTGTTATAACTATAGTTTAATATTTTATCGTTTTTGTTAAAACAGAGCAATAAACACATTAACGTGTGATTCAAAATAATAAAAATAAAAAATAGATATAAATATAGTGTAGAAATATTTAGTTTTATTTTACCTTATAGTAGGTATACATTAAATTATTTCTTTAATATATGTTTACTTTACAAAAGCATTACATTTTTTAAGGAATTTAATTCATTTATCTAATATTTTTTATAACAAAAACATTTAAAAATAAGCTTTAAATTTCATATATACATAATTCAGTTGTACTTTCAAAAATTAAAATTAATAATAAATTAGATTATTTCCTTTTAAAGTTTCTTAAAGTCTAAGTTTCTTATATTTTTCTTACAACTTGATAATGAATTAATTTTTTTCCCTTTATTACATACTATAGATTAAACAAAAATTAAATTAGATACAAAAATACATTAGATTAAAGTGAAAATATAAATTCGTAAAAAAATTTGTTAATATATTTATTTATTTGTTGGATATTATAGGAGTCAAAGCGGATAGTTTAGAAACATGGAACCGATATTAAACTAGTTCAACTGGACATAATTTACAATATTAAATACAGGGTGTCCAGAGCTCAGTGGTCTATAGTCTTGGAGGTGATAGAGGGACCCAAGACGGACAAAAAATTGTTTTACAAGGGGGAGCTATTTTGCCTCCTTCTCGAGTTATAGGGCTTCAAAGTCTTGAAGCGCAATTTGTTTTTCGAACCAACATAACTCGTGAACGGTTAGCCCTAAAAACTAGTTATATGGCTCATTTTGAAGCTCTAATTTGCTTTCTACTATTGTATAATACTATGTATTCAAGTTATACTTTTTAAAGATATTCTGTTTTAATGATGGATTTTTGTTAATTACAAAGTCAACAGAATATAACTTGAATACATAGTATTATACAATAGTAGACAGCAAATATTTCCAAATGAGCCATATAACTGATTTGTAGCTAGGGCTAACCGTTCACGAATTATGTAATTTTATATTGGTTCGAATGACAAATCGGACTTCACGACATTGAAGCCCTATAACTCGAGAAGGAAGCAAAATAGCCCTCCCTTGTGGAGCAGTTTTTTGGCCGTCTGGGGTCCCTCTATCACGTCCAGGTCTATGTACCACCGAGCTCTGGAAATCCTGTATATTTAATATAAAATGCTATTTTACAAATTTATATTTAAATATCAGTTGTTGACTGCACGGCTTCTGAAAAATTGTTTGACTCCTCGTTTTGCGATTCACGTTCTGCTTGTATTCTAAAAAAATAACTTTTTAGTTTGTAAAAATTTTATTTTAAACTTTAATATACCTTTTCCTATTAAGTCTTATATTTGCATGCTTTAAGCAACTGTTTTTAAAAAACTCTTCGTTTTTATTCCGAGTGTAAGTTTTGTCTGCCAAAACTAGAACCTCGTAGAAAATGTCGATGATATTGGTAAACTTCAAAAATGCGTATTTTTTATTCGGTTGTTGTTTGTGTTTGGTGCAACCAGTCCAGGAGTAGTCTACCAAAAGTTCTTTCGAAAAAACATAGCCACTCAATTTTAAACCTATAGTTTTTGCTGCTTGGTTACCCTCACTTCCACTTATTTCTGACAATTTATAAATCTGTAATTTAAACATGAAATAAGTTTATTTATATTTTTTTTAAAGATAATTTAAGCCGTTCTTCCATTTCTTTTTTAAAGTCATTATTTTTTATTTTATCTTCAAGCAGAAGCATGTTTGTATGGCTTTCAATTGGGAAAGTAAAATTCCGGACTAAATTTTTGGTCTTTTCAATTATTTGCATGGAATATTTGTAACAATGTTGTAAATTGCGTCCAGTTGATCTAGCTTAACATCAATTCTACATAACTTTTCAATCAAAACTTGAATTGTTGTTTCTAATCTATCCATTTTCGCTACTAATACCTGACAATTATTGCAAACTGCATGAGACGTTTCAGGTTCTACCACAAAATTTGTTTGATGTTCTGGCGAAGGTATAAGTACATTGTTTATATTATAATTCCCATCAAAATTTATAATTGAATTTTGATTGGGCACCAAAAAGTTCTGATCTTCTGTTGTTGATATATTATTTACATCATTTTCATTATAATTTTTAAAATTTTCTGTTGATGTATTATTGACATCACTTTCAACATAAGCAACAACCATGTCGTTGTAATCTTTAAGTTGAGCTAATGTCTGGCGCCTTTGCGGATGTTTTTTATTCAAAGATATGTTTCTGAGATACCTAACATAAATAAAATTAAATTTCGTATAATTACTTAAAAACTCGTCCTCTCTTCGCCTCTCTTCGCTTTCAGTATCAGTCAGATCCAGAAATTTTTTTTCCAACTCAAGTCCCTTTTTTAATGTTGGTATACCAGCTGCCTTTACTTTGCAAGGTCGGACAGACCAGTCACCCTCCGGCTGACTCTCTGGTATCTTTCTTAACATATCAGCTTTATTCCTTGGCCAATATAAAATGCCTGCCTTTTCCCAAGGTTCCGGCACAGCATTTATATAAACTTCGTTATTTTCAATATACGACACTAGTTTATACATTTTGTTTTTTATATTTTTATTATGTATTATAATATGTACAAATATATTATTTTTAATACTTATTATTATTTTTAATACTTATTATTATTTTTAATACTTATTATTATTTTTAATACTTATTATTATTTTTAATACTTATATTATTTGAAATTCTTATATGAGTATATTTGGCTTCTTATTTGATATCTGTTTCTTATTTGAATGATATTATGTACACTGGCTTCTTATTTAAATTTTGAATTCTTATTTGACTTGTCACTTTTAGAACACGGAATAGTTACATTTTACAATGACGTTTAGAATTCGAAATTGTTGCGTCGTTCGCTCACTTTTAGAACACAAAATAGTTTCATTTTATACTTTATTACTAAATCGGTACGAAAACGTTTAAACGAAAAAAAAAATATATAATATATTTTTAAGTATCACTAAAAAAACCAAACACATACATACTACTAAATTATGACTCAAATGCGTAATTGTAAATAATCGACTGTTTTTACTTAGGGACGTAAAGTTATATAACATTTAGTTTATTTTGTTCTTAATTGCAAAAAATATTTTAATTAAGATAACCATAATATTATTGTATACAAAATATTTTAATTTTTTTTTAAAGTTAAAAAAAAAAGTTTTCACATCAATCGAAAAAGAAATTTGTTGGCGCTGTCAAAAATGCAAAAACGGCATTTTGAAGCAAAATTGAACTGATTTTGCATCGAAATGACGAGGGCTAATATGCATTTTTGTTTTGAACGAAAAATATCTTTTGGTAGTAAAAATTATTCGAAAGCGGCTGATTGTCGAAGAAAATTTTATACAAAATATTTTGTAGAAGAAGGTGCAGTTCCATGGCAATGGAGAAAAATAAATAAAACATGAATAAGATTTAAAAAAAAATCATTTTTAACATACTAAAAAATAAGAATAAATATAATAGAAACTTAAAAAATACTTTAATATTTAATAAAATCTAAAAATTAACCAAAACTTAATAAAATAAAAATATTTATTCATAAAATATAAACGTAATAATAAAAAATTAAAATAGAGTTTCATTGTTTTCATTTAAAATAGTTGATAGAGCTAACGATATTATGTCACCTTTTTCATTATCATTTGAAGATTGATTATCCAAATTTGCAGGTAGTATGCATTGATCTTTTACTACAGTTGAACTATATGATGGCAGTGGAAGAGGTGAAAAAACAGTTTCATCAAGATAGTCTGGATAAGTTTCATCACAATGCTTTTCGAGAGTATCATTATGACTACTTGGAATGGAACATGTTGTTTGTAAAGATAATGATGAATTTAAATTCTCTAGCTTCTGCCAATTGTTTTTTTCATTATCTAACTGTTCTTGTGCCATAATTTGTTGCATTTTTGATTGCACGTTTATTGCTCTTTCAAAAGGCAATTCTCTAAGCTGTTGCGCAATTAGCGCGCCAAAATAATAAAACTGATCTTGAGTTTGATTACTAGATTTCAGCTCTTCTAGTTTATTTATTGCTTGTTCTATATGCTTAGGCATTGCAGCTTTAATTTTTTTCCTTGGAATAAACTCAGGCAGCGTGACTGAGTCTTCATTTGATGTTTCCTACATAGAATTTGTTGTATTCTAGATAATAAAACTTTATACACGTTTACTTACAGTTATGTTTGAGACAGTTTTTCTACTTTCTTTATTGTCTAAAAAGTTGTCGGCATAATCAAACCAAACCAATTTTGGTTTATAAATTTCGTCTGGTGAAGCGCCAGATTTTAAAGATTTTTTAATTTTATTTTTTTCGATGTTATTTTTTTTTTTTTTTTTTTTTTTTTTATTTTTTCCTTATTACTCCTCTTGGGAGCATAGGATATCTACTAGGCATCTCCACCTGACTCTATTTGGAGCAGTTATCTTTGCATCCTCCCATGTTTTCTCAATTGAGGCTAGCTCTTCCGAAATCGTTCGCCTCCAGGTGTTATTAGGGCGGCCTCGTCTTCGGGTTCCTTGTGGGTTCCATTCTAGTGCTTCCCTTGCTATGCTATCTTGCGGTTTTCTCAGTGTGTGCCCTATCTATTTCCACTTCTTCCTTTTGATCTCTTGCCCAATTGGTTCTGTTTTGGCAAGTTTCCATAGGTCCTGGTTACTTATTATGTTCGGCCAGTATATTCTGCATATTATCCTTAGACATTTGTTGATGAAGACCTGTAGTTTCTGTGTGATGTTGTTTGTAACTAACCAGGTTTCACTTCCATATGTTAAGGTGGTCTTTACGCAGGTTCCAAATATCCTTAATTTTGTCCCCCTGGACATTTGTGCGCTTTTCCATACTGGCTGCAGGCGACCGAACATTGCCCTGGCCTTTTTGATCCTGCTTTCGATGTCGGCGTTTATGTTACCGCTGTTATTTATGATGCAGCCTAGGTAGTGGAAATTATCTACATAGTCGATTGGTGTGTTGTTTATCACCGGACGGCGTGGGTTGTTGATGTTAATGGCCATCGCTTTCGTCTTTTCGATATTTATTTCCAGGCCCACACTTCGCGCTAATGTTGCTAGATGGTCTATTTTAGCTTGCATATTATTTATTGTGTGTGATAGCAGGCAGATGTCATCGGCATAGTCCAGATCTTCTAATTGCCTGAAGAGATTCCATGTTAATCCAGTTCTTTTGGTACTAATCTCTTTCATTATGTCATCTAGCACTACTGTGAAGAGGATTGGTGACAGTGGACAACCCTGTTTTACTCCTATGTTGGTGATGAATGGTTCGCTGGTAATACCATTGTGGAGTACTGAGAGTTGTGTCTCTTCATACATGTTCTGTATTATATCTATTATTTTTTCCGGCACATTTCGGTTTCTAAGTGCTTTCCATATGGCTTTTCTGCTTATACAATCGAACGCTTTCTTGAAATCGATGAAAACCAGGTATAATGGGGCTCGCCATTCTATTGACTGTTCAACGATGATTCTGAGCGTATTAACCTGGTCTATGCAACTTCTATGGGGACGAAAACCTGCTTGTTCATCTCTTATTTGGTTCTCAAGTTTCTCTTGCAGCCTTGTTTGTATTATTGTTGCCATAATTTTGTAGATTGTGTTTAGCACTGTTATGCCTCTCCAGTTGTCGCACTTGGTCAGATCACCTTTCTTTGGAAGTTTGATGATTATTCCATTTTTCCATGTGACCGGTAGTCTGCCCTCATCCCATGCTGTTGTGATGTGAGGTTCTAAAAGCTCGGCTGATGTTTCTGGATCTATTTTTATAATTTCTGCTGGGAGCCCATCTTCGCCTGTTGCTTTGTTTATTTTTAGCTTTCTTATTGCCTCTTTGATCTCTGCTTTGGATGGTTTATTTATTCTGATGTTGTAATTGTTATTATTTTTAATTATTATTTTTCGATGTTATAGGTATCTCTAATTGATTTAATTTTTTTTTTTAATTGGTCGAAATTCAATTTAAATTCTCTTTCCAGATATTCGTAGGCCTTTTTTCTTTCTTGTTTTTCTTTGTAGCTGCGGATCTTATAATTCCAAAGACACTCGCATTCTTTGTATTTTTCTAGAAAGTTAAGGATGTGTTGATTTCCCCACTTGCTTGCCATATTTTAAAATATTTCAAAATGCAATATTAATAAATGATGAAATAAAATATAGATATTATCCGTTCAATATAAACAAATAAAAACAAAATATAACAACAAAAACAAATTAATTTTTAAATGCTATCCGAGCGATGTTGCTTTGTTTTTTTAATTTACGCCGTATTAATTAGTATAGAATGTTTGAAAAAGTAGAACAAGTATCAACTTTTTTTTATTAGCGCATGCAGATAAACACTAGCAGCTAATCGAGTGTTTACATTATGCTTATTACATGCACATACATGTTGCTGGTGAACTAGCAGCTAATAATTAGTATAGTGTCAACTGGGCTTAAAGTAACGATGCTTTGGAATTAGAGACTAAAGAATTAAAAATTGTAATTGTTTGGTTGAAAATTTTAAAGTATAAATTAATCGGTACAAATTATTAGACAAAATATAATTAGACATTTTTTAGACCTTGTTTCTAAACCCAATTAAATTAAATCTTTTCTTATAAACATATAGGTATTGAACGTTTTATTCAAAAATATTACATAAAAATATTTTTGCTCTTGCCGTCAGTATTTCACTACATGTAATTTATGTACTCCCACTAATTTTTAGTATTTTAGTATTTCATATTATAACTACTGCATATAATTATTAAATATTTTTGGTATCTACATATGTACGTATAGGTATAAGTAATAATAAAAATAAGTATAATAAATACTACCTATATCTATAACTATAATATAATAAAAATTTTTATTTTCAGTAAAAATATTTAACATTTTAATTTTATTTAAATTGATAAAAATTCAGAACAGAAGAAATTCATAAACAAAACATTTGTTAACCAAAAAATATTTTTTTCTTTAGATTTTTATCAATATTAAATATAACAATAATCTAGTTAAACTTATATTTAGTCATCATCATCAGTATCATCATCAGTATCATATATAATGTAATGCACCCTTCCTGGAATTGGTTCAAAAAATTAACAACGGCCATCGCTTTCGCTTTCAATATACATTTCATATTTATACTCTCTAAAAAAAATAAAATAAAAATTTAATGAAAACACTTTAATGAAATGAAATAGGTTAAACACTTTTCCAAATCTATGATTACATCTCCGTTGTCTCCTGCATGATATATTCGGTATTCTTCAACAATATTTATTAAACATTTAATTTTAATAATTAACTTTTCACATACCTACGTGTATATGAAATTTTATTAATTGTTCAAAAGATTTATACTTCCAATTTAGTAAATTACAATTAGTGTATCCAAATACTTGATTATTTTGCTATCCGGGTAATCGAGTAATTTTATTTTTTAATACCCGGGTATTAAGCAAAATAAAAAAACCACATAATATTTTTAGAAAAAAAAGATCATGTATTTAAATAGTTCATTTTTTATTTAAAAAAAAATATTTAAGAAATACTAGTCTATCTAAGGTTTCCATTTTTAATTGATTGCGCACCTTAGTTAAAAAGCTAGATGCTACTGAAAAAACTCTTTCACTCGATGTTGAGGTTGGTTGAATGGTAAGTAAAGCCTGGTACAATTTTTCTGTATGAAATCCCCTTTTTCCACGATTTACTTCGATCAGCTTTAGTTCCTTTTCCAACGATGATATTCTGCTGCCCTCTTGTGGGACCGCCATAATCGAATTGATGGTTTTTTGCATTTCATCCAAAGTAGACACTTCAGGTTCTGAATCAGTTTCTTCTCTGTTTTCAATTTCAACTTGATTATCAGATTCACGAAACAATCTTTCAATTGTCTCTTTTGCTAACGGCTTTACTGAATATTTTGAAGAATACGTGAAATAGTTATTAGTCTGCGAATTAGGATAGATACCACTTTGCAAAAAAAACAATAAAGATATAATATCTTTGTTTCGCCTTTCATTAATTCTTATTTTTAGGGCATGAAACATTTCATTTGCTAGTTCTGTATCAACTTGTTGCAATTTACTGAAAAGAAATATGAAACCCCCTCGGCAATAAGTAAGTTGCTGCCTTTTTTACTTAATTCTTTGACCGCAAGCTCTATAGGCTAGAGAACTTGCGATATTTCCTTTAAAACATCGATATTTGCATTACAAAATTGTTCTTGACCTAGTTCAATTAAGGCTGTATTTATACAGTTACTCAATTTTAAAAAACGATTTATCATAGGAAGCATGGAATTCCAGCGAGTCTTGCAATCGAGTAACAACCGAAGTTTTTTGTCTTCTTGCACAAATACATGTTTTTGCAGTATACTGCTTCTTACAGCTGACTTTTTAAAAAATTTTATTATTTTTCGAGTCTCCGCTAGAACGACTTCAATATCATTACGGACTTCGGGAATATCACTTATAGTTTCATCTTCAAAATTCAAATTGGAGTCAGAAACAAATAAATCAACGTGCCCAATATTATCACTTTCATCAGAATAGTCATCATCGTCTTGGAATTCCTCATTTGAATCATCGTCTTCAGCAGCAACATCTTTTGGCTGCAATTTTTTTTTATAAAATACATCAAGGACACCAAGATGGATGCCATGGTTTTAACACAGTTGAGAAAATGCTTGAATTTTTTTTCCGTATTTCACCATAACTGAAGCACCATCATGGGTCGATGCGACAACATCTGAATTCATATCGATTCCAAAATCCGCAAGCCTGTCTTTGACTAGCTTTATTGTAACATCGCAATCACAAGAACCCTCGATAGGTACGAGGCCAAGAACGCTAGGAGACATTCCTGTTGAGTGAATTGTAAGATTCATGTATCTTCTGACATTAATATCACTCCACTCATCTACGGTAATACTAAATCTTTTTACTGATTTTTGTTCCTTAAAAAAGGAAATAAGTTCTCTCTTTTTATCTTCATAAAATTGCATAATGTGCTTCATCACCGTTGTTTCACTTTTTGGCATTTCGTAGTTCCGGCTTCTTACAAAACCTCGTATAGCTTCAGATAATGTTATTCCTCTAATACTAAATCCATCCTTAGCTGCACATTTAGCTAACATTTCATTTAAAGATTCTCGGCCAACAAAATTCAACATAGCTCCAGATTTGGGTTTCTTTGAAGAAGAAGTGTCATTTGTGTCTTCATTTTTTTCTTGTGCAAGAAAACGCTGTGTACCTTTAGGTGGTTTATCGTGCCAGTAGTATTGGCTCCTTGCCGTTGAATGATGATTTGGCATAAGTTACATGTCGCCTCATTTTTTCCTTTTTTTGTAAAACTGTCTTTTCTTGTAAACTTTACTTTAGATTTATTTAAGGACATTTTGGTGACTTGTTTCTTGGTATCTATTTGAAAACAGAAATTATATCAATTTAGAATTTTCAGAATAACTTAAAACAAGATTCGTAAAATATTAATTGATTTCTAAAATTATAAAAAATATATTAATCGGCAACACTTATTTCCAGATTTGTAAAAAGTTTACCTACAGATAACAAAATTGATATTTTAAATAAAAAAAAGATCTACTAAGTTAACGTTTTTGCTGACAGTCAGCAGAAAATTATAATAAATTAATTTACGAAATATTATATTAATATTATAACTAAATGTAGTTTAATTTTCGAATTTTAACGCTTTAATAAATCGATCATACAGTAAGGTAGGTGCACCTATTACCGCGAGTTTAAGAGACATTTAGACTTTTAGAGTAACTATATTGATATAAATAAAAAATTTTAAAGGAAAAAAAGGGTTGTGTGTTTTTTCTGTAATTTTAAAAATAACATTCTTTTTTTAATTTTTCAATAAATCTTTTATTTATTTTTAAATTAATAATATTAATCACGTAGTAAAAAGCACCTATTACCGTGTCATAAAAAAATAGGTGCGCCTATTACCGTTTTTGTTAACACCTATTACCGCGGTAAATGACTATACTTATGTTAAACTGGAATTATAAATAAAACATTTATTTTTAGTTTTAATTAAGTATGTAATTTATTCAATATTTCAATTATTTCAACTTTTTAAAATAAAAAAAAAATAACTTCTTTATATTTAATAACAAAAACCAAAATAATATAACAAAACAAAAGAATTCTTGTTAGAAATGTAAACTAAACTAAAAAAAAATATGTAACTTCTTCATACATATAATGAAAATAAAATAATATAACAAAACAAAAAATCCATAGTTAACCGTTAGAACTAAACTTTAATTTTAAATATCACACATTTTATAAAATATTGTTTGGAAATTTTCGGAATTTCTCTATATCTGGAACGTTGTACAACCCTCGTGTGTTAAGAATAGTTGGTGGATCAATTTTTTTAACGTCTTTTTCCAAGTACCAGCAAATATCATCACGTTGTGGCCATCTCCAATTGATTCCACTCATTGCCATTGTTTTGATTTCATATTCATTTTCTTTTATATTTAAAACTATTCCAGGAAAAAATTCTCCTTCGTATTTGACAATAACATAATCGTTAACAATTGCTTTGTTATCATTAAGATTTGTAGTAGGCATATCGAATTTATTTTGATAATCATTCGTTTTTAAATTTTTATTAAAGTCTTCCTCAGGTGCAAGAAAATTATTATCACTTTTTTTCTTCATTTTATTAATTGATTTAGATGTATTTATTTTTGTTTTTTCCTTTTTTGCTTTTTTGTTTTTCAACTCGAACTCTTTTTTTTCTTTCTCAGTTTTTCTTCTTTTTTGATACTCCATAAATTCGTCTGAAACAGCCACAGATGGAGTAAACTTAACTTTTCGTTTGACTAGATCAGTTTCAGTTTTAGCTTCAGGCCAAAACAAAGCCTTTTTAAAGGGCGTTGGATATTTAGTTGACTCTACAGAGGTATCAGAATCAAGGAAATTTTGAATTTTATTCTTCGGTGAAGATGTGCATTGAACTTGTGTTTGTGATGCTGCGCATTGAACTTGTGATTGTGACGACGTGTATTGAGCTTGTGTTTGTAATGATGTGCATTGAACTTGTGGTTGTTGATTTTTTTCTGTTACAATTGGTTCTAAAGTGCCATCGGACATGACATTCATTTCCAATACATCACCTAGAATATAAAGTAAGGAAATGTAAATTTTGTAATAAAATTAAAAATATGCAGACGTATATACCTTGAAGAAACCAGTCTTCATTGAAATTTACATTAGATATTTCCAAATCGGGTTGAAGTGAAATTTGATTTAAATTGAAGCTATTATTTCGTATGGATAGTTCTGAATGAATATCTTTCCACAAATAAAACAAATTTGTATCTTCCACATTTCCGTTCCATACATCTGCAGTACTATGGAAGGACTCCAGATTTTCTTTAGGAATTTTATCCTCAAATATTCGAAGGAATGTACGAAATTCGTCATAAGAAAAAGATTGTTTTTGTTCTGTAGGATTTGTACTTACTCGTAAATTATGATTTTCGTTATTGCTTGGCAACGATTGCGGTAAGAGATTTTGAAATTTGACCGCATTTACATTAAATGGATACAGCCCAGTTGTCTTGAATCCATTTATAATTATTTCCGGTCTAACAGCAGCTTCCATAGATTTTTTTAATAGTATTGCGAAATCTTCTCTCTTTAATTTATTGTATCCATTTTTTGTCCTCCAATTTTGCACATCTATAAGCCATCTCTTCTTCATAGGGCCAAATACGGCTACATCCATGGGTTGTAGTATATGTGTACTATTAGGCAACAGTGCTTTTGTAGGGGTACACTTCCATTAACAAGCACCGTTAAACATTCCTTCTCATCATTTGCTGCCCTGTTATAAACGAGTTTACTACCTTTTCTTGTTAAAACGTGATTCGTTTTGGGGAAAAGGTAAAAAGCAAACTCGTCACAATTAAATATACGGGATGTTCATTAAGTATTGCTAGGTAGTTCTCCTTAGTTAAAAAATCAAAAACTGTTTTAAACCATGTACGTATCTGTTCTTCCGTAATTTTTGCCCGACTACTAGTCAAATTTTGTGGTACACGTTTGGAAATAATAGGGTGTCTGCGTAACAAACCTTCAAACCATTTTCTTCCTGGTTTCGCTTTATTAATATTTTTATTTAAATTTTTTATCAAAAGAGCAACACAATCCAAAAGTTCTCCTTATGAAATGGGATGCCCAAATGTGGCCATTTCCAGTATCCATTTTTCCAAGAGATCTTCCTCATTTTTTGATAAAAGAGTTTTTGGTCCGCTCACTTTATAAATTGAATCTCCTTCTTTTATCATATTTAATGCTCTTTCTAAGTCATTTAAAGTATATAATTTTTTTTTTTCAATTTTATTAACATTTTTTTTTTTAATTACTAATTTGTTTTTAGTTGTTTTTACCATTTTTTAAAAATATGTAATAAAAAATTCTTAAACTCCAACACGTACCTTTGTATACCGCGGTAATAAGGGCACAAAAAAATAAGAATCCGTGGTATACCGCGGTAATAGATTCATATTGAAATTTTGTTGCACCTATTACCGCGTATTTTATTTTTACTCTTTATTTAAATAATTTTATTGTAAACAATGAATAACATATCAAAAAATATTAACAATAAATATAAAAACTTAAATTTAATTGATTTTAATTAGAAAATATTCTCTTAAAGGCAAAAAAAAGCTTAAGAAATAAAGCATTTGTACTTACCAAATTCCTAAGAAAAAATGAACTTGTTGTGTTTTCGTCGATTTGCACTACTTAAATGACATTTCTATTCAAGTTTTGGCGCACTTTATTTTTGTTCTTATTAATATTTTTAAACTTAACCAATCATGCCTACTAACAAAATAAAATTTTTTTCGAAAAAACGTTTTCAATTACATTATATATAAGTTTAAACAGGCAATACCACGGTAATAGGTACTAACACGGTAATATTTTGTGCATTTACCTTACAGATTTATTAAAAAAAAATTTAAGATGGGAATTATTATTATTTAGAATATAGTTATTTCGGTAAACAGAACGGGAATTCAATGGTTAAAATTATAGAGAAATTTTTATAAGTTGACACGACTTACCTTTAAAGTTTTGAGATCAAGGTTTCACAAGTTTCACTGCTTCTACTAGTACTTGTATTCACAAAAATTAAACGTGTTTACGTGTTAACACTTTAAAAGTTTTCACAAAACTAAACTAATACAAAAATTTTATACGCGAAATGCCTAATATATAAAAATAAAATTGTAATTTCAACTAGGCAACTAGATTCAAATTCAAATTCTTTTTTAAAAAAAAAACCAAAAACTGCGAAAAATTCAAATTTTCAATGCTTGCGCACAATGGTCACCTAGATTGAAATTCAAATTCCCGCACATTTTTGAAAAATATTTTTGGTTGATATGTTTAAAAAAAATCAAATTCAAGCCCGAGTATAATTATCGTATTTACCCGGGTAATCGAGTAATCGAAAAAAGCAATAAAATTCCGAGTACCCGGGTACTCGATACTCGAGGTTGGATTCACTAATTACAATGTAAAGTTTCTCTTGAATTTTTCATAAGTAAGATGTTTTGTTCCAAGTTTTTTTTTGTTAAAAGCGCTTCGTACACATACATTAAATTTGGGATATTTTGTTTCGTTTTTGATATTAAATTAAAAATTGCAAATAAAGAATTATTTTCGAAAGAATACATATTACTAATAATAAATTAAGTAGCTACTTAAAAATAATGTTGTTAAGGTTTAGATTGCACTACAATATCCAAATACAATTTTGAAATAATTTAAAATAACAGACTTATATCATCTTCAAATATATGAAATGGACCTAAATAATTATAGCCAAAAATAACTAATTAGGTAGTATCTAAACTAAACTTTATCGTTTTGTAATAAATTTATGTAATATTTATGTTGTTATTATGTCGTTTATTAGGTAGTTATTCCGTACAAGTCTTAACCAAAGTGCTGAGGGCCATAAGTCCTATGTCACATTGTATATGGTTATATTCTCTTTGGGCTGAACCCAATTAGAGACTCTGTCCTAGTTAAATTAAAAGATTATTCCTTATGTTTTTATTTTAGTTAAGTTAACTAAGAACTAAAACTTTTAATTGTAATCTTTTTAAAATTTACAAAGGTATTTATACAATATTTACAATTTATCCCCACTATTTTTTTTAGTAGAGGTATTTACATTTACATTATTAAAAATATTATTTCAAAATAAAAAGTGCCATATGGGCTATTTTCTTAAGAACTAAAAATATAATTTAAATTTTTTTTTATTTTTTTTTATTTTATTTATTAAACCAAAACAAGGTTTTTACAAAAAATATCTTACAGCTATTGAAAAAAACAAAAAAAAATTAAAGCTAACAAAATGCACAAACAAAAAAAAAATACAAATTTGATTACTAAGTTAAAAATTTACAATGAAAAATTAAAAAGTTGTACTATATACTAAATTTTAAAACAAAAAAACGAAAATGCTTACAGGACAAAAACACAGTATGAGATATAAATAATTGGAATGTATGTGATATGTATATGAACTTGAACTTGAAATAATTTTAAATGTTTACAAAGTAATTAGGTAATTTAAGTATTTAGGTCATTTAGGAATTTCTGTTTTAATTTATGTTTAAAAGAGTTTCTTGATATGTCTGATGAAAAAAGATGACTGTGTTTGTTGAATATAGTGCAACATCTGTTTATTGGCTCATTTCTTCCGTATTCTGTTCTGTGTGTATTTTCTAATAAAAATTTAGTGTTTCTTGTATTTCTGACTACATTGTTTAGTCTAATCTTATTTACTAAGAATTGAACGTCAATACTTTTTTTTATGACGTCAAAGGTAAAGCAAGATGAAAGCATTTGCCTACGTGAAGATAAGGTTAACATATTCAATGAATTAAGTCTTACAGCATAGCTTGGAAGAGTAGAATAGTCTGTAGGATTATATTGGTTTCTCAAGGCAAACAAAAGGAATTGTTTCTGAACGGATTCTATTCTGTTGGAATGTAATTGAAACGCTGGATCCCATACGATGTTACCGTATTCTAGAATAGATCGAACTAACGAGCAATAGAGAGCTTTTGTTACTGCTGGGTTATTAAATTCTTTAGCTCTTCTCTTAATAAAACCTAACATTTTGCTTGCTTTGGAAATCATATGATCATAGTGAAGATGGAAGTTAAGCTTATAGTCCAGAAGAATGCCAAGATCGGTTATACTGGATTGACAAATATTAAATTATATGGTAAACATATGTGCTACATTCAGTTCTATAACCTTTTTAAGGAAATTCCCTGAATGTGATATTTCTATTCATAATGACTTTTTTTATAAATGTAAAAAACAGTAAAAATATATAATATTATATGGTACGGGTGTTAATTGTTGTTTTAATTATAAATGTTTAGAATCAGCATTTTTGCTAAAGAATTAATGTGTTCGTATATACTTAAGGTATATGTGAAATTAGATATCTTTATTGAATTGTTATAAAAGTACGCTAATATTAATTAGGTATTGTGTTCGTGAGAAAAGAATATAAAAATACGTTGAAGTTTACTAGGTATTGTATTAGTATAAATTAAATGTATGTGTACGGTGAAGTTATAAAGGTATTGTAATAATTGTAGTGTTAGAATTATTGAATGCACTACAGTTTACTCATCCTTATTATTTGAAATTAATTATTAAAAGTTTCTCTGCATACGATTTAAAGCGCATAACATACAAAGGAAATCATTGCAAATTGAAAAACCAGTAAAACCAATATAGAAAAATTCAATTTAATTTGTACTAAATATAACAATAATATAATAATATTACTAAATTTTTTTTTTAACCAATTATTATCTTCATATATTTAAAAGAAAAATTAAATCTGTTCACCGACATGCGATAATAATTCTAAAACCAAAAAATTGTCGCAAAGAAAAACATTCTTATTTCTTTTTCTTTTTCGCCAATAACAAACAAAAATGTTGAATATTAAACCTATACAGCGAGCACTTAAAAAATATTTTTTGAAAGGCTCACAAAGTATAGAGCATTGCCTTGTATATTGTACTTCGTACAGGCCGGAATACTCAAAAATTTGAGTAAAAATAAGATCCAATTTAAGGTGAAACCAGAATCATGTCGAAAATTCGCCGCGGCTGGCGAATTTCGCCATTGACCCACAATGATGGCGGCGGCGGCTGGCGGAAACAGCTGTTTTGAAAACAAAAAATAACAAACATTCAGTTTTCAAAATTTTCAAACGGTTCGGTTCGGTCGCGGTTTTAAATTTAAATCCAAAAATTAATTATGAATTTTGACGAAAAACTAATAGAGGAAGTTCGGAATTATACGTTCTTGTTTAACATAAAAGATCCTCTATATAGAATTGTAAAAAGAAAAGATGTGGTCTGGATACAAATAGCGGAAAAACTTGGAAGCACAGGTAAGAATTTTTGTACCTACTTAGAAATATAAATGCAGAAACCAAAACTTTTATAATTTTAGATGAAATATGCAAGAAGAGGTGGAAAAATTTAAGAGACACCTATAAAAAACATAAGCGTAATATTTCCTTGCCATCTGGATCGGGGGCAGACGATCTTAAGAAAAAAAAATGGAAATATTACGAAATGCTTTGTTTTTTAGATGATTACGATTGTAATCGAATGTAAGATAAATTTAAATATGTACAATATGTAAATTTCATAGTATTTTATTTTTACAGAGGTTTGGAGAGCTCGTTTAGCAATGAAGTTGCAATGGATTTCCTTTCGGTATCGCCATCGGAAACAGAAACAAGTATGTATAATTATTATAAAATATAATTTTAAACTTACAAATTTTAAACTTGTTTTTTTTTGTTTTAGATTCAGAACACATTATATCCACCAATAATGTAGACGACATACTACAAACTCCAACAACATCGGAGAGATCCCAGCCGTTAAAAAAAACAAAAACAACGAATGAGAGTTTTGAAAATTTTTTAAAAGGAGCTAACGAGGCAATAAATAAAATTGCCAATAGCTCGTCATCACCTACTCATTCCCCACTTCAGACACATTTTATAACTCTTGCTCAAAAAATAGAAGGTTCAAATATGTCAGAAAGGAATAAATTGATAATTGAGCAAGAGGTGTCTCAGTGGGTTTTTCAGCGGATTTTAGAACTTGACAACGAATAATTTTTATATATACTTTTTAATTTTAATTTAATTACTTTTTTTTTAGGACCTGTAATGGATGCATCAATCCTGGCTGTATAATTTTTTTAGGCAATAAGAGGCGCAAGAAGCAATTGAAATATTTTTTTATTTTATTTAGTTTTTTTATTATATGTTGAAAAAAATGTTTTGTTATATAATTTTTATTTTTGTTCTTGTATATAGTTTTTTTTATTATTTGTTGAAAAAAATGTTTTGTTATATAATTTTTATTTTTGTTCTTGTACATAGTATTTTTTATTATATGTTGATATTTTTTTACCTATATGCATATAATTATATTTGAATATTATTTTTATTATACCTTCAACATTATTTAAAAAAAAAAGACTGGTTTTCATTTTAACTATTATATTTTATTACAGTTTTGAAAATTTATTTTACTTTTTTACATATCTAAATAAAAAATTTTATAAATTCTATTAAATTTGTATCGTACTTTTCTTTTCTATAAATTATAAATCTTATATTATAAACAAATAATTTTTAAATGAATATTTTTTTAAATAAATAACATCTTATGTTCTGAACAAGTAGTTTTTTAATTTATTTCTCAAAGAAAATGCCGACTCTGAACTTCTGTTGTATAAATTTAAACTGGAGCTTCGTAAACGGCGATTGCATGAACCTGGTACAACAACTCCATTTACTTCTCTGTCGATCATAGTTTCATCAAAGTACATCTCATCCTTACGTAACATCAAAAAATTGTGTAGTAAAACTACTGCCGATATTATTTTATTTATATTGTCTGGACTGCAATATATCGCGGTATGCAAAATTCTCCATCTAAAAATGATATAAAAGACAAAAGAAACCATTTACCTACAATTACAAAAAACAAAAAAGCAAAAAGCCTTTTCTCTATCCTATCCACCATCAAAGGAGCTCCCTTTTACTTCCATCTACTATCAAAGAAGACATCCCTTAGATAAAAGAAAAGAAACAAAAAACGCAAAAAAATATTTAATGAAAATTAAAAAGTAATTGCCTGTTTGCCAAGATACCAAACGTATTTTCTATAAAGACACGAGCTTTTGAAATTTTGGTGTTAAATCTTGATTTATCTTCGGATAACCTTTTCCCTGGATACGGTCTCATTAAATTTTTCCGTAAAGGAAAAGCTGCATCTCCCACGAAGTAATATGGAAATGCTATATTTGAATTTGGTAAAACTGGTGCTTCTGGTAAATCCAACGAATCTGTCATTATTTTTTCTCCAAACGTGGATTCTCTAAAACACCAGAATCGCTTCGATGTCCCGGTGAGCCTAAAAAAAAATTAAATTTAGCATTTAAACAAAAAATTTGTTAAATTTATTAAATATTTACCAATTTTGTAAAAAGTAAACGTATACGATGCATCGCAAATTCCCAGTAAAATAATACTATAATATTTTTTATAATTATAATATTCTGAACCACTATTCCTTGGGCAAACAACTCTAATATGTTTACCATCAATTGAACCAATACAATTTGGCAATTTGGTTTTGTTATAAAAGTTTGAGGCTATTTTGGGCCACTCATCTTTATTAGGAATAGGTAAATAAATTTCCCGCAATTCAGAATATATTACCTCGCAAGTTTCATACACAATTTCCCTAACAGTTGATACACCGATTTTGAAACTCCACGCCAAAATTTGTGGACTGCAACCATGTCCTAAATACCTAATAAGAAGTTTTTATATTAAAGCATGAATAAAAAAAAGTCATAATAAACTTACATTAAAGTTATGGCCAAACGTGTTTCCGGATCTATCGGCTTACGCTGTGAATATTTCTCCAACTTGCTTGATACTAAGGTAAGAAGGAAGTTAAATGACGAAATATTCATCCTCGTTAATTTAAAAAAGTGTTCCTCGTCTTTTTCCTTAATATCTGTAAAGCTTTTGTTGAAAAAGCCATCTTCTTCCCTATTCACGTTCACTTCTCTTACCCACCAACGCCTTCTACATCTTCTTTTTACTTCCACCACAATGGCAATTATCGAAATAATTTTAATTACTTATAAAATTTTTTCCATTGTACCTTTTTATAAATTTAATTTAACTTTGACTTTTTTATAATTTTATTTTGCCTTGTTTATTTTTAACTTTGATTTTGATTGATAATATCTGTTGATATAATTGATTTTGATTAATTTTATTCTTATGTCAAAAAAATTCGTGGCGGCAAAATTAAAAATTTAGTTCATTTTTTCGCCAACGAATAAACCGCCACGAATTTTCGCCATCATTGTGGGCAGTCTCATTTAAATACATGGATGGCGAAAAAAATTCTGACAGCCGCTGCGAATATTCGACATGATTCTGGTTTCACCTTTATGTGTAAATCTTATGGGGGTTTTTCTTTTCAAAAAATCTTACTTCTGACAAAGTTTAGACTAAATTTAATTTACCAAAATGAAAGGACAGTATTTAATCTATTAATACCTAGAGCCGCATTAAAAAATTTTAATTTTTTCATTCATAATTTTAAAAAATAAAAAATATTTTCAAAAAAAATTTACCGCATACATGCTTCCACTTCAAATTGTACCAGATGACTAAAAAATTCTCTTTTTATTTTGTATTTTCGTTTTCATATATATTTTGCTTATATTGATATGAGGTAATAGTTAATGTTATTGGCACGCTAAAAAAATTAATACGTACAATGGACCATGGAAAAAAAATTAAAAAACAAATTTTTTTTAAAATTGTTTTTATATAAAATAATAAAAAAAAATTTAAAAACAAAACATTTCATTGGATAAAAAAAAAGTGGGTAGGTACATAATAAAAAAAAACAAAACAATTCATTATTTAGCTACTTATTACTATTAGAAACAAAAAACATTTAAATAAATTAGGAACAAAAACCATATTTCATATTTTACTAAACTAAAAAAAATTAATAAGTAGGTACATACATAATAATAAAAATAAAAAGCAAGCATATAAAACTTAATTTTGGAATGTTTCCATTTTCCGTTTGTTTGATTTAAGGGAAATTATATCATTGATATTTTTGCAAAAATTTTTCAATAAAATATTTGAAAAAACTGAAAATATTTTACGGTAAATTTTAATTGAAGGCACACCACAAGAACAAATTTCTTCAAAAGAGATGTCAAACATTTTATATGTTAGACTTTTATATGTTAGAGCACAAAGAATGTCTTTTTGATGTGTTTCTTGTAAAAAATCTGGTTTATTTGTCTTTATAATTTTATGCATTAAAGCATCCATATGAAATAAAATATAATTAATTGTATCAGTTGGTAAAATTAACCCACCGCGTTGAATAAAATTAAAATAATCATTGTTTTCCGCATGTTCGCCCTTAGAATGCATTATTAATTTTTTACATTCCTCACACTTTAATTTGGTTGAAATACTATAACTAGCATATCCAGCAACATACAGATTCGCATCTTTATCAAATACTCTTGAATATTCTTCAAGATAATTTGAGTCTAGTACGTTGTCAAAAGCAGATATATTAGTTTCTAAAACGTCGTTACAAGAATTATAGTAGTCTGAAAGAAAATTTTCTTGTGTAGAATTACGAACTATTTTTCTTATTCTAAGTTTTTTTTCTGATTCTATAATATTCTGGTAGGAAATAAAGTAATTACAACCACTCAACCGTCTATATAAACTAAATCTTTTTTCTAAATTACTTGTTTGGATTTTACCTGGTAGAAAGTACTTAATTTTATATTTTGTGAAACTAACATTAATTAATTCTACCATTGCAGCAGTTGTTTGGTACAACGCCTGGAAAGTTGTGGATGTGAGACCACAATTTTGTATTCCACATTTTTTCCAATTATCCAACCAATTTATAAAATTTTTGAGAAATTCAACATTACAATCTGTTAAACTAGAAATTGGCGTACAGTTTAAATTTCTTTCAAGTTTATACTTTATAAGAGACGTATTTCCCACGTTCATTATTTCCCACCATTTTAAAATAATATCTATAAAATTAGCAGTTTCTAAATAATTTTGTGATTTTAGAGCTGCTACTGTAGTGTGGTTAAAAATTCTTAATACTAAATTCAAATTTTGTTTTTCTGTAGAAGTAGGATTAAGGGATTTGTTATTTAAAGTGTAAGCTTTCTTGATCAAAAGATTTTTTTCATTTTCATGGACTGTTCGTAAATCTGAAAATCAAGCCGATTTAATATTTTTATTTGAAAAATCTGGATAAAAGAAAGTTTTTTAAAGATCTAGTTTGTTAACCCAATTATTCCTAATATTTTTGATTAAATGTACACTATCGTAAAAAAGAAAAATATAATTTTCACTTTCAGTATCATTATTTGGATTAAGAAATTTATGATTATTAAAACTAAAAATTTTGTACATATTCTGATTAATCCTGTGATTGTCTGTAGTTATTGAAAGTACATTAAAGCCTAAATTCTGTAAATCTAAAATTAAATTTAACGTATAATTATGAAGACATTTACCATTTAAATTTTTTACAGGGAATAATTTGGCTAGTTCTTTCATGCCACCAAAAATTGAATTAATTAAAAAACACACTACTGTACTAGCTGGTTCGTCAGGATTATTATGTGATATTCCATTTATACTTCCTCCTTTGTAACAAAGTTGCGTTTTAATATAAATTTCGTCTATTTGAATGTTGATTTTTTTTTCTATATCAGATAATTTATTGTACGTTTCTTTCAGATAACTAAGATTTTCATATTATATGATGAAGAAAGTTGTTGCAAATATTTAGGATGTGGTAGTTTCAAAATATTATTATCTCTAATAATTTTATAAACACTGAAAAATTAAAAAGCTACTACAACCATTTTTTTAAGTATTTGATGATATTTAAGTAGCGGAAAACGGGATAGTGAAGTTTTATTGCAAATAATGCATTCAAAAATGACAAATCAAAATAGCATTTAAAGCTAGTATTAATATTACTCTCCACTCAATTGATTGCGTTATTTCTGTTTCTTTTTTATTGATTTATAGCTAAATTGTCTAATTAAATAGCTAAAAGTGACATGATTTGTAACTAAATCAATGTAAGGTAAATAGGAAATTATTCCCTGCAAATCAATAAAATATACATTATTTTATGTGAAAATTTACAAAAAAAATGTTATTTGTAGAAATTAGCAGAAAGCACAATCGCTTATATTAAAATGAACTATTGCAAATTAAATAGCTTATTATCTTAAACCTTATTCAAAAAATGATGTATTAGTTAGAAAAATTTACTGTAATTTATATGAAAATTTGCTAAAAGCTTATTGTTTTTAGATATCTCTGGGTAGCACTGTATTCTACATAAATAAAAAACTATTGCAAACAATATTCAAATAATGCTGCAAAATTAAGCAAATGAGCATACTTAGCTAGTTATCAGTTCAATATAAAATGGCAAAGAATCCCATATCGCATAGCAATATTTGCTAAAATGTTTATGCTTTTAGATATCTGCGGGTAGCACTACATATTCAAATAATGTTGCAAAATTTAGCAAATGAGAATATTTAGCTAGCTAAAATTGCCTTTAAGCTAGATTTAAGTTAAATGTAAAACGGCAAGGAATCCCATATTGTATTACAATATTTCATATTCATATATCTAAAAATGTTACTTCTAGTTTCACTTTTTCATAAACACAAAAAATAAAATACAAAATATTTTTTTTATTTTATTTTTAACTTCAAAACTTATCTTAAAATATATTATAACAAATTTCCTTGGCTTAAACTCTATCAAAGAATATGATTTAATGTAATCTTTCTATCTATGTATTTAATTATAAAGTTTTAGCTTATAAAATTTTACATAAAATTTTAATCTAAAGTTATATTTAATGATTTAACAAACAAAATCAGTTCCTAATTTTAAAATTTTAAATTCATTACAAAATCAATTTTCTTTTAATACATCCGATTTTCTATTAAATATTTATGATTCAATTACAAATTTGGTTGACTTAAAGTCTATCAATGAATATGTTTTACTATATTCTTCCTCATCTAAGTTAATAACTTTTCTTTTTTGTAGAAATTCAACCACATAACAATAACGATGACTGTCGTAATATAATGTTTTAAGCAACTGAACTAAAATATAAATTTTGTATCCCCAACTAATACAAATATGAATAATTTTACCAAATTGTTTATATTCCCCGGTTTCATCTAACACAATAATCGTACCATTTTTCAAAGTCATATTATTGAAAATAATCCATTTATAAAATAAAACTTCATCCATATCAATTAGAAATGAAAACATATTTCTATCTGCTTCTGATAAATTATTATCGGGAATTTTAGGGCCATAAGAATCTATTAAATTTAACCAGTTTATATCAAAAATTTGAGTTTGTTTTGACAGCATGTATCGTTCAAGTATTGTAAGGCAAATATTTTTACGTGATCTAGTCGATCGAGCTATATCTTTAAATATCTTATGTTTGCCCTCAAATCGCATCGACCAGACTTGAACTAGTGGTCCTATGGTTCTCATAACTCTGGCATAGTGTAGCATCAAATGATGTTTTGGTTTCAATGGTAAATTAAATATTTGAAGAAAGCTCTTGTGATGGTCAGTAATTAATATATCTGCTAATGATATCATACTTTCTGAAATGATATCAGAAAAAATGATATCAAATATCTGTCTTAACTTTAAATATAGTTCCCATTTTTCATTTCCAGGTGCAATCCGGTCTCCAATTAATACCCCAAGATATTTTGAAAACCACATGATTTCTGATGAGGAAAGTCTTAATTTGTTTTGTTTTAAATGATCTAAAGTTATTTGCTGAGGTTTGTTAATTTTGCCATAAGTCCCATAATCGAAAACGCTAATTCTATTGTTAAGTTCATCCAAAGTAAAAAATTTTTCATTTTGTATAAAACTGAGTAATATTAAAGTGATTTCATAATTTAAAACTCCCTCCAAAAGATCATGCATAATGTCCACTGAAAAATTTTCTACAGCATGAAAATTTCTAAGAACATTGAAAACGCATTCTGAAACTATTCCAGTTTCTGAAACTGATTTTTTATTTAAATCTTCCCTATAGTTAATTCGATTTCTTAAAAAATTTGTATTTTCTTTTGTCAAACTATTCATTATACGCTTATGAACTTTACAAAATCTGCAAAAATGATTAGCCACAAAACATTCTGTAAAACCTAACATAGAGTTTAACCCCTTGTTGTCTCCGACACAAACAGCTAATATAAAAAAAACATTTTTTACCATTAATTATTATCCCTGTACTTTCCAGTTCCTTTAATTCAGATATTACTGGTTCAAAAATTCTATTGCCAAAGTGTTTTCGGTCTAAGCTGTTAAAAAATAGAGTGGGAAATATTAAATCTAATTTAGAACGATATCTGAATGCACCTGAAAAGGTAATGAAATGTACACGCCACATAAATTTTGAAGGCCAGATCTTGAGCCCAACGCATTATTTGTCTCAAACTCATCAGAATATAAAATTTTTGGCAAAACTTCCGAATCTAAATGATTACTTTTTATATCTGAACATTTATTTTTCCAAAACTGTGTTTGCATTATATTGATAAGTCTATCATCAGTTTTTAAAGATTCAATATATGCTAAACAATTTTCGTAGAACCCATCAAGTTGAAAAATAGATTGTAAAATATTTTTTAATGAAACTAAAGCTACTGCAACATTAACATTTTTTTGAAACAATTTGTTGTTAGTTCGAATAGTATCTACACGTTCCCCAATAACAATAGACTTAGGTCTAAAGTAGTGTACAGAGCTATACAATAATTTTAGTCTTCGTTGTTCTGTACTAGCAATACTCAAACTTGTTCGTATTTGTTTGAAAATTTCTGTAATATTCGCTAAAACACTCGTATTTTTATATAATGTATTATTATGCCCAAAAATGTTGTTTCCTATCAAATTTTCAGCGACAGAGAATACATTACTATTTAAAAAAGAATCAAAAATTTCAATAATTGTCTGTATTGAACTTCTACAAATATTATGATTGCTATAAATTTTACTGACAAATTTTTTAATTTCATTATGGATTTCATTTTACAATTCAGTTAAACTGTTTACATTAAAAATTTTATTGCTTTCAATTGAAAAGTTATCCTCAATATGAAAGTTATATGCATTTAATTCAGTAATTTTAGATTCGGATAACTGTTTCTCTTTATTTTGGAAATGTTGATTAATATGCTTACGAAAACTATTAATACTAGTGAAAAATCGAGAGGTATCGCAATCATAGCATATTAAATTCTTACATTCTAAATTATGAAATACAGATAAATGTTTGATATAAAATTTTGCTGTAGGTATTTGAATTTTAGTTTTTACACTTAAAACAATTCATAATTATAAAAATCTAAGCTAAAAAAAAACTATTCAAAAAACTTATAGAAATTTCTACCAAAAATAAAATTAATTAATAAATACAAATAATTAATAAATACGATAAATAATATATATCGTCTGGTGAATAATGAAATGTTATTGAACAAGGTAAGAATACAATACAATTTTCAAAGGAAGTAAAAATATATTTTTGATAAAGATAAAATCAATATTAAATTATTGTAATTAATTCCGAACATTCTGGCCCGCGCTGGAGCATCCAGGTAATTTAACTAGTTTGACAATTGGGCGAACAAATTCTCCATGTTGGGTTTTAACTGTCACGACTCTGGTGAGACCATCCTTCCCAGCATGTTGTTTAATTACTCTACCTAGTAACCATTTGGATGGAGGCATATTCATGTCCTTTAATACGACAACATCATTTTCTTTCATTGCCGGCTGCACACTATGCCATTTCGGTCGTTGCTGGAGGGTTGTGAGATAGTTTGATTGCCAGGTTTTCCAAAAACCTCTAAGAAGGTTTTGCAGCAATTGCCAATTTGATAAGCGTGATGGTGGCTCATTACTAAGATCAATGTCAGGTATAGTTGAATACGAGTGTCCAGTTAGTAAATGAAATGGTGTTAAGGCTTCGTTATCGTTTTCTGGAAGACTGCAAAGTGGTCTCGAATTCAAAACAGCTTCGATTTGTGTTAATATTGTGTTAAGCTCTTCAAATGTTAGGATATGATTGCCGATTACTCTTTTCAGATGAGTTTTTACTGATTTAACCCCAGCTTCCCACAGTCCACCAAAATGGGGAGCAGCTGGAGGGTTAAATGTCCAAATAATATTGTCTTCTGCCAGGAAACGTTGAATGGTTGTATTGAATTCTTTTGATAGTATGAGTTTTTGCATTTCATCAAGCATTCGTTGACCACCTTTAAAGTTGGTGCCATTGTCTGAATATAGATGTGAACATTTGCCTCTTCTGGCTATAAAGCGTCGTAAAGCAGCAATGAATGCTTCAGTGGTTAAGTCACTCACTAGTTCAATATGAATAGCCTTACTGGTGAAGCATACGAAGAGTGCAATGTAAGCCTTGACATATGTAGGACGCCGACCTCTTGCTAGACGTCGAGTGATTGGACCAGCATAATCACACCCTACATGAGTGAACGGTCTTGAAAATATTACTCGATGAGTAGGCAAATTGCTCATGAGTTGATAAGTCGTTGCCTGTTTTTGCCTAAAACAGGGTATGCAAACATGGATGATGCTTTTAATCATGTTTCGACAACCGAGAATCCAGTACTCTTGACGAAGTAATGACATTAATGCGTTCATTCCTACATGTAAGTATTTGACATGGTAGTGCTTGATGATGAGTTGACATATTGGATGATTTCTTGGCAACAGTATCGGATGCTTCGTTTTGTATGGTAAGTCGGACAACTGTAGTCTCCCTCCGACCCGGAGTATGCCTTGTTGATCAAGAAATGGTGCTAGTTTGATAATTTTGCTTGAGGCTGGTAGTTGATGGTTCTTTTTTAGGAATTCTGTGTCAGATTTAAATTCTAGTTGCTGGACATATTTTATACAAATCCATTGAGCTTTTAGCAGTTCTTCAGACGACAGCGTGCCAGTCAAATTTTTATTACGTTTACCTTGAATGATATTAAGTAAATTAATACAAAATCTATTGCAAAATGCTACCGTTCTAAAGAGTTTAGTCCAGGTTGAGAACCTTCTACTTAGATCATATAAAATGGTGTTATCCATTTCCGCTGTCAAAACTTGAGTGAACGATTTTCTTTCTTCAAGCGTAGATGGGTCAAAGGTTGCAGATGTTTGTTGTGACCTTGGCCAATGTGATGAATCGGTTTGTAACCAACTTGGACCATGAAACCAGAGTGAATGGTTGATAATTTTTGATGGTAATGTTCCCCTTGATGCTATATCAGCTGGGTTGTCTTTGGAAGTCACATGTTGCCAACATGTCCTAGGTGCAAATTCCAAAATTTTAGATGTTCTATTTGCAACAAAACAACCCCATCGTCTTGGCACTGATGATAACCAATGAAGCACAATTTCTGAGTCAGTGTACATGAATACTGTAGGAGAAATTAACGCGAAAGCATCAACGATATTTTTCATTAGATGGCTGAGTAACAGAGCTCCACAAAGTTCCAAGCGAGGTAGAGATATTTGTTTTAATGGGGCTACCTTGCTTTTCGATGCAATTAAATGTGTTATGTAGAAATTGTCGGATTGCCTCACTCTAGCATAAACTACAGCAGCAAAGGCCTTTTCCGATGCATCTGCAAATCCATGAAGTTCAAAGTCATTGGCAGAGCTATGCAACCACCGTGAAACCCGAACTTGAGAAAGAGAGGGTAATTCATTTTTAATTGTTGTCCAATGCTGTGCGACATCTGTTGGTATTGGATCATTCCAAGATAATCCGTGTAACCATAAACCTTGAAATAAAATCTTGATAGTAACGGTAATCGGTGTTAGAAAGCCTAACGGATCAAAAATACGAGCTGCTTCTGATAAAAAACTTCGTTTTGTAGCTGGTATTTCCTTTGGAAGTGTAATTTTGAAGGAAAATTCATCTGCGTATGGATACCATACCATTCCCAGAGTTTTGATACATTGTGTTTCATCGTCAAAATCGACTGCTGAGAGTTCGCATTCATGTTCTGGACATGTTTGTAATAATGGCCAACAGTTGCTGCTCCATTTTCGTAACTTAAATCCAGCACCTTCTAACATTGTATTCAATGCTAACTTTAAGGATAATAACTCATCTGCAGTTTGGGCGCCAGTTATGACGTCATCAACGTAACAATCGTTTAGCAGAATTTTTGACACTACCGGAAATTGATTTACTGAATCTAAAGCTAGTTGCTTCAATGTGCGAATTGCCAGAAATGGTGCTGACGACGTTCCGTATGTAACGGTTAATAGCCGGTAATGCTCAACTGAGTCTGTTGAAGATTTACGCCATAAAATACGTTGATAATCAGTGTGATTAGGTGATACTCGAATTTGGCGGTACATTTTTTCAATGTCCGCAGTAAAAACATAACGATGGCGCCTAAATCGTAAACAAACAGTAAATAGCTCTTTCTGTATCGGTGGTCCAGTCAAAAGTGCATCATTCAATGAGTACCCGGATGTTGATTTAGCGGACCCATCGAACACCACACGCAACTTAGTGGTAGTGCTCTCCGGTTTGAATACTGCATGATGTGGCAGGTAATAGGAACTATGATTTTGCATTTCAGCTTCTGGAATCCTTTCCATGTGCCCTAACTGTATATATTCTTCCATGAATTTTTGGTAGTTTGTTAATAAGTCCGGATTTTTAGTGAATCTTCTTTCCATTGAACGTAAACGATTAAACGCTGAATGATATGTATCACCTAATGGAATTGAAGGCATTTTAAATGGAAGACTAACGACATATCGGCCCTTGTCATCACGGTATGTGTTCTTAATATAATTATCCTCAGCGTGTGCTTCTTCGTCACTTAGAATTGGCGTTGTCTGAATTGAGTCAAGTTCCCAGAATTTTTTTAAAGTTTGATCGACATCGAAGTTCGCATGTAAGGATGATACTGTACAAAAGGATGTCGTTATGGGGTGATGTTCAGGTAATTTACCAGCAATCACCCAACCAAAAATTGTCAATTGTGCTGTCAAGGGTGTGGTTGTGATTTCAAAGCGTCCTTCTTCAAGAATGTTGAATACTACATCGGCGCCTAACAAAATATCAATTGGCCCTGGTATGTTGAACGTGGTATCAGCTAGTTGTATAGTTGTCACTGGATTTGGAAATTCATAGTTTGGTAAGGTTGATGTTATTCGTTGCAATATAAAGGTGTCTACATTAATGGATTTTGAGTTGATTTTAGAATTAAGTTTGATGTGGACCACTCCTTTGGTGGTACCAGCTGCGATAGCGGATAATCCAATTACAGGAATTTTAGCATGACTACGAGGTAGGTTTAATTTGTTAACAAGTGATTCGGAAATGAACGAAGTTTGTGAACCTGTATCAAGTAGAATTCTGCAATCTTGATGAATTCCCAGGTAATCACTTACTGTACCGATTGCCGTGGGAAGCACCGCTAATGTTCTTGTTTGACTTGCTTGGGATTTTGATGATGACTCAAACACAATATTATGACTGACTGGAGAAGACTGCTGATTATTAGTGAAGTGAGCTGCGGTTGAAGATGAAGACGACATTTTTTTTTCTTGTGGATGTTGTGAATTGTTTTGAACAGGTGGATGAACGAGAGAATGGTGTTTACGTGAGCACTGTTGGCAAGTATGTTTAGATTTGCATGTTGATGAATGATGCCCTGTACGTAGACAATTGAAGCATAGATTTTTTTCGTTGACGAATTTTCGACGTGAACTAATATCTAATGAGTGAAAATGTGGACAATGAAACAAGTAATGAGTAGAAGTACATTTTGGACATTGAATAGTCGGTGACGTATTTTTTAGTATGTGATTACATCTAATTGGTTTTATAGACCCTGCGTTATGACTCTTTGCAGAGCCTTGACTGTCTTCAAGTGCTTGACAACGCCTCTCGAGAAATTCAAGTAATTGATCGAATGTTGGAAAGTCATTTTCTGTTGATTCCTCAGCCCAATCTTGTCGAGTGACGGGGTCTAGTTTATGCAAAAGTAGGCGATTTAACCAAGGATCTCGGCCCTCTGCACAGTTGCCTAATGCTTTGAGTCCTCTGATTACTTCATCTGCTCCATCTACTATGCGTCTTAGGTTGATAGCGTTTACATTAGAGATGGATGGTAGGGCTAGGAATGTTTTTATAAATACTTTAGTGATTTGGCCTCTTTTGTTGTATCGTTTATCCAAACGATCCCACGCTTGTGTGTAATTCTCCTCAGATATGGGAATGTGTCGTAAAAGTGCAGCTGCATCATCTTTCAAGCAACCTTTCAAATAGTGAAATTTTTGAGTGTTTGTCAAGTTTTTCTGTTTGTGAATTGTTGATGTGAATAAGTCTCTAAAGGACACCCATTCAGCGTAATTGCCGGAAAATATTGGAATATTGATTTTGGGCAATCTCGTTTCACTCGGCAAATCTTGTTTTCCCTGAACACAAGTACTTGAAAGCCTTTCCAGGAAACTAGCTTGCTGATCTGCCAACCGGTCAACAGCTTCTTGTTGATCATGAGAAGAGGTGTGGCGATCCTCAACTGCTTTGAGAAGTTTTTCCTTGATGGAAAAATATTTCGTTTCGAAAGATTCGGTTTCTTCTTCAGCATCAGTATAATCTGGTTCACCTGAGAATTGACAAATCTGATCTTGGACAGACATAAAACCGTCCCAGCACTCTGCGGCCTTGTCCAGACGAATTTGTATAGCTTGCAGGGTCGTAGTTGCATTGATGCTGTCGCAAAAGTTCGACATACGGGTAAGTGTACCCTTAAAACGACCACGTTGGCTCTTAAGAACTGAATATTCCATTTGGAATTACAAAAATGTGCTAATATTAATTTAGGCTAAATGTAAGATGATTAAATGAATAAGTAGCAAACGATGTAGATATTTGTGTTTTTGTTGTGTGCTTCAAATCAATACGCATACGTAATTGTCAAAAATTTAATTTCAAAGTAGGAATGCCTTCAGCTAAAATTCATATATATATCCATAGGTATCCATAGGTTGAAATTTGTAATTTTATTGCCAGATATATATATATCCATAGGTATCCATAGGTTAAAATTTGTAATTTTATTGCCAGATATATATATATCCATAGGTATCCATAGGTTAAAATTTGTAATTTTATAAATCCGGCTCGAAGGACCATAAAATTGTTAACTTTACTTCAATTAACAATTGTAGATATAAGATAATACAAAACAATTTTTAATTTAAACAACAAAAATTCAAATAATTTTATTTTATTTGGTTTTAAGTTCTAACTTTAATTTTATTATTTTTGATATACAATTTGTTCAAAATATAAATTAGTGTTAATTCAATTACATCTTATTCTGAAGACGTCCAAAAGCAGAAGAAGGATCAAACCGATAAAAGAAATGTGATGTACTCAAAAAAGTACGTTCTGACTGACATGTTACATATACTTGCAACATGCCACAAACATCAAAACAATAATATGATGTATTGCTGAATAACAATTAATGAGATGTAATTGAAACACATGCATACATGTGTATTAAATAGTGAGCGATACAATTATATAATGTAAATCATTGAGATAATTACAGTAAAAAATAAACAAATTTATTTTAATGTGATAGAAAACAAAATGTGATTTATCAAACGCAATATAGTGATGGCAATTAATATGCGTACAAAAATTAATGATATATTTTTTCAAAAATGCAAATATTGAGAAAGAAAGATTGATTCAATTTCTTTCAAAACATATAAACAGAAACAAATTTAAATTATTGTAATTAATTCCGAACACATATATATTAAAAAAATGAATTGAAATATATAGTTAATTAAAATAATAGTAAAATCAGGTAAAATTATTAAACTTGAATATTAGATAAATCCTTCCATAAAGTTAGGACACTAGAAAAATTGCGATCGTACCTTGTTTCAATTTCAAAAACATATTTCTGCAAAAAAGTCCAAATTGGCAAAGATATTAGTCTTGATATGTGCAGTTCAACGTGTTAATTATTTTGAAACAAGCTTCTACAGCAGATAAAACTGTTTCAAATTTATATATTGTTTCATTCAAATATACATAAGAGGCATCTATTTCATCTGAAAATATAAAAATAAAACCAAAATTCCCTATATAAAATTAAACCAAAATAACGATTTTATTTTTGCATATATAATTACCATAGGATTTTCCAATAGCAATAATTCCTGGTTGAACAGTTATGCAATTTTTCCTAGTTTCCTCCTTTATTTTGCTTACATATTCTGTTATAAGATTACCGTCCTGTAAATATTTAAAATTTATTGAAAACTAAAAACATGTTAATATTTATAATTAGTAGCTAATTACCTTTTCTAAAAGTAGGAATGATCTTAGTACTTCTAAATGTGATATTTTTCTACGTTTAAAAGATGTTTTTTTTACTTTAGTATCACGAATCGTTTCTTTTTGTTCAAGCTCTTTGCCTTTTGTCTGATGGGCATATGCCGAATTTCCCAATAGGTGAGTTAATATTAAAAGTCCTTTAAATTGACAATTGCTTTTTAAAATATCTTTAATTTCTTTTTTATTTTTTGTTTCAGCATAAATAATTATTTTTTTTTCAATATTTGGCCAATTACTATAAAGTTTATTTGCTTTTTCAGGATATGTTTTCTCAAAATCTTCTATAAGTAAGGTAGCACCATTACTCGTTTTTAATATTGGAAATAATTCGAAATATTCATAGACTGAATTGGTTTTATTTAATATAGAAGCTCTGTGTTCTCTGGTATCAAACCACACATCACGTATTTTATCCCATGGAGATATATTACTTTTTAAATATTCAATTTTATCAAGAGTACATTCATGTGCTTCTTGAATATTAGAAAGATTTAAAGCGTTCTGTTCCTTATAATATTTTGATAATTTTGTTTTCAGATGATTATATGCATCCCATAATTTACCTGTAGCATGATGTTTTGTGATAGGATCATGAGGAGTGTAGTAAATTTTTATAATTTCTTTTTCAGACGGAAAACAAGAAATTATTTGATTTAAAAACTGAGTAAATCTGTCTGTACTAATTTTAAATTTTTGTGGAAATGCTTGCAATTCAAACTCTTTGTTGATTATAACATGGGAAAGAAGATTTCTGTGTGAATTGTCTAAATTATTATTTTTTTTGTAGTATAATTCTACTAATTTTCCGTCAGTACAATTTAAAAATGCTTGAAGCGAACTTGGCATATAATTTGTACAAGGAACTAACTGCTCAAAAACGAACGATGTGAATATATCATCAGAACTTTGTAAATTTTGATTGTTTGGAACACTTAACTCTAATGGAATAATTTGTTCAGCAGTAATAACTGCTTTTTCTTTTCTTTCCACCTAGGGTTTGAGAATCGCTTTCCGACTCCGATAATGTGTTAGAATTATTGCTGATTGTACTAGCTAGACCGTAAACTTTATTTTCCTAAAAAATTTTAATGAAACGTAGTTTACGCTAGTTACATACGCTAATTTCAGAAAGTATACCTTTTGTTGCAAGTATTTCAATTTAAATTTTTTCCAAAACAAGGATCTTATGCCCTGTTGTCTTATTAGATTAGCAACACCTTCGTATTCTAAACTTTCAAATTCTTCTTTCCCAAATCCTTCAGCTAAAAAAAATACAAAATTTAAAATGCATATAACATAAATTGAATGTAATATAGCACATTTAGCTATTTGTATGGTATTATTTACTTTAAAATTGCATATACAGCTATGTAGAATGGAGCTTTATTAAAAAGACTAGAGAAAATAAGTTTAACTTATTTATTTAAAACTTTGTTTTTTAAAGCACTTAGATTTTTTATTAAAATTTTTAAAATATGTAAAATACCTACTTTTGCGAAGAACAAAATATTCAGTTATATTATTTTATTATTATTATTATTATTATTATTATTATTATTATTATTACTAACTTACTAGAATTTGTTTCTACTTTATTAGAACGATTTATGATTTCATTTTTTCAACCTAACTGTCAAAAAGCAATGTATGCTATTTACTTATGGTTATAGTATAATGCAGATAGTAGTTTTTGTTAATTGAATTGTAAAATTTACTACTCGTCTAGCAAATAATTAGAAAACAATGATGTATTTATAAGTATTATATATTTACCTTGAAATAAATTTATTAAAGTAGGAAGACCCCATTCCCTCAAAATGTTTTGCACGTGTTCATCAGCCATTATTTGCAATATTATTAATTAATATTTTAATTAAATTTTATATTATTATATGTATTATTTTATTTAAAGTTTTTTCTAAAATTTTATATATTTCCTTATTTTTTTTTACTTTTTTATCCACTTGTATTTATGTTCACTTGTTATTATTACCACTTGGCACTTATCCGTTAAAATACGAAATAAATATGAATAAAAAAATTCAAATTTTATGTTTTACTTAAAAATCTTTATTTTGTTCGTATTTAAAACTCATATACACAAATACATGCAAAGTTTTCAAAAAAAACTAAAAATGCAAAATACAACAAAAAAAAAAACAAAATACTAACAAAGAATGCATGTGCAAACTGCTAAGCTAATACAGAATACAGCAAAAACTTATCGTATCAAAACTTGTAAATGAAAATTTGTTTGACTGTATATATAAGTATTTTTTAATTAAATATTATAGAGATTATTGAAGAAGGGCTTTTACTAAGTATATTAAAAAAAATTCGATTACAAAAAACAAATACAGACATAATATTATTTGATTGTTAAAATATTAGAAAGCTAATTTCTATATAAAAACTAGCAAATATTAGAACTTTTTAAATGTAATTTAAATAACCTTTTTTGTAAGTATAGATAGCATTAGAAGGAAATTTAAATACCAATTTTAGCTACATTCTACTGGTCATTTAAAATAAGTTATTGTGATATTTTTAATAACGATTTACCATTCCTAACTAACAAGTTTAGCTATAATTTATAGTGTGTGCAGTCATTTCAATTTTTCTATTTTTAATAGCAATATCCACAATAGATAAATTTTTCAGTGAACTGTAGAGGAATGGAAATAAATTGTAAATGCATTTATGATTGTACTCACGGAATATTTTCTTTTTTTCGAAGTTAATTGGGGCAACTGATCAATTATAACTTCCATATTATTTTTATCTTCAAATTCACTGTCATTTCTATTTAAAATGCTTAATGCTTTTTCTAAATAATTTAAACTTATGTTAATACAGCTACTATAACTATCACTTAAATTAAAATTTTCAAATTTAGCAATTAAATTTTGAATTTCATACCAATTAGATATAACAGATTTTTTTTTTAAAATGTCTTTTAAGTCAGCATATTTTAAAATCACTTTATTATGCCCTACTGTCACATTCAAATTTTTGTCTATTGAAATGCTTGTTTCAATTTTTACATTTTCTAAATCGTCACTCTTAATGTTATATATCAGAATTTCATTAGTATTAATTTTTAATTCAAAACTTTTGAGGTTTACTAAATTTTTGATATCTCTTTTTAACTCAAAAAAACTAAAAATTTTTGGTTCTTTTATTAAGCCTCTAATATCACATATATTTTTATTTAGTGTAGGAATAGCAGATTTACTAATTCTTTGTCTTTTTGCCAAATTTAATGTTGTATTTAAAAAATCATTATTTTGAAAATGGTCTTCACAAACCACGGAAGAAGGTTTAATTGCTTTTAAATTAAGAGCATCTCTCAATTTTTTTGCTAAATCTTTATTTTTAGGAAATTTAAAGAAAGATATTTTATTATTTTCTTTTCCCTCATATTTATTTACACAATTTTCTATAATGCATTTAAACGGCATTTTAATTTATCAGTCTGAAGTGAAAACAAAAAAGTATAAAAACCATTACTCTAATATAAGTTATTACTCTAATAAGTATATAAACCAGTAGCATTAATTGACAAACTTACCTTATAATCCAAATAAAAATATAATAAAAATAAAACATGCGTCAATGCACACTCCCTTAAAGACATCTTCATACACACTAAACTTAATCTAATATATAAAGAAGAAAATTTGTTTGTTTATTTGTTTGTTTATTTGTTTGTTTGTTTGTCCAGGATTCACGTGAAAACCACTGGTCCGATTGACACCAAATTTTAGAGGAATAATTTTGGAAGTCCGGGGAGTGACATAGGCTATGTCGCATTTTTATAAGTCAGCAGGTTGCGGCTCCAGAGCCGTTTTAAGCTTTTTCGTTTTTTTGATGTCGAGTCGAAACGGTTTGACCGATTCACTTGAAATTTTGCACGAATGTTCTTCTTATTACATGGAATTAATGGTATAAAGCTGGTTGGAATAAATTAACCCCTTTCGGCCCGGCGGGCTTTCAAAAAATTTTGTGTTTCCGATTTGTGTCCAATTTTACAGGGTGGTTTTGCAGTCAAAAAGAGAGGCTGGCACAAATTTTTGTTGGGTTCGGTTAACCCGTTTGGGCACGAGAGCGCAATGAAGCTTTTTCAATGTTTTTGATGTCGAGCCGAAACAGTTTGACCGATTGACTTGAAATTTTGCACAAATGTTCCTCTTAGCAACCGCAATTAGTTGCATAAATTTGGTTGGAATAAATTAACCCCTTTCGGCCCGGCGGGCTTCCAAAAAATTTTGTGTTTCCGATTTGTGTCCAATTTTACAAGGTGGTTTCGCAGTCGAAAATAAAGTCTGGCACAAATTTTTGTTGAGTTCGGTTAACCCGTTTGGGCACGAGGGTGCAAAGAAGCTTTTTCAATGTTTTTGATGTCGAGTCAAAACTGTTTGACCGATTGACTTGAAATTTTGCACAAATGTTCCTCTTAGCAACCGCATTTAGTTGTATAAATTTGGTTGGAATAAATTAACCCATTTCGGCCTGGCGGACTTTCAAAAAATTTTGTGTTTTCGATTTGTGTCCAATTTTACAGGTTGAATTTGTAGTCTAAAAGAGAGGCTGCAAAAAGTTTTAGTTAAGTTCGATTAACCCATTTTCCACGACGACGCTATGAAGTTTTCTATATATTTTATTTTCTTATACGATTAAAAGTATTTTATTGAAAATTTTGTACCAGCATTTTAATTAAAACCCACAGGGTTAATTTGGTTTTGACCTGTTTGTTCGTTTTGAACAAAGATTCAATGAAATTTTCAGTTTTCTTCAAATGAAATCTAAAAATCAAAAAATTCAATTTGTTATATATAATGCTTAAATACATAGTATTTTAAAACAGTTTTTCCAAAAAATAAGCCTACATTTCTCTCATAAAATCATAAAAAAACGAGGAAGAGCGTATTAGAACTTTCAGGACTAAACAAAATATAAGTTGAAAAGCGAATTTTTAAACCTTTTCTAAACCATCGACTATATTTTATTCAAGCGTTGGCAATTCAAGAAAATCCCCTTTTGACCTATAGTCATTTTAATTCAGTTAACATTGTTCACCGGAAACCTACCATCCTCAACTATATCGTCAAGGAGCACCAAATTGTCAAGAAGCACCATGTATAGAAAAATTGGAGATAATCGTTCAAATTGTTTTGCAAACTGTTTTTTAAAGTTTTTGTTTCGCAATCGATTAAAAGAACTCGACAAACCTTTTTTTTAAGTATTCCCCTAATTCAAAGAAGTTGTACCTACTTTCAAAAATTGGACGTAATTTACTTACAAATTTTTTTTTGAACAATCGTCGGGTCGGCAGGGGTTAACAACCTTCAAGTCTGTTAGTAAATAGAACTTCAATTTCCAAGAAGGACACATATACGAAATTTGAAGTTAATCTGTTAAATCATTTCTAATATATAGCAAAGCAACAAAAAAACCTATAAAAAGCTATTGGGCCACGATGGGTTAACGGAACTCCACAAATATTTTTTGTGGCATTTATAGGCAAAGTAGTATCTCAAAAAATTTTTACAATTTGCAAGCTTCCGGGCAACGCCGGGTAAATCTGCTAGTTCTACTATAAAGAAAAAATAGAAAATAACAAAATGCATAAAAAAATATAATAACAAAAAAGAAATCGGGGAAAAAAATAGCATTCAATTGTTATTGTAATTTTAGGCGAAAATAATACGAAATCTAATGTTCGGAAAGTCAATTCAATATTCCAGCCTGGTACAATATACATAGCAATGTATAGAGCATAAAAATAAAAAAAATTGGCTCGCTCTCCGTGAGCAACATAAAGAACAACAAGATATGACTATATGAGCTCTTTGTTTGGTGAGCAACATAAAAAAAAAAAGAAATGAGCTCTGCGAGCAAGAGCAAATAAAATTTTTTTTTTGTATAAACCAAAGTATTATAAGAAATTTTTTATTGCGTCTCGCTCTTAGAGAGCAGAACATAAAAAAAAAAAAATAATAAAACTTTACAAGAGCTGTTTATGATGATTTTGTAAACAGACTCTTGAGAGATACACAAAAATTTTTATTTGTATTGCTCGATACGAGCAGTCTTTGGAAATTTTTTGTTAATAAATTGTATATACCGAGCAGGGTTGCCAGATTTTTTTTGGAAAAAGCGCTATATTTTAAAAATTTTGTAGCCCAAAAGCGCCTGTAAACTGATGGCAGTGAAAATGCAAAAAAAGATAAATTTTATTTTTTAAACATATTTATTTTAATATACATAACATAATATATATGTTTTGAATTATATTTTAAATTCAAATTAAATTATAAGAAAATAATGTTAGAATTATTATAGTTATTATTTTAACAAAAGAAAATTTTTCATCAACAATTTTTAGTTTATTATAGTCATTAATGTAAACTAAAATATTTTTTGATTGCATAAAAATCACATGAGTTATAAGCTTGCTCCGCCGTTAAAATCTAAAATCTCTTCCAAAATATCGTCAGCAAATGTTTTATTTTTAGTATTTATGTGATAAATGGATGAATTGAAACGATTTAACATATCATCTGTTATATTCAATGTTTTGCAACAAACTCCAACTGTTTTCATATAACATTTAATGCGAATGATAGATGATAACATTTCAATCATCATTTTGTTACGTATTTTGGTTTTCGTTATGTTCATAACTGAAAAAACCCTTTCAACTATAGCGCTGCAATGTGGTAGACATAATAAAATAAAAGAAAATTTACTTAGGTGTCAATCATGAAAGTCTTGTGAGAAAAGACTTTTTTCTTTTAAAAAAAGTCTTTAAAAAAAGTCACGCAATCATGAAAGTCTTAAAAATTTAAAAGAATTGTCATAAACAATACTGCCGTAGTGTGAAAAATTTTTTGTGGAAAAAACGAAAACTGCATTATCTTATTAAAAATTAAATGTCAGTTCTGAATTTTTATTTTGATAATTTTGAATAATAATGAATTTTTAGTTTTTTGATAGATTTGAAGTTGTTAAATAAATAGATTTGTGTGGATTTGTGTTTGAAATAACAAATTTTTTGAAATAATAATTGTCTAAACAAATATTGACTTTTAAAAAAGTAATTTGTGTAAAAAAAAATTAACATTTAAAATTAAAATTTCTGTTTTCTATTAGTTACTTTTTTTAAAATGAGTTTTATTTGGAGCTTCATTTTGGATGAAGAAATTGAAGAAATGGATGATGAAGAAATTGAAGAAATGAATTTTTTTTATGTCTTTCAATATATAATAATTTTTTTTTGAATAGCTTTTAAGTTCTGTGATGTCTGCCCTTAATTTTTTAAAATCGTTAGTGTGTTCTTTTAATAATGTAACTCGATTTTTAATTGCAGATCTTTTATTTTGTACAGTTGTTGGAATATTTTGTGTTTCAATTGTTTCATTTTCTAAAGGCCTTTCAGTTTGTATATTATCGACATCAAGAAGAAACTCTAAGTTCTCTTGTTCAGAAATATCAATATTTTCTCCGAATTCTCTCCCTTCTGGTTCAATATGAACATTTAAGGAGAGGAACTCAGAGATTCTATTTTCTAGAGGACTTAGAGTTTCTTGGGTGTTTAGCCCACCTCCTGTTTTTGTTATTTCTTTTTTATTCTTTATTAGTTTTTTTTTGAGTTTAGCCTTCATATCAGCCCAAACCTAAAATTTTATTTATAGATTAAAATTGTAGCTTCATTAATTTTAATAGACATTTAATCGACATCTACTTACTCTAGACCACTTTTCTGGTGTTCTTAGTGAAGGTCCTGCGCCGTTTAATTCAACTGCCGCCTTTTCCCAAAATAAATCACTTTCTCTTTTTTTTTGTTATTCCTTTTGCAATTTGATCATTTTTTTCCATTAAATGGACCATTTTCTCTAACTGCCTCTTGTTACTAAAAATTTTTTTTTGTTATTTTCAAAGTAATAATTTTTTTTTTAATGTTTATTTTTTTTTTAATGTTTATTTATT
Organism: Dolichopus griseipennis; assembly: GCA_963082915.1. Lineage (NCBI taxonomy): Eukaryota > Metazoa > Arthropoda > Insecta > Diptera > Dolichopodidae > Dolichopus > Dolichopus griseipennis. The sequence continues at coordinate 343,656,243 of OY720441.1, forward strand.
TTTTTTGTTTGCTTACTTTTTTTGAATTGAATCCATAATGATTTCTCTTCAAAGTCTGCAGCTAAAATGCATATGACTTCAAAAGTCTTAAATTATGACAAAAGTCAAACCAATAAACATTCATGATAACGAAAAAAAGAAAAAAGTCTTAACCCAGAAGACTTTCATGATTGACAATTAAAGAAATTTTTCTAAAAAAGAAAAAAGTCTTTTCTCACAAGACTTTCATGATTGACACCATAATTTATATGAAAACATTTTTTACCTGCATCAAAACTGAATGGAACCACTTCCGGTTATAATAACTTGAACTATCATTTTTCGGGGTTGTAACTTGAAAATGGGTCCCGTCTACAGAGCCAACAACGTTCGGTAATTTTTGTTTTTTGTTGAACTTTTCCATTATAACTTTTTGCTCTTCTGCATTTGGCCATTTCACATATTTTGAAGCTAGAGCCGTTAATAATTCACACATCTCTTTTACAACTTCATAGCACCTCGATTTGGAAATATTAAATCGATCTGATATTTCTCGGTAACAATTTTTGTTACTTAAAAACCAAATGGTGATGTACAAAGCTGTTTCTAATTTCATTTTAGGTCTGCCCAGTTTGTTGATACACCAATGTGGCTCAATTGCCTTCACTAATTTCTACAAAAGTGGTAAGCAAAACCTTATTTATAACAAAAATTTAAACAAACATACCAAAAAGCAATCGCGCTCCATTCTAAAATGAGTAAAAAATATTTCACATGACATTAATTTTATTGTTTCCATGTATGCTGTTACTTTAGGTATAAGTTTATTTTCACTTTTTTTAAGAAACATTTGCATTAAAAATTTTCTTTTTTTACCACTATCTATATAATATTTTTCGCTTTTTGAACTGGCTCCTTCAGCTAATTCCGCCAGAAGTTGATTTTTGATAAAGTTTTTTGTTTGTGAACTCATTATAGTCTTTACAATAAAACTTCACTAAATTCAATAACATTAATGACATCTGATTCATTTTTAATATCATTAAGATCTGTAAAAGTCAAATATACAGATTAAACAGAGCTGCCAGTATACGTAAAAAGATTTTTAATATCTGAATTAGATTTTTCAGCGCATGGCTGATGTTCGTTGTAATGTGTAAATTTTCCTTTGACCAGAAAAAATGTTCCTTGTAATGTGTAAATTTTCTTTTGACCAGAAAAATGCTTCTTGTAATGTTTTATAACAATTTAATTTTATTTATAAGCTGACTGTACAACTTATTTGCTTGCGAATACAATGAGTTCTCAATTAATAATAATAAAAAGAAAGCCGAGTGCAATCTAAAAAAAACGTTATAGTTACAAAAAAAATGGAAATGGAATAGAATGCTAGAACATTCCTACATTTTTGTTTCAAATTCCAAATCCATGAGAAACAAAACATAAACGTAGATTTACATAGATCTATAAATAATTTAAATTATAAGTGCCATAAAATTTCCAAGTGGTGAAAAAAAGTATTACATATTTCGATTAAATATTTATTTGTTGCTAGCTAGCTTCATACTTAATTATCAAATTTTAAATATGAATTTATTGTAAATAACAATAACAATAGATTCATAGACGAAAGAACTTCTTAATTAGAAGTTCTAATTGGATTTGGTAAGTAAAAATTAAAATAATATTATTTCTATTTTTAGGTGAAGAAAAAACGTTCAGCAAGCAACAAGCAACTATGAATTCGTATGAAGTGCGAACAGCTGAATTATCGAAAATCCTCTTAGTCATGCTAACTAATTTTTCTTTCTCTTTTTCGCGGTATAATTTATACATGAGTGATAGGTTTAAATTTGAATCAAAATACTTGCAGCTGCTGTCGCGTCTCGTGTAGTGGCTCTCATAAGCCGGAAAAGAGTTAATATGATCAATTACTTTTTGTTCAGTTTGAGAATCAGTCTTATTTTTTGAAGGTTTCGAGCCACGATGATCACAAAATTCAAATCTTGCTCTAATTTTTTTTTTTACAATAGTTTTCAAATAACTTTCACTCTCATCAAAACATTGAATAAAGCATTTTTGACATACATCTATGTTTTTACCATTAACTGGCAAAAAGTATTTTATGTGATGATTGCGTTGACGTGGTTTTGTTACATGTTTTTGTAAAGTAGTAAACTTACAATTTACAATTTCCATCAATCCACCAATAAACAAAATTCTCTGGTTATCGATCCCAAATTCCAATAACGTTTAAAAATTGCTTCTTGTTCTGAGAAGGAAATTTAATTTCCACATTGTTTTCTACATTTGTTGTCCAGACGTATAAATCTTCTAGATTTTACTTCTTTTTCGTTTTTATTAATATAAGATTGACCAGTGTTCCGTTTACGTTTTATAGATTTTCTATTGTCATTATTATATTTTTCTGGTTCTGGTGCAATCGAAGTTGTTAAAGGTGGCATATTCATAAGGTTATCTTCAAGTATTTCTCCCATTGCAGTTAATTCGTTATCTGAGTCAATCGAAGATAATGAATCTTCATTTGATGGAATATAATTTGGGTCTTTCTGAGAATTATCTGAATCAAAATCAATTAAAGTTGTGTCACTCAAAAAAATGTCATTCGAAATTGCCGAAATTGATTGTTCAGTTTGTGCCTGAAGATCCTTAACATTATTTGCTAAAGTTTTTGAAATTTTGTTTTACTTATTTTTATCTTATTTTTTTACAAAAAAAAAATTTTGCAAATTAAATCGCATACCTACCTTTCACTGAATTCTCTGTTATAAGAGCATTCCTTTCACTCCTATTCTCATTTATAATAACATTTTCTTTTTCTTTTTTAGGAACTTCATTATTATTACCTAAGTATGTACATGAATATGAAGTAAAATGAAAAATATATTTCAAGTTAAGACATTATTACATGTGCAGAGTACTATCTAACTCACTTAAGCTAAAATGTATTTTTTAAATAACTCATTCAAAAATTGCCGGAATTACACCAAAATTTGTCAGAATATACTATTGAATATTCTCTATGCAGTGGTGTATTTAACTTTTTTTTTTCTTATGTCGACATAAGCTGTTATAACTTGTGACCACAGATTTTATATTTTTTTAAAATTTAAGTATTAATATACCGAAAAATAATTCACTTTTATATCAACCACTTTTAAATGTTTATTAAAAGAAAACTAAATGCTAATAGCAATGTAATGACAAAATAACTAAAGAACTTTTATTTTTACTATGCCTAGCCTCCTGTGATAAATTTCTATTTCCTACTTTGAATAAAATTCGCGGAAAATAGAAATATTAAAATTCGCGGAAAATAGAAATGACTCCTAATACTTTTGGGTGCAGGTGCAGGAAAACAATTGCCTTCCATATACGCAATTTTTAATTTTCTTGTTACAAATAAATACAAGCTACAAAAAAAAAAAAACGATTAATCGAATTTGCTAGAAATTATTCGATTAATCAAACCATACATAAATTTATCGATTAACCGATTAATCGAACCATGCCCTAGTAACGATGTTGATCACTATTTTAATTTTAATTTTAATTGCCGATTTTATTCTTTTTAACAAATATAAACCTTCTAAACGAAGAAATAGAGAAAATTCAAGAAAACATAATTTTTTCTAAACATCAAATTATGAGCAGATCTATTCTTACACCGGAAGAAATAGACTTGTTCGAAATAGATTCATTTAAAATTCAAGAAATAAAAAGTTCTCTAGCTATTTATGATAATAATCTAATTTTCGTGCTAGAAATTCCAATAAAAAATAACGTAAAAGCTAACAAGGTAAAAATTCTACCAGTTCCAAACTCAAAATTCGAAGAACTTAGTATCAATTCTTTTGATTTTATTTCATATAAAAATATACTTTATTATTACTCTGAAGAGAGATATATAAACAAATTAAAGCCAGTGTCAAATTGTATTCAAAATTTATTTAATAAAACATATAATGATTGTACAAAAAATATTGAAACTAACTTAAAAATAATTGAAATCGATACTGGAATTATTTTAATAAAAAATGCAAAGAACTTAAAATTAAATAACAATTGTAATAATGTTGAATATTTATTAAATAAAAATTATGTATTATCCTTTAAAAATTGTTCAATTGAAATAAATAATATAAAATTTTCAAATAAACTTAAAGAATTTAAACAAATCATTGTAATTCCAAGTTATACTAAAATGAATAATGTTTCTAGTCTAATAAATTTGGAATCTTTAAATTATTATTATTATTATTATTATTTTTTTTTATTAATCATAATTAAACTTTAATTCTATAAGCAACTAGCTGCCAGTTATAAACTGCAGTTACACCTTGTTCTTTTAGGTGCTCTAGGATTTCATTTTGGGATGTATCTACGAGGTTACGATCGAAAATGGTGCCTTTACATGAATTTAGTGTTTCATGAAATTTTGCTTTTATATTGCATTAGCCACCAAAGTTGGTGGTTTTAATAAATTTTTCAGCTATTTTGCTTGAATTCACTAAAACCAAAAGGCTACCATCGCGTAACATACTTATTTATTCATATTTTGTGCTGATACTTTCAATTGCTTTTTGTTTAGCGAAAACGCTGAAGGATGTTTGTGGTTTGTTAGTATCAGTCGAAACAATTACAATAAATTTAGGATCATCTGAAGACACTGATTGCGTAAGCGGTGGATATTCTTGTCTTACCCGTTTGTTCCTTTTATTATTTTGGATTTCTGGTTGTTGTCTCTTTGAGTAATTCAAACCGATTCCCTTGTGGGAATCGGCCAGTCACTTAACATGACCAAATTAAACAAAACAAAAAACTTAGAAAAAATAAATTTTTTTTTTTTTTTTTTGGATTATAAATTTTATTTTTGTAAAGAACAAGAAAGAAAAGAAAAAAAGAAAAAAAACAAAATTAATATATGTAGAAAAATATAAAAATTAATTAGAAAAGAAAAAATAAACTAATTTATTTATTTTTTTTTAACTATCAACAACAATCAGATGTGCACTCTATGAGAGATAGTCGGAGACTGTTTAAATTATAAACAACTTGAGAATTATAATAAAATTGAAGAAATTAAATCTGAAAAGAAAAAAAATAAAATATTAATTTATGTTAATACTTCAATCGTAATATTAATGTTTGTAATAATATCAATTATAATATTTTTAAGAAAATTAAAACCAAGGAAACAATTAGTGGCAATTAACGTAAATAATAAAGAAAACATTGTTCAGGAGAACAATGAACTTAAGGATGGGGTAGTTATCTATCCTATAAACTTAAATTCTTAAATTATAAATTTCCTATATTATTTCGTTCTTTCAATCTTTCAAGTAAACAAAAGTGTCAAATTGCAATTTCTACATTTATATTTTTTTCTTCACATAATTTTTACTAACGCGATCAACTGATGACATCGCGAATAATTGCAACTAATTATTTCCAACTGTACTAATTATTATAAAATAAAAGTACAGCTACATTTTAGTCTTTGAAGTAATAAGTTCTAGCTTCTAAAAAATTATTAATTATTATATAAATAAAATTTAAGTAAAATATAAATAAAACTTAAGTTTTTGTTGTAAAATCAATTTTTGCTTTTTTTTATTTAAAAAGGAAGTGACTCGAACCTAATTTTTGCATACATGTAGGATTATAATGGAAAACCCATTCAATTTCTTAGTTAACTTAATATAACTTCTTTATTAACAATTATAATTCAAATATAATTCTTTTTGCAATAATTAATACTGTACTTTTACTTTTAATCGTTTTATCAATTTATTTTTTGAAATGCTTCTTGACTCTCCGACGTCCTAATGCAGAAAGCTGTTTTCTTTCTTTATTGTTTTGTCTTTGAATCTCCATAATGTACGGTTTATATCGTATGATAATTAATAATTATAGTATTGGAGGGCATTGCTAATTATTGACATCCTACATACATAGAAGTAAAACATATGAAATAGAACACAAATTACATACAACAATAATATATACCGTATGTAGGGTTCAAATAAAATGAGTCGAATTATTTTAACAATTCAATTTAGTATTTTATTTGTTAAAGATAATTTATGATTATAAAAATTGTAATTTAATATTTAATTTAAAAGATTTTAAAAATATTAGTCTTCAGTTAATACTTCCACGTCCACGTTGTTTCGAGAAATTACTAGGCTCGTCCAATGCTTGTAAATTGTAGTTGTAAAATTACAAATAGGAAATATTTGTTCAGCAAATCAACGACTCCCACATATATACCAAAAACCATTGTCCATTGCTTAAATATAATTATGATTCTATGATTTCTAGTTACTAATTATTATTAAAAAAAACTTGGTACCAAAGATTGTTCTAGAACAGACTTCTATATTACTTCTTTTTTTATGATATTACTTAATGCCTTGGAGTGCTCACATCTTTAATGAAATCTAACTGGCTGTGAAGTTTTCGGAGTATATATTTCACCTACTCCGGTATCGCTTCGTTTGGAATATTTTAGCTAAAATAAAAATTGATGTACTTTTAATTTTATTTGAAATTAGCAATTACTAACCCGCTTTTCTTCGTTCCAAAAATTTGTACGGATTTGATTTATTTTTTTCCAGACTTGTGCCTCATCCATATCAAAAATTTTGGTTATCTCACCGTAATATTTCGCTTTTACGATGATATTTTTATACGAGGGATATTTGGTGTTCCACAAGCATTCCCTCATTTTATACCTGAATAAAACGGAGCAAATCACTTTCCATGATTTTCTTTTTTTTTGTGTTATCTTATCCATATTTATTTTTACCTGAAAAAACTTTTAACTAATGAATGTATACTTACTTATATTAATTGTTTCCTTTTGGATTTATACTTATCTTTTAATATCTTCTTTATGTATCTTCTTTTACTTCTTTTGTAGCTGCTAGTAATTTCTTTCAAACAATTTATTTAATAACTTAACTAGACAAGTGCAAAATATTGAATGCGCCAAAAGAAAAAAAAACATAAACGTCAGATCAAAATACAAACTATTCCCAATTTAATTTAATAAGATTGGAAAATTGGAGATTTGACAATAAAATGTTTTGAGATTTTTACAATAACATGTTTAAGATGACAGAACTGAACTTAAAAAATTGAAGATCTTTAAATTTTTTAAGTTTTGGAAATTTCGTTCGATTCTAACCTATTAAATGATTTAAGTTTTGCAAAGGGTATGAAACATTGAAGAAACATTGAAGTCTAACCGCTAGGTATAATTTCTAACATAATAAATATAATATATGTATCATAGATTTACAATAGTAGTATTAAAGAATTAATTTCAGCTTTCAGTTAAACTTTATTTAATTTTAACTTTACTGCCTCGAGTTGCTTATAAGTAATTAACTGAAATTTAGTCTTAATTCGCTTATTTATAGCTGTATTTATTACCTTAACATCCTTTTTAACACACCACAACCACAAAAAAAAAGACTGTCATTATAAAACATATTAGATACGTACAGTGTACGTCATAAAAATTTCTATAAATCGGCCATCCTGCCATGTGATCAAGCCGAGTACATTAATTAATTATACATTTGACATTATATTTTTTTCTTTACAAATTAAAGAATATTGAAGAACATATAATTATAATACAAAATTATTACTTTACTTTATTCTAATAAAATTAAAATAAGGTTTTAAATCTTTTCCAAAATAATGATGACTTAAATTCAAATTATCACTAAAAATATTTAATTTAATTCAAATGATCATTTACAATTATTAATTTAATTCAAATGATCTTTTACAACATTTATCTTATATTCTTTTTAACGTACTTTTCATGGTTTTCACTTGTTTAATTTTTGGACTGAAAACATACATATCGTTTAAATTGTTTTCTAATTATGATTCACCAAAATCGAATACCTCTATATCAATGGAGTTTTCGTGCAAAATACTTGCTTTAGAGATTATAAGCAAAGTTATTCCATTTTTTTCGTCTTTAACGGCTTAGGTGTAAATTAATACAAATTACTGAACCAAAGTTCAATTCCGCTTTTATAAGATGGACTAATTTCACATTATCAAAAGACCATGGGACGCCTTTTACATAGGTAGATGAATAATTTCTATCACTAATAATTGCCGATTTTTTAGAATCCGTAAGCTCAGTAATCCTTGTACTCCATTCATCTTCGGTCCATTGAGCTCCAAATTTATGTAATATTGTAGAGTCCGTTTGCATACTTTTATTATAATTATTTGGAATATCAAGTATGGTGTTAACCTGAATTGCTTTATTAATAGATGGTGAATTATAATTATTTAGTAAAATATTACTTTTAGTATAGTAATATAAACGTATAAAAATTATTAATACAAAGAAAAAAAAATTAAAAGTAGCTTATAACTAAATTTATTCACTAGTAAAATAAGATATTTATTCAACTTATATAAAACTTATAAAACCTTAAAACAAAAGTTTACTTTTATAAATATAATATTAACTAACCAGATAGTGTTGTCATGATTATTGAGTACGGGTTAGGTGATGGTGAAGAAGTACCGTGATGATAATGATGATACTTTTGATGATTGTAATTGCAGATGAAAATTCTCTGTTTTCCTTTTTGTTTTCTTTTTTATACAGCAGCACCAATTTTGCAATATTGTTTGTTACTTTGTATTTGTAGTGTTTGTAACTGTGTTTGTAGTATTTTTATGTTGAATTTTAACCAAAAAAATGGCAGTTGCACTTTTTATAATTTATGGTTATTTTTATAAAAAAAATTTTTTATTTTAATTTATTTATACACTTTATAGTTTTTTAGTTCTCTTTATAAATTTTTTTTTTTAAGTTATTTAAAATTTGTAAAAAAGGTTTTTTTTTGAATTTTTTATTTTAGGTTGTTTAAAATCTATAAATCTTTTTATAAATTTTTTTTATTTTAAGTTGTTTAGAATCTATAAATCTTTTTATAAATTTTTTATTTTAGGTTATTTAAAATCTATAAATCTTTTTATAAATTTTAATTTGGTTCTTTTATTCGCCTCCGCCAATGATGAGCTTTAAATCAAACAAACTTCTTTGCTGGTTCTACATAAACTGAATTAATTTATTATCTTTTTTATTATCAACGTACAACTTAAAAGTAAACTAAGTAAACTGTACTTAAAGCTAAAAAGTAAGCTATACACAAAATGCTGCACGATAAGCATTTTGTGGTAAAGCATTTATTATGTACAACAATTATTAAGTATTCTGTGATATTCAGTAAAAGGTTATAAAATGCTGCGTTAGCATAATTGAATTATTTAAAGTAAATTATTTGAAGTATTAAAGTTAAGCTAATTTCATAATAAAGGAAATTAGCTTGTTTAATTTAAATGAAAAGAATTTATAGTGTGAGAGGTTAATGTTATAATCCGTATATAACTACAGTAGACGTCCAATATAACGAAAGATATAATGTTTAGCATTTTCGTTATATGGTTAAATTCGTTATATCGAATAGTTATACCGAACGGTTAATTTTTAGTTGTTTTTGTTATTTTTTATGAATTTAAATAAATTAATCTTGATATATTATATACCAATTACTTAAGATAAGCTGTATTACTTCAAAAATAAATATGTATATAATACAAAGTTTGAACAAAAATATATATGTATTCATAATAAAAATAAAGGCATAATAGATAATACAGAGATACATTGTAGGTATTTAAGTTTTTTTGAAGAAATTTTCAATTCTTGACTGTTTTATTTGTTGTTCCTTGGATAAGTTCCGTACTTCCTCTTGAAGAGTTCTCAACGTGTATATTTTTGAATGATCAACATTATTTTCTTCAGCCCATTTTAAACAGGTTTCAAAAGATTTTAGAGCCTCATTAATGGAAACTTTGTTATAAATACTTTCAACTTCGTCATTATCCTGACTTTCTACATCACTAACTTCAATAGTTACTACTTCGCTTTCAATATTACTCTGATTATTATTTTCCACGTTATTCCACGATTCTATATCTTCCATGTAGAATAAGTTCTAAAAAAAAATGTAGAAATTTTTTTTATAATTGAATAAATAAATATTTTGGTTCTGTAAATGTTGCTTCCTTACTTCAGGAAAAATGTTATTCATAAGTTTAAGTGTATCTGTCATAACTTCAAAATCATTATCAGCATTTCGTAACTGAGCTAAAGGAATATCATCATCTGATTCGAAATCGGGTTCAGTGGTTAAGATGTTATTCCAACATTTAGCAAGTGTAACCGAATCTATTGTTTGCCAAGCTTGAGCTAAAAGCTTGACACAATCAAAAAGTTTAAAATCTTTCAAAGCATCGGTAATGTTTATAGGGTTTAATTTGATGATTTTATTGAGTAAATTACTTCGGTAATACAACTTGGTCAAACGAATCGCATTTTGGTCCATAGGTTGTATTAATGGTGTCACATTTGGTGGCATATAAATTACCCAAATTTGTCCATCATCAGTTTCTTTTCTTAATTCTTCCATTGGTGGATGACTAGGTGCATTATCTAGCAATAGTAAAGCTCTTTTGGGAAGATTTTGTGACACTAAAAATTTTTCAACCTATAAATTAATTTAAATTGCTGAATTAAAATTACATTACATACATATTATGTTAAAATTTGAAACCTACCTCCGGAGCAAAACAATCGAAAAACCATTTCTTAAATATGCCCGCATTCATCCATGCCGATTTGGACCAATTATAATAAATTGGTAAAGATTTGTTCTTAAATGATCTCGGATTTTTTGCTTTTCCAATAATTATCGGCTTTAGCTTAAAAGAACCGTTAGCATTAGAACAAGCCATAAACGTAATGCGTTCTTTTGAAATTTTTCGACCAGGAGCTGTTTTTTCACCAGAATGAACATAAGTTTTCTCTGGTAACATTTTCCAGTATAGAGATGATTCATCGGCATTGAACACAGCATTTAAAGAAAGATCTTCTTTTTTAATTATTTCGTTCAATTTTACTTTAAACGGTTCAACTAAATCAACTCGAGACGAAAGCTTTTCCCCACATTGTTTTAAGATTCTAACTCCAAATCTTTTTTTAAATTTAGTAAACCATCCATCACTTGCTGAAAAGTTTCCTTTATACATTCTTTTATGTAATTCGATAGCTTTTGATTTTAATATAGTGCCACTTAAGGTTACATGATTTTCACGCTGTTGAACAAACCAATTGAATAATGATTTTTCCATTTCATGAAATTCTCCTTTCTTTAGTGATCGTCTATGTATTGATCCATCTTGAGTTATCTTTAAATTCCGTAAAATATTTTTGCTTTGGCTATTTTTGATTCCACAAATGGTGGATTTTGGTAAGCCATATTTTTTACTTAATATAGCTAAAGGTATTCCCTTTTTAGACTCTTCAATTATATTAAATTTTTCTTTTAAAGAAATTCGTTTTCTATTCATATTACTTTTTATAAAATATAAAATTGCAACTTTTTTTTTAATTTTAAATAAAACTTCAAAATAAATTTCAAAATTAAACTTCACGCAGTTTGTATGTATTCAATAATAAAACGTCACACAACATAAGTACATAGTTATTTATTATTTAAGAAATTTTGAATAGATATAAAGCAAAGCACACTTAGTTAAAAAACAACGTTTTTTTTAAATTAATCTAAAAAAAAAAAATAGTTCGTTATATTGATCGTTTGTCATTTCATTCGTTATATAGGAACATCGAAAAACAAAAATTTGGTTGTTTGTTATATTGGGCATTCGTTATATGACTATTCGTTATATTGAACAGCCACTGTATATCAAAAATTACATATTTTTATTGAATAAAATATATATTACATACCAGTTTGGTGTAAATCGTCTTTATTCAAAAAACTTGTTGATGAAACGATTTTAAGTATACTTGAACATTTTTTGTAAAATACATTAATGAAAAAAGGCATACTGTTATAATAAGGATACAGAAAACATTACACAAAAATACCAAATAATTTAGTAAAAGTAAAAATAGTAGTAACAATAAAGTGATATTAAAAATAAATTAGTACCAATAGTTGCAATAGTAAAGGAAGTATTGTATTGTAATCAGAGCTTCGAACCGCAATTTATTTTGTTCCGGTTTTTGGTTTCGTTCTTAAACCTTTATCGTTTTGGGTTACGTTTCGGTTTTGTAAATTTTTTTTTCAATCCAAAACCGATTTTGTTTTGGTGCAAAGATTTTTTTAGTTGCACAGTTTATTTTTTATGCTTGTCCGTTAATTGCAAGAAATAAATGGAGTTTAAACTTTTGTGTAATATTTGCCATATTAAAAATAAAAACACATATGTAATACAAATACAAAATATAAATTTTTTATTCAAACTTAAAATAAAAATATTCATTGTTACAAAACAAAATAAAAAAATATAACGAAAATAAAATTATTCGTTGTTACAAAACAAAATAAAAAAATATTTTATATTTATTGCAAAAAACCAAAATTATGAAAATAGAAAAGGTATATTGTAGTATCTTAAGAATTCAGTTTGCACATCAGGATGTTCTCCAAAATCTTGGCTTTTAAACTTGTTCTTTTATCCGTTAAAATTATTTTTAAAGTAGAAAAGTTTCTTTCTACGCTTACTTGTGTAGCTGGTATTGCTAAAACTACTTCTGCTACTTTAACTAGTTCGGGAAATATATTTTGTTGTTTTAACCAAAAGTTTAAAACATTAATATTGGTTCCTTCTCTGCGAGGGTCGAAGTTATTGAGCTCTGCTCTTTTAGTAATTTATTTGATGGCATTTTATTTATATGAGTTTTGGTTTGCTGTGCTTTTTCTTTATCTAAAAGAAATTTTACGTTTTAGTAATTCATTTGATGGCATTTTATTTATTTGAGTTTTGGTTTGCTGTGCTTTTTCTTTATCTAAAAGAAATTTTTCAAGTACAGAATTTTTATTTGTAAAATCTTCATTTTCTTTTTCTTGTTTCACTACTACCTCGAGTTGTATAGGTTTTCGTACAAATATAAGAAGCTCTCCAACCTCACACAAATGCTCTCTAGCAATGCTATTTTGTACATCCGTTAACAAAATTTTGAATCTCGGATCTAAAAATATAGCACTAACTATATGTTTCCCTTCAAATAACAATTTCTCCCATTTATTCATAGCTTTTAAGAGCAAAATTTCAATATTCGAAGGATATTCATTCTGTTCTAACGTAAATTTTAACTCTAACCATAAAGCATAAAAATCGCCAATGAGTAATTGTTTACTTTGTAACTTAATTGTAGCCAACTTTAAAGGTTTTAGAATTTTTACAAATTTTTCAGCAAATGCCCACGTTTGTAACGATATTTTTAAGAAAGGATAAGTATTCTACATTTCAGTACAAAAATTCTTATATTCTGTAAATCACTCGACCATATCAAATGATGAATTCCACCTGGTAGGACAATCAATCTTTGGTTTTTTCTAAGGTATAAATTATTATTTCTCCGTTCAAAATAAATTGCACGTTAACACCTAAGATTGATCTATCGCACCTTGTTGCAATATCTAATTTAATGCTGATTAATTTTTAATTTCGGATTTGATTTTATGTTTTATTTCATCTGCTAATTTGTTTACGTGTTTTTTAATATTTTCCTCATTTATTTTAGTGTTTGTATTTAGACCATCCAATATAGGATTGATAATTTTTTGAAAACCTGAATACTCTAAAGCTGCAAATGAACAACAATTTTTTGTTACGAGTTCCACACAAGCATTGATTAATATTTTTTCTGTTATTGAAACACAAATCGTTTTGAAAATGAATTTCATTTCGCTTAACGTTTGTTGTTTACTGGCTTCAGGCTCTTTAGTTTTCTTTTTACATTCTCATTCCACAGTTTTTTCATTTTTCAATAATTCATATTCATCAGGATGAACCCGCTCCACATGTCGTTCAAAATTTGCAGCGTGATTTCCACTAATTTTAATTCCACATTCATTAATTTGACAAATCCCATTTTTATTTATTGGATCAATTTTGAAATATTTTCTTACAGGATTTTCTATTTTTCGTCCCATTTTAATTTTCTGGTAGGGGAAGAGTAATAGAAGAATAAATTTAGTTCCTCAAATATTATTTTTGAATTACTATATGTATTATTATACATACCTACTGTTTTCAATTTTTTATAAAAAAAACCGTTTGAGTTTTCTTTTTCAATTATTTTGTACTACTAATTACTAAATAATTGAAAAAGTTTGTATATTAATATGTAAACTATACAAATATATAATAATTAAATATAGTAAAATGTGAAAATGTGACTTTGACAAAATAAAAAACTTTGTGATTGACATTTGACAACTTAGTTGATAGTGTTGCCAATACTTCATTCTTTTAGAAACAATAAAGTTCCCATATAACAAAAATTCTGTTTTCTAAAACGTTTATTAAATTTCCATCAGAAAAAAAAATTATAATTTTTTTATTTTTTTTTTTTGTTTAAGGAACGAAGAAGGAGCGAAAAAGAACAAAAAAGAAACAAAATGAAATTTCGTTCCAGTTTAGGTTACGGTTTTTTGTTTTTGGAATATTTGGGTTCGGTTACGGTTACGGTTTGGTTATAAATTCCGGTTTTTTTTCAGTTTACGGTTTACGGTTCGGTTTTGGTTTGAAGCTCTGATTGTAATACAATTCAAATAATTGAAGGGCACTGCGGAAAAACTCGATATGCCACAATTTTTTAGTTTCGAGAAAAAGTGGTTTATAATTTTTAAAAAACTCCATAAATCTTAGTTTCAGCCAGAACTTAATGATTTTTTCACCATTTGTGGGTTAAAACCGGAAAAATATTTTATGGAAGACAATAATTAAATTGGCTTTAAGAATACTCATTAATTTAAAAAAAATGTGGCTTATCTTGTTATTCCCCACTCAAGAAATCCTAAAAATGTGGCTTATCTAGTTATTGACTCAAAAGAAAGATTCAAAATTATAGTTTAAAATTTTTAATCTGAGAAACAAAAAATAAGTAAGAGTAAGTATTTTGTAAATTTCATTGTAACATTTCATTTTATTTTAAACTAAAATCATAAAATAATACCATTTAACTAATAACATTTTTCATCAAAACAAAAATAACAAAAAGTTAAAAATAAATAATAAAATTAAATTAAAATCCCTTTTATCTTTAATTCTAGATAAATCAGTATGAAATAGTGTTTAATCTAAATTTTCTGGTTCCAAATCAGAAGAATCCGCCATCTCGTCAAATTCGGAAAAACCTTTTAGACTTGTGTAAAATGGTTGATCAGCCAATGGTATATAGGGCATCATCTTTTTTATGTCAGCTAATTTCTTTTTATCTATAGCTCGTTGACCATTATATTTTCTTGGTAGGTTATCTAAAAGCAAATTGTCATTTTTTAATGATCTTCCTCGTTTAGCTACCGTTACAGATTTGAACTCTTCATTCATAAAATGTTTAATAAAAATTTTTTCTGGTTGATTTGCATCAAACATAAAGCACCTAACGTTTGCAAAATCAACTTTAGATTTTTCCTCTGTGATAAGTTTTTTTGAAATATTCTCTGAAACTGATTCGAAGGTATAAAAATCTTCTTCTTTAACAATTTTGACATCAAAAGGATTTTGTCTTTTAGCTTTTTTTATTATCTGAAGCCAATCATCGGTTGTATAAACATGTGAAATTTTTCTTTTACACTTTTCAATAACCGCAAAATCGCGATCAGATGGCAAAAAAGTGTGCCCTGGAACTAAAAACCAATGTTCTATTCTTTCATATAATTTTTGTTTAACCATCTGTGACCACAAACTCATTATAAGCCAATTTTTATTTTGTCCGCCGCAGTTATCGGAAAACATAATCAATTCTTTTGATGTGGGCGTGTGAGTTTTAAAGAAACCAAAAAGAACACTAGCTATTTCTTCTGCTCCTCTTGCTGCCGTTCTTTCTGACCAGACGTTCATATACCCTTTTCCTGTTCCACATTCATGTATTCCAAAGTTGTAAGTCCACATTTTTCTTAAATAAAACGCAATGCTTGTTGTTAACATAGGCGTAGGAAGCGCTTGCTGTAGATCAAATGTTATTACTTGTCTAATACCATTTTTTGCATCTTGAATTTTTTCTTTCATAAAATCTTGTACAGCTTTACTGCGTTTTTGATGAAGCTCTAATTCCATTCTCATTTTTCTGGCATCTTCATCATTGTCACAATTTGAGATAGACATATGAAAATTGTCGCACATTTTGCAAGTATCTGTGCGCGGCAACTTGAATCCTATGTTATATTTATATCCGAAAATCCTTTGGTATTTGTCAGATGACACTGGTGAAAGATGTCGTTCTTCGCACCATGGAATGTAATAATCAGTATAAAGTCGTGATACAGATAAATCAGAATTTAGATATACTCTTCCGGGATTTTCTGTTCTGCTGTAGTGACTTGTATATTTAGGTATTGAACAAATATGATCATGTACAGATTTAATAGCTGCTTCGGAATATTTGTTAGGCCTATTAGAATGTTTACCACGTTTATCAGATTTTGGAATCGATACTCCATCAATTATTTGGTTTGTAATGTGTTCAATTCGGCCTTTACTGTTTTGTAGCCCATGAACAGCTAAAAATTCGTTTTTACATATCTTTCAATTTTCTCCATTAAGTTTGACATAATACTCAACTGTAATATGTCTTCGCGAAATATCAGAACGTTTTTGTTTTTTAGGATATCTTCTCTTTGGAGTCTTCACTTGTAGTAAAGAAAAAAGGTAAGCATTCTGTGTGTTATAATCGCCCATACTCCAAAATTCCGAAAATATGTTTATTGCATTGTCTCTTAGTTTTTCTCTGCATTTTTGTTTACAGTTACACGGATTACCTAATCTTCTTGCTTCGACTTTCTTATTTTTCCTCGTGTATGACTTTCCTAAATTTCTTTTAATTTTCAGTTTTTCTTTTCTTGGGATTTTTCTTTGCTTCCAACGTGAGGGTGTTTTTTCTTCTGATGTTGGTATATCAATATTAATATCAATATCAATATCATTGATATTCGTATCGTGCTATTAAGTATTAATATATTACAACAAAAATAGAAAGTGTTCATTATAGTGCTGAAAAATTCAAAATAACGTATGACACAATATATTTAAAGCTAAGCCGTATATTCCATGTTATTTTTTCGACCAAAAAAAAAATTAAAAAAATTAAGGAATAAGTCGATATGCCACATGTTAAATTAAATTAATCATTTTTTAAAATATACCCTTACAAAATCATCAATATCACTTTGCGGTTTGTATGAAGGATCATTCCATGATCCAACGCTGAAATCCGTTTCCGATTCCGATGACTCTGCTTGGCACAACATTTCTTTAAAAAAATCAATTACCGACTGATGATATAAAAATATCGTTTTTTTGTTGTGGCTTATCTTTTTTTTCCGGGAAAATCCCCAAATTTTTATAAAAGTGAAAAACTAAATTTAACATTTTTACCGCCATCTCTTAGAATTTAAAAAAGGTATTGATATCGAAAAGTTGAGAAAAGCTAGCTGAACTTAAATATTACAATATGTAAATTTTTTTGGAAATGTGGCATATCGAGTTTTTCCGCAGTGCCCTTCAATTATAAACATTTAAATATTTTTCTGACAATTCAAAAATATATAACCTCTTTCATTTTAAAAAATATAATAAAAATATATACAAACATAATAGAAAATAATTAAATTATTATCTACTTCGGTAATATATTTGTCATGCGCTTAACTCGGTGCATTTTTATGTTAAACTAGGTTACTCTTAGTTCAAGCTTAATTAATGTGAGTGGTAATTTTAATTTTTATACCCTAATTATCCTCATAATCACAATGTCTTCTTATACTGCAAGTAAAACTTCCTTAATTTAAAGACTGTACTGGTAATTTAAACAAAAAAGGTTTTGTTTACATTTAAATCTTTTTGTGTTTTGAATTCAGTAATTCGAATTTTCTGTATTTCGAACCACTTTTTGTTGAGAATTTGAATTAAGAAAGTTTAACTGTATTAGCAAACACATACATATGTAGTAATTTATGTGTTTAAATTTTAATAGAAATAATACTTTTTAACATGAAAAGCGTAAAACATAAAACTTATTTAACCCTTTCAAGGCATCTTTTTCATTTTTAAAATTTTTAAACTTCTTTTTGCTGATGAACGCCTTAAACGCTTCTATATAAATACCACAAAATTTTTTTTTTAAATTTTATTTCAAAAGTGAAATTTTGAGGTGGTTACTCCACGATACCACTAAGCAAATACAATAAAACAAAAAAAAATATATGAAAAATAGTACTTAATTTTTAGTATGATAATTTAAAAAACAATTTTTTTTTGTCAGATAGACAAAGTGCAACTTCGCATACCGTACATGACCAACGTGTTCTGTGTTGTTGAGCAGCCGAACTGCAAAGCCCACATCGCCTTGATGTTCCATAAATGGGTATATGGGCTGATTGATCATATCTTTTTTCTAAACAAATGTACGGTTTGAAGTTGTTGGACGGCTTAACAGTTGAAGGACGCCCTCGTCTTGGAGTGTTCGATCCAGCACCTATTAGGCATGTGGCAATGGCGAGCCGGAAAGTCTTTAAATTCATTGTTTTTCCTCACTTGTATTTTCCTGCACTTGTATATAATACTAGAATTCACTATAGACAAGTCAATAAAATGCCAAAATATTCTAGGCCACCATTTTTGACTTTTTCTGTCTACTTCATACGTGCTTTTTAGCATATCGGCTTTATCGGCTTTATTTACTATTACATTTGGAATTCCACATTTTTGGAAGAAATACATTTTTGCTCTTCTTTCTTCTTCTGTACTATATGGAAACTTTATATATTTTGGACATATAAAATTTTCAAGCACATTAAAAACTTCAGTTAAAGTTTCCGACACTGTTGATTGACCAATTACAATCCAAACCTAAATTACAATCGTTACCTACACTTAACTGATAGCTTCCTTGAGCACAAAATCGTAGAGCGGCTGCCAATTTAATAATATTCGGTACGGCTCCGTAAGATTTAATTGGTTTTAATCTGATTTCTACTTCTTTTAGTAAATCAGAAAACGCTTGTTTTGAAAGTCGAAAATTTTTGATGAATCTAAAATTATATGAATGTAGGAAAACCATTAAAAAATATTATATTACTTACGTTTGTTTATCTAAGTCCAAAGGATTTGAAGCGTCCCTTATATTTCTCCTAATTTTCCTCATTTCGTTCACTTCATCGTCTTCACTTTCATCTTCCAAAAAAAAGCCAACGACATATTTATTTAATTTAGTTTAATCCTCAGATTTCTAATAATTTTGTTTTGTACACACTAGTAATTTTTTTTCAATAAAAAAACAAAAGTCATAAACGTATTTATCAACTATTCACAATAGAAAAATTATTTATCAATTAAAAGTCACGATACGAACGTAATTGACAATTGAATAATTTTGTCAATAGTCAATTGATTGACAATTGCTGGTCACGATAAGCACCTTTATTTCAAATGTCAAATTTGAATTTTAGTACTTTTTATTTCCACTACAATTCAAGAGATGGCATTGAATTACTAAAAAAAAATTGTGGAATTGAAAAATTACCACTGAGCATGTTTAAAACTGAATTTTAATTTCGTTAAAATGTGCATGTGTAATTTTCAAACGTTTTTCGTATTTCAAAATATAGTTGTTAACTTGTATTTGTTAAAAATTTAGCTATGCTAAACTTCTTAGATCTTGATGAACCTACAAATCATTTAGATTTAGAAATCATAGATGCCTTGGGAATTGCTATTAATATAGTTAAAGTAGGTACGTTATGATTATTAGAACATATATAATAGATTTATAAAATATTTTAGGGCGGTGTAATTTTGGTATCTCACGACAAAAGATTATTAAAAATTGATTTGCAAAGAATTGTGGGTATGTGGAAACAAAACTGTTCAAAGCGTAATAATATGGAAGAGTATAAAAAAGCCGTGCCAAGGGAAATTGGATCAATTTTGATATATATTAATATCATAAAATAAAAATATAATATCTATATTTAGCATAACTGAACTTTATTATTTTAAGTTACACATTGTAGAACAAATTTTTCAAGGATAATTTAAAAAACAAAAATTCAGTATTTTTAATAATAAAAAAACCATTTTATTTCCTTTTAATTTAATTAATAATTTTTTTTAATTCAAGTATAATAAAAAAAAAAGAAAATCAAAACAAAATAATAAACGAAAACAATAAATAAAAAATTAACAAAAACAATAATTAAAAATAAAAACAAACATAAATAGAAAATCTAATCTTCTCCAATTGAATTTGCCAAGCTCCAATTACGAATAGTTTACTTTGAAAATAGAAGTTGTCCTCTTGTATGAAGCTCCAAGACTAAAATAAAAGAAAATTTATTAATAAATAATTCAAATTTATATTATATGTATGTAAAATATTATATCACAAATTAAAATACGTCTTCAAGACGAAATAAATAATAACTTAGAAAAAATAATATTGTATTTCTAATTATATGCATAATGCTATAAATATCACAACTAAAAATATGTCTTCATGACTAAATAAACATATTTTAAGAAAATAAAATTTAATTCAATATTTAAAATAATAATATAGATAATATAAATTCACAACTAAAAAATAAATAAAAACAGAAATGAATATCACAAAATATTAACAAAAAAATTATTTTAATGTTAGTATTTTTCTATTAGAAACTGCTGATTTTTTATGTTCTAAATCATTAACACTTTTAATATAATTATTTAAAAGAATATTAGCAAAAATTTTGCATATTTTAAAATAAATTTCGAAACTTACTATACCACAAAGACATTTATAATCTAAATCAATATCAGTTAGGCATTCGTCATCTTTTTGTAAACTATTTATTGTTAAATCAATTAAAATGGCTTTTTGATTGGAACTTTGAAAAAACTTTAATTTTAAATGATCTTGTTTTAGAATTTCTTGAAATATAGCGGACATGTGAAATAAGATAAAACCAACTTCGTTGGAAGGTTGCGATAAGCCGCCTCTTTGTAAATAATTGAAATAATTGTATTTTGATTGTACACCTTTATCTTTTATAATTAAATTTAAACAAGAAGAGCACTTAATATCTTTAACAACGTTATGTGAAGCATATCCGCCTACATGTAAGTAAGAAGAATTTTCAAATTTAGCGTTAACTAAATAAGAATTTGAATCTAAGATTGAATCAAAATCTGTAATTTCATATGAATAATCATACAAAGAATTATCATTGCAACTGTAAAGTAATTTTGAAAAATCTTTTTTGTTGTGAACAAATATGTTATTAATGCGAATTTTTTTCTCACACTCAATTACTTCAGTGTAAGAAACTTTATAGTTGCATCCTGCTAGAGAACGGTATAATCTAAATCGACTTTCAAGATCATCTGTTTGAAATTTCCCGAGTAAAACAAAGTCAACTTTTAATTGCTGTAATGAAAATTTTACAATGTCTATTATAGTTTTCGTTGTTAATATAAGTGCTTCACAGGTGTCCTTAGTTAGAGTACCAATATTATTAACGCTTTTATTCCAAACATCAAGCCATATAATAAATTCTTCTAAAAATTTAATACTTATATCCGAATCAGATTTTATTGGTTTACAAAATTCATTCCTTTTAAGATGTCCTTTAAGAGTGCCTTTAGTGTTTACAATATTCCACCATTTACGAACTATTTCACAGAACTCTGCAGTCTGAATCATGTTATGATCTCGCAGAGTTGCAATCGTTGAATCGTGGAATATGTTATCTACTAGGCCCACATTCTGTCTTTCTAAATTATTCGGAAATAGTGTTTTATGATTTAATTTATTTGCTCTTTTGATTGTTAAATTTAGCTCAGATTCATATATTTTTCGAAAATCTTCAAAAGAAGCGTATTGTATTTCCAAAGTTTCGAAATTAGGATATATGAATGTCTGCTCTAAATTTCCAAGATTTAACCAATTATTTCTAATATTTTTAAATAAATGAACGGTATCATATTGCAAGTAAATTTTATTATTAGGAAAATCTGGATTTGAAAAAAAATTACTGTCTGAACTAAATAATTTAAACATATTTTGATTAATTCTATTATTATCTGTAATAATTACTATTACAGAAAAGCCGAGTGATTGTACAAATTTAACTACATCACAAGTTAAGGAATGAATTTCGTTGCCACTCGGGCGAATTACAGGACATAAACGAACTATTTCTTTATAATTACCAAAAACTGATTTAATCATAAATGCCATTACAGTTCTAGCACATTGTAATGGCTTATTTTCTGCCATACCCGAAATATTGTTTGCTTTGTATTGCAAACCTTTATCAATGTATATTTCATCTATTAAAAGAGCAACATATTTCTCTCTGTCTGTTAATGATTTAGAAACATGTTGCAAATAATGCTCGTCATTGTTTGGTTGTTTATAATTTGGACTAATATGCATTTTAGAAGATATGATTTGTAAATATCTTCTGCATGGCAAAATTAAAAATTTTCTTAAAATCTCATAAGTAGCGGAGGAATGAGACCAAATTAAAAAAGACATAATTAGTGTGTCCGACTCATATTTTGGTTTAATTTTAGTTAAAATATCTACCTGATTAGTTACTATATCCAATTTGCCACAATTTGGAAAATCTTCATCACAATTTTGAGCTTTCTTTAAATAATATAATGCACGATTTAAAAAATAATTTTGATTTTCAAAAGTTAAATCTTCATGATTAAATTTATAATACGTTAAAATATTTTCTAATTGCGACCAAAGTGTTAACTTTAAATTTTCCGGCAAAATCCATTTAAGTGCATTTTGAGGAACTTCCGAATCTTTTAAAATTACTTTAATAAATAAGTTACTATTAACTGAAATTCGAACAGCAAATTTACAATCTAAATCCACACTGTTTTCTAATAGAACAAAAACTAATTTATCATTATTTTCAAAAATTACATAATCACTAAATTTTATTTTATCTCTAAAATTACTTTTAAAATACTCAAAATTTTTAATAATATCCGACTGAAGGAATTGTTCGACTTTATTTTCCATTACAGTGTTGAATTCTTCTCTTCGAATTTCAGGATCTTTTCTCAATTTTATTTCGGTTTTTGTTAAATATTGTGGCAAATTGGGAAAGACGGACGGAACCGCTTGGTAATCTAATCTGGGATTTTTATATTTAAAATCAGGTTGAAAATCTGTTTCCCGAAAATGAATAGCACTGAGGAATATTTTGTAGGTTCCCAGTTTTCCCTATGAATAGCATGAATCCACTTCTGTTTTATTTCAACATCCTTGGGAAAAGAAAATGTTGAAATTTTTTGCGAAGTCGAATCATAATTAGATTTACAACCTGGTACAACACAATGACGTGGCATTATTTATTTTAAATTGCAATATTATTTACAAGCAATATATTATTTACAAGCAATATATTATTTACAAGAAATAAAATTATTTATAAAAATAACTATAAAAACAAATTGCACTTCAAAACTTTTTTAAAAAAAGCTAACTAACTAACTAAGTATTAATTTAATATTAAAAAAAAACTTAAACTAAATATTAATTGCACTTAGTAGGATAGGAACTAACTTTTATATAGGTACATAGAACACTATTTACATATTTATATGTATCAATTTTACATATCAATTTATTTTATTTAATTCCGGTACTTAAAATACCTTTATTAATTAAAAAAATTATAATTTATTCACTTTACAAATTTAAAACAATCTTTATTACACTATATTTATTCCATACCTACAAAATTTTTATATTAAATATGTAAATAGATTTTACCAAAATTTTTTATTTACATATTATGTACGATTTTTAAATTTTTTGAACCGTACATACACAAAATTACATAAAGCACAAATTATTATTTTTAAATATCTACTTTTTATTAAAAAAAATGATATTTATTACCTTTTTTATATTATTTTAAATATAGATGAAAAAACCGCGCACTCTTCTTATTTACTTTTTTCATATACTGAAAGTATTTTTTGACATTTCAGTCAGACTAAACCAACGATTTGTAAATGTGTTGTGCATGGCTTGTGTATACGCACACTGTCGAAGGTTTTGGGCCATGACATAAAATTATTTGAATGTATTAGTGAATACATTCAAACAAAATGAGAGAGTCTCGAAAAAAAATTTTTTTTTTGTTTTGTAATTTTTTAGAAAAAAATAAAAATTTTTATGATTTGAACCATATTTTCTTTTAGACTTTTCTTTATTAAATATTTCCCTAAACATTCTGAATTTTAAATAAAAATAAAATTTGGAGTTTTTTTTAAAACATATCAAAAATTCAGCTATGAACTCAAAATTTTTAATATGTTTTCCTAAAAAAATATTTTTCAATTTTTTGCGTGCATTTCACGTAGCCATTTTGATACTGTCAAAAAATAATGAGAGTACACAAGAGTAAAAATTTTAAATAATTTTAGAAAACCTAACCTAACTTCAAAAGCTTTATAATAATCTGTGATGTAATTTTGGTAGGTAAATTGGTTTTAATATCGAGTTTTTATATTTTTAATTTTAATAAAAATATATAAATTATATATCAAAATAAACTTTGAAGTTTTCTCTTTATGCTCATAAAAAAATTAAATTTCAAATCGTATTTTTCAGCATAAAATGAAAGAATTCAAAATTTACCGTTCTTAGCATCATTCAACCATATTTCTGGGTAGGCAGTATTTATTTGTTTGTATACAATTTTAAACAGTAAAAAAAAAAAAAGTGCGTGCAAAAAATAGCCGTACTTTAATAGATAGTTTTTTAAAGTTAATTATATTACTCTTTTTAAAATTTTAAATTAAATTTTTTAAGTATATTAAGATTAACATTTTGCAACTTTTTAATAAATTATGATTTTAAAATGTTCTGTTTCTGGATGTTAAATTATGATTCTTGCTCGATTAAAGTTTCATATTTTAAATTTGAATGGAAAATAACACAGCAAATTAAATTTAAAAAACCAAAAAAGAGTTTATGTTAAAATAATATTGTGAAATAAATTGTATATAAAAAATATTTTTATCTGTAAATATTATAAAATACGATAAAATTAAAGTTTTTAGCTGAGACCAAAAGGCTAGTTTCATATATTCCGATAAAATATTTTTAAAAGTTTTGGCTGGTTTTTTTGCAAAGCCTGAGAAGCATGCAACTTGCAAACTATTATCAATTATAATTCCATACTTAATTTCACATCCGAAATAGTTATCATTTTTCAAAAAATATAAAATGACATTATTTGCATTCTTATAAACCAGACATTCTTATTTATTAACCAGCAAGACCTGCCAATCAGGTCCGTAATTTTTAAAAAAGCCCTTATACGTAATTTTTTCAATGATTCTTGTATAAAACGTATTCTTATAAGCACATCAGTCAAACTAAATTATTTTAGAATTTAAACAAAAAAGGAATTATGATTCTGGACGAAAATTCATGTTTATTGCTATCACGATCGAGTCTGAAGTTACGATGACCAAACGATAATTATAAGTACCTACCGAATTTCTGTTATACCAAAGAATAAATTGTTGTTTATGTTTATTAGAACTGATATTATAACTATATGTATTTATTTTAACTAAACGAAATACGTTTGCTGGAATCGAATGATCTTATATGGCAACTGACTTAAAAAAATACTGTAATATAAAGAAATGTAGTTCAATTCAAACTCGAACGGGCAAAAATCTTGAATAAATGAAACACAATTTTTATTTTTTTAATTAAATTGTTAGATTTTTCTTTATTTTTGATCCTCTTTTTATGATCATTCAAAGTGAACTGATTTTTACATCGTTTTTTAATTTAACATTTTTTCCAGAATATTGGATTTTTTTAAAGTTACATAAGTGCATATTAATAAAATGTAAAATTTATTACGGTTTTCTTAGAATAAGCAGTTTTAAAAAGAATAAAAAAAAATTATTGATTTCGTAAATGAAATGGGTATACAACGGTTATCCGTTGTTGAAGGACGATCTTGTGGCAAAGGGCAATCCTGTGAGGATGTAACAATATATTATAATACTGTTAAGAGAACCGAATACTATTTGGAATTCTCTTATTTCAATTAAATAGAACGTTTGAGCTAAAGGGCAATAAAATTTTAGTAACAGTACAATTCGGTTCACATAAGTAATAAAACAGTTTTAATTGTGACAACAAACCATTTATTTGCTATAACAACTCATGTAATTCTTATGATCGCATTACATTTGCGTAAACAAAAATTATTTGGTTCTCGCAACTCATATCTTGAAATAATAATTTGATCGAGTGAAAATTTTTAGGCGAGGTTGATGAAATCGTATGTTCGTTTGTTTCATTTGTTCGGCGATTCATTTGCATCAACGGGAATGTTATTGGATCAATCGTAAGTTGGTAATAAACACCAATATTTAATAACCGCAACTAAATAGTTTTCCTGACAACGTCATTTCAAAGAAATAATTCTCTCAGAGTAGCTTTGCCCAATGTATGGCGAATTTAATATTAAAAATTTCTTCCTTCAATAATTTTAGTTTATATTGTAATTGAAATCCTGATGGATTATGGGGAAAGTTTTCTTCTTTAATGATGTTAAGAGATTCATTTGTGATTTTAGTTAGGTTCTCTCTGTTTACTCTCTCATTGTAAACATTATTGACGATCACCTTTTTATTAGTATTTTCCAAAATATTATTAATTTTTCTTTTAATCATGATCTGGTGTACCAGCGATCCATTTCCAGGTTGTTCCTAGAAAATAAAGGGATTTTTTTTCCGATTTGGATTAAGTTCAACTAAGAAATTTTGTATTTGTATTAATTCATACTTTAAAAAGGGATAGAATGGATGAGAAATAAGTATATGTGACTTGAAAGCTTCGTTAATTTCATCTGCTGCTTGTTGCAAAGTTGATAGTTCAGTAATATGGATTAGTTTAAATTTTGCTTCCTGAATTTTTGCCTTTCCTAATTGTATGCTGACTAGTTGTGATTTGGAAGAGTCTAATATTTGGATTTCACATACTTTTATGTTCAGAAAGAACATAAAAGAATAAGTTGTTAATATTAGATTTATGAACTGTTTTTCCAGATTCTGTTATAACTACACTATTTCTATTTTCTTTGACTATTTCTTTCCTATATCTTATTGTTAGTTTTATTATTTTTTATTTTAAAAATTTTGATATTACTTCGATTTTTTTTTATTTTTATTTGAAATTCTCTTTAAGAAGCTTTATATCATTTTTTTTTACTTTTCCAAAAATTTTGATTTGATATCGATATATTTTTTATTTTAAAATATTTGATTTGATATCGATACTTTTTTCCTTAGATCTAATTGACTTACAATTCTAACCAGAACAGCATTTAGATGACTGCGGTCTATTAAATTCCGGCTAGACAGGCGGCTTTTGGTTGCACTTTTTGTACGCAGCTCCTCTTTGCTTGCGATACTAAGGGGCTTTTTTTCCTGTGGTCTTTCATCGGATTTAATTTCGGATAGGGTAGTTTTTAGTTTCCTACTTGCAACACGTAACCGTAATTGGATCCCTTGACCTTTTTGGAGTAATTTTTTTTTGCTAAAAGAATATTTTTTTTTTTAATTTTAATTTTGTTTTATTTTATATTTTTTTATGCCATAATAATAATTTAAAATATTAGTCATAATATTCTGCTGTAATATGCTGCTGGTTAAAAGTTAAAAAAAAATAAATTAAAAGATTTTCGTTTTTCAAAATAAAACCCAAATAGGTCTTTATTACGTGAAATAATTTCTAAGACTGAAAAAATACAATTTTAATTTTTGTACCTCTACTTTCTTGTTTTAAAACGTTAATATAAAAAAATGCTTACAAAGCGCATTTTGTACAATTTTTTTTAATTGATAAAATAAACAATTGATATTATGAAATAATTAACAGAGTTCTTTGTTTTGATTAATTTTAAAAGGTTTTTAGGTTATCTTGCATTTCTCAATAAAAGTAAATATGATTTTGATATAAGAAAAAATATTATTTTTAAAATAATGTTTAATTGAAATCAAAAATATTATTTTATTTTATAAAGGTACTTGTAAAATACTACTCTACAGATTAAACTAAATTTTATACTATACGCAACAACTTTTTTTTTAAAACTGTACTACTCAAATAAAACTTTCTTACCCGGAATGTGGTACTTCTTTACCTTTATAGGTGCTTGTAAATGTACTGAAAAAAATTATTTGAAATTTTATTTTTTTATGAATGAAAAGAGAATTCTTTAAGCTATATTTATATATAAACGTATTTCAGACTTTTCAGCTTTATAAAAATGTTAAATAAAAATAAAAACAAAAATCTTTAATTTAAAAAAAAGTATGTGTTTATTACTTGTTATCAGAAAAAGAACTGCTTAAAAGTTTTAGTTTCACAAAAAAGTAATATAACTCTTGTTTTACAAAAAAAGTAATAAAACTCTTGTTTTATATTTAATTAATTTTTATTAAAAAGAGAACCCTTTTTGGTTTGAATTCTACTTAAGAACTAACTTTTTAATTTTTAGATTTTTTACAACAGACAATTTCTTTTTCTTTGCTTTTTAACATTTTTACTTACAATTACAAAATTTTTTATTCTAAATTAAATTTATGTCATTTTCTGTTATCGCAATATATTATATATTTTATATGAATACACATGTTACAAAGCAAATTAATTAATATTGGAGTAGGTCATAATTTTAAAATAAGAATTTCTTTTTAGATCATATCTTTTGTTTTGTTATCGGCTAATGTCGATTTCGGTATACCGAATTTTTTGCTCGCTTGATAAATTGACATTTCCTTGTTTTTTATGATTTCAAGAGCTTTTTCCAAAGTGGAAATTGAATATTTTCGGTTTTTTGACATTTTTCTTAAGAAAACAAATTGAAAATAAAATAAAAACACTTTAACTTTTACTTGAAAATTTATAAAAATTAACTTTAAAATCCATTGCACATAATTTCGTTCTAAGAAATGTTTCTAATTCCGGTCTAAAAACAATTAATCTTTTTTTCGTGAAATTATGAAGAAAAGTATAGGACGTAATTAGGGATTTTTATTCTACTTTTAATTATCTTTCAAAAGTAATCCCATTTAGGAGGATTTGTCTTTTAAGTTTAATAATATTTAAATTTATTGTAAAGCGTGTCATGTATCTAATTCCGTTCTACATAGAACGGAATTAGATACATACTAAATATTAAATGTATCAAATTCCGGTCTAATTTTAATTAATCCGGTCTAATAAAATAAATTATGCGCTATTTTTCTTTTATATGTACCAATTTTGAAATATAAAACTTAAATTTAACTAATAATTTTATTAATTATACTTACTAATTCGTTATTTATCCAAAATTTATAAAATATTTTTTTTTTTAAATTTAATACTTTTTAAGAACTTTTCTAGTAATTCAACTGATTATTCTGTCATGGTTTACTTTAAACAATTTTTTAAAAAGAATTCTTTACAAAAAACGGCGGGAAAATTGTAAAAATTATAGGAAAAAGAAAAACAAATAAAATAGCAAACTCAAATTGTGTCAAATTCAAATTTTTAACGATATTTTGATAAAATTTATTTCTTAAGCCGGAATTACATCCATAGGACGGAATTACAGCCACTTACCTTATTACAAAACAAAAACGTTCGAAATTGTTTTGTAATCTGATTTAAGTTCTATATTTGTGTGGCTTCATGATGTAGGTATTCATATAATGGATGTCGTCGGGTAGTATCCTCCTCCAGGACAAGATTAATTTCATATAACGTTTCTTGTAGAGTGTCGAGATCGCTTATGTGAATAATTCTGAACTTTCCTTCCTGTATTTTTGCTTTGCCGAGGCTTACTGTTATCATATGCGATCCGGTGTAGTCCAGGATTTGTACTTCCTCGACGCTTGTTGTAGTAAAATCAGGATTATGAGGACCGAAATCTGAACCTGCATGAACGTGCTGTGCCTTTCTGCCTTCAGCGGGAACAGGACTTTTTTTTTTAGTTCGATATTTTGGATAAAAAAAAGAACTTATTTTTTTTAAACAAACACTTTATTTATTTACAAATAAGTTTTACAAGTACAACTTAACGTTATGACTGCTAGTACAACAATGATGTATATTTCTTAATACAAACTATTTATAATTTTGTCTTATTACTAAATAAGGATGGACAATTACAATATCCTTATCTCTAATTGTTTTCTTAGAACAGATTATCATTTACTTTCACATAATATAATTTTAATACAAACATCTGTTCTTTAAAATATTCTTAAATTAGATTTTATTGCTTTTGACCGAAATAGCCTTTAAAATATCATTATAATTATTATCTGTTACATTTCTAATATGTGTATCAATAAGGCTATTATCGGTGATATTTGTATTAAAATATCCTTTTTCAATGTTGGAGGTATTCTTATACATAACTCAGGCGGCTGTTGCTTGACTTAATTTTTGTGTCAGGTAACTCCGTTTTGCTGTTGCTACTTCGAGGCCTCTTTTCCTTTCCCAACTTGCTGTAGAATCCAGTCACACGTAGTGGTTAAAACTGTATTTATTTTTTTTTTTTTTCACTTTTTATAAAATTCTTTATTTGTTTTTTTGTTCTTCTTTGTTTAACTTATAGTTCACTCCTTTCTTTTATTTTAATTTAGGTTTTTTTTTATTTTGTGAAATAAATCGTTTAAGTTTATTGATTATAGAAAAAAAAGTTTATTGAAATTTTTTTTTTTATTTAAAAGTTTTATTGTTATTCTTTTTAAATTAAATTATTTATTTTTTATTATTATTTTTTTATTATAGTGAAATTAGTTTTAATTCCAACACTCACACTTGCATACTATCACTTGTTGGTCCCTGCTCGGGCGCCAATTAAATCTTTACCTCCACAGTAATATTATAAAAAATTTATACTTAATTTTCCTTTGTAAAGTTGAAATAAAAATTGTAAAAAATAAAGACTATTTTTAATTAATTTTTGACTTATTTTGTTAACGGTTCTACTGAGAGTGAACAAAAATTTTATTACAATGTTTTAGTTTCAAAAGTTTCACCTGTTGCTGCCACGTGAGACCTCATTTGTGTGAACGCGAATAAACTTTATTTCCCACATTAAATTGCTGATCTTCGCAAAAGTGCGTTTTTGAATTTTTAATAAGATTGTGAATCTTTAATTAAGAAACTTTAAATTGAAATATTATCTTTTAAATTTTTTGTTAAATTGATTGCGTGTGTTAACTTATATGTAAATTAAATTTTTTTCTGTTTTTATTTTTTGTATTTTATAATTCTAAATTCCTATTAGTTTTACTGTATATTATATTATTTTATTATATCATTTACCTCTCAAAAGCAATTAACTTAATTTCCGATTCACTTTAAGCGAATTCATTACATTTCATTTAAATTAAAAAATATTAAAACAAAATTTTAGATTCTAATTTTTTAACTTACATTTTTATTAAACATTTTAACTCCAATTTGGAATTAAAACGTGTAAAATGCAAAGTAAGCATATTTTATTTAACAAATAACGAACTACGATGCAAACAAGTTAACTGTACTTTATTTTTGAACTAAACTAAATAAAGCTGCAACGGTCAGCATTTTTTTAAACTAATTCAAGTTATGTGAAGTTTCCATTTGAAATCTTCTTTTCATTCTTAGTATTACATTAAAAGAGTAAACCGGTAAAATAAAATATAAATAAAAGTTTAAAATAAGATAAATTATTAAATAAAAAATTTATAAAAATAAAATCGTTATTTAAATTAAGTTAATTTAAAATAAAAACTTTAAAATAAAAACTTAAAATAAAGTTAGATAAATAAAATTTAAAATAAAAGTGTGTTTTATTTGCGATAATTATTTGGAAATTGGAATAAACAAGATAAACATAAAAAAATAAAATTTGATGTAAATGAGAAAATATTAAATAAATTTTTAAATTGAATTGAAATTCTTTTTTTTAACATCTATTTTATCTTAATTTTCAATCCAATCTTCCTTTATTTTTATTAAAATTAAAACTTTTTAATAAAAAAAAGCGTTTGTTATTTTAACTTACCTCATTTTTTCAAAATCTTTGTTTAATTATACGAAAACAGTTTAATCTAACAAAATATAAACTTCACCAAGCAAGATACTTTTATATACTGCGTATTTGACGTGACTTTAGTCAAATTTTTTACTTGTCAATGAATTTTGTGAACATTGTGAAAATTGCATTGCAATTTCATTTTGTTTTCTGAACACTCGATTTTAGCTATTGCACGTCATATGACAGTTTTTGAAAACAGCCTAACATAGCAGATAGCAAGTTTAAACAAGAAATATATTTTGTATTAGAAATCGTCACAATCACAACAATACTTTTGAAAACGAAAAAAAAAATGTACGATATATCGTAAAATTTTAATGAAAGGGTTAAAACTAGATTTTAAATCACTAAAATTTTTTATAATATCGTTTTGAAAAAATTGTTCCAATATATTTTTAATAATCGTAATAAATTGTTCGCGCCGGACTTCGGATTTTTTCTAACTACTGTTTCATTTTTAGTCAAATATTGTGGTAAATTGGGGAAAACTGATGGAATTGCACCGGAATTTAATTTAGGTTTTTTACTTTTTAAACCAAATTTAAAATCTACTTCTCTAAAATTAATTCCACAAACAGATTAACAACTTGTTGACGGTCAGTCTGACCTATGATTTCAAAATTTTTTGGGAAACAAAATGTGTTTTTTGAATAGTCATTTCTTGTTGTTATTAGTTCTTTATACAAGTTAATTTACCTTGAGTAAATTTGTTTATTCTTATTTATAATTCTTGTGCCCAAGGCAGCCTTACCATTGGGTATACGAAGAAATATGGCTTGATCACAAGTTAAAAATAATAAGATAAGTGGTTTCTTTTGAGAATCTGCTTTTAATAGCTAATTTACAGGTTATTTATAGTAATTTAATGATTAAAAAGCAAATTTTACTTTTAATACAAAATTAATGCAAAAAAATGAATAACAGGAATTTTACTTAAAAATTAGAAATTCTCACGGGAAAATTTACTGATGCAATTTGACACCCGCACTTTGGTTGCGAGTGTTGTTAAATTATTGTTTACTTATACGATTAATTGACACTGTGTTAACTTACATGGATTTTATTTTTCAAAAATAAGGATATTAACTAGAAAATTAAATGCTCACACCTATTTTGCCTTTATAATTGATAACAATTTACTATTTAGTTTATATTAAATTTTTATTTTATTATACTCTTTGTCATTGTTCTTATTATAAAAAAAATTTTTTTCTCATACATTTATAAACTATAAAAATAAAAATTTTAAAGAATTTTATTTAAAAAACAATGTATTCGTAAAGATATAATGAAGTTTTTATTTAATTTATTCATAGTAAGAAATTTAGTTTAAAATTACAATATTAGATATATAATGAAATATTATTTTAATTTATTTATATTAAAACTTTTATTATAAAATCTACTCTTAAATATTTAAAGAAATTTTACTTTAATTTATCTATTTTAATTTAATTTATTTAATTTACTTTAGTTCTTTTTTTAATTTTTTACATTACATTTTTTAAAATTTACATTACATTTATCTCCCAATATTTTGAAATAATGAGAGATCATTTGAAATTTTTATAAAATTTGTTCCAGATTTCTTTAAAGTTATTAATATTATTTGTAAAAATTTTGAAACATGGTGGTTTTAAATGTTTATTTCCTTTTGTAAAGTACATACTTTGTTACATAGGTACAGCTTCATTTCTCCACAAGTTTTTCTGAATATCTCCAAAGGACCCCCTTAGCTCCTTACCTCTTGATGGTTTAGTTTAGAGCAACTACCATTCATTGAATCGAACAAAAGATCAAAAAATTAAATACAGGATGCCGAAATTTTTTTGAAGAAGATGATTTCACATTAATTTTATTAAGTGAGGAGGATCCACAGCTTTTGAATTCCTTTGATGTTTTTTCCCAGTATTCTTGAATTTTCTTTTAACATTTTCAAGGCTTTAATGTTTGTTGCACCACCATCACAAACCGTTGCAACTAAAGTATTTTGTATATTTTGTTTTGTTTGTACAGCAAATTTTGTCGTAGTTTCATTGTTTCCATAATCTTCAAAACCAAAAATTTTATTTTCAGCACTATCAAAATCCAAATGAGCTGTCAGATTAAGTTTATCATCACTATGAATAACTTCCAAAATATGTTTACGAGATTCTGATTTTGAAAATGGAAATGTGCTAATTTTGGCTTTAAAGCAAACTTGACATTGTATTGGAATTTTAATTTCACTTTTTAAATTGAATCCACGTACCATTTCCTTTTTGTGTAATAAATTTAGACTGTCTAGATTTAGATGACCGTACCTTTCATGCCAAAGTAAATAATTCTCATTTTTATTCACCATGTTAAATAAATTATGCTTTTCGTTAGACTTATTTTTATAAAAAAACAAATTATTTTTTCTTTCGGCTACTAGTACATATTGATTTCTTTTATTTTTCATAATAGCAGTATCATTTAAAAATTCAGTTACTAAATTATTTTCACTTGCTTTGCTTATTGAAATAAAATTTGTAATTAAAGATGGCACAAATAAAACATTTTTTAAATTTATATTTCCAAATTTATTTTTAAGTAATACGTCACCAATTCCTTCAGATCATACATTGTTATTGTTATTGTTTGAATCTTCCATTAACACTTGCATTAGATATTATTTTATGGTGGACCATACCAGAAGTATTTATTGCCGCAATTAGTGAAACGTTTCGTCCCCTTATAGTAGGCACCACAATATGTGCTCTAGTACCGGCTCTAGAGCGGGCATGTGATCTGCGGAGATGGAGATTAAAACCGCATTCATCAATGAAAATTAATTTCTCTCTTTGTTGCGGTGCCCACTGGGTAAATTCTGTTGCATAAATTTTTCTTAATGCTATTGTTCGTTCACTATTCATCCTGTCTAATTCAATTGAAGCCATTTTTAACGTTATTTTTAATTCCCTTAAACCATTAAAAATCGTTGTCTGCGATATCACCACATTTTGTTCTTCGAGCTATTTTGTTTTTATATTTTTAAGGGTTATGCTCGGATTTTGTTCTACAATTGCTTCAATCTTTTCAAGAATATGAGGTGTTACTCTTTTTGTACGGTTTCCACCACGTTTTTTTTCAATTAGAACTTCATTATTTTTTTGGTAACGGGAGATTATGGTTTTGGCGGTGTTCACATTTATTGATGTCAAGTTAGAAGCCTCAGAAATGGTTTTACCTTCTTCATACAATTTTAGGAAAAGAAGTTTCTTATCTCTTGTTATTTTTGAATATTTTCCTACAGTTCTCCGTCCTCGTTGTATATTGGATATTCGCCTAACAGGATTTTCATCGTTTACATTTCCCTCTCGTTGTATATTGGATCTTCGCCTAACTGAACTTTCATCGTTTACATTTCCCTCTAAATATTCTTGGCTCGATTGCCAGTATTCCGAGCTTCCGGAAGAAAAGTCTTGTTCACTCATTTTAATAACTATCTAATGTTTAATTAATCAAAATGATTCAATCTCAATTACCTAACGTGTTATGTAATAATAAAATTAATTTAACTTTGAAATCGAATCTTCTCATATTTTTATCGAATGATAAGAATAATTGCATTAAATTTGCAAGCTAGTGGACCTAAATAACCTATATCGTCACGTATTTGCCAAAACAATGAATGTGCAAAATTGGTGTTTTGAGAAAAATGAGTTTAAATGTTTTCTTGAACTTTGTAAATCAGCTTTTGAACTTGCATTTAGTGTTTTATTTTATTTGAATATGAAATTTTCACTATTTTCTTTAGACACTACCCCTTTTTCTGTACGGTATTTTAGAAAGTTTTGTTTTGTTTTAAAATATCATCCATTTGTGAACTAAAGTGATTTTGTGACTTATGGAACTCCATTATTACAGATACTAATGTTTTCAGAACCAGTGCCATTTTATCCATAGTACAATTATTTAAATCAAAAGATGATAATTGACCTATTACGTTTGCATTGTTTGTGTCATCATCTTCAGATTCTATAGTAGAATCTTCATCGCCACTGAGCACCGCTATCGATTCATTTAACTCTGCTGGGCAGCTAGAGCATTTCCAATTAACGCTTCCAGATTTCACCAGTTTATACGTAGCATCAGTGATGGTGGCACATTTAGTATGAAAATTTTTTTTGCAAATTTTGCATTTTACTGCCTTTGATTTACGCGCTAAAGCTTTTCCGCAAATAGGACATTGATTATCCATTTTTAATAATATTTTCGTTTCTCCTTTTTCTTTCTTTATCGTTTTATAATAAATTAACGATAAATTAATATTAAAATTTTGTGTTATAATTAATTAACTTTAAAATTTATAAAAAAATAGAAACAATAAAAAAAAAAAAAAAAAGAAAAGTAAAATTTTTTTTTTTTCCGCTTAAATAAACACGTCTGGTTGCTTTGACAGTATATTTGAAAAAAGTAACAGTATATTTATTAATTATATCCTTAGGCAAATCCTTTCTGTTTTTTTCGCAAAGTACCACATAAGTCAGTTTGACGGTCTTTAAGATAATTTGCCAGTCTAAAGCTGGTGTAGTAATTATCTGCAAACAAAATTCTACCTTCATTTAGTAATGGCTGACATAATTTTACGACAACAGATCCAGGTTTGTCCAAATTATCAATAACGCCAGTTGTTCCAGCGTATACAATATAAGACCATGTGTAGCTATTTGGGCAACACATTTTATAAATTTTGATCCCATATTTATGAGCTTTAGATGGATTGTAAGTTTTTTATACGCAAACGGCCCTGGTGTTTAATCTGCGATTCGTCTACGACAATAGCTTCGGCTGGAATGTATAGTTGACGAAATCTATCCATGATTTTATCAATCAGTGGCTGAATTTTGTATAAAAAATTATCGTTTTCAGGTTGAAAATCTGCGAAGTGCCAGCAACGTAATAAAGTCGAGAAACGATTATACGATATTTGAATTTTGTGAAATAAGCCAGTGTAATATATGGGGTCCATTTTCTAATAATGCTCAATAGATGGTTTCTTGTTCAAACCCATAAAAAGTATAATAGCAAAAAATTTTTTCATTTCCTGCTTGTCAACCGGCACCCAACGTGACATCCTTGCATAATTTCCTGAACGATTCTGTTTGTAAATTTGTATATAAGTAAATATATAAGTTAAAGATTTTAATACTCCAAGTCACCCAAAAATATATTTATTTCCAAAAAATTATTTATTTCTATAATTTAATAAAAGATTTATATAAAAAAAATAAAACGCTTTTTATTTCCTTTTTTTTGAAATCAACTTTATTATTCGAAGCTAAAATTTAAATTCAAAGTTTACAGTTTTAATTTTACATTAATAGCATTTCTACCTGGATTATGCTGACTCAAACATATGTTGATTACGCGTGATTTATGTTGGGAAATAATGTTGAACTAATTTCACAGGTTAATTTGCTGATTCGACAGGTAAATGTTTTAGAAAAAATTTATAAATTAAAATTTATAAAATTGTAATATGATGCGTTGGAATTCTGGATTACAATTTTTAGCTGTTGTTAACTTATATAATATATATATTATGTACTTGTTTAGATATTTTTGAAAGTACCTGTTTGTATATTTCAGCATAATTATTGGTTTTCTCCACCATATAATCGATGATATCATCGGTAATAATATATTTGACAACCTTCATCAAGCTAACAGAACCATTTTCATCTGTTATGGCTTGAATGTCTTGTACTCCAGCTTTGCCAATAAATTTTTCTCTTCCTATTGGGAGAATTTCTTCTAACCAAATTTCGTTATCTTCCAATTCTTCATCTGAAGTATTATCGTCTAACAGAGGTTCTTCTGCAATAATTGTATCTTCTGAAGAATTTATATTATAAGAGTCAGGTTTATAAAATTCATCACTCCCGTCACTAAAATCGTCTATGTCACTATCTTTCAAAATTCGCTCTAATTCTCCATTTGAATATTTTGTACGTTTAGTCTGGCTAAAAGATACCTGCTATTATTATTATCTTCTAAAGATTTAAGTGTGACCTTAACAACAGGTGGCAAAAGAGGGTCTAGAACCGGTGGTGGTGTAGGCATAGAATTAGAAACATTTAAAGAATTTGAAGCTTTCAATACTTGAGATTTTTTTTGGTAGTGAAGATTTTACATGAGGATTTAAGGTTTCACCTTGAACAAAGTTATGGTACTTAGTCAAAGTGGAAGAAAGAGATTTTTTAAATTTAGAAATTTTAGTTTTAAGAAAAGAATCACTAACATGTTTATTTAAGGAGGATTTTGGATCATTTGAAAGTGAAGATTTAGATTTAAATTTAATTTGTTTTTTATTGTTAAGAGGTATATGATTAATATTATGTAAAGAGTTATTAGTATTATTGCTAGAGTTTAATTGATTAATTTTATCATAACAAGTAGAAGCTGTTATTGGAAGTTCAAGAAGGCTATTAATGTTATTTACTTTAGAGTTTGTGTTAGATGTGAAGTTAAGTGTATAAGTATCACTAGAAGGAACTTTAGGTACATCGAAAAGATTAATTAAATCATTACCTGCATTGTTTGATTTAACTGTATTAGAATTATTAACATCTGTAGAAGTATCAGTTATTAGTGGGTTAATTGAATTTTCAAAATTATTATTAGTATTATTAGCGTTAGTAGAATGTAGGTTAGGTTTAATTGTATCTATGTTAGGTTTAGAAAGATTAGAATTTGCATCTATCAGATTAAACGAAAATTTGGAGTTACCTTTAGTTCTTAGCTGCTGTGGTGTAAGAGGTCGCTTAGGTTTATCAGGTTGCTCTGGTTTAACAGGTCTATTTGACGTCAAAATAACAGCATCCGAAGTCCAGTTGGTAGTATGTGCTCCAATTTTGTCCCAAATATAACCATTATTGGGATCCAGTAACAACTGCATTGTACCATATGGGTCAGTTAATTTAAAACAGCGAAATTTAATGTTTTTTTCTTTTAATACGATTTGGAGTAACATTAAGACAACATTTATACAATCGAAGGAACGTGGAGCTCCGTTAATACAAATAGATGAATTTTTTAACTTCTCAATATTAGCTGAAGAGAGGTTAAAATTGTGTGGTTTCGATATTCTGCGATCCCATTCATCTTCAGTCCATATAGTCCCAAATTTATGTACTATTATTGGATCCGTTTGAATACCAATATCACAAGTTTCCAGAGTATTTTGAGTACCAAATTCACATGTTTTAAGTGTACTCTGGACTTCTTTATTAAAAGTTTCAACCCTTTTGGAGTTAGAATCTTGAAGGTTTGTGAGCAGCTCCAATAAAAATAAATTTGTAGAGTTATGTAGTTGTTCTAGTTTTTCAACAAGAGAATTATGTTGAGAAGCTAACAGTTTGTTAAATACAGATACATCAACATGTTGGCGACTAGAACCAGCTCCGATGATATCTCTAATGTTATTTTCTAGGTTGCCAAAGTGTTTAGGCAGATGTGCGAGAACTTCTGTTTTGATTCAATGATGACAGCATTGTCATTATTATTTTGGCCTGAGACATGACTGCATAGCCCATCAAACGACTTCGCCATGTCCTGAAAAGCTTTTGTATTACTTACAATGGTGTTGTTGGTTTTATTACATAGTGATGTTTTTTCATTTGCAAGATCAGATATTGTTTTATGAATATTGTCAAACATACCACGCAACAAGCCTTCATGGTTTTGACAATCCTCACAAATGAAAAATGAGTCAAGAGATGGATGGTACCAATCTCTGCTAAAACCCATACAAACTCCATGTAACTTTCTTTTACAAAACGCTTTGCAAATAACAAATTTTCTTTTCTTGTCAAAATCGAAACAATTTGCCAAATCGCATTTGTAACTCATTTTAAATATGATATGTAAAAAATTATCCAAAAAGAAGAAAAAAAAAACGAAGGTTAACTAAGTTTATTCACTTTAATAATTTAATTTATAAAAGTTTAAAGTTTTAAGTTTTTTTTTTTTTATATTTTATTTTTTTATTTTTAATTTTAATTTGAATTACTTAATCAAAGTGATCAAATTACGATTAAGCACAAGCCCAAAAAAATAAATAAAAGTACACAAAAGTTTTTTTTATTTGTTTTATTTTTTTTATTATATTATTAAATTGCTCTTTAAAAAAAAAGAAAAATAAATTATGAGTGATCAAATTACATATGAAAACAATTGCACCACATTAAAATTTTATTTTTGTTAATTAATTAGAAAAAAAAGACACTATTGTTTTCTTTTTATTTAAATAATTAATATAAACCGTAATTTCGCGAAAAGCGTGTGATTCAATTGAGTAATTTGAAAATACTTTTGAAAATACTATTAGAATATTTTTGTTTATTTTTTATTAAAAAAGTTGTGTAAAAGTTAATCAGTAACATAAACTCTGAATGTTATTTTTTATATAACGCAAATTTTTTTTAAATAAATGCGTAATATTAGAAATGGTACTAGAACTTACTATAAAGCAGCATAAACTAATTTTCAAATGCAAATTCATTTGTTTGAATTTGTTTTGTAAATTCAAAGTGTTTTGTGTTTTGCAAAAGCAAATTCAAAGCCTACTTAAAAATTTTTATATAATATTATGAAGTATTATACACATTTATTTACACATGACAATTTAGCACATTTTCAGAAAAATTGGTTTTTTTTTTTGTTTTTGCAAAAAAAGAAAAGAAAAAAAAAGTATTCATACACATTTGTGCATAATACAACTATTATTATATTATAAGTACCTATATACGTAGGTACTTATTTTATCAATTATTTATTAGATAAACATTACAAAAAAAATGTTTTGAAAACTTCAAAACAGCAAAGAAAATATAATGAAAGTGGTGAATTTTCAATATTCACTTAAAAGTTTTTATAAGTCAATTATACTGTGGAGTAAAAAGTAATAAAAATTGATAATCCCATATAATATATGATACATGGACGTATCGTAACTTGTTGTGACATGATACGCTCTATGAATCAAATGTGATACAAATCATATGTAATTCATTAAACGTGAGGAGGTTAAAAGTTAATACCACGCCGATGTTCATATATGATTCATATTTTTTGAAAGAAAATTTTGGTGAAAAAACAGTGGACGTATACACCAAAAATTTCATTTTCGTATTGGGACAGGGAACCTGTTAATAAAAATAAAAATGTTTATAAATTTAAAAAAAAATTGCACGTGTTAACAACATATCAGTAATTTTTTTTTTTTTTTTATTTTTTATTTTTTAATCTTTGTCTTTAGGCCAACCGCTTTTTATTATTATAAAAACTTTTATTTAAAATTGTAATTATGAAATTTTTAACTTTAAATTGAAAATTAAACTTATTAATTTTTTGTTTTCTTTTTTTTTTCACAATCTGGGATGAAAGTATATTTTGAATTAAATTAAAAATTAAACTTATTAATTTAAAAAAAAAAACGCTATCTGGGCCCATAACCTTACTTAGAAATAAAACTAATTTAATTCTTATTCCAGATGCTTTATTTGAACTAAACGTAATTATATATAAAGATTATTAAAACAGTTTCGACTAAATTCGAAAGTGAAAGAAAGAAAAAACTTAATGAAATATAATTGAGAGAATTAATACATTCTTAAGTAAATAATTAACAGTATAGATTTGTGATATAATGTAATTGTTATTTATATAGATTACA
Organism: Dolichopus griseipennis; assembly: GCA_963082915.1. NCBI lineage: Eukaryota > Metazoa > Arthropoda > Insecta > Diptera > Dolichopodidae > Dolichopus > Dolichopus griseipennis. The sequence goes on from OY720441.1 coordinate 343,698,219, forward strand.
AGTAGAGATTGTGATTTTTGGCCTTTTTGAATTTCTCGAGAAAAGAAAATTCTCTTTTTTTGGCATTTTTTTCAATCTCGAGAATCGAGAATAGTTTAAATAAATTCTCGAGAATTCTCGAAAAAAATATTTCAACTATTTAATAATGTTTTTTTATTAATATAAGAAAATAAAAGTTTAAAAATAAAGTAAATAATGGTATAACAAAAAAAGTAATTCATGGTACAAAAAAAAAACAAAATAAAATAAATATAACAAAGTAATTCATAAAAAAAAAAATATTTATGACTTAAAATAAATAAAAAATTAATGAAAAACTATCAGTCATATTTAATAAAATATGCCTTTAAAAAACAAAGGCAGTTTAAAGATCTATCTGAAAGTCTTGCTCTTTTTTTTGTAGCAAAATTGCTTGGTATTGAAAAATTTCGTTCGATTTGGGTGGATGTTGGTCTTATGGAACTTAAAGCATTTTTAAGCTGCTCTAAGTTTGGTGTTAACTTTCCAGTTGCTTCAAGTATATTAATTTAAATTTCAGTGTCCGAAAGTCATCGTGAATTTCTCTTTTTGGTTCTGGTGTTGTACTTCTTTATGTTCAAATTCTGCGGTTCATGTAAACTTTCACCAATTTCACTTTCTTCGATGGTAATATCAAGTGTCTTATTCACTATTATTTCATTTGGTAGCAGGTTCTCATTCCCTGTTGTAATATTGCTCCCTAATAATCTTTTCATGAATGTTTTTGCTCTTTTGATGAATTCATTTTTCGAACTAATAGTAAAAAAATCGTCTTCATTTATTTCAGGCTGGTTAAGTAAACAGGTAGGCTCTTCAAGAAACCTTATTAATGAAATGAACGTCACGTCTCTCCTCTTTAAAATTTCAAGTTTTATTTCTTGTAAAAGTGATATACTAATACTATTTTCGGAATTGTTCTCTTTAAGAACATTAAATAAAAATTTCAAAATCCCTTCCGCCGTTAAAAGGGTAGCATCTGCTCGACTAAGTACCTCTACAGCTAACCGGTTCAGTATAATTAATGTCTGTTTTTATCATTATCAGGATCCCACATATGGTTTAATTTAAGATCACATAAAGCGGAAACTATGGGACCATTTATTTGAAGAAATCTTTCCAGCGTCGTTTCAATTCCATCGAGTTTTAACATCTAAAAAAAGCTGCAACTCATTTTTTTCTATAGCTTTTACATAATTTTGTAATATATTGTTCCGAACTGGAGAGTTTTTAAACAATTTTACTATTTTCCTAATTTTATTTAGAAGTTCAAATTTTTCGACTGTTTCATTTGCTATTTCAGAATCACACTCATTATCATCTTGATTGAAACAATCTTCCTCGATGTCCTCGTCATCTTCTTCGCTTTCAAATATCACTGGATTTTGCTTTATATAAAAAAATTTTAGAACTGCTAAATGAATAGCATGATTATAACAAAGTTGTTACAAAGTTGTACAATATTATTATCAAAACTTAACCCAAATGATTTTAATTTAATATTAACCAAATCTAATGCCTTTTCCGATGGACAGGATCTATCAATCCGTATCAGACCTAAATTATCTGAACCACCATCAGAATAATAAACATTCACATCCATGTAACGCCGATTGCGGAAACTAGTCCATTCATCAATGGATAGTGAACATTTTTTATTTTCACTTTTTAATGTAATAATTTTTTACATTATTAATTAAATTCATAATATCAGAAGGCTGCTTTGGTAATGAAAATCCGTCTTTCTTAATACTATTGCGGATAAATTCACTTCCAGAAATAGTATATATTGAAATCCCATCTTTAGCGGCTAGTTTTGATACAATCTGTTCAATTGTAACAGTTTTAGTTTTTATTGTGTAGTCATGCATTGTTTAAAATTTTTTAGACGTACTGGCGACTTCGACTGGTTTTTGTTTACGTTCCATATTGGGTACATTTACTAAGTGGCGATGTAAACCTGTTGTTGACGAAGTTTTACATTCAAGAACCTTTGCACAAATATCACAAACAGCCTTGTCGGCATTTCGCTGGTAATATGTCCAAACGTCTTCATTATTATACTCGCTCATTTAAATTTATCGTGCATAAATTTAATATAAATTAATTTAGAATTGCATATATTCATTTATCATTTATAAATGATGCTATTTTAACGATAAAGTTGTAAATGTCGATTTAGAAAATGAAGAATGGGTGAAAATATCGACTGTAAAAAAAATACCGACTGAGAAAATGTCGACAAAAAAAATGCCGACTGAGAAAATGTCGACTGATATTTTACTGAAAAAATATTGCCTAAGAAAATGTTGATTGAGTATATTTTCAGTAAAAATTTCCTCAGTCGACATTATGACACTGACACTATTTTAATTTACCAAATAATATTGTTGAATACTTGAATACTTATTGTTTAATACCAAATAATTATTGTTCAGTACAAAATCAAAACATTAAAATAATTTCACAATAAACGTTGCAATTTTAATTTACCAAATAATATTGTTGAATACTTGAATACTTATTGTTGAATACCAAATAATATTGTTCAGTACTTAAAAAAATCAAAACATTAAAATAATTTCACAATAGACGATGGAATTTTAATTTACCAAATAATATTGTTGAATACTTAACAAAATCAAAACATTAGAATAATTTCACAATAAATATAATTAATTTCAAATGTCAATATCGTCAGCTGTTTCTAAACCCAGTAAGTAAATATTTAACTATTTGTAAATATTTAGCTACCCAGCTAAATATTCAGTCATAATGTAGTTTAAATAATCCCGAAAAAACTATCCTAATTTTAAATTATTGTATAAGGAAATTAAAAATTTAAAACAAAATATGAGAACTTATTAGAAGTTTATAATTACTTGTAATTTACAAGTTCTATAACTTATTAGAAGTTTATAATTACTTGTAAAATTTTCAATTTCCTTATACAATAATTAGGATAGTTTTTTTCGGGATTATTTTAACTTACTTCAATAGAGTTACAGATGTTATTTATTTCACTAAAGTCTATAATGTGTAATATTTTAGTATAACTATCAACGATTGGTCTTCCTTCTAGTTTTAGTAATGTAAAGCGTTTTTCCATATATACAGGTGTAATGCTTAAATCATTTGCTTCAACCATTTGCCAGATCATAGTAAACAGTAGTATTTTAGTCTAAAAAGAGTAAACGTTTGGTAGTTATATTTTCGTTTTAATTGTGATTTGTAAAATTTTGTAATAGTAATAGTAACTAGTAACCAGTAACTAACTAGTAACTAGTAACTTTTTTATTAGTATATATATACTTTAATTTTACATTTTTAATTATAATAACTATTAATATAAATTAATTTAACTTGTGGTTTTTTTAATTTCTTCAATACATTTTTTTTAAATATTTTAAAATTAGTTTCTACTTTAATTTCCCTTGGTAATTGATTAAATCTCCTAAAGCCTTTGTATATTAATGAATTTTGGGCGCCAGCTGTTAAGTAATTTTCCAACCTAAAATTAACATCAGCGTTCCTTAGATTATACGGTTGAACGTGCTGGATTAAGTTCATTCTTTGACCTAAATAATTTGGCAGCTTTCCTTTTCTTAAATTAAATATATACATTAGTACATTTAGTTCTATTTTTTTACTTATACTTATCCATTTCAGGCATTCTAGCATTAGTTCTACTGACGTATACCTATTACACTTTAGAATAATTCTCATACCGCGATTTTGGAGTTTTTGCAATCTATCCATATCAGTTTTTGAACATATATATAATATTGTTGAACAATATTCAAAGTGCGGCTTAATTATGGCATTATATATATTAAATGCACATCGTAAAGATACACTGCTTCTAATTCTTCTAAAAAATGCGATCTTTTTACTAATATTTTTGCGAATATAATTAATATGATTCTGAAAGTTAAGCTTTTTGTCAATTATTACTCCTAAATATTTAATTTCTTCAATAGTTTCAATTTTTTCACCATCTATACAAATATTGTCACTTAGACTTCCATTTATAGCCATAGCTTTAGTTTTCATAATATTAATTTTTAATTTATTCATTTTTAACCACTTGCTTAGCATCTTTAAATCCTTTTCTAAATTTATTTTCATTTCGTTAATATCAACCCCATTAATATAAGTTAATGCATCGTCTGCAAATAACATTATTTTAGAGTATTTTAGAACATTTTTGATATCATTAATATATATTAAAAATAATAATGTTCCTAAGACTGATCCTTGAGGTACTCCTAGTTCTATTAAATTACGTTCCGAGGTAACTCCATTTATTTTAGTTCGTTGGTATCTATTACTCAGGTAAGATTCAAACCATTTAAGCTCTTTATTCTCAATACCATACTTTTTTAACTTCAAAATTAATATATTCCTATCAACGGTTTCGAAGGCTCTCTTAAAATCTAAAAATACTGTTATTATTCTTTGCTTATTTTCTATTATTTCTTTCCATTTAATCATTGTCCAATTTAGAGCCGTTTCGCATGAGTGACTTTTACGGAATCCAGATTGTTCTTTTATAATTAACTCATTTTCTTCAACATATTTTTGCAGTTGCATTTGTATAACTTTTTCCAATATTTTTTCTAACGTAGGTAACATATTAATTGGTCTGAATTCTTCACAATTTTTAGTTTTACTTACTTTTTGTATTGGTATTACAAGGGTTTCTTTCCATTTGTCTGGAAATTCACCCAACCTCATTGAGTTATTAATTATTTTAACCAAAATACAGCCTAATTCATTCCAACTATCCAATACCATTTTAATATTTATTATATTATAATCTCTTTTATTATTCATATTTTTACAGATTTCCTTTAATTCATTTTTCGATACTTCTTTAAACTTAAATTTACTATCAACTTGCTCCATCGTATTTTTATAACTTTCGCACGGAATGGATTCATTAATTTCCTTTACACTATCTATAAAATACTTATTAAAATTGTTAGCTATTCTATTACTATCCTTAACCATTGTTGAACCGAATTTAACTTCTCTAATTTCATGTTTTTCTTCTTTTAATACATAATTTTTTATAGCTTTCCATGCTTCTTTTTGATTCTCCGCTTTTTCAATTCTTTTTTCAATAAAGTTATTTTTTGCTTTATTTACTGCAGCTTTATAACTATTTCTTATTATTTTATATCTCTCCCAGTCCTCCTCTACATTACCCAAACACGCCCTCTCATAAATCCAAATTTTATAATTTTTCATTCTTTGTAGTTCATTATTAAACCACCCATTATCTTCTTTAATTTTAATTCTCCTTTTAACTTTAAATTCATTTACTAATTTATTCATCACACCATCTAAATTTCTTACACATAGATTCATATCATTACCATTATTCAGCGCCAAAATATTTCGTTTTCTAAGTTCACTTTTAAACAGCCTTTCATTATACTTAAATGTTTCTATTTCTTTATATATACCACTACATCTATCAATTTTTTTATTCTTGTATTTAAATTCTAATTCTAAAGTTTCATGATCAACTTGAGCTTGCAACTCTTATTAGCGGTTACAATCACATTAATCATATTAGTAACTACATAATCAATAATCGTTTTTGAATATTGTGTAATTCTGGTAAAAAAGTTCACGATTTGTTTAAATCCACTATCTGTTATAGTATCCAATAATTCTTTTTTATAACAATCATTATTAAACCAATTAATATTAAAATCACCAGTTATCAAGATATCTTCATTTAATTCTTCTAATTGCCCTAACCAATCCTTAAACATGCTACAAAATTGTCTTTTCTGTGAATGTTCATTAGGAGATCTGTATACTATTACTATTATTACTCTACATTCTTTTTTATTACATCTTACTGCAAGCCACCAAATATTTAATCCAACTCGAAAATTTTGTACCATAGTATACGACCTTTCTTTTCTTATAAACATAGCTACTCCTCCCGTGCGTGCCGATTCTGAATCTAACCGAATTAAGTTATACTCTTTTAATTCAATTTCTGCCGAATTAATATCCTCCGTTAAATGTGTTTCACTTAACATTATTATTTCAAATTGGTTTTGTGTAACTATAATTTGTAATTCCTTAAAATTATTTAATAAGCCTTGAATATTTAAATAAACACTTTTAAAACTCTTTAATTGCTAGAATTTTATCTTTCCCGCTCTACCTTTAACTTGTGCTGATATACCTTACACTCTTTACTTAAAATTGAGTGGTTTATATCTAATTTCAAGTTTAATCTTTTATTCGATTTTTCACAATTGATACATCTTTCTACTATTTCCTTTTTACATACTCGTGAATCATGATCTCCCAAACATTTGAAACATACCTTTTCCGCGTGACAGTCCTTGGCTTCATGATTAAAGCCACAACAATTATAACATCTTCTCACAGATGTCGCATCATAAACCTTACACCTATCCCAACCAATGTTTATCCTTCCTTTGTGTATCGCCGTTTTATAGTCTTGACTTTCTACTTCCACAATCGCATTATAAATGTCGCCTGTTTTACCCTTTATGACTTTTAGGCACTTCATTCCACTTCCTGTTAAATCCTCATTTTGGCTTTTTATTTTATCTACTATTTCTGTTTCACTTATTTCGTTACTTAACCCATGAATAAACAGTTGTGGCTTACGCAACTGCGGAATTTTAATATTGTATTCTTCCCCTATTTTCTCTTCTAATACCGATTTGATATTCATACTCTGTTCGCTATTTTCGCATTCAATCATCATTACTCCATTATTCTTGCTTCTAATATTTTTAAATCTAATCGTGGATGGGTCAATTTTTTTTTGTATATATTCCTTAGTAGTTTCTATCTTCTGTTTCTTATCTTTTGGTCTAATAAAAACTGGCGGATTATTTTTAGTTTTTAGTACTGAAGCATACGAGACACCTACACTTTCATTTCTAGCTTTATCGCACTTTTCCATTTCATTTACAACCTCATCTATTTTACCCTTTGTGTTTGTTACACCCTTCAAAATATTATCGCTTTGTTCTTTAAAGATTTCTGTTAAGTTATGCATCTTTTGAATTTCTAATGCTTGAGCATTTTTCATAGCTTCTATTCTCTCCGAATACCTTGTCTCAATGGCTTCCAAAAGACACTTAATTTCTTTTTCATTCTTCTTCATAGACTCCTCAAACTCATTTTTATATTCCTTTAAATAATTACTATTCTTATCTACTGCGTCCATCATAGTTTTCAATATCATATCCACATTTTGTATATACGTGATACAATCATCACATATAAACTTAATTCTCTTGCAAGTCTCTACTGTATTGCATTGTGATTGATCCAATCCACAGCAATTCAACGTCGTATGATATACCTTTCCGCAAACTCCTTCACATCTTATTCCAGATTCGCCACGAATTGGTTTTCGACATTGTTTGCATTCCTCCACCATTTGCGCTGCCTTTTTATTTTATTGCTTAATTTTCTTTTAAGCGTATGCAATTTTCTTTTCTTCTTCCTTATTTTCCCACGTTTTATTGCATACAACTGTTCTCCTAAAAGTATGCAATTTTTTTCCCTCTTATTTTCACGATTCCTCTAAAATTTCTCTTCTGGTTTTGTTTTTTTTATTATTTTTAATCCTTTTGTAACTTTTTAATCCTGTATTATTTTAACTTTGTTTTTACATTATTAGATAGGTGGGTTCTTCCACTATTTTTTAATATTTTTATTTAAATTTATACTTATATATTTCCTACTTTTATTCACCTTCAAAAAAACCACTGTTAAATTCACTGTTATTACCCTTAAAATTTGTATTTCTTTTTGTTTTTTTTGTCAATTATGTAGTCATTCATTTTTGTATAATTTGTTAATTTCTTATATTTTGGAGAGCATTTCGCTATATTTCTATTTTTAACAATATTTTCACTTAAATTAGGGTTTTGATGCCTAGCTTTATTAATTTTTTCATTGTGTGTTAATTTTTGAATTTGAATTATATTTGTTAGTTTCTCTATATCGGTTTTGTCTAGATTTTTTGTTAAAAAATCTATGGGTTTTAACTTTGTTGTTGAAGGTATAGTATTGTTATAGTAACTTATTAAAATTGTTATAGTAACTTATATAAATCCAAAACAAGAATTAAATTACTTTGCAATTTTTTAAGCGCTGGCTGAAAAATGGTACAGGTGTTCATAACAAAGCCTAAATAAGCTAATGAGAGGTCGTCGTTGAAAAAATTTTTAAGTACCTGTGATATTGAATTTTGTGATAAAAAGTACGATTTTATCGGTTCAAAATTAGAGATTAGTCTCTCAACAGCTGGAAGAAGGCTAAGCCATCTAGTTGGTACGTGGCGTAATATTTCAGTCCATTCGATTTCTGCTCATTCAAAGAATTGCTTCAATATTGCTGTTCTCTTTGAAGATGAACTGAACTCATTGTAAATTTTTATCATAATTGAATCTATGTCAATTTTGAGTTGATTTGTCGCCTTTTTACAAGTATTATGCAAAATATGGCTGTTACATCCAACCGGTATTATGTTACTATTTATTTTTTTTAGTTCCGTAAAAACACTTTGGTTTTTCCCAAAATTTACTGCCGCATTATCAGCACAAAACGACGAAACATTTTTCATATTCAGGCTATTCTGTTCAATTTTTATTTTGATTGACTCAGCAATATTCCGAGATAATTCATTATCTAAAGCAACCATCGGCAACCTTTTCGACCAATGGGCTGAAATAAATTTTCTGGATAAGAGCATGGGCCACAGGGGTTTAATACTTACTGTTACATTTTCAACTGCTTCAAATAATTTAATTTTAGTTAAAACAATTTTTGAAAAATAAACTTTTTTATTTTTTTTACACAATTTTTTATTGAAATGAAAAACAAAAATAAATAAATCCATTTAACAAAACGAAAACAAAAAAACAAAATAGTGTAATTGTAATTAATGCGAAATTTGGTATTGTTTGAAAGTTTTGAGCAACTGGTTGTAGTCCACCTCAAAGTTGGTTGCCCCTGCTCTTAATATTGCATGCAGGTGTTCATCAGTTATTCTACTGCGATATTTTTTTTTGATATAATTCAACCTTGAAAATGTTTGTTCGCAGATATATGTGCTTGCAAAAATTATTATCATCCCAGCAGAAAATTTTTTTAAAAGCGGCAAAGCAGAGTCTGGTAGATTAGAATAAAATGTTTTCAGCTGCGATGGGTCAAAAGTTGATTTTAAAACATCATTGGATTGTAGGTCGATTAACTCCATTTCCAAGTAATTGGGAACACCTTCAAGTTTAATTGCAAATGGATTTTGAAAAAGGTCAATTTCTTTGGAACGGCTGTGAAAGTCAGAAAACCGTGTCGAAAACTCATTTTCCAAGATTTCGATATAATCGTGAAATTTGCTATTTGATAAGGAAAGATTCGGTTCTTGTTGTAACGTTATTGCACAAAAAGGCAAATTATGTGATTCATTTTTTAAAATATTGTTTTTAAGTAGTTTTAGTTTAATCTGAAAAGCTTTTATATTTGAATATGCTTCATTAATCAAAATTCCTTTTATCTGAAGCTTTCGGTTTAATTCGTTCATTAAAGAAGTCATGCCTATTAAGAATGCTAAATCAAAAAACCATATTGGATCCGATAATTCTAATACTTCTCTTTTGCTTTCAACCATAAATATATGTATAGCTTCTTTCAACTGAAAAAACCTTTTAAGTGCATTTCCTGCACTAAGGCACCTTACTTCGCAATAGTTTCCACGTCGCTGTACTCTTCTTCTATTTCCTGCAAAAATTGTTGAAATTTACGATGATTCAAACCACATCGTTTTATAAAATTTATAACAGATATTATCACATCCATAACAGATTTCCATCTTAAAATTTTCGAACAGAGTGCTTGTTGGTGAATAATACTATGAAATATATAAGGAGCTGGAGCATTTGTTTCTACAACCTTTTTACTAACCAAAGCACAAACTCCGTTAAAACGACCAACCATATTTTTAGCACCATCTGTAGTTTAATTTCATAATTTTCACCTAATTTACTACTTGCTTCAATTTGTAAATTCTCTACTGCTTCATTTGTATCACACCACACAGCTACTGTTCCATCACTATTTTGTTTTATTCCACCTACTTTGAAGTTTACTGGATAAATATTCTTTTTGACATCTGACGTTATTACATTTGACATTTGCTTTTGTTTTGGTTTAATCAAAACTAATGGATTCTTTTTTACAACTTCTGAGTAAGTACTTTTTGTTTTTTTATTATTTTTAATTGCATTTAATTCATTATTTGGTTGCATTTTTTCATTATTTTCGAGCTTTCTTCACAAATTGATACATTTTTAATTTCTTCACATATTCGGTCACTATGTGTTTTTAAATTTTCAATAGTATTACAAACTTTATTCAATTCGCGAACATTCTCATCACATTTTTTTTGTGTAGATTTTAAAACACTTATTCTTTCTATATTTCTTAATTCAATTGATTCTAATAAGTTTTTAATTTCAAATTCATTTTTATTCAAACACCTTTCAAATTCAGTTTTGTATTCTTTCAAATGGCTTAGAGTTTTATTCGAATTTCCTCTCATTGAATGTAATATTTCATCAATATTATGAATGTACATAACACATTCATCACAAATAAATGTCACCATTTCATATGTGTTAATCACATTCACCGCATTCTGATTAATCCCACTGCACTTTGTTGCGCTATGGAAAATTTTGCCACAGACTCCGGCACATCTTACACCTGATTCTCTTCCAATTTCATTTTTACAATGACTACATTCCGCCATTTTAAGGTCTTAAAACGCGGCTTTGCCGCTAAATACGAAAACTTTTTGATTTATTTATCAGCTTTCAGATCGAAACGTCAATATTTATCACCGCTAACAGATCGAAACACGCAGGTTCGTGTGCATACACGCGACGCAATCCGACGCTTATCGCAACAATGTTGGTTAACCGCCGTTTGTATTTTATTTGTGCATTTAAAATGTAATGTTTGTATTTTTTTGTGCCCAGATTTTTTGTAGTGTACAAATAATTACAAAATTAAAAATTATCTGTGCACTTGAAAATTTCAAGTGCACGAATAACTTAAGTCCTTTTTTAATCTTATTTTATTTAGTTTTTTACACTTATTAATAATGTCTTCGGGCAATTTTTAAATATATTATATTGTATTTTCACTTCATTTGGTTTTTAAAATATTTTTTAACTCAAAATCTTAATTGTTTCCCACTTTATTTTCAAATCAAATTTTTGTTTAAAATCACACAACATATCCAATTTTAACCGCCAATTCGTATATGTCTATCTGTCTTCTATATTATCTATTATTTTTTTTTTGTCTGGACAAACAATTTCCATAACTTCTAGCATACATGTTTTGAAAAACTCACAATCGGTAAATGGTTTTCCAGCTTGGGCGATCAAGTATGCTACCCTATATCCAGCACGAACACCTGCTTCATTTTCGTTATTTATTTTCCTAAAAAAATTTTGTTGATTGCTCAAAGATAGTTTTAACTTAGATATTTCACTCGTCCTTAGGTTTCCTAGAAGGCAATCATATTTAATTTTATGTTGTGCATCATAGTGCCGCTGCAAATTATATTCTTTGAAAATAATTGTAGCTTTACAAATTAAACAGTAAGCTTTTTTGTTTAATTCTACGAAAATATAATCATTCGTCCACTTTTCATTAAAAATTATTTTTTCTTCTGCTACCTTTCTCTTCTTACTACCCATTGTAAGTGGGTAAAATATAGCAGCTATAAAAATATTCAAATTATTATATGTGAAAAAAAATTCAAAATAATTAATATTTACTTTTAAATTGAATTAATAATGATACCAGTACAATACAATGAAAACAATTTTTGTTGTCAATTATCACTTGTCAATTTTGTTTTCAAAAAAATTAAAATTTTTGACAACACAGTCAGTTTTTCCAACATAAAATTAAACTTTGTGCCGCCATCTGTCTTTTAATGGCTGCACTAGCACTTTTGGAAAATGAAATTAAACTTTGTGATACCATCTGTTTTTTAATGGATGCACTAGCACCATGATACAAGAAATACTAAGATAACGTCAATATGAGTTTCATTTTTGTCTCGTTCTGCACATGAAGTCATATGAGAACAAATAAAAATTTTATAGAAAAATGTATAGAAAATTAATGTATCGGTATAGATTATCATGGGCATAGATCATATGATAAAATTTCATAATTTTTTTATTACATTATATATAAAAATATAAATATATTATAAAAAAATTTTTTTAATTTTGTTAATTAATATAGTATATTGATTTGTGTACATATATTATTATACGTATTATTATAAGTATTATTATACCCTACACATGATACAAAGAAATTTAAGATTAACTTGAATTTTTCTAGGGTGGGGTGTTTATAAGTCGGTTGATTCGACTTACTGTTATATTTACTTGTTTATTTATTTAATCAGTAACAGTATTTCAAATAGTTATTAGAGCAGTTGAAAATATAATTTTAAATTAAAATGCGAACAGTATAATTTATTTATTTAAGTAACAGTTTTAATTTGTTTACTTTTTCTAAACTTTAACTTCCATTGATTAATCAGCTCCCTGTTTAACTTTCTCATTCGGAAAAACATGCGAGAACGGAAAAAAAAGAGTTTTTACTTTTTCATCGTAGTCCACTTTCTCTGCAAGCATTTTTAAATGTTGTAAATAATTTTCTCTTATGTCCAGTACACTTCCATTTACAACGTTAAATATATTTTCTAATTCATTTAAATGAAACATAATTTCAGATGTTGGTTTGGAAAGTCCACCTTCGCTCAAATGATTAACCAAGTGTATGAATGCTCATTACTTAAAATATTGGGTACTGTTTCCTTTAATTTGTGGCAGATGTATCCCGCTAAGTTTTCCAAACCATCAAATTCTAAGGATTCAAATTGTTCTTTTTCACTGCATTCATTTTTTTTTCTACTGGGCTCAATAGCAATTTTTTTTAGAATTGTCGTTAAGACCATCTTTTGAACGGATGACACCGAAAAAATTTTCTAGCACATCTTGATTCAACCGGTATGTTAATAAGTATTTGAAATTAAACCTTTCCTTTAAATCTTGAAAAAGTAACTTTATTGCATTATTTGATTGAACAATTCCTAAAGTTTTAAACTTATAAAAAAATAGATTTGCCCAGAATAGCAAATGTAACCTTGTTGAAATGGTAACATAACATTTCTTCCGTTTACTCTCATGTTTAACATCATTTCAGTCATGCTATCTAGAATTTGATTTTGAACGTCAATTTTAAGACCATACGCATGAACTCGCTCCCTAGAATCAGCGGCATACATCCGCACATTCATCACATCGAACCAATCGTTTGTCTATAAGAAAAAATGGTTATAGAAAGCGAAAGTCGATGCGACTTAAAAAAAACTATTTTACAGTTTTAAATAAATTATAGCATTCCTCCCAGTTATCATCTTTTAAAATGCCTAAGCTGACTGCCCTGGATAAAGCTTTTGCTAGCGTGTGAGAAAAAAGTTTAGTTGCTAGCTTAACTTTTTGCCGCTCTGCTCCAGAAACTGTTAAGTTATTGCTGGTAATTTTATGCAAAATAGATAGTTCAGAGGAAGACGTACATGACAAAAGTTTTAAAATTATTTCTTTCTTGACGACTTTTTCGTTAATTACAAATCATTGGTCAATGAAATGATTCGGCAACAATTTTATGAGATGTGGAACATCAGCAAAAGTATAAATTTTATTATTTTCATACATAAACCTAAAAGGAAATAAGATATAAATTTATAAACTATAAAGGTTCTCATAAAATTCAAGCCCGTACCACGGTTTATTCATATCAACGTTTAGTTCTTTATACAGGCCTCTGTTACCTCCACCCATATCACAGATGATTGATACAACGGGATAACCACATTCTTTTATTGCATCTAATATCTTAAATAATATTTCCTCTGTCATTTTACAGTCGAACGAATAAAAAATAGGCTGCTTTCATTTGCTCATTAAAGCTGAAAGGCAAACAAATTATATTTAAACTTATAAATTAAACCAGTTATTAAATAATTAATATTCTGCATAATTTGTAATATCACCTCTTAACATCGCAACTTGCACATATTTAACTGGTTTTAAACTTTTTTACTTGGCCTTTTGAAAATATTTTATACAGCTTATCTTCTAAATTATTTTTTTCATAGTCACTTTTCGATAATTCCTCTTTTAAGGAAAGAATTTCTAATTTAAATTTTATTGCACTCTTCTTCAAAATTTCATTTTCGTTCCTTAGCTGTTCACTAGAAATGTTAATTTATTACGGTTAAATTGTTTTAAATAAAACTCGAATTACTTACATCTCTTCCTTTAAAATATTCAGATTTGTGTTATCAGTTTGGAAACAGACGGGCTGACTTAATTGATCACTCACGTCTGAAGCTTCAGTATTATCAGGTAAAGTATTATCAGGTAAAGAAAATTCAAACTCATCGGGCTTTTTCAATAATTCCACGACTATTTCTTTAGAAATTTTAGCTTTTGCTCTTTGTGACCTTTTAGAAATACTGCCATTATTATTTTCATCAATACGACTCGGTATTGCATTTGGTTTTAGACGACGGTAATCACATAATCCTAAAAATTAATTTTATTATTTATATAAAGTATATAAGCTGTTTTTAAACATAATATAGTTTTTACCCATTTGAAATTGTAAATTATTTTCAAAATCTTCATCGGTGAAATGCATGCTGCATATTCTGGCAGTTTTAATATTAAACTTGTCTTTCCTTCCACAAATATTAACCCATTTTTTTATTAAAATTGGACTTTTTGGGAACTGATGATCTTTTTTTCTATTGCAATTATTGCAGTTAATTACTGCACACAACATTTTATTTAATTTAAAATTTTGTCTTTATTCACTTTTTTATTTATTTTTAGCTTTAATTTTAGCTTTATCCTCTTAATTAAATATATTAAATATTTATAAATATATTAAATTTAATATAAATATATTAAATTTTATTTTAGTTTTAACTTTTAACTTTTAACAATAACAATACCAATAACACTTGTTTATATTTTAAAAATAAATAACACTTGTTGCATGTTCTCATGTTACGTCACTATTTTAAAAAGAGAACAAAGTGAAGTTGGTTGATATGCGCATGACGTTATCTTAGTATTTATTGTATCATGCACTAGCACTAGATATCGGAACAGTCAAATTAATAAGAGTCGAGTTTTTTAATTAAAAATTTGAATGTGGCGAACGAATAAAACTAATAGTAAAAATAAAAACAAAATGGGCCGCACGTTGCCGGTGGCTGATCTAAAGCATAAAATGCAAGTAGTACATTTTGTATTCCTTTTTGCTTAGTAAAGTATCTCAGAATAATAGGAAAAGTTTTAATATTTCCTTTGTTTGAGGCATCAGTACAAATAGAAAATGGAACGTTGCCACTTAAATTTTCTAAAATAAATTTTATTGATTCTGGCGCGATTACATTAGAAACGATTTTAGACATTTTTGTCCTACCGCATCTATATTTTTGTGCTATATTTGAATCACCGAACATCGAAGGAAATAATGATCCTGCTCAATCACTAGAAATGTAGCTATGGGAGTGCATAACGGTGTGATATGTGAAAGCAACCTCAGATACGGTAACTTGCTCATCATCTTTATTTGTTTACTGCTAAAGAATTTTGTAAGTTTTGTTGAACTAGATGAAGATTGTATATTCGATTTATGGCCAACAGTTCTCATATGTTTTATTAAATCATTTTCACCGCCATGTCCAATTGAAATTTTTAAATTATTGCAAATTGTGCATGTAATGTGATGTTCTCCAAATTGTCGCAACCACTCATATTTCTTCCATTCCTGATTAAATTTGACCATTTGTTTTACTTTTTTTTCTCTTATTACTGTTTTCTTCACTTTCATATTCTGACATTTTACACTTAAAATTTAAAAAAATACTTATTTAAAAGGAGTACTCACGTCACTGGACAATTTGTGCGTTACTCACATAATGTAGCTACATTAAACTTAATTAAATATTTTACAATTATAATAATTAACTTATATATATAATATATTTACCTAAAATAGTTGCAAACACCGAAATTTATAAAATATCCCAGTTACAAATTTTAAAAACGAACCGTAAGTGTGTTGACCAAAAATATCAATAATTAATAAGAAAAAACTTTTAAATTGTTGCGACCACTTTCATATTAATGTGTTAAGCGACAGCTGCAATTCACAATACTAACATCGACATGACAAGTGAAACGAAATATTTATAAACATTGGGATTGGAATATGTATTCATTTTAGGTAAGTCATTCTCTTATGCTGATTCTATTATTTCAAATTAAAATATCTGAAAATGAAAAAAAAATTTTAAATATGTAATAACTCATTTTTTTTTGTTTTTTTTTTTTTTTTTTTTTTTTTTTTTATCATTATTATTATTATAATTTATTTTTTATTGGTTAAGTGCTAATTTTTCTTGGGATTGAACCTCATCTCGCACTATTTGATATTTGCCTTTTTGATGGCAAATCATGAAAATATCACCTTGTTGATTCAATTTTTCCATTTGCTGTTCTGTTAAAAAATTTATCATGTATTCCGGCATGAAGAAGACGGTGTTCTGGAACTCCAACATTATTCTTTCACCATACACCGTCTTTTTCTTATGAATTTTTGAAATATGATAATATTGTCCTAATATTATCTCTGTTACTTTTAAGGGCTTCTTGAGGATATTGTGCTTGATGACTTTTTCATTAAATCCATCTAAAATATCCTCTACGCTATCTTCAGCCTTTCTTTTATATCCTCTATTAATCTGCCTGCTTTTGTTGTTGTTGTTGTAGTTGTTGTTGTTGTTGCGACCTCTGCTCGTACTTGGTAAAGCATAATCTAATTCACTCGGAGACATCGGTTCCAGAATTATGTCCTCTATAATTTCAACTGGTTGATGATGAGTCCGATGATGCTCCATGTTATTTTTTATTATTTTTAAATTAAACCAAAGATCATATTAACTATAAAGATATCCCACGCCATATATAAAAATGGTTCAGTAAAAATTTGAAGTGGATTTTTAAAAAATCCACAAAGCTCTTTTAACTGAGAGCTTTGCTGAGAGACACTGAGAGTAATTTTAAAGTAAATCATTGTAAATAAGTTAGTATACATATTTCTCTCTCGTTAAATTTTTATGACAGGAAAAAAAAAGAAAGAGTATAGATAATTTCTTTACGTTTGGATGATTGTTCGCGAGGATTTTAAAAAATTATGTTTTTATTTTTTTCGTTTCGTTATGTTACTTGAATTGTATGTAGAAGTAGTTGTGTAATGTGTTGTACATCGTAGTAAGTATTAACTCATTCATTGATTATCTATTAAGTAAGAATGAAAAAATAAACGAATTAAAAACATTTTCTCTCTGTAATAAGTCAGTGTGAGAACTGGATTTTATAAATAAAAATTTGGATTTGATTTTTGAAATTGAATTTGGATTTGATTTTTTATATTGAATATTAATATCTACTATTAGAATACGAAATAGTATGCATTTTGATTAAAAGGAAAGAATTGTTTTTGATTTTCTGTAAAGCAAATTAATTTTTGATCTTTTGAAGAACAACTTTGTATAGGTACCTAAAGATAAAAAAAAAATCTAATATTTTTTATTATTCTTTATTTAGGAAATTTTATTATTTTTATAAAAACAAATTTTTTAATTATCAGTTAGTTTCTTATGTTTTATAATAATTTATCTTAAGATGAATTAATTTTAATTATTTAATATTACATATTTTTAAATTTAAAATGTTGTCATGTTTAATATTTTTTATATACATATCCTATTAATAATATTATTGGTTTAGTAAAATCTGTGTTTTTGATCTTCTCGTAGTTTTATCTTTGAATGTAATCCAAGAACAATGCTTCCGTAACAATATGGTAATCAATAAATTTAAAATCTGTAGCTTATGTGAATAACACGAATCGTTCTCTTCAAACCAAAATTTGTAAGGCGATTCTTTGGTACATTTAATACAATTATCAATAATGAATTTTTTTATATTTTTAACATCCTTATTTTCTATGAAAATTTTTTCAAAAACTTTTATATGAATTTTGCAAACATCAAAAAATTTATCAGACGGTGCATATAAACTACCAAAATCAGATTCATTGCGATAATTTTTTTTGTGAATAAACATTTCTGGAGGATAAGTTATAATTTCACTTGGCTTTACAATTTCATTTTTACATTTCTTACATGTAATTCGTCGTGCAATGTAACCTATAAAATATCTAGTAGATGTTAACTCTATTGGTATATAATCAGAATTAAAAGAATCTATGTTTTCGTCAAAATAGTCTTCATTTACCTTTACAATGTCCTCATATAATGTTGTTTCTGAATTATAATTAATTTCATTATT
Organism: Dolichopus griseipennis; assembly: GCA_963082915.1. Lineage (NCBI taxonomy): Eukaryota > Metazoa > Arthropoda > Insecta > Diptera > Dolichopodidae > Dolichopus > Dolichopus griseipennis. The sequence continues at coordinate 343,716,779 of OY720441.1, forward strand.
AGTAATAGCAATATTTTGTTGAGTATCTTCCAAAATAGAACAAAAATCAACTGGTAACATAACATCATCATCTTCTTGACAATTGGATTTTCTATTGAAATTAAGTTGACTAATTTTTAATGAAAGTAATTTGGCCACTATTATGTTAAACTCGTGAACTGATGGATTTTTGCAATGACCTCCTTTAGCTCTAATATAAGAAAAACAATTTTCCAAAGGATCTTGATTAAAACGACTAGTAAGTATAAATGAAATATTTGGATTTTTGTTTGACATTTCTTGTGTTAAAGATAGGATTCCATTGGTTGTTTGAATTAGTCCATTTATACAAAATATATTATTACCTTTATATTTAATTTCCTTTAAATATACTATTAAATCTTGTAATTTTTCCCAAATGTGATTATTGATTTGTAGTCCACGTTTAAAAGGATTAGGATCCTTTAAAACTTTGCTATTTAGGCAATCGAAGTACGTATCAATCCTTTTTAAAAATTTTGCTGTAGAATTTGCGTCATCACATGTATTTTTTTGAAATTGTTTATTTTCGCTTGCAGATGAAATAGCAGCTGCAACACTATGACTTAATGTTTGTACTGCCAAGCTTACACGCATTTTTTCAAAATTTGTTGGCTCAATATGCGATGTGGTTAATTTAGTCATTTTTGTAACTTTTCCATATTCCAACTCAAAAATTTCTCTGATAACATCAAATTTTACTATTCCATCAGGTGTTTCAAAGTTAGCTTTTAACAATGCATTTCGTATAGATTTAATCAAATGAGGAACATCATACAATAAATAAATTTTTTTTTCATTATGGTGGAAGTATGGTTTATCAATTGATGCCTTGAAAACCGAATTAAAACACTTTCGGTTGTTGGGACCTTGATCACAAGTTATAGCTCTCACGTTGAACCCTATTTTAGATATTATATCTAGGTTTGCTTTTATTATTGTTGACAAATCTTCACCTTTTATAGAGCTTGTTACAAAATAATTTAAAATAAATTTCCAGTTTTTTAGTAATCCTCTCAACATAAAAACACATATTTGACTTCCTACTTGATTTGATCGCTTATATCCCAAGTCAACAACTCCATCTACGACATCTGCAGAAATATTGTAAGTTAAATTCTTTCTTATGGATACTTCATCAAAAATTAAAACACATTCTTTTTCATTATCGTTCATGCCTTTCATAGCATCTTCCAGAGCCTTATAAATACATACATTATTTCCTGGTTGGAGATTTTTAATATCATTCCATCTGTATAAAGATGAAGTACTAGGCAAATTTAATTTTAATGTGTCACGTAAAAATAAATATGTTGATGTAGATCTGTAAATAAAGATAAATACGTAAATTAGACTAATTAATATACATATTTATGTATAATATATAACATATTATAAGTTTAATAACTATACACACCTGTAATATATCCTTTGGGAAAATAGTTTTTCATCTTCTTTCCAAGAAGTACTTTTGCATCTTTTTTTTGTTAGTAACATTTTGGAAAGAATTTTTTCATTTTCTGTTACATGCTGCAGTTTTTCGATTTCTACTTCCATTGATTTAAGATCTCGTCGGCTGAGTGCTCTTTTGCCCCATACGCCACGAAGGTCAAACTGAGAAAATTGAAAAAGAAAGTTTGGAATAATATAGAAAAAAATCTACATTAACGATTTTGCTCAAAATTTGCAGGTAGTATGTTTGTACAATTCTGTAACTGTATACAAAATTTCAAAAGTTTTTCCTCAACGGTTCGCCCCAAAATACACTTTTTATGAAACAACTCCCAGTTGCCATTTTGACCCACTTCATACAAGGTATTTATTATTCAATAGAGTATATGCACGTGGAGCAAAAATTTTTCAAATGGGGCAAAAGAGCACGCATTATGTAGTAAGTAAATTTTTACTTTTTAATATTGTAGAGGAAGCAAAAAAGGAAAACTATGCTTTCGTTAACGATGGTCAGTAACAAATTCATCATGGTTTATAATTTTAAAATATAATATATTTGCCAATATTAATTACAAAACTCCAAATTTAAAATTTTTTCGTTTTTTTATTTATCTTAATATTATTTTAAACTCAAACAAAAATTAATTAAAAGTAAAAAACAAAAAAAAATAAATAGCCTTCTTCTAGCTTTAATGTTTTAAATTTATGAAATTGTTTGAAATTTTAAATTTCAAAAATTATTAATTAAAAAATAGTTTCAACAATATTATAATTATAAAAATTTCAACAATATTATAGCTATAAAAATATAATAAACATGGATTTTAAATCTTAATATTTTATTACATTATATTTTCAAGCACTTTAAGTTTCACATTTTGTACTTTCATAATAATATCTACACGTAAAAAAACAAAAATTTATTAAACTAAAATCAGCCTTCTTCTAGATCCTTTATTAAATTGAGTATGAAATCCATAACTTTAAATTTTAAATTTCCTTTCAAAATTATATTAATTTAATATTTTTGCTAAACACTACTAATTTTTATTAAAACTAAAAACAAAAATAAACAGCCTTCAGTTTCAAATAATATTATTCTTAAATTAAGCATTAAATCCATAATTTCAATTTTTAAGTTTCTTTAAATTAAAATTAAATTTAAATTAAGAGTTTGCTAATAATAAAGTTTCGTTATATTAATATTTGAATGACTTGATAATATTATCACGAAATGTTATTATGATTAAATAATATGTTTTCATTAATTGTTTTGTATGATTAAATAATAATATAAATAAAAAATGTTGCGAGAAGTAGATGAAATAAATAAAAATTCATATTAGCATTTAAACTATAAAAAAATGTTTTTATGAACGAGTTTTTCTAATTCACTGTTAAATATAATTATTTAATTAAATAAATCAAATTATATAAATTTTTAATTTAAATTAAAATTAATTGTAGTGGGCTTTTTAAATTAAATTAAAATTTAATAATTATTTTTATACGAATTCAATATAAAACGTCATACTTTAAAGAAATACGTTTGAAATGACGTTGAAATAGTTCCAAAATTGGTCTGCAGTTTTAATTTAAATTTAATATTGCTGTAAAATACTGTTGATCTATCTGTGGTAAATATGGGATCAAAGATTTCAAATCATTTTTTTTTTCTCCAGAAATAATAGATTTTTGAGACAAAACTGGAGGAGGTTTTCTCAAAATGTTAATTAATGTTGTAGGTAAATTTGATTTTGATTTTAAATTTACTGTTTTAAAATTTATTTCAGAAAAAGAATTTTTAAATTGGATTGAAAAAGGATTACTCTTTTCATATTTAATGCATTTTACTTTTGTAAATGGAAGATGAATGAAATTTAATTTAGATGAAATGGAGGATAATGACAAGAAATCTGATTCTTGCATTTGAAAAATTCTCAATTTAGTTTTAGATGTATTTACGTTTTTCAGTAATTTTAACAAATGTAGAGGGCTATGTATATCGAGTTTTTTTAAATACCTGTCTATTACAGAGTGAACTGCATCCACTTCTTGAATATTTGAATGACCAGGCTCGGAGTATTTTTGAACTACTTCAACAACACTAGACGACTTTTCTAAAAAGTATTTTATTCCAGCACTATTTATTTTATTTTTATTTTGTGGGACACAACTGTCGCTCCATAAAATTATTTTTTTTAGATTCGGATTGTCCTTCGAAATGTTATTTAATAGCTTTAATAAAGCACTAGCAATATCGTTGCCACTTCTACCACTGTGTCCTTCATGCCATATTGCACAATATGTGATTTTTTCTTTTTGCGGAATTATTGCCGTAGCAGTTAAATTAAATACATTCAATTTGCGCTTATAAAAAAATATTGAAGAATTTCCTTTAGGTAAACTGAACACATTCTGGAGGTCATAGCATACTATACACTGATTCGCATCGATATTTGAACGATCCAAATCTCGTTCTGCTTTCGACATATTTTTTTCCATGGTATGATTCTTATAATTATCACGGTCTTTTTCAGTTGGAGTTCGGTTATTTTTGAACAGGAAGCATTTATTGCACAAGTCTTTTTTTGGTTGTAAAAATGCCATATTGAACTCATAATTAAATATTTTGCGATACATATGTATTTTCAGCGGTTCTGATGTTTTTTCAACGTAATAATTGTACATTTTAGTTAAATTTAACTCAGGTGGTAAATATTTTTTGTCAGATGATGATCGGCAGTAATGTGAATCTATTACTGGAAACGACTTAATGTGGTCGCGAATTTCTTCTAACTTTTCGACTGGAGTACTTTTTTTAACAAATTTCCCCTTTTTCCGAGTAGTAGGAGTTCCTATTGGATCACGTAGTTTATTAAAACAATAATACACTCTTTTCTTATCAATTGACAAAGTATTAAGAAAAAACTCTCGACAAACTCTACGAATTTCACCGTCAACTTCAAAATAAAATTTAAAAGAAAATTTTTTTATCTCTAACGAAGTTCGACTGCGTTTTATCAGCTCTCTTTTCACGAATTTCAAATAAAATTGATTTTTTCCTTCATCTGACAGAGACCAAAAACTATTAAAAATAGAAAGATGATTATTTTCACTGAAATACTTTGAACATAAATAAAAGCAAGTATCTTTGCAGCCTGGTTTCATTTTTTTCGGTGATTTTACATTTCCTCCACGATCAGTGTATTGTTTACCACTTTCACGTAATTTTTTTATAGTAGATCTATGCCATAATTCAGGGCGTTTTTGTCTCTTTCGTGTTCTAGTTGGTGTATTATTTCCTAAGTACATAAATTATAAATTAATTTTTATTTTTTTTAATTACATATTAAAAATTTAACCTGATGAAGGAACAAAATCTGATGGCATATCTCTTAGCGCTGAAGAAACGGATGGTAAATTTCGAGAAATAGTAGCTAATATAGGAAATTATTATATAAAATTTGATTACAGAAAAAATTCATAACAATTTACATTCAATATCGGAAACAACCTGCTCTTGTATAACATTTCTATCTGGTACATAATTTGGATCGCGCATTTCGTCACCAGCTTAAAAGTTCATGAAAATGGAATAAATATAATATATTATTTTTTAATAAATATAATTTATATTTACATGAAAAATCATCCATAGTGGTATAACTTAGATCACATTTTTCGACGGGAAATATATCTTTTTCCATTCTAAAAAATTATAGTTTTTAAACAAAAAATAAAGATACAAACCATAATTAGCTTACTCTAAAATATCCTCCGAAACAAATGGGACAGGTGAAGAATTTTCACTGGAGCTCAATTCAGACATTACATCAGTCATGCTAAAAAAAATACATTTCGTTAGGTATTACAAAAAATATGAAAAAAAATAAAATAGATTTACTTACTCAAAATATATACGATTTTTAAATTGAACTCTTATGCACATGCGCGCACATCTATTATCTCCGAAATTGAAAAAAATACTAACCGTGAACGATAAAGGAAATATATTTTGAACTTCATTTCTTATTTTCTAAGTTCAAGAATTGCGTTTTTTAATAGAAATTGCTTAATGATTAGCACACATTTTCCAAGCGCAATATTAAACATACTATAGATAACCATTTAATTTGGTTTATCTGTTCATTCATGCGTAAACTTGCATTATAGTTTTTTTATTTTTTCTTTGTTTCAATGTTTACATACTTATTTTATTTTTTTTATGGTTTGCTGTATTGCTATAAAAAGCATTCTTAAACTTTGTTGATTTTTAAACGATAAGAAATAAAATATCTTTAAATAAACAATGATTATAGTTTGTTTTTTTTAGACAGATAGACTTCGATCTTATGTTTGTATTTCACAAAAAAAACTTTTTTTTTTCAACTTAAATTGTACTTTCAGATATGCACTTCTTTTTGTTTTGTATTATGATAATGACGTCAATAATAAGAAAACAAAAAAATTTTTTTTAAAACAAAACTAAATAAAAAATATAAAGTAACTTCAAAACAATAATTAAACTTTACAGCAAAATAATTCTTCCATTTTTTTATTATTTTTATGTAATTTTTTTTTAAATAAATATAAAATTTGTATATAATTGCTATAATTTACTATTCCCATGGGGCAAAAATAATTTATGAAAAGTAAATTCTATTTTGATCCATAGATTCGGTACATGCACATGGGTCAAATAAGAAATTACAAAAAAAAAATTTTTTTTTCATATAAAATTTGACCCATAAGCAAAATTTTGGCGTTTGGGTCAAAAGAGCATTAACAATCTGGAAAAGTGCGGCGTATGTATCAAATTGGCAACTCTGTATATCAGTAACTAAAAGAGCTATCAGAAAACCGATTACACCAATCGAAAGATCTAGTGCCAAAACCTATATATCTAATCTTAGGTCAAAAAATCAAAAAGTGGCGTATGGGGCAAAAGAGCACACAGCCAACGACTACCTCCTCGTTAGATTTTGTTCTAAGTATTTTTTTTTTTAATTTTTTTACTTCGTCTTTTAAATTCTTTATTTGAATTTTATTTTTCTTACATTTCTTAGACAAATTAATAATTTTTTTTTGATAAAATGTTGAATTTTTTATAGTTTTTTTGCAATGTTTGCAAAATGATGTTGGAGATTCAGAAGCACAATCATACTCAGAGCGTTTTCTTTTTCGAACTGGTGATCTGAAGTTATCCATATCTTCATTTTCTGGATCATTATTTGGTGTATTTATTCTGTTTGCAGTATTATCCAAAAATAAATTTGGAATTGCACCATTTTTTAATTTTCTTACCCCTATTAAATCAGGTGAAAAATGTTTTTCACATAAAAATAATAAGGGAGAATCTGCAACAAACTCTTCACTAAATTTGCATGTTTGCACCCACAAACTAAATAGAGGGGAATCATAAGCTGGAAATTTAAACAATTTTAAGCTTGCAATATCCCTTTTAGATTTTCGGCAATGGGGCAAACTGCATTTATTCCCGGCTTTTAGAGATCTTTTACTCATTTTAGTATTTTTTTTTAATTTTTATATTATGTTCTTCACAAGTTTATAATTGTTTTTCTTTTATTAATTGTCGTATCAACTAAGTAAATTCACTATTCACTAAACACAAATTTATTTTCACTATATATTTTTATTACTTTATATATTTTATGTCACTATATAACAAATATTTATAATTAATATAACTTTTATTTATTTCCACAAATACTTATTTATATATAATATATCACAAATATTTATAATCAATATCACTTTTTACTTAAATTTAAGGATTTAATGCAAGGACTTTATATATAATTAGTTTTAAACCGCTTTTGAAAGATTGTATAATGACAATGATTTATCTTTTTTAATGTTTCAAGTTTAAATACTATTTTTAAAAATAATTTTTTACAAATATAATTATCAAATCTTAAATTAAACTTGATTGATATTTATTACATTATAATAAATAAATTTTTTAATTTTTATTATGTTTTTTATTTGAAATATTACATAACGTTTTTTGACGGCTTATAATAGAAACAGGTAGTGTGCATTTTCCTGTTCTTGTTTTTCTTAATATCAATAGATTTTTTTTAAATTTTGTTGGATTCCTAAAATTAATAGCTGCCCACAATTAATGGTTTCTCACAATTCTTGATCAATAGCCTAATAAAAGAAGTAATACCAAAACGTAATTAAGCCAGGATACGCTGCGTGAATGAAACGCCAAAGGAAGAAAGAGGTATATTTAATAATATCTTGGAAATTCGAGTCCAAGAATATTTAAACATTTGATTAATATTAAGGAAAGAATAATTACAAACTACCTACCTACCTGTTTTTTATTTTAAATTAAAAATAATAAAATTAAAAAATTTTAAACAATAAAGTTCTTATAATGTACCTAATAAATATTCAAATAAATTCAATTTATGATTAGGTAATTAATTAATATTAAAAAATTTCTAAATTATTATAGTAGGTATCAAAAAATTATGGCTATATCATATTAAAAAATTATATAAGTAGGTACCTAACGAAAATATGTTGAAAATCATTTTTTCCTGGAGACTTATTTTTCAAAATCAAATTTCAAAAGAACAATATTTAAGTTGATCAACATATCTATCTAGGTAAATGCGATAAAAAAATATCGTCACTTTTTTGTTAATGAATTTATTTTCTTATTTTTATTTATCATTCATTCAAAATTCTTACGCAGTATTAAAACAATTTATATACCTATTCAAATTTCAAACAAATTTCAAACTTTCTGAGATTGCATTCTTATCTTGTTTAGATTTATATGGATGTGTGTGAACTTTTGATTTATGTTATATGTATCATTAGTAAGAACATAATATTGTTATTGTAATTTGTATTATTTTATGTATACACATGCATACTATTTTACTAAAAGTACTTATAAAGTAAGAAAAGAACTATACCTACTAAAATAGTGAAGTGAAAAGAAAACTGAGAAAAAAAACATCAATAAAAGCTCTCTCCAAAAATGATCTCGCTTTTATTATAGCTTTCATTTTTTTTTTGTTATGAAAAATAAAATTGATAAACTTTCAAATTTCATGATTTTTTTTTTGTTCTACGTGGGACATCTTTATAATTAATATGATCTTTGGTTTTAGGGTACCGTATAACAGGGATACTTTGACCAATTTTAAAATTTGTTTTTAAATAACTTTTTTGTTTTAAAACTTTCGAGCAATATTAAATTCAGAAAATAGGGGCTGTGGTAATATTAATTTAATTACAAAGTATCAAAATGATATCATGTCAAATAAAGCTTCGACGGGCGTTTTACTTACCTAGTCAAAGTTAACCTTCAGTTGGGATACTTTGACCAGTTCATATTTAATCCTTAAAAAATAGTAAAATATGGGAAAATGGTCAATGAAACCTAATTATTTTGTAACAATATATATAAACAAAATATTTGAAATTTAAAAACTAACTTTTCCTTAATATTTTTCGAAGTCACTGAAGAACAACAAAAGTATTTTATGTGAATTTTATTTTTTTTATTATTTTATTTTTTGATTATTTTATTTTTAGAAGTATAATATTAATTGTAACTTAAAATTAGGTAACTTAGAAACATAAAATTAAATTAAAAGTTAATTAGTTCATTTTATAAAAACAAAACAAAAATTTAACAAACTTAATAAATGAAAGAAACAAAAGAAAAAATAAATGTTTTATAAAACTAGAACAAAAAATTGAAGAAATATTATGGATGAAAAGAATATTTGATTAAGAAAAAGGATTAAATTCAAAACTTCTACGGCTTTGCATTTGCCAACTGTAGCAATTCTTCATCAGAAAGATTCCAATCGCAATCGTTGGATGAATTAGCGAATGGTATATTCGTAGAAGACATAGACGTCTCTTCATCTGTGGAAGACATTAGAAGAACTTTTTTGTTTTTTTTTCTTTGTTTTCGGCTTTTTAGTTTTTGGTTTTTTTATTCCTGAAGTTGATGGAATAGGCTAAAAAAGAGCTTCATCAAGAATTTGACTTTCATTAGGAATTTCAACAAAATTTCATCAAGAGCTGGATGAAGGGCCTCGATGGTTATACCTTTCCCTGGTGAAACTTTAACCTTTCTTCTTTTCCGATTTGATTTTTCTGGTGTTTCATTATGGCTTTTACTCAACATTTCAATAACAGCCTCAGAAACAAAACTAGCTGCTACTTCCGAATTTTGTTGTGCTAGAGGTAGTCGGTAGTCGGATCAAAAGGATATATCCCACACTTTTTAAAGCCGCTAATTATATTTTGGGATATATCATTCTCATCTACTAATTTATTATGAAGTATCTTCAATAAACTAGGAAATACTTCCTTCGACAAAGTTTGTGAACTTTTTTTTTGATTGGTTTTCCAATTGTCTAATATTCTCCTCCAATTTCTTTTGAAAGGTGCAAAAAAAGCGACGTCCAATGGTTGAGCAATATGAGTCGAATTTGGTGGAATGCACACAAATTTGACGTTGTTAGATTGCGCCAATTCAATTACTCTTGGTGAGAAATGACTTGATAAATTATCACCAAGTAAAACTATTTTTCCTCCCAATTTCTTTGTTTCGATTAAAAATAAATTTTCGAACCAATCCGTAAAACACATTGAATCAAACCATCCAGACAAACTTCGGTTATAACGAGTTTTACGAGGCCCATTTTCCATCCATGTCTGCCAGAGGTGCGATGATTTGTATACAACATAGGGCGGTAGTATTATTCCGGCGGCAGATCCACAATACATGACAGATATTGCAGCCTTCGAATAATGTTGAACACGCTCTGCATATTTTACTCCGCGTTTAAATATACATTTTTTCACGCCTGGATCATCCGATAAATTGGTCTCATCATAATTAAAAATTCTTTCTGGTGGAACATTTAAAATATCTCCAGAGTTTAATGTTTCACACAGAGTATTTTTAAGATGATTAAAATATTTCGTCATATCTTCTGGTGTTACCGCTGCTTTTGTTCTTATTAAATTTTGGCACATTCTGTTTGATAAGTTCTGTTTATGACGCTGCAAAAATCTCCACACCCATTCCACACTAGGCAAGTTGTTTTTAAATTCTTTAATGCGTTTGCCGGATTTGTCGAGATACATCTTTGCAAGTTGTCGAAGGTCCACAGTTGTAAAAGGAAAGCCCCATTTTGCAACTTCAGTAATATGTTGAACAAATAACATTTCTTCATTTTCACTGAATATAACAGCCCGTCCAGGCTTTTTTGTATGTTTACCTTTTAATTTATTCATTAATGTCCCTTTTGCAATTTTATATTTTATCGCTGCCTTTGTTATAGATAAACGACCTTAATAAAATTAATTTAAAATAATATTTATACCTTATCTATGTATGTACAAAACAAACCTTCATTTACGTCATTTATAGCTAAAGCCAGATCAGTTTCAGAGTACCCATTTATTTTCATTTTTTATTACTATTTTTTTTTGTATACTCGTATAATATGAATAAAATTTAATTTTTAAATTTATTGTGTTTTAATTAAATATCGTTCTTGCAATATTATCTCTAATATTTTGCACTTCTTCATCTGGTTCAACATAATTTTCTTCTTCTGAATCAGAATTCATTTCGCTGTCTAAATCTTCTCCATTAATAATATTGTATTTATGTTGTGGACACAACAGGCATTAATAATTTGAGCTACTTTTGCGGGTTGGTAATATAATGTGTTTAATAAACACCTAAAACGAGATTTCAAATTTCCTATAGTTCTTTCAACTATATTTCTAGCCTTAGCGTGTTTTTTATTGAACGCTTCTTGAAAAGTTCCTGAATTAACACATTTATATGGAGTAATTAATAACGAAGTTTTCAAGAGGGTATCCGGAATCTCCTAATAACCAGGAACCGCGCTCTCCATTTTGAAATTGTTGTGAAAAAAAATTTCTAGCACTACTGACATGCCAAATAATAGCATCGTGGCTTGAAACTGGATGGGTTGCATCAAGTGTTCTAATTTGCATTTTGTGATCACATATCTAAAATAAATCAAACTATTTAAGTCTGTGAAATTCATTAAAATTTAATAGCGACTTACAATTAGTGAGTTAATACTAAAATAATCCTTTCTGTTATAATAAAGTTCACTTTCAACATGAGGTTTTGCCAGTTTTATATGCGTCCCATCTACGCATCCTATTACTCCAGGTATACTAAACTTGTCAAAAAACCATCGTTTCGATTCTTGTTTCTCTTCTTCGGTCATTGACAATTTAATCCATTTTTTGCATAGTTCTTTTTCTAAAATAGTTACCATCTTGGTTAGTATTTTGCTAATTGTAGATCTTCCTAGGCCGATATCAAAATCTTTTCCAATTGATCTTTGGTAAGATCCTTCTGCCAGAAATCTCAATGTAGCAGAAAGTTGATGAGTTGCCGGAATAGAAGAATTCGGAATAGATGTTTTTATTTCATTTAAAATGTATAAAAACGCTTCTTTGTTAACTCTAAAACTTTGCAAAAAACTAAAAAATTCATTAATTTTCATTTATTTCTAAACATATTTATTAATCCGTCTGCACAAAATAATTAACTTACATAGATTCTGGAAGATCTAAAACATTTGCTTTTTCCCTTAAAATTTTTCTTCTGATTTTTTCTTCATTTTTTTTTTTTTCCTATTTTCTTCTTCTAATAATAAAATAATTGGATCCATATTTCTTTCTTTTCAAAATAATTTTCAAATATGTAATTCACTTTTTAAAACACAAAATTTTCAAAATTTATTTTAAAATATGAAGTTTCTTCAAATAATTTTCAAAATTTCGAAATTGAGAATAAATTTTTCGAATACGGGAGAATGCTGGAACACCAATTTTCAATTCCAGAGAATGTTAATTCACATTCACATTTACATTCTCATGAATGCTGGAACATGGGCGATTAATTATTTTTATATGCATATTTATCATTACTTTTTGCTAAATTGATCAGCTTATTACTACATTTAATATTCTCATAAAATTCTAGACAAGTGTCTTTTTGATTGAAATATATAATTAATTCACTTTTAATTAACTTAGTTATGCTCTTTCCTCTTTCTTCACTCCATTTTGCATTCATTACAGAAAAAAACTCTTTCTGTAAATGCACTACTGGCAGGGATACTGAATAAATAAGAAATTATTTTAATAATGTTGCATACATCCGGAAAATAATTAAATATTTTCATATATTCTTCGTTGATGTTTGATAGCTCGTCAAGCTTTAATATATGTATATTTTTTTTTCTATTAAACATACTTCTTCAAAAACCATATCCATATTAAGATCACTTATTATTAATTTTAAATTGAGCTCGTCAACAACTGACAAATAGTACATTGTGCTTTTGTTGAAGTCGAATTTTCCACTTTTCTTAACCAGGTATATTCCTTCAACCAATTATTATTAAAAACACAAAGCCTTTTAGGCGCACTGTCCAAATTCTTTTTTCTATATCCCAATCCTCAATAATCTGTAATTTTCACCCTTTCAGGCCCAAATTTTTTCTATTAGCAAAACAATTAAAATTTTTATTAAGTTTTGGTATAATTATGTCACTAATTTGAAAAAAAAAAAAAAAAAAAAAAGATTTAGGAAATTATTAGTTTATGATGTGTCTTAAAGCATTTTTTATATTATATATTTTTATATAATATATGTCTTTAGGTGTTAATATATCTCCCTTAAAAAGGCAATGTATCTTAAGTCATAAATCAGAGTTTTACAGGAGAATCATTTTTCTTCAAAAATTCAATTTGGAAAAAAGTTCTTTACTTTTAACAAAATATTATCAGTGTAATTTTATGTATATACCCTAACACTATTTAAAAGTTTATGGATTTTGTTAATATCGTTATTAGTTAAAGAGAAAAACTGGGAAATTCAACTTAAGATACTTTGCCTTTTTACCGTTTTTGTATACTGGAAACAAGCTAAAAAAAGGAAAATTATCTTAAGTGACTTAAGATACTTTATAATAAATTTTAAGTGATTCTGTTCAAATCTTAAGTTGACATAAGATATATTGTACCTGCAAATTTTGAAAATATTCAAACTTAAGATACTTTACTTTTAGCAAGCGATTAATTACATAAAACTTTATTTTTAATTTTCCATATTATTTATTAAATTACACTTTTACATATAAATAAAATATTTCAAAATAATAAAATTAAAAAACAAGCAAAACAAATTAAACACAATTTCATTTTCTTAAAGAGTTTTAAATATTTAGTTTGAATTTTCTTAGTATTTCATTGAATGTTAATTTAAAAAAAAAAATATATAGGAAATATAAAAAATAAAAGTAATATTTTTTCTTAAGTCACAAAAACACTTAAAAAATCATACAAAAATTTATTAGAATCTTATTTTAAACTTAATTTTCTTCGTCAGATGATTCTATAAAATCTGGATGTATATTCGATTGATCTTCGGTCACCAGATTTTTATAGAAGTCATGGTAAATTGGGTCAATCAAATCAATCATGGACAAAATATCTTTCTTTTTCTCCTTAGAAATCGGAATTGGATTTGTGTAACACGGTTTTAAATCTGTTTTATTAATTGAAAGAACTCCACGTTTTCTTAAGTTTAATATCTGAAAGGGCTCTTCTTCACTTAATGTATTTTTGTATTTAATTTGGTTTAAATTCTTTTCATATCTAATCCATTTCACAGAATTCCAAATAAATTTTTTGCCAGTTTCAGCAGTTTTGCGCCATGAAAGCTTATCTTTGGAGAATGATGAAAAATCAAGAAACATTTCTTGTTTCATTTCTTCTACCTCGAAATTTACTCTAGAACCGGCAGTTCTTATAAAGAAATACCAGTCGCGTGGGTGATGTAAAGGTATTTGCGTTTTCTTCTTCTTTCGTTCAATAATTGAATGGGCCACATCACATTCCATATGTGTGTGACCCGGAGTGAGGAACTTATGATCAACTATTTCGACATTGGAATTTTCTCGCATAAAAACAAAAAACATAGTTGCCACAAAAGCATTTTTATTTTGTCCTGTACAGGAATCGCTATATAATATAATTTGCTTGATATTAGCTGGCAGTGATTGCAAATATTTCCACAAACATGATGCGATTTCGTTCCCACCGCGCTTAGCAATAGTTTCATCCCACATATAACATACCGGTATTTTTGTTTGACAATCGTATACCGTCAAATTGAACGTCCATAATTGTCTCTTATAAAAAGCAATGGAAGTCTCTAAACAGGGTGTAGGCAAACACTTCTCCAGATCAAAAGTGACTACCTTAATAGTTTCGTTGTTCTTGGCTAAATTTTTATCAAAATCTTTTGCTTTATAGCCCAGGCTTGCTTGAAAATGATGCTCTTCTTGCTCACTTTTGTATTTTACTTTTTCAACCTCATTTGCAAAGTCAATTTTAATTTTGAGTACTTCGCATTTATTACATCTGTCTTTTTTGGGTTTTTTAAATTTTATTCCCATGGTATGAAATACCTGACAGTATTTTGTGTATGAAACTGGTGATGTACGATTTTCCATATAAAGTTGATACATCTTCTGTAGCGTCAAATCACAATGAAAAAACTTCTGTGAAGATTGCTCACGAGTATAATGACTCTCGTAAGCAGGAAAGCTGTTAATGTGCCGCTGAATTTCTTCTATATGTTCTTCTGTTATTTTGTTAGTTGGCATATTGAGTCCTCGTTCATCTCTAATTGTTCCCGAACTTGAAGTTAGTTTTTTGCTTGTCACAGTTTTAATTATTTGTTCCGTTTCATTTAAAGTTGCTAAAAAACAATTTCGGCAAACTTGAATTTTTTCGGCACGTATCTCAAAAAAGTATTTATTTGTGTGAGTTCTATTTCTTCTATTTACTATTTCCTTTCTAATTCTTTCTACTTGTTTTTGGTGAACTTCAATATTGCTATTTATAAATTGAAGACGGGAGTTATGACTACCAAGTGCCCAATACTTCTCAAATATTTCTTTTTGATTTTCCGGAGTAATTTTGTTCATACATTTTCTTCGGCACATGCCCAGCAATTTCATTTTTTTCTCTTTTACAAAATTTCCTGTATCTGTAATGTAAGCTTTCCCTGAATTTCTTTTTTGACTTTTTGATTTTCTTGATTCTTTTTTTTCCGTAACACCTCGCGAGGTTGTTGCCTCATTTTCCATGTTCTCGTTTTCAAAGCTCTGCATGTTTTCTTCAATTTGTTTTCCCATTTCTTGTATTTCCTCATATTCTATTTCTTCTTCTTTTTCTGATTCAGACAATATTTCAAAATCGGGATCTTTATAAATATCATCAAAATCCTCGTCCAATAAGGATAGTAATTCTGGTGCAATGCTTTTTTTTAACCCCGAATCTTCAGAGTTCTCTGCAAAATTCGTTGGCGAATTTTCTGAATTTTGCACTTGTAAAATTTTTTTACTCCTCACCATACTAATCATTTTGGCAGCTCTGGTACACGATTGGGTAATATCTGAAATATAAGTTGAATCATTTAAAATGTTAAGTAAAGAATAATATGACACTTTTTACCTTTATATTCGCGCGGCATGTTTTCTTTATTAAGTCTTAAACCTTTAATACACTTTTTTACTTTATATTCTTAAACCTATTGCAATAATAGCTAAATTAAAAAAAAACGCAATAATAATTTTAAATATTAACTCTGTTTTACCATTGATTAAGAATTATAATATAATAGATTTCACGGTAAAAGTTTGTATGAGATTTTTTTTAGTTCTTTTTTTTAAATTTTGCTCTAAACTCTGTAATATTGTGAATGTGTTTATTAGTTCTCTTATATTTCTATTCACACAATCAAACATAATTCTAATTTATACCATTCACTCTCAATAAATACTTTTACAAAATTTTTCATTCATACACTTTCTTTATTTCCATTCTTTTATGTAGCCCATACACGATGGACAAGGTTTTCAACTTGGTACGCGGACATGTTTACAAACCATATTTTACCATATCAAAATTTTTTGAATTTCATCCAACCAACTTTTTAACCTTCAAAATGGTCTTTCAACTTGCCCATACACGATTCAACTTAGCAAGTACGCGTACCAAGTTTGAAAACCTACTCCATCGTGTGTGGGCTACAATTATAAATTTTACTATTTTAATAAAACAAGATCATTGATCGCTCACTTACATAAAATTTTTTTTTAATATTTTATGAACATGCAAATACATATCAAAAAATTTTCAAACATTTTAATCATAATTCATATTTGAGTGGAATAAAATATTGGGGGGTACGAAATAAGTTCGATTGAAATAACTTCGACAACTTAAAAGTGCAATAAGTTCGATAAAACTTGATATTTTTTATCGTTATCGTTAAAATAATTAAAATTAAAAAATGAAATAAGTTCGTTAAAATTTGATATTTTTTATCGAACTTATTTCATTTTTTAATTTTAATAATTTTGTCGAATAATTTTGTTTTATTTCATAATGCAATAAGTTTGACAAATTAAAAATGAAATATAAGTTCGTAATACAAATTAAAAATGAAATAAGTAAATAATTTATATAAAAAATATAAAATTTTATCGAACTTATTTCACTTTTAATTTATCGAAGTTATTTCAATCGAACTTATTTCGTACCGCCAAAATATTATCTCTGCTTTTATTTTTTATGTGTTTATATAGCAATAGCTTATAAAGAAGTGTGTATATAAGTATGTATACTTATTTTACTTTGATATTTACTATTTTAAATTTAGAATAGAATATACTAATATAGAATACATAAATAAATAAATAAATAAATATATAAATGCATGTATAAAATACAACAATAATATCGAATACTAAGGTAGTCTCAACTCTTAATCTCTACTCTCTACAACATTTTTTCATGCATTTCATATTATGTCATGATCGATTCCGTTACGTGATGCAGACATGTAGTCGGTAAATCATCTTACATGTACTTAGTGACAACGATTTTTACAATACAAATTTTGTAAATAATCTTAAATAGACTTAAGATGGTTTTCATTTTTTCGAATTTAGAGAAAATGTTTAAGCAATTTAACCTAAAAATACTTATATTCAACAAAATGAGAGCTAATGCACTTGGAAAATCATCTTATGTCTATTTAAGATTTTTTTCATTTTTTGTAAATTTTAATATCATACAATTAAAAATTATGTAAAAGCATCTTATATACAATTAAGATATTTTACAAATTTTATTATTGTTAAATTTTCTAATCAATAATCTTCGAATGTCAACATAAGATGTTTCACTAAATGCACATGCAAGAAAAACTGACATAAGATGAAGCAACATAGTATCATAAAAACCGCAAAAAAAGAGATACAACAACCGGACCTTGACCAAAAGATAAATAATTGTTCAAAGAATATAGAACTGCAATAATAAAAAGAACATCTTAAGTCGACTTAAGATGTGTTGCCTTGTGAAGGGAGATATATTTATCAAAAGAAATAAATGAAATTTTGAACTAAAAAACACAAGTATATTTAAAGTATGTTTGTTTATTTGGAAATTTAGATATATTCTGCAAACAACGATATTATTTTTATTTAATTTAGAAATCTTAATCTTTTTTTTTTTATATGTTTGTTGTTTATATGATAGTTTATTTTTGTAAATAAATTTAACCCTTTATAAGGCAGCAAAAACCGTAAATGATACAAATATGTTAGTTTGGGTTCTAAGTAAACCATTGCCCCCAAAACACACCTGTGCAAAAAAATTTTTGAAAAAAGTAACGGGATATAAATAAATAGGGGTGGCAATATGTTAAGATAGGACAAAACGTACAAATTTTTTTTTTTTGGTTCACAATACCATTATGATTTTTTTATTTTAATATATAATAAAAACTTATAAAACTAATAAAATTCAAAAATAAAAAATAAAATACATAGTTAATAAATTAAAATAAATTAAATAGTTCATAAAAAAAAAAATTAAATAGTTCATAAATAAAAAAAAAAAAATTAATTACAACAAATTCAGACTTTATGTGACAAAATAATTTTTTTTTCCAAGTAAATTATTTACTTGTGAAATTGTGCAAAGCAGGGTGTAATGCACAGTGGTACCTTGCATTTTATGCACTCAATTTTTGATCGACGATTGTTTGTTTTGGAGCTACAAAGCCGACACCTACGATATGTTTCGATATCGCCAGGGAAATGACATCCAACGTCATTCAACCGGATATGGTCAGGTACACCTAAATCTTTTTGTACACAATCAGTTTTTTTTCTTTTCAAAAAATTGGATTGATTTTTTGATTTATTTGTTTGGAACGTTCCGATTAATTGATTACCTTGAATTAAAAGTATTTTTTTTCTAGTTTATTAATATTTAGTATTATTTACCTAATACTACTCGAAAAAAAAAGTTTGATAGTCTTTGCGTTCTTGTTCTATTTAAAGTAGAATGTAAAATGTGAGCGTTTGTTATAGCTGAATCCAGACAAAAGTAAAAAATTCGTAGCCACCAACGTTTACTACGACGTCCTACAGAATATACAGCTCGCTTCTGGTCGAACCTATCTACACCCCCCATTCTTTTCGTATATTGGAGAATCACATGCGGACATGATATTTCTTTTTTTTTACCATCCTTTTGTGTTCGTAAGGTAACACTTTTTTTTTTGGGATCAAAAGCCGTTGATATTACGTTTACCAATTTAGTGTCCATCCATTGAACGTAAGATACGTTTTGCCTGGTTCTCCAACTATATTGGCCCTTTTTCTTACGCGCTGCTACAGAAGCAATTATAGGAAGACTTTTCCGGTTTGAGCGAACAGTGCCAGTACAAAAAATTTTATGCTTGAACAAATCTTCTAGTAAGTCGTAAGACGAAAAAAAATTATCAAACGCTATATGTGTACCACTTCCTTGTAATGGTTTAGATAATTTTTGAACAACAGATGCGCCAAGTCCTTTTTCTACCATATTGTATGGATTTTTTCCGTATAAACATCACAAAAGTATAAATAACCTGTCTCTGAGTCGCATCTACACCAAATCTTGAAGCCTCTTTTTATGGGTTTTAGTGGCATATATTGTTTTAAATTTGAACGACCTTTGAATAATACCATACTTTCGTCTATAGATTGGGATTTCGTAGATATGGCTGCCTTTCCCATATTTTCATTCAATTGTGTTATATTCGGTCTTATTTTATACAAACGATCAAAATTTGGATCGCCATGTTTGGGCATTTTAGAATTATCGCTTAAATGAAGATTTTCCAATATTTTTTTAAACCTTTTACAGGTCATTACCGATGCAATAATCTTGTTATAAAAAAATGGATCTGTTGACCAATATAGGTCCATAGTTGATAAATTATGTACACCCATTAAAATTATAATACCTAAAAAAGCATCTAATTCAGGCAAATTTAATTCCTGCCAATTTTTACTTTTATTTTGCAAAGCATAGAGATTTGTTTCATTGACAATATTTTGCAATACATTCTCAGTGAAAAATTGTTTAAAAAAATATAATGGTAAACTTCGACTAGAACATGGGAAGTTTGTACCAATTTTAATTTCATCGAAATCTATGTCTACTTCTTTATAGGATCTTTTTTCCATAAAGGGTCCTCATCCTCAGAACTTTCTTCTTCAGAATTTTCAGAAATATTTACAGAAATATCAATGCTGCTATGATGATAAAAGTATATTTTATCATCATAGCACTGTACCAGTCTAAACAGAATTTTTCTAAAAAAACTTTTAAAATTTAAATTTTTTCTTCGTTTTTTGTAAGATCTAATCTTTCACATTCTTTTTCAAAATTATTTAACCATTCATGAGCATTACCTTTTCCACTGTATTTTTCAATTACAAACTTTTCTGACAATTTCCTTAGACTCGGTCTTTCATTACTTTTTTGATCGTTCATTATCATTTGAAAAGCCTTTGCCATTTGGTCTGCTATTGAATTTTCTGACATGCTTGTATTATTTTCCTTTTCATCTTTAACCGTAATCTCTTCTGGGTATGTATCTCCAAGCGCCACATTTCCATCAGCATCCCAGTATGCTTTTTTCATACTTTCAGTTACCTTAATCCAGACATTTCTTGTTTGATGTCGTTTTTTTAGTGTATTTTTGATATTTGCATAAACTGTAGATCCTGTGATACTCGCATGTTGAACTGCTTTCTTTTGCTACTTTATAGCTTTTACCATCTTCAGTTGTGATTGAGGTTATACAAATTATATTCGTTTTTCCATCATCTGATGCCTTTACTGTAAACGTGAAGTATAATTTATTCATTTCTTTTTTTCACCTTGTTGACTAATATTGTCGTTTTATAAGAACTATCTTCTAAAATTTTTTTTCAGGAATTAGAAATAAAGAAAAACAAATGTGTTAGAAATAAAGAAAAACAAATAGAGAACTTTATTTTTAATAACCAAAGAAACTTTTATTTTTAATAACTAATTACCTGTAAATAGAGAAACGACAATAAAAGCTAATTCCTCAATTTACTAATTCCCTTTACTTTTTTAATTAATTTAAATTTTTTGATTTTATTTAAAAACCTAGATTTATTTTGATTTTATTTTCTTAGATTTTGTTAACCTTGTTCAGCTTGATAAAATGCAAAAGAAATGCACACACCTGATTTCAAACGTTCCACATATGTCATGTGTCATTGTAACTACCGGCAGAGTACGCCAAATATTTAGTAGCGTCAAATATTTAAATTAAAGAAATAACATAAATTTCTTTACATATATCTATATAATTTTATGTTAATATTATTTTTTTAATTTTATTTGTTATTAGGGGAGAGTGGTGTAATTGTGCGCACTTAAGTATTATTGCTAATATTTCGAAGCACGCTAAGTATTTTAAACTTTCAAGAGAAATAATTTGAAGATGTACATTAAACCTAACAATTTGAATTAATAGTTTTTCATAATTATTGCCTGTTTTGATAAAATTTCAAATCAAATATAATATACATTTGCGCACAATTAACCACACTCCAGGTTAATTATGCGCATGAAGTAGGGTAATTGTGCGCTAGTTTTTGTTAATGAAAAATTAAAGTTAAGTTTTTAAAATGATATTTAGAAACGTAAATTGCACTTTATTCAGTTGGTAAATAAAAACTAAAATAAAAATTTTACAAAAAGTTATAAAAATTATTAATTAACATAAATTGCACTTTGTTCATTTGGCAAATAAAAATAAATTACAAACTTAGGTACTAAATGTTACAAAAAAAATATATTTAAGAAAGGCAAAAGTCGCAAATGTAATTGCTTTCAAAATCGGAGGCGCTGCATAATTGATGAGTCCAACCTAAACATGAAACGCAAACAAAACGCTTTCCAGCTTGGCGACCTATTTCTTTACATAGAAGACAAGTACTGTTAGGTACAATTTGCAAAGGTCTTATGGTTTCATTATTATCTTCAATCAGATCATCAAGCACGTCGTCATCGAGTAAAGTTGGATCTAGATCGTCTTCGCTAGAAGAGGAAAAAGATTCAACTTTTTTGAACTGAAGTGACTTTCGTGGTTGTTTTACTTTAGGAACATTTTTTTTTACTTCCTTTCGCTTGACTCCTTTATTTAATTTTTTTGTTCCAAAATTGTTTTCATTGGGGAAGCTGTATCTTTGGTAAAGGAGAAAGCTCTGTAACACAAACATAATTATTATAATTTTGTAAATCAGAAGATCCAGCGGGAGAACTATTTCGACCAGCTGACAGATTATCTTCCATTAATGCGAGAGAAGAGACCGCCGGTAAAATACTGTAAAAAAAATAAAAAAAACTTAATTAACATAAGAATTAAAGTTAAATAATATACCTAAGCTTACCAACTTGCCACAGTAGTTCATCTTGGCTAACTTTGTTACTAAATTCTTCAGTGTTCGATTTATCCATCAAAATATTATTTTCATTATCTGAGTTATACGAAAAGCAAAATTCATCGAATTTTTCAGGATTTAGAGGGCAAATTCCAGCCGCTTCAAATCCGGAAATTGCCTTTTGCATCGTAGCTACCTTTAAATAGGCCTTGTTAAAAATTTCAGCAATGTCGGACGTCACAATTGTCTCATAATGATTTATTTTCATATAACGGTCACACTCGTCATAATAAGCGTTTTTAAGCGGACCAAAAACGGTTAAATCTAGAGGCTGAAGCCTATGCCAAAGATAATGAATACAACTAGATGTGCACAGTCCATATAAAACAAAAACCTTAAAATTCAAGCTCTTTAAAAAAAAGAAAGAAATAAAAAAAAAAAGCTTAAAGCTTTATAAATCTCATTTTTAAATTAGAGAACGAAAAAAAAAAAAAAAACAAAATAAAAGCTTTGTTGACTTTATTTTTTTATTAAAAATTTTGAAAAATGAATAAATACGATTTATGAAATTATAATATATCGATGGCTCCAAATTATAACGATGTAAATCTAAAATGATGTTTTAAGATAAATGAGTTCAAAAATATTGGAAATATATTTTATTATAACTTTGTTATTTTTTTGAATATATTAAGAATACAAATTAACATTTGCGATTTTAAATCTAAAATTGAAAAAACCGTTGAAAAATATTTAAAACAATTTTATTCTGTGATCTTCAAGTCTTATGACGTTCTTTACGGCATATTTTTCTTTCTTTATTTCTCCTAAAAATGCTAATATAAGAAGGCGTACCTTTGGTTTACATTCTACCTTGTTTTAATTTTGTTTCGTTGTAACTATACTTAAAACCAAAAAAATATTATTTATAAGAAATTTAATTATAAAAAATTAACAAGTAAAAAAAAAAAAAAAATATGAATTTACTTATACCAATGAGTACATATAATATATAAAGAGTGTTTAACCAAATTTTAATGCACCTTTGAGAATAAGAAAAACAAAAAATAAAAAAAAAAAAATGTACAGACTAATGCTTATTGCTTGCAGATCTTAAAATTTTAAAACAGAATACAGAAACAAAAGCAGTATGTATGGTCTATGAACGTGTAAATTATTTAAATCGTATTTAATATACACACACATACATACTAACATAAAAAAAAACGTATCATATACATATATCGCATATAACGTATGGGCTATGCTATATATATGGCATTGATATTTATATGAAATGTACAGTAGAGCTTATTGGCGTTGTATTTGTTGGTAATCGTATATAATTTTTTTTTATGTATGAAAATAGAATCGTATTGTAGGTATATTTTTTTTTAATACAATCTGAATTAACTGCATATCAACTGAAATAAAGATTAATAAAAATAAATTGTACAATGAAAGAAAAATTATTTATATGTTTAATTTTTTTCTTGTTTTATTTAAAATTTTCATCCTGTCTAAAGAAACATTTGAATGACTTGCTTTTTCAGACATCCACTTACAATTTTTTCTAATTAATATTAGTAAAAATAAATCTAAAATTTGCATTTTATGCTGATAACATTTATCGTTAAAATTGTACCAATCTGGATATCTGCTTTGAGTTAATTTTATAATTTCATTTTTTATGAATGTTTTTATATTTCTTTTTTTGAGATTATTGTTAAAAAGAACTTTAAAGCATTTAAATTGATATCAAGAGATGTTGAAAAATTCTTTACTAGGGTTTTTTAAAAAATGTTCATTGCAAGATAGATAAGTACGGTATTTTATGAAAAAATCTGTAGGAAGCTGTAGTATTGTATTTTCTATTAATTGCGTGTTGCATCTCAAACACTTTTTAACCATTTTATGAGCTATATAGCCAACAAAGTATTTTAACGAATTTTCTTCCAAAACATCCAAATTCTGTAAAAAAAAAAAGAAGAGGTATTTTAATTTGATATTTTAAAATTT
Organism: Dolichopus griseipennis; assembly: GCA_963082915.1. Lineage (NCBI taxonomy): Eukaryota > Metazoa > Arthropoda > Insecta > Diptera > Dolichopodidae > Dolichopus > Dolichopus griseipennis. Next base: position 343,741,174 of record OY720441.1, read on the forward strand.
ATTTATAAATAAGTATATTCATATATGTACATCCATATACACTTATCATTTATGTAATTATTAAATATTATATATTTGTAAATATATAAAAAAAAAAGTCTAACCACAAATAATTCACAAACGTTAATATCATTTTCAGTAACATCGGCGTCATCATCAGTCTCATAAGAAAGTTGCGAAGAAGTTTCTTCTTCTATTTCCATAAATATGTTATCATTATTGTCAGCAGTTTTATTTTGTACATTGTTACAATTTTTCAATGGAATAGATGAAACTGTATTTGTACAGTTGCTATTAGCTGAAATCATTTGTGACTTTAATAGTTGGGAGGACGATATGTATTTAATATGATTCTGAAATTCATAAGCGGAAGGATATTTATTATATCCCCCTTTACATCTTATTAAACTAAATAAATGTTCTACAATATCTTGTTGAAGCCTTCCGGTTAGCAAAAACTTAAAGTTTGGAGTAACTTTCAGCATTTCATTCAATTCCTGAATTGCATTTATGTTTTGTACAATTCCTTTTGTAAAAATAAATTAATTTTAATTTGAATATAATTATGTTAATTTAAGTTTGCCTTACCAGATATAGGGTTCCCATTTCCGTAAAACCGAAACCAGGATTGTAAGGTTCAAAATGCAGGACAAAACCAGGACATAATATAAATAATAAAAAACACCAAAAGTAGTTAATAATAAACTCTAATTTTTATTTTACTTTCTTTCAAAGTATTGATTTTATGCATATTTTATATATTATACACAACATGTAGATTAAAAATTATATTTTTCTGTTTTTCCTATTTTCTGTAAAATAGCTTTTTCTTTAATTATAAATTCGTAAAAATTAATACAGTTTAAATGTTTTAAATTATATTTTACAGATATGATATTTTTAATTGATTCAATTGACAATCGGTTCCGCTCCTTCAATCATTGTCCATTTATTTGCGAAAATATTCTTTCTACATTCGCATTGTGTGCTGTAATAGAATAGAAAAGTAAAATTCAGCTATATGAAGTAATTCCGTACATTTTCCCTGAACTGCATTAACATAAGTGACCCATTTTTTATGAGCAGCCATATTTTTAAACTCCGCGTTGCTTTCTTGTTGTGCTAAGTATGATTTCATATTTGTAAACTCGTCAAATAGCTTAACATCGTCTATTGTAATATTTTTAGTCTTAAGATATTCAATAGTACTTTCTATTGCTGTCCATTCTGGGGAAGATGATAATTCATCCAGTCAAATGAACTAAATTCTTTTAGTGGTTCAAACCATTTTTTTAAATAATCAATACAACAAACATAAACATAATAAATTTCTTCAACAAAAATATCACATTTCAAATCGAATCCATCATTTCTTAATTTTCGAATAATATCTTGAACTTTAAGAGGAATAAATTTGTGTTTCAAACGGTTTTCAAGCGTTTCCAATACATCTTGAATTATAACTTTAACTTCGTTAATTGAATTGTCCTCCTTTTCAATTGTTAATATTTTTGTTTGAAATATTGACATCAACGAATGAGTAAACCAAAAATATGCCTCACCCAAGTTGTTTTCAAAAAATTTCAATAATGAAGTCGGTGACTGATTTATTGAAAGGAAATATGACTGTAAGCCTGGATATATTTGTAAGATACGTTCAACAGCCGGAAAATGTGAAAGCCAACGAGTTTTGGAATGATTCAAAAGAGATTTATAATTTATGTCAACAAAATCGCAAAATTCGGGAGGTTTCTCTGTTCTTACTGTGTAAATCGAAAAAAAATTAAATATTTTAAGGACAGTACTTTCTATATCTATTGACAAGGTATCAATTCCATGTTGAGCACAGTTGTAAGCAATATGAGCAGGGCATCCAACACCAATCATATTTTTATTTAAATTAGACTTCAAATAAAAAAAAATGTTTTTCTCACCTGCTCTGTTAATCCCACCAAAATTCGTGTTGTAGTTTTCGCTTCCAAAGGTAATAGATTTTTCCTGGACATTATTTGCACGAAGAGTATCTAATATCAAATTCGAAATGGTTTCAGAAGTTTCATTTGTAATGTTCCTAAGTTCAATTAATTTTACTAGTAATCCGCCTTCACTACAGCTAATGATTGGAACCATGTGTAGATACTCCAAAATATTTTGTGTTATGTAAAGATGATGTAACGGTCTGAAACGTATATGGTCCAATAACTCCATTAATAATGGCTTCACATTTTGTACGTGCACATGAAATATTCTTGGCTACCTCGGAGTCAGGAAATAAATGTGAATTAAGTCTTGAAGTACAGTCCATTGATTTATAACTAAAATGGTGAGCAACGGTATGATAAGCTAAGGCGGCTTCACAAGCTCGTAATTTATGATCAAGTACTGTATCCTTATTAACAATAAATTGTGACATATTTGAAGTACTACTGGTATTTTTTTTGTGTTTTTCCAAATCCAATGAACCGCGACTAGCTACTGAAATATACGTACCAGCTTTGCAAATAAGACATTCAGCTACTTCTTCTATCCTATCTTTCTTAAAACATTTAAAATTTTTTTATCATATCTGTTGTAAATTTACACTTTCTTTTTGTTGATGAATTTGAATCATTCATTTTATTAATAGTAACAAAATGTAAATTTTAAAATAGCTTCAAAACTCAATTAAATTATTAAATACAGTTTAGATTTTTTTTTGTTATAAAAAACAAAAAAACTACCAGGCTTTTAGTCGATTATCTTTGACGTTTTAAAAAATTACCGTTATAGTTACCCAACAAACGTAAAAGCGATATCATTTCTACTTACCCACTAAATATAAAAACGAAATCATACTTATAGTTACCCACCAAACTTAAAAGCGAAATCGATTTAATTTAATCGAAAATGATTTTTGAATTACGTAAAAGCAGTTTTTTGTAGAAAATTTCTTAAATTTATTATTTATTTCTTAAATACGGACAATTTCAATATTTTCTAAAACTAATAAGGACGGCAGGACAAGAGTCGTAAAACAGGACATGTCCTGCCGAATACGGACGTTTGGGAACCCTAACCAGATATGCCAAATTTTTTTACAAATTCTTTTGTTTTATTTCGGTTTTTTATTTTAATGTCCATCAAATAAGTTTTCATTTCATTTAAATAATTTAAAATAAAAGTACTACCTTTAGTTAATGGATTTTTATATGGATTCTTACGGTTTGAATTAATAAATTTTACATTAAATATATCAAACAAATGGTTCATTCTTTCACAAAATTTTGCAGTTGGTTCAGCGTATTCAGAAATTGAACCAAATATGTTACATGCTTGCAAATTACGAATTGCAGCTGAAACTTTCCAACTAATTACCTGAGTGGCATATTTGACCCTCATCCTTTGAAAAGTGTTTGGATAGATATGTTCAATTTTTAGTTTTGGACATAGTCTAACATTTCTTTCGCTGTCTATTTCAAATAACTTTTCAACTATTTCCCACGAAACAATTCCATCTTTAGTTACCAAATCACATGACAGTAAAATGTTTCTTAAGGTTTTCATGAGATGAATATAATCATAAAATGCAATTATTTTTTGTTCTTTATGGTAAAAGTAAGGGCTATTTTCTGTAATTTTAAGGTTCTTATATAAGGATCTATTGTTAGATCCTTGATCACAAACTATAGCTATAATTTTAATTTTAACAGAATTACATTTATCCAAAATATTTCTAATAAAACTTTCTAATTTCTCTCCTTTGATTGAGGTTGCAGAGATAACGTGGCCAACAGCATAAGACCACTTCAAAATTATTCCGTTGATCATGAACTCACATATTTGCGATCCTAGTATATTATCACGTGTGGTACCATCATCTGCTACTCCACATATTTCATCTTTAACTGAATCAAAAGTTACACATTTCCTTATATGAAGCTCATCAAATACTAGTACACCTAAGGAATTAAGTTCATCTTAAAAAGAAAAATGTTCGTATTGTAGATATAGAAAATAAAATTAATAAATATTATTAAGATAATATTTCAATATCAATTTATACCTGTGTTTTTGAACTTTTCTTTTAAAATTTTAAACTGGTCCTCATATATTCCAGCTGACGAGTTCTTTAGTGGTATATATTTACTAAAGGTTGATCTGGTAGGCATTTTACATCCCAGATTTTTTAAAAAATCATATGCCTTTGGGGATTTATAATAAAGGCTCATTGCCAGTGCGGTTTGTTCTTTTGGCCAAACTTCATTTTTCGCTTTTCAAATAGTGAATATTGTTAAGTTTAAATAAATTTTTTGCCATTATTACATACACATTATGCATATATGAGTAATTTTACTTACCTTTCTGTGACAATATCATTTTGGCAAAATGTTTTGCATTTTCGGTGTTTTTCGTTGCATTTATTGTACTTACTAAATTTGTGGGCTTCTTAATTGATCTATACTATTTAATAATGTAAAATATTTTATTTTCCAATTATTGTTAACTTTAGCTTTTAAGTTTTTAGTAAGAGAATTTTTAGTATTAGTGGAATTAATATTTAAATTTTCTGTTAAAAGAGGACTTCGTAATTTTTCAACCAGAATTTTTGAGGTTCTCTCTGGAGTACTGAAAAAATTCTGTTCATTTATTGCACTGTTGGTATTGATAGATACAGATTTTAAAGAGTAATTTTTCGTTCCTGTTTTATTTATTTTCAAACCTAAATTTTCCTTTTCAAAATCATATTGGAAGTTATCATCACACAGAGTAGGTATAGCGATACTACTTAATTTATTTGTTAAAATATATTCTTTTTTGAAATGTTTTTCGCACACATGATAGGTTTTTTGATTATCTAATTCAATACCTAAATTGTTACTCCATTTAGTTCTCATTTCTACGTTTCCTGTATATTTATATAAAGAAATAAGTTTCGAAAATATGTTATTTTAAACTATTATTAATTACATACATAACAAATTTATATTGCATTAATTAATTGAAAAAAAATATTGGGCATTTTGAAATAACTAAATTGTAATTCCTCAATGGATGTTTAAAACTTGTCCATCAGAAAAAAAAATCAAGTATTAAAATGTTTAATACCGTTAATATATACATAGGTCCATAGCTCCTATAGTCCTATGTATAGAGATTATAAACTGATTTTATTCTAATTCCTCAATGGATGTTTAAAACTTGTCCATCAGAAAAAAAAATCAAGTATTAAAATGTTTAATACCGTTAATATATACATATGTCCATAGCTCCTAGTCCTATGTATAGAGATTATAAACTGATTTTATAAAAGATTTTATTTAAATAACGATTATAGGTAGATACTAAATAATTTTCATTTAACTATTTAAATGCATACCATACATATGTACGTATGGATATGTACTTACGTGGTACTTGAAAAAATCTTAAATTTAAATTTGTTTTTCCTGTAGAATTACAATACTTTGCTATGCATTTCAAATTACACTTTCTCATTTTAATTTTATTTAATTTAACTTTTTTAATATTAATTTTTTAATAAAATAATTTTTATAATATTTTTAATTTTAAATACCTATTAATTTTAATTAGATCTGTTACAACTTAAAACAAAACATAAACCTTTTACCTATGCATACAAAAATTGTTTGAAAAAATAGAACGAAAATATTTCTATTTAAATCATATTATTATTATCATAACATAGTATTATAATATTTATAGTGTTATTGACACAAATACTATTAAACGAAAATTGATACTATTATGTATGCATACTATAATGTATTTTACAGCAAATTGTTTACAGCTTTGCAGAACTTTTTAAAAATATCATTTCTTTTTTTGTTTTTCTTATTCCCAAATGTACAAAACAAGTGGATTTGTTTTGTACTAGTAAATCACTCTTTATATATTATATGTACTCATTGCTTATACCTAAGAAAAATATTTTAATCGTCATATCAAACTTGACTTACGTCGTTATTTTTTGGAGCCATCGGATGAGTATATGATCTTTTAAATTCAGAAAATAGAAATCTAATAAAGAAAAAAATTAAATTTCTTGGAAATGTAAAATTTCTTGAATATGAATAATACATATAGCGAAAGACGTGTATAATCTATTAAAAATCTATTAAACTTCATTCAACAATAATATTTAATGCATGTATACATATCGCATTCATACACATGCTTACAAAAAAAAATGCAAATAAAAAATTCTTTTTCAAATTATCTTCTTTAAATCTTTATCTAAAAACCTTTTTATGAAGGAAAAAAAAAATCTATTAAACTTCATTCAACAATAATATTTAATAGCATGTATACATATCGCATTCATATACATGCTTACAAAATACAAATAAAAAATTTTTCTCAAATTATCTTCTTTAAATCTTTATACTATAGTTAATCGACAGTCACGTGACTTATTTATATTTTTAACTCTCTTAAAAGCTTTTTTAATTTTTAACGTGTATGAATGTATGTTGATATTAGACCAGTGATGAAAACTCGAATTTATATTTGTAAGTAGATTTTGGTAAGTAGAATCGGGTAAAAGTAAGTAGACAATTAATACCCCTATAGTACCATAGTATAACGATAAAAAAATTTTTGACGAAGTTTTATAAAAAGAAATGTTTTTTCACTTATTTAACTATGTTTTTTCATTTTTTATTATTTTACTATAATTAACCCTTTGACGGACATTTAAAATTTTAAAATGTCACTCAGAAACGTACATATTGTATTGTTATGAAGGAGGGTTCCTAGGACCATATAACTAGTGTCTGGTTGAATAGTTATTACTCTTTGGATGTTTTAGCAGTTTTTTGGGGGAAAAAAAAATAACGGCGATTCCCGTCATTATGTTATAACAAAAATTATTGTTCTAAAAAAACAAAAGACGGTGTTTCCCGTCTTGACGGTATTTACCGTCATTTTATTATTGCAAAAAAAAAATTGCTCTATAAATGTATGACGGGGTTTACAGTCCGAACGGAGTTGGATAAAAATTGTACCTCCATATGTTTTGTTTTAAAAATTGTAAAAATTTAAAGACAAATCAGTGTAATAAATAAAAAAATCTAAATTAATATATTTCAAAATTCATAATTTTTATAACATAGATAATAAAAAAAATCAATTCATTCTTAATAAAAAAAAATTCATAGTCTTCCAATGCAATATAAAATAAATAAAAATATTATAAATCACTTTTGTTTCAATTTCTATAACAAAGATAATAAAAAAAATAATTCATTCTTATATAAAATAAAATCAGTCTTCCAATGTAATTTAAAATAAATAACAATATTTTAACTTAATTTCTTTGTATTAATTACGTATTTCTAAATTAATTCATATTTGCTTTGTGAAAAGGTTCAAAGCAGTTTTGGCACATTGGAATTTTGTTTTCACAAGTTTTGCAACGGAATGACGTTTCACGCCTGATTCCATTAGCAGAACATACTCGACATCTCCTGTAATAAGTTTTTCTTTTATAATTAGGTGGCGCTGGAATTTTTTCCAAAAAATGTTGTGTAGTGCAAGTTGTACTTGATGACGCTGCTAATCCTGATATTCGAGGACGTCCTTTTACTGGTGCGTTATTTACTAGATCTTTTCCATTTACCATTGTGACAGGAACTTCCATCAAAGACATCGTCAATTCTTCTCTGAATTCTAAAAATTTCTTTTTTGGGTGAAATTTTTTGTACAAATAAAAGGAGTTCCATACACATATGTCTAACATATGGAAAAGAATTTTTTTGTGCCAACGAAGTGTTTTTCGTGGAGAGGAGTAGTAAGAAATCATTTGATCCGAACGGTCTATACCAGCCATGTGCGTATTGTAATCAGCGACCATATTAGGCTTCGTAATAACCTTTCCGTATCTATTTGTGATTTCTACTAGTTCGGGATGATGAGCTGTAGATATTGTAAGAATGTCTCTCTTATCTTTAAATTTTGAGACGTATACATTTACTTTTTTTCTCCAAATAAATTCTCCTTTTTTTAACTTAGCATTCGTTACTTCTTGAGGATTTCCTTTTCTATTAGATCTTAGAGTACCAGTTGTATGAGTCTTATTGAATAAAAGTTTTTCGGACAATGTCACGCTATTGTAGAAATTATCCATGTATAAATGTCTTCCTTGATTAAGGTATGGTTCCATTAATCTCATGACAATTCTATCAGTTTTTCCGGTTTTTTCGGTATCATCTCCTTTTCCTTCATAAATTTCCAAATTTAACAGATATCCATCGCTACTTCCTAGTTCATACAATTTAATTCCAAATCGGGCTCTTTTTCCTTTTATGTATTGTTTAAAACTTAATCGTCCTTTATATAACAATAACGACTCATCTAAGGACAAATATTTCAAAGGTACAAAAGCTTTTTGTATGTTATCAACGACAGCTTTTACAATTGGACGAACTTTGTATAACTTTATTTTATTTGTTTGATCTTCTGCTAAAGAATTCGAATATGAATTTATGCATCGTAAAATCTGCTCAAATCTTCTACCCGTCATAACGTGAGCAAAAACGGGGTGGTAGTACAATGGATGGTGAGCAAACATTTTACGAATAGATGGGAACTTAACTTGTCCCTGCAGTAAACAAATACCAAAAAATTTTAATATTTCTTGCTGATTTGTGTCATTAAATGTAACTGATCTGGAGTTTCTAGTTTTAGGCCTATTGTCCTGGCAAAGTTTTCTTCCATATATGTTTGTACTTTCAACTATTGTATTAATTATTTCTGTTGTAAAAATGTGATCGAAAATTTCTCGTGGGCTAGAGTTTATGTTTATATTTATTTTTATACCACAAGCTTCTTCATTCAATTCGAAAAGTGGAATAGGTCTAATAAAACTATTCCAGTTATCATCATCTTCATAACTTTCATCTTCATAACTTGTGTTATTTGCACTGATATTTTCATTATTACCCTCACAAATTTCTTCTTCATCGGAATCACTTTCTACTTCAAAATCAGAATTAACCCCATAAGTGGGATCATCAAATTCATCCTCATCGCTTGAAAAATCATTTTCTGATTGAGATTCAGAAAGATAATGAGGAATCGTTCTAACAGAATCATTATCACTTTCTTCTTCGTCAAATAGATCTAATATTTTTTTTCGTTCTTGTTCATATGAGTCCATTTTACTGAAATAGGTATATGTATTTAGAAAATAAATACTTAGAATATCATACAGCTGACTATATTATCTATGTGTTTATATACACAAAGACATATATATATATATAATATATAAGAAAAAAAAATATATTTATTTTTATTATATTTTATATATAACAAATAATTTTCATACATAATATAATTACACAAAACAAAAAAAAAACTTACCGCTAACGATGTTTACAATTGGACATTTACATACAAAATATAATTACAAAAAATAAAAAAAAAATTACCGCCAACGATGTTTAGTGTTGGACGCTTTTCACACTACTAATCTAATTTACATGTAAACAAAGACGTCATTTACCGTCATACGCATTTTTGTACATACATGTCCGATTTTTTAAGAGATAATTTAAGTGCGCATTAAATACGTCTAAAAAAACATTATATGAATATATATTACGTTTTATGCATTTGAAAAACTAAAAACAAAATTAAATGCTTGACGATTTATTAACATGTAGTGGTTATGAACAAAATAACATAAAATTCAGTTACGACGGTATTTACCGTCTTATTACCACCAGACTCAATGTTTTGCGACGGTATATACCGTCATTTCCGTCAAAGGGTTAAATATAGTAATATATTATCGAAACTTATATAGTTATATATAATCTCTTATAGTTATATATATTATATATTATATAAAACATTTTTTTTAAATTAAATATTAAATAAAGTAATATTATAGGAACTTATTTTTCAAATTCAATAACAAAAAAAAAAAATTAAAACACAAATTTCAACAGTGCAAAAATAAATAAAAACTTATTCTAATTCTTTATTATACATAGATTTGTTAAAATTTTTTCGCAAATCTTGTGTAACTTCAAAATTGAAGCAGTTTGTTCCATTCATTTTCATTAATTGTTTTGCTCTTAAGCAACCTTTTATAGCCGGATTTTCAATTCTGTTACGCGTTTTTGTTTTTATTAAATTAATCTGCGAAAACATTCTTTCTACAAGCAAGTACTAAAGTAAGTAGATTTAAGTGCGAAGTAAGTAGGTAAGTAGATAAGGGTAAAAGTAAGTAGATCTACTTACAAGTAAGTAGAGTTTTCATCGCTGTATTAGACCCATATTAGGGTTTTATTTTTTAAAAAATTTTTTATATGAGAGTGCACATCTAGTTGTATTCATTATCTTTGCCTATGCGACGTATGTGGTGGCAATGTTACCATAATAATATGATTTTCTTTACAAAAATTGTATGCTCGCAACGATATATGACTAGTGTGATTGTCTAAAATGAGTAAAACGGGACTCTGTTTTGTTGGATTAGCATTTCGCTGAAAGTGCTCCAACCATTCAAAGAATAATTGCTCATTTATCCACCCATTATCTGAACATTTATAAATTGAATCTGCTGGACCATTTTTGCCCAAAGTGGGATTCATACGTTTTCTTGGATATATGAACATAGGTGGAATATACATGCCACTTGCACTTATTGCACACACAATTGTTATAGTTTTTCCACGTTCCGCCGAAGTAGCTGCACCTAATTGTTTTGTACCTTTTTGAGCCAAAACTTTTCGTGGTTTTTGAACAGATGAAATTCCACTCTCGTCGACATTGTAAATATTTCCTTTGGGGAAATTATATTTCTCCATCGTTCTAGTAATATTATCAAAAAAAATTTTGATTTCTTCCCCGTTAAATGCTGTAATACGATTAAGAGTAGTTGCTTCAGGCTTGCGCAAACTTATTTTATCGTTTCTTTTTAGAAAAGCGCGAAACCAGTCAGGGCCAGCTAACTTTTTCGTTTTTGAAAAGTTGTGTTTGATTTTATTTGCTTCGGCAAAATCATATGCTAGTTTTCTTAATTCAATTGGTTTAAGCCCGTAAAACATTTTTGATAAAGTAATTAGGTGGTCTGCTAATTCTTTTTCTTGGTTTTTATTGAAAACAGGATTCTTGCCTAAATTTGGAGTAGTTATATAGGAATGCCCTTTTTTTGCTTTTCGAATTGTAGATTCTGGTATATTGAACATCCTCCCAGCTTCTCGATTTGACATACCATTTTTAATTGCATCTAAAGCATTTTTCAACTGCTCAATTGTCCAGCTGCCTTTACTGGTTTTCCTAACATATTTTTTAGGCATCCTATAATATATTATATTAAATATATGTTTAGGGGATAATTATACGCAGCGCACATTTATCCCACAAAAAATGCGCACAATTGCACTTAACTGACCTAATAACAAAAATTCTATTTTAAAAAGTAATATGAAAGTTTTTCAACAGCTTCAAACGTTTAAAAGCAATAAAAATTGATGTAAATTAGAAAATACCCGTACCAAACAGTACCTATAGACTCAAGTACACACAACAAAATTTTTTTTTTATTTCAAGCAAAAATAATAACAAACAACACTACTTTACTATTTTACATCTGGAACAATACCGGATAGTTTTAAACTTCTCATTTTTAAAACATGCAGTTGCTAAGCAATTTTGAATATTTCTGTGCCTACTAGATTGTAAATTTTTGATTTTCATATGTTAAATGAAGATGCGCACAATTACCCAGCGCGCACAATTACCCAACTTTCCCCTAAAAGATTTCTTTTTATTTTAATTTTATAAAATTTATTTATTGATTTTTTTAAAATACAAATTATTGATTTTTAAATATAATACTTTTTACAAGAATATCTTGTCTTCACAAGATCTTAACTAAAACTCAGATTTTAATACAAAATTATGTTACTTAAATACTAAATTATTATATTACTTAAATCTAAAAGATCGAACTGAACCAATATTGTTTTATCAGCGTTACCAATAAATAATCTAGTTTATGAACATTCAACTTAAGAATTTCTTAAGAATTCCTAAAGAGTTTGTGATATTGCAATATTAACGAAACTCATTTTCATTTAAATGAATACAAGTCATAATTAATAATTATTGAAAATGAATTTTGTTATCACTGCATTTATTACAACGCGTGAAAGTATAAGTGGAAATATTCTTGAGTGGGTTAAATATTACTTAAAATTATTTTTAGTTGAAATAGTTTTTCGTTTATAGAAATTTTCCTTTAGAAAGAAAACAGATAATATTTCCAAGTAAATAAAAATAAAAAGATTAAGATAAATATCGTTTTAGATAATTTATAAAATGTATTAGATAAAATACGACCACTTTAGGGTCTTATATTACTATATATATTTTTTTGTTTTTATACAAATATTACATTTAGTAACATGCTTATTAGTAAAAATCTTGTAAAATACGGTTTTTTTTTTTTTTTTTTTATATAATTAAATTTACCACTTACTTTTAAACTGGATCTTGGAATTGTCTGGATGCGTTCTTGATGAGACAATGCTTTAGTGTATCATATTTAATGACAACGGTGATGGATATCAACACCTCTTGTAAAATCTCCTCTGTACTGTTGTTTACATAAACGCTCTGCGCTGCACCCATGGAATCGGATGGAAACGGCGTTCTTGGCCCCCGTTTCAAAAATTTTTTTCACAATTGATCTGCTTAATTGAAACGGCGCTCTTGGCCCCCGTTTCAAATTTTCACAAAATTTATATTTATATATTATATCGTCGGTTTAAAGGTAAACCTCATTAAGTCGCAAATTCTTATTTAAGAGAAAACAGTGATTTACTTATAAATAACCATGAAAAATCGGTAAATTACGTAAATCTTCAAAAGTGTGGTGCAAATGAAAGTATTAATCCTTATCAATAAATTAGTTTAAATTTGAGTCGGAAAATGTTAATGCAAGCTCCGGGAAAAGAGTTTTCGTACTTAGTGAATTTTTCATTTCATGTAATTCAGAAAATTTTCATACATAATGAATAGACAAACAATTAAAAATTTCAATTTAATGCTTTTATTTAAATAATAAATTAATGAACACAAATTTATTTCAAATATTATAAAAATAAAAAAAAAAAAAACAACGGATAAAAACAATAAATAGTTAACAAAAAGTAAAAAAAAACAATTATAAATGAAAAAATAACAAAATAAACAATTTATTTCACGACGTATCAAAATAATAATTTTATTAATCAAAATCTTCTTCAGAATCAGTTTCATCCGCTTCTGGTTCCGGTAAAACTTCTTCTTCCAGTTCGTTACATGGAAGATTTTTGTACCAACTGTGCAATTCTTCAGGAATAAGACCTGTGTCACAGAGTTTGACGAGATCTTTCTTTTTCTTTCCGTTTATCGGCAGCTGATTAAGATAGGCATTTTTCAAAATTGTAGGTGTCATACGACGCCTACCTCTGGTCTTGATGAGTATTCTTTTATAGTCTGATTTATGATTATATTTATAAAAAATAACATCTGGATAATTTTTTTCGTATTTAAGACACTTTATTTTTAACCATTGAACTTTATTACCTTCTTCATCCTTGTTTTTATTATTTATTACCTTATTTGCAAGTTCTTGAAAATCGAAGAAATCGTCATGTTTCAATTCAATTACATTATAAGGTTCTTTATTAGTTTTATTTTTGTATCTTGCTTCTTTAAAAATTTCTTTCCAGTCATTCATAAGAAAAACTGCTCTATATTTTTTTCTATTTTCAATTGCTGAATGCATAGAATCGCATTCTATATACGAATGACCAGACTCCAAAAATTTATGCTCGACAACCTCAATGGTAGGATGATTTTGAACACAATGTAATAGACCTGCTGCTACATATTGATTTCTATTTTGCCCTCCACACGTATCTGAAAACATAGATAAATGGGTAATATTGTTGGGAATACCATCTATGTATTTCAAAAGTGCTGTTGCAATTTCGCTTGAACCTCTTTTTCCATTTAGTTCATGCCAACAATAACAATAGCCGCCGTTTTCTTTCCCACCTTCATAAATCGTAAGATTATAAACGCATAACTTTCTACTATAATAGAATTGCCCTATATCTACTGAAGGCAATTGTAGAACACTTTGTAAATCAAAGGTAATAGTTTGAAAATTTTCATCTTCATTAGCCCTTATTTTATCCTCCTCTTTGGCTCTGTAACAATCTTCCTTTCTAGCAAGATGATCTTCGTAATTTCTTTTTAAAAGTGGATCCTCTTTGGCAGATAAGTATTTTGCACAAATACTACATTGGTCTTTTTTTGGGGTAAAAAAAGAAAAGTTATACTCTGTACAAAAAATTTTTCTATAAATGTGAGATCGTACAGGCGGTACATTTTTATCCTTGCAGAAATCCAAATATAAAGAATACATCTTTAGTATACTCAGTTTTGCATTCAAGTATTGCTTGCTACTGGATTTTCTTACATAATGAGGAAGCATTCGAGGAAAACTTTCAATGTGCTGTTTTACTAAGTCTACTTTATCTTTACTCGTAGCATTTCCTGGCATTTTGCGTCCTCTTTTATCCAAACCAGAGAAAATACCACTTTCATTTTTTTCTGCCAGAGCAGTAATAATTGGTCCATTAGATATGCACAGAGTTTTTTCAAAAAACTTAGCACAAACCCGAAAAGTTGTGCTAAATTTTTTTAAATAATATTGTTTAGCAGTTGCTCTTTGCTTCTTTTCTTCCAATCGACGCCGTTTGGGTACTTCTTCCTTTACATTTTGAATAATGAAATCTTTTTGACGTTTGTAATCTTTAAGTCCCCAGTATGTTTTGCATATTAAAATACGGTCGTCCCTTGAAAAGTTTTCTGTACATTTGAATCTACAATTAGTACAGTCAACAATTTTTGGTACTTTTGCTGCTTTTAATCCTGTATTTGTTTCGTAAAGTTTGCATTCAGATCGTAGTTTCTTAATTTTATTTGATTTCCAATTATCAGTATTCACTTTTCTCCATCTAGCTTTTGGTTTTTGACAGTTATCTGATTTATTTTCAGCGTCACTGTCGTCTTCATCTGAAGTCAACTCATAGTCGACAAGTGATTTCAATGTTATTTGTTTACTATTATTAATTACAGGTGACCAGTTATTATTACTCTGGTCATCACTATCGTCAGAAATGTTTGAAGGAGGATTATAATTATCATCCGATCTATTAGAAAAATGTGCTAAAGAATTAATACTATTGTCATCTGATTCACCACTTTCCAAAAGATTAGATAATATATCTGCTTCAGTCAAATTTTGATTTTCTGTACGAAAATTTAAAAGAAATTAGAATCATTAAGGTTAATAACGACATTTGCAGTTAATGGTTTTTTTATTGCACGTTAATTTTTATTAGCTGACACATAAATACGTACAAATTAATTGCTATAAACTCACCTAATTTTAATTCACTCATAATTTTGCTGTATTTCTATTTTTTTATTGTTAGTTAATATTAAGTTAAAGTTAAGTTTTAAGTTAAATTTTAATTTTTTATTTGATTATAATTCTTAATTTTAGTAAAACAACTAATTCACTTGAAATTCTTGTAAGAACTAAATATTATTATGTATACCTACTATTATTTTGATACAGTTAATTTTGCAAGAACATGTTTACATAAAAATATCACTTAAAAAACACTTGCTTTTTAACCGAAAATCAAAGATTGCTTTGATGTTTTTTATTAAAAAAAAGCGTTAAGAAATAAAAAAGCAAATGATTTCAAAATTATCAATGTATGTGTAAATATTTTATTTACAATATTTCAAAACAAAATTAGTATTAAATGCACAAAATATTTTTAACATTCAAAAATTCACTAAGTACCTACTGAGAAGAATATCACCATGGAAAAATTCATTAAGTTAACTTACGGAGTTTTACCATTGGAGGATAAATATTTTATTGTAGATGATGAATTTTATTACTCGCTAGAACTCTTTAGAAACTAGGAAAGCATTTACTGAGATTTTCTAACGATAGAGCACAAAAAAAAATGTACTAAGGGATGTTTAACTCAATTTTCAGAAAAAGTGTACTTAATGAGTTTTACCTTTAAACCGACGATTTGTTTTAACGGCTCTTTTGGCCCTGCCTGTCTTTAAAATTCACTTTTTTTTTTATAAATTTTGATAGTAAAAATTAATTGAAGTCTAGAATAATTAACACATTCCAGACACCACACCTGACACCAATGTAATGTTTTAGATTTTACGATTTAATAAAAAGTCAGAACATTAATTTTAGTTATATTTATTTTATTTAAACACATCTTATGTAATTTATAATTTATTCAAAAGTCAGAGAATTAAGTTTATTTTATCCGACTTTGATACATCTTACAACTTAAATGTTTTCAACAATAATGCCACGTCTTTTACTGAAACAAGACTTTTATATATTTTCTTTCTTACATACTAATACCATATTCAATACAATGCAATATTAAAATTTACTTTATTTTACTTTTTGTTAGAATACAATATTTGTTACAAAAATAGACCAATATGTCAAGTATCATGCTGGCAATGCAAACCAGCATGTATTTACAAAATATTTAGTTTAACATTGAAATGTGATAAATTAGTTCTACTTTCTCTTATTATGTTTTTAAAAATAACCTAATAATAATACTCTTTGTATTAATATTCTTTAAAATTCTAAGTGAGAGCATATGTAAACCATATGTAACATTATATTTTAACCTACTTTATTTATAGTTAAAAAGAAATTGAAAGTAACTTATGTTTGTTATAAATTATTATGTATTTAGTTATAAATTTTGGAGTGGCATATTACACGGTTAACTTTTCGTCTTTCATTTGTAGTTTGTAATTGACTTATAAAAATCTTTTTTATTTGAACACAGTATGTTATCGAATTTCTGCTTAACGCATCAACATAGCGAATTCTCGTGCCTTCTCGGTGCTCCACTTCATAATCAAAGTATCCCAACAGCAACAACCAACGTGACACTCGTGTTACCAAATCCTTTTTATTTAACATCATTGCAAACGCCTTGCAATCCGTTACCAACTTAAACTTTAAATATGTTCTAAATTTTTTAACAGCTTCCACCACGGCTAATACTTCCAGCTCATAGCTACTCCACTTTTGTTGTGCATCTGTTGTTTTCTTACTAGAATAGTGCACCGGGTGTAACGCTCCATCTTCTGGATCTCGTTGTAGCAAGACAGCTGCTATTCCAAATTTGCAGGCATCTGTATGTAACTCGATATAATCATCATAACTAAAAATTTTTAAGACGGGTGATGTGCTTAAAATGTGTTTTAATTCTTCGAAAGAACTCCTCTCTGTGTTGTCGAATTTAAATTTAACATCTTTCTTGAGCATCCATAGGTCGCTGGTTCATATCCGGCTCGAAGGACCAAAATGTTTATTGCGAATATGCCTCTTTTTATTTAACGTAAAAAAAAAAAAAAACTCCTTTTAATTTTAAATTGTTTAAAAATAACTTCTTTATTTTTCTTTATAACTTGAATCATTTTTAATATATAAAAACCAACTTCTTTATTTTTTCTTTATAGTTTGAATAATTTTTAATATATAAAAAACCCTTACACAATTTTTAAATTAGAATTTTTATACAATTAAATATTTAATTTATTAAATTCGTTTCGAATAAATGTACTCTACTATCGACCGGTAAGAAAAAAAAAATGATTTTTGAAATTTTGCTCCTTTACTTGAGATAAACGGTTTAGGATTAACGTTTAAACCAAGTTCATTAATCTTTACAAAAAAAAATCTAAGTATGTAATACTAAAGTAACTTTAAACATATGATCATTATATAATCTTGTAACACAAATGTAAAAATATTAAATCTATGTATTGTGTAAATTAGTTGAAACTAAATTGAAAGTAAAAATCAATGTTGGTATGACTGATAATAAACTTTTACACAAATTGAAATTGACGTATGATATAATTTGTTTATAGGTATGTATAATAAATGTAAAACAAAATTGATTTGACATTTTGACTAGGTATACAAAAATAGCAAGTTGTGTACAAAAAAAATCTTGAAGAAAAAACAATTCATATTTGATTTATATCAATGTAGCTTCTTGCAGTTCCACAATGATGTGGAACTATGCAGAGTCCTGATGTTTCATATGTATATATGTATCTGAACATATCGTTATTGCTCTTCCTTCAAATTGCAAAGAAATGGAATCTTTAAATTTTCCTGAAACATTTCTACTAATAATATTATTGACAACACGCTATTCACCTTTTAAATTCCCTCTATTTTTGCTCAACTCATTTTTAAAAAAATTGTTTCTTGTAATTAGAATATCTTTTTTTTAATTTCTTATTCAAATTTTTATACCTTTTCTTAAAATTGACATTATCTGGATGCTTTTTACATTTAATTCTTAGATTATTTTTAATTTTGATTTTATTTAATAACAGTCGATTTATCCACGGTTTCAATCTTTTATTAGACGCTTTAACTTTAACAGTGAGACCAGACTCATCTATATAAAACTTCAATAACCACAAAAATTTATCATAAGCCCTCGAAACATCAGTTTCAAAGTAAATTTCATTCCAGTTTTCGTACAGAAGAAAGTGATTAAGTTTTATAAAATTTATTTTTTTATACTCTAAAAAAGTCTTTCTTTTTATAATTTTTTTTTCAAAGTTATTTATTAAAAAACCTGTCATTGAGTGATCAGTGATATTTAGATCAAAGCACGCACTTTCACACATATTAAGAGTAATATTCCCAAAACGAACATAAATATGATCTAAACATTTACCAGACAAAGGCCTAGTAAGCTTGGAAATAACCGACGATAATCCATTAACGGCTAATAAGTTTAGATAATTATAAACCTCTTCATTATTGCCTAAAATATCAAAATTAAAATCACCTAATATTATCAAATTAGACGAACGTTCATTATCTAAAAAAAACTTAAATTCTTCAAAAAATTTATTATTTTTTTCATTATTATTATTTGAAAATAATGAATTATTGGTAAATTTTTTGATTTTTCCTGACTAATTAACTTACGAGGTTATCGTACCTAGTTTTTTGATACTTACGAGTTTTTCTTCAATTTAATTCTATCGTAAGCTCTATAGTGAAAAATTAAATTAAAAATAATTTAGATTTGCAATAATTGTTTATTAAATTTTTTAACGAATAATTTTAATTATTAGGCAATGTGTCAAAAAAATTATGGGTATCTCTAGGTAAAACATGTTTCAGTTCCTGTAGATGCTTATACTTTGTACTTGTTATTGCAATTCTTTGAGAATATAAATTTGGTACACGAACGTTCATTATCTAAAAAAAACTTAAATTCTTCAAAAAACACATTAAAATTATACTTATGAAATCGATAAACACAAATAAACGAATAAGTTTGACTTCTAATATTAAGTGAAATTTTCATTAGAACTAAGAAAATTTAACATAGTTACTTGACAGTTATACTCACACTTAACAAAACATCCTACTCCACCTGCCGCAAAAGAATCATTAGTTTTTGCAAAAAAATTATAATCTGGAATATGATAATCATTAATTTCTTCATTATAAATCCAAATTTCTGTAACAAAAATCATATCAGGCCTTCTAGCAAAAATTTCCAAATTAGAGACAAGCACATCAAAATTCATTCTCAGACCTCTTGCATACAAAGTTTTTGTGTTTCTCCATATACTCAATGTCGCTTTGCAGTAAATTTGCACATTTAGCGTGTATAAAATTTTTGCAAATAGAACATTGAATTTTTAATTCAACTCTATCCACTTTATAATTGCAATAACAAGGCATTTTATTAAAATAGAAGAAAAAAAGGTGTAAAGAATATTGCCTTGTTCCAATTTCAAATAAAAAAAAAATAAAAGGTTGTAATGTAACTAAAAAACCTCTTCTTATTTCCTTTTATAAATCTTTTTCCCTTTTATTATCAATGCTCTCGAGATACGTGTCACCCCAACAACGCTCGAATGAGAACCGAATGAGAAATGTTGGCACTAGCACTAGAAACTGCTTCAGAAGTTCTCAAACATAATTCTGGATGTCTTTCATAAAATAAGAGTACCATTTTTCTCCAGGCAAATTAGATTTAAATGGACTCAAAATAAAAATTTAATTCTTTATTTAAAAAATTATAAATCAAAGAAATGTTTATTTAATCAAAAATTTAACATTGACAAAATTTAACCCAAATGGTCAAAAAGTAGTACAAAACAAAATTAAATAAAAAAATGCTGACTTATAATATTTTAGTTTTATAATTACTACTCAATTAGGAGTATTTTCATTCATTAACAATATATACACATCAACTTACTTAGGTAAAATATTTGCCCAGCTGATCCTTTGGGTGTAGTTAACACGGCCTGCAAATCAAAATTAAAGCTTAAAGTTTTTAAATCAGTCTGAGCTTTTGTTTTGTCTTCGTTTCTTTGAGTTCGAGCCTTTTTTTTTTTATCAATTTGTTTTTGGAACATCTCATTCTGCTTATCCTTTGCTACGGTAGATAACGATCTAAATGCTAAACATACCTTACATTGATCTTTCTTCGGTTTGAAGAAACCTAATTTATAAGAATTAAAAATTTTTCGGTATTTGAAAATACTAGCTATTTTTTTACTCTGTGTTAGCTTCATTTTCTTTCTTGTACAAATTGTACATTAGATTAACATTTAGAGAAGAGTCGAGATAAGTTTTTTTGGTAGACTTTCTACAGTAATGGCTCTCTACGGATGGAAATGACTCGCTGGAATGTGATGTTTTATTAGTTGCAGTTCTTCGTCAGATGTTTAATTGTGTGGTTCATGTTTACCTCTTTGATCTTCTTCCAAACGACCAAATGCATTGATTTTCATTATAACAGAACTCCTTATTAGAGCGTCAGTTACATTTAGTACGAGAAAATGTACTTGTTTTATTAAATTATTAGTTAGTAGTTAATTGGGTACCTTTATTCATAATTACATTTTCACATCTTTGCGGTAAACTTTCGATGAGCTTTTGGTAACGGCTCTGCGGAATGTTATACCATGCCTCTTTTTCGACGCATATTTTTTTTTTAATAATATTCTTAACATCGTTCCACAAATTTTCGATTGGATTTAAGTTTGGGCTTTGAGGAGGCCAACCCAGAATTTTAATTTTGTTATCTACAAGCCATTGTTTTACCAAACAGGCAGTATGCTTTAGGTCATTATCATGCATAAACTCCCAAATTACTGGCAAATTGTCATCAGCGTATACTTCCATTACGTCTCTAAGAATATCTCTATACATAAATTGGTCCATTATTCCATTTATTTTAAAAAACGGACCCACACACGACATTCCTGCCCATACCATTACAGAACCACCACCATGTTTAATCATCTTTACTGTATAAAGAGGGTTGCAAATTTTGTTTTTAGGACGACGCACATAGACTTTTCCATCACTACACATTCTGTTAAATTTACTTTCATCGGTCCACAATATATTTTTCCAAAATGAAAGCTATTTACCTTTATGCAGTTTTGAGAATTCTAAACGTTTTTTTCTATTTGTAGAAGATACAAGTGGTTTCTTTTTTGGCAATGTAACCTCTAAGTCAGGCATTGAACAAACGTCTTCTAATGGTTCTTGCAGACACCTCTACATCTAGTTCTTGTTGTATTTTTTGCTGAATTTTTACAGAAGTAAGAAAATGGTCTTTTTTACTTAATCGTACTATAGCTCTATCTTCAGAAACAGTTGTTTTTTTCGCCCTTTGTTTTCTGTTTTTTCCAGAAAACTCTTGTTTTTTCCTCATATCGGATAGCATTTTGTGCGAAACAACGAGATCTTCCCATTTGTTTGTTTTTACAGTGTTTCGCTCTTCCCATTTTTCTGTTTTAATATCGTCGTTGTCAAGTACAAACCTCGTAAGTCATTTTTTGCAAAATGTTCAGGAGAAACAAAAAACTGTTTAAATTTTGATCAGTTAATATTTCAGATAATTTTTTTTTTTGATTTATTATTTTTTTCATTATTATTATTTGAAAATAATGAATTATTGGTAAATTTTTTGATTTTTCCTGACTAATTAACTTACGAGGTTATCGTACCTAGTTTTTTGATACTAACGAGTTTTTCTTCAATTTAATTCTATCGTAAGCTCTATATTGAAAATTTAAATTAAAAATAATTTAGATTTGCAATAATTGTTTATTAAATTTTTTAACGAATAATTTTAATTATTAGGCAATGTGTCAAAAAAATTATGGGTATCTCTAGGTAAAACATGTTTCAGTTCCTGTAGATGCTTATACTTTGTACTTGTTATTGCAATTCTTTGAGAATATAAATTTGGTACACATTCGTTCCCGTCGAATTTTTTTATTCTCCTCGGAAGGGTTTGGAATGTTGCAGTAAAAGAATTATTTTAACTTCTATTTCCCCTGTTTTCATATATTTTATTGCTCGGATATCAGTTACAGTTGGATCTGCCGGTTTATTACCTGGTCTCAATGATATTAACGCCTTTAAATCGCTGAACTTTTTAAAATATGTATAATCTAATTGTACCACTTCGTAAGGTTTTGGATTTTTTCTGGCTGTCCTGCAGACTTCAATATACCCAGATGGAGTGTATATTTCCCGATTTCTTATATTTCCCGAGCTCTTTCAATTGTAGAATGTATACTATCACATTCCATCTGAGTATGTCCCTTTTCCAAATACTTTTGAGTAATTGTAATATTATTTTGTACTGCTGCCAGCAAAAGAGCATTTGCCAAAATCGAGTTCCTATTTTGGTAAGTGCAGCCGTCGCTATAAATAATTATTTCTTCTTTATCTTTTTGCTCACAAACAAAGTTGAAAATAATAGTAGAAAATTCATCTGCATTTAAGCCACCGTCACTTTCATCCCGTAAGTAACATCGGCCATCATTTGTTTTTAAATTAAAAATGGTAGAATTGTGGACTTTTAGTTTAGTCTGGTAATATAATGCGATGCTTGCATTCTTGGAGCTAGTAGAACTGCTTGTAGATCCATAGTAAAGACAGCCACCTTGTCTGAAGTTTCGTTTTTATCTTTTGTTTTTTCTAATCTTGCTTCTTCTTTTCGTTTTATGTGTTCCTCGTACTTAGATTTATATATGTTTTTGACGTTGAAAGAGCAGCAAATATCACAAGCATCTTTTTTGGGACAAAAAATTCCAAGTTTTTTATTTTTAAAAACATTAAGAAAGCTTACCCTTGAAACAAAATCTTTATTCTTTATATTGCAATATTTTTTGTATTCATCATAGACCTGTGCCATAGATCGCCAATTAGATTCTAAATATAAGTTTAAAGTAGATTTCCTACAATAATGTGATTCTAGTTTAGGTAAAACATCTATGAATTCGTTCACAGTATCTCTATTTGATAATTCTGCTTTCTTTCTATTATTGAGTTCCATGTTAGTTTCTATATTGGAATTATTCGATACCCAATTTCTCACTGACCATTCTCCAAGACAAAGAGTGTTCAGAAAAAAGAGTTTACATACATGAACCCTTCCTTTTTTATCATTTAAGTCCAGATAATAAAACAAGGATACTGATCTTCTTGATGTGTCGGCTTCAGATTTTCTTACACTTACACACGTTTTCTGTACCATGCCTTTCACAAACATTTTTCTTTCATCCCATGTACCGAGAGTCCAAAACTCCTCAAATATTTCTTTTCTTCTTTCTTCAGTAAAGGTATTACAATGAAAAGCCTTGCTTTTAGACTTACATCTGGGTTTTAGAATTCTAGCTTCTCGTTGAGTTTCATAAGTAGACTTTTCTCCCCTTATATTCTTTCCCTTTTAGTCTCTTTTCTTTTTTAATTTTAGATATTGATATACCCTTTAATCCACTTTTCCTTTTTTTATTAAGTCCATCAGATTGATTTGATTGTACAATATTATGGTTTTTATAACTCGAAATTGAACTATTTGAATTCATCTCTCTAGACTTATCTTTTTCAGGGTCATAACTAGAATGTGAACTACTTGAATTCATTTTTCCATGTTCTGGTAATTCAAAAGTAGGATCTCCATATTCGGAGTTTTGGAAAAAATTTTCACTATCAGCACTGTTTTCATCACTGCTTGCTTCGCTGTTTCCTTTTTCAACATTGTCAACAACTGTTATAAAATATTCAAAGTTTTAATTTTAAAATTTACCGAATGACAACCAGCTTAATGGTTACTATTTTCATAATATGTGCTTGCGGTGTTGAAATTGAAATTTCATTATTTAATGCTAAAAGGTCACTTTCATTATAATATAAAGTTTTACTTGATTCTTCACCCGCATCATTACTATTTTCCTCTTTTTGGCGATTTGCTAATGTCATTTGGACCATTTTGAGTGCACGAGACATTTTAAAAGTAAATTATGTACTTCCAATAAGTAAATAATTCGGAACTATCAACAAAAATTCAAAATATAACTGACAAGCTATTTTAATGTATGTATAAAGGAATATGCAAACCTCGTATATATGCATGCATATTAATATAAACAATTCATTTAACAGAACAAACGAGGTTTTCCTTGGAAAATTAAAATGTATAACATTAAAATTTAATTTCTACGAAAAACTTACCTATTTTATGTGATTTATTTAATTAATTAAGATTAGATAATACACGAAATCTCTACGATTAACCGAAATTAATTTTAAAATACTTAACAGCAACGTTATAATCCTCTGAAGTTAGAATCCAATTAGAAACAGCATAAAGAGTCATGACATACGTGTTTTAAAATTTCCTTTTATTTAAATTTGACATAAGAGGTTTGTATATTTTCTAATAGATGGCTGTAAGATAAATAAAAAGATTTAATATCTTTTTATTACTTTGTCCACTGCTGGTTATTATCAGGCAATCGCGTAGAGAGAGAAATTCTCAATTTTTTTTTAAATAAGCACCAATTTTTTAAATTTTGTATGAAAAATTTTAATTTTTCACCGTCCTTCTATGTTTTGATATACTTCTCGTTAGAAAAATTAAAAAATTTTTGTAAAATAATAAATTTTGGAATTTTATCTAACAGCTGTAAAAGAAAAATATAGTGCAATGTATACTTTTTATTCATAAATTAAGGTTTAAAAAAAACCCTTCATCAGAATAACTAACGTGGAACAACCTTCATTGACTTGCTAACGCATACTAAAATAAAAATAAATATCGTATATAAATTTTTTATTTTCTGAATTAGTTTAGAACAATTTTTAATAAGGTAAGCGTGGCAATCATGGTGCAAATCATTTTTTAAAAAAAAATAATTTTGAAATAAAAAACATTTTTTCAACAAAAAACAAAGGCTTTCTTATTAAATGAAAAAATAAAAGAAAATACATTTCAATAAAAGGAAACAAAATGATTTTTTTTTAATTCATTAATAAAAGCATTTTCTTAAAAAAAATAATAATTCATATAAAACAACAAATAAATATTTCTAAAAATTAAAATTAAAGTAAGAAAACGTCAAATATAAACTAGTATAAAAATTAAAAACAAAATTATTTAAATTTTTGAATTTTAAAAGAGCTGCCCAATATTTTTCTTTCACACAGTTTATTATTTTCTATTCTACATATATTAGATAATACTATATTTGACAAAACTGAAAAAATATGTACAAAAACTTCAATAGAAGACTTTCCACATGAACATGAGGAATCTAATGGGATATCAAAACTTATCGAATTAATGCTTTGGTAGGTAAGAGCGCAAATAATTCCTTTTTGATTTGTATCAGCAATAAATTTAAATTTATCTAACAACATTAAATTATTTAAAATAGCATTCATATGAAATAATATGTTCTGTACCCATCTAGTGGAAACAACTAAACCACCTCGTTGAATGTAATTGAAATAATTACTTTCGGTATTTAAATTTCCTTTGTTTTCCACAATTAATAATTTACAAATATGACAATCTAATTTTTTTGATACAGAAAATGCAACGTAGCCCGATACATAAAAATGTGCATTTTGGTCAAAAATTTTACTGAAATTTTCTAAATATTTTAAATCTAAGACATGTAAATATTCGCTAATATTTGATTCTAATAAATTCGTTAATGTGTCATAATTATTTCCACAATATATTTTATCAGAATAGCGTCTTACAATTTTTCTTATACGAAGTTTTTTTTCTGATTCAATAATGTTTTGATATGACACTAAATAACTACAACCACTTAATCTTCTATAGAGTCCAAATCGTTTTTCTAAATTATCTGTTTGGATCTTACTAGGTAAAAAATATTGTATATCAAATTTAAGAAAACTAAGATTAATTAATTCAAGCATTGTGCTATTAGTTTGAAGTAATGCCTGGTATGTTGGAATTGAAAACCAGTAAAAATATTTAAGGTTTTCCATTTAAGTAGCCATTCATTGAATCTATGTAAAAATAAAACTTGTTCATCTGAAGCACTGCATATTGGATTTGTCCATTTATCTCTACTAGTAATACCTTTAAAAACTAATCTATTATTAATGATTTTCCACCATTTAAAAATCATTTTTAAAAAATCTATTGTACCAGTTAAATTGTCATTATTTTCTGATTCTAATGCAGCTATTGTTGATTCATTGAAAATATTGGTAACTAGCTGAACTTTTTGCTTTTCTATGGTTGTGGGAAAAAGAGTTTTAAAATTTAATCGATGTGCCTTTTTTACTACTAAACTAGAACTGATTCTTTTTCATAAAGATCACGTAAATCCTTAAAACATGCTAACTGAATTAGGCCTGTTTCAAAATTTGGATAATAAAATGTTTTTTCACTATCCAATTTATTAACCCAGTTATTTCTTATATTTTTTAGAAGATGAACAGAATCAAAAACCAGATAAATTTGAAAGTCGGGATAATCGGGATTTAAAAATTTGTGATCATTATTTGAAAAAAGCTTAAACATATTTTGATTGGCTCTGTAATTGTCAGTTGTAATGGAAATGACTTGAAATCCTAAAATTTGTAATTTTGATATAATATTCTTCGTGAACTTGTGAATCTCCAAACCAACTAAATTACTTACTGGGATTAAACTGACTATTTCTTTCATTTTTCCAAATACAGAATTTATCATGAAAGTTAAAACAGTACTAGCTGGTGAATCAATGTTGTTATGTGAAAAACCAGTTATATTTTTGGATTTGTAATTTATTTGTTTTTTAATATATATTTCATCTATTTGCAAATTAACTTTTTTTTCTAGAGGCGATAATTTACTTATTACTTATTACTTTATTTAAATAATTTAAATTAGAAGAATCATTTTCTGAATTAATGTTTTGAAATGCAGAAATTTTTTGCAAAGTGGCTTTGTGTGGAAGTATTAAAATGTTATTGTCTCTAATTATATCGTAAGCTGATGACGAATATGAATAAATAGTAAAAGCATTAACTATTGTGTTTATATTATAACGTTTTCTAACATTAGAAATTTGCACTAATTGGTCAGCTAAAATATCTAAATTATTTTTATATTCAAAATCTAAATTATTTTCGGTAATTATATCAACAGTTTTTTTCAAATAATTTAAACTTATATCTAAATATGACTTAACCCATTAACCGCCGGTAACAGATCTAGTCGAAATTTTTTAACAATTTTTTGATAAACGACCTTTCTTTAGCTAATTAAGAAATTTTGATCAAAAAAAGTTAATAAAAGCTTATGGTAAAGCTTTTAGAGGACGTTGCATTTTTGCAATATCAGCGGAATTGCTAAAAAATATATACTAAGAATAAAAGAGGTTTTTTAGTATAATAAAATTCTTTGTTATTTATTTTCAAGTAAATAATGTAATTAAATATAAATAATGTAATTAAATGTAAAAAATGTAATTAAATATAAATAAAGTAAACAAGTACAATGAAATGTTCTTCCTTTTTTAGGATCGTGTATGATATTGTAGCGAGCATTTTGTATGTAATGGAACCTTGTCTAATAGACTTTTTTTTGTTCCGTATTTAAATCACTCCATAATCTCCATGCATTGCAAATTGCTACATCCACAAAATTAGAAAAAATTGGCCACCACCATTTTTACCGCGAATACCGATTCTATAATTTGATATGAAATTATCTGCTAAATCAACACCGCCCATATGTCTATTATATTCTGCTAGGGCATTAGGTTGTTTAATTGCTATACGTTTTTTCTGTGTGTTCGAATATCTCGTTACAACTTTAGTGGGCTCCACCTTACCAGTATTTGTAGCTATTGTAACTACAGCACTATCTCTCCATCTCACTAGTAAGATTTTTTCATTAAGTTCGAAACGATAGTCATATTGACCTCGTTCCAATTTTTTGAAATTTTTAATATAGTCAAACAAATTTTCACCCTTTATACGATTTTCCCTTATTGTTTCAAATGTAAAAAAACCTTTTTCACGCAAACAACATAAAAGAGATACAGACGTAAATAAATTATCAAAAAATATTGTGTGATTAGCAGCATTTGGTACATAATTTAGCAGATGAAGTACCACGTTCCCACCCATCCCTAAATCATTTTCTTGGCTGGTTTTAGGCTTCTGTGATTTCCCAGTATAGATGTCAAAAGCATAAATATACCCACTTGATGAAGCTAATGTCCAAGATTTATAACCAAATTTAATAGGCTTTCCATGTATATACATCTTACAACTATGGCGTCCTCTATATGGAATCATTTGCTCGTCGATGGAAAGATGATGATGAAAAACGCCAAACTGCAGAAATTTTTTCATAAGCATATCAATAAAAGGTCTAACCTTACACATTTTATCATTTTTGCCCAATTTATCGTTATCAATGAAATGCAAGTTTTTTTTTATATTTCTGTAAGTGTTTCTAGAAAAACAAGATCTTACAAAAGGGCATGTTATATCTTCGTCAAGTGAAAAATACATTTCCTCTTGAGGAAGTTTATGGTATCCTATGAATAGCAAAAATCCTACAAAACTACTCAATGAAGCAATTGTTATTTCAGATCCACTACGATTTTTCTGCTTAGCATACAAATCACTTTGTGTCACTAGTAGTTCGAACACCTCTTCGTCAAAAAATTTTTCAAATAACTGAATAGGAGATAAGTCTCCTAAATTTTCTTCTAATTTCTCGATATTTTTTCTTTCAAAATCACTTGGAAAATTATCATACTGTGGTTCAGACTTTTCCCATTTTAACTTATTATAATTTTTTCGGCAAATTTCTTTTGTTTCTATATTTGGAATAAAATGGATTTCCAATGGTCCAACAGTGTCAGCTGGGAAAGCGTTATCATCTGGGCCATTTTCATCGAAATCCTCCTCATCTGTTACTTCACCAACATCGGGTGGCAGAATAACAATATCCGCGTCATCCTCTGTTTCCTCTAAAATTTCATTCACTGCAGCTTCTAATTGATCCAAAGTTAAAAACTCTCTTCGCTCCATTATTTATATATATATAATTATTAGTAAAAACTTGAACTGAAAATTCATATAAGTACATAATAAATCAAGAACAAACCTACAAATATAAAAAAAAACCTTGTTTTCTGCTGACGTTGCAAAAATGCAACACTAAACTTTAATTGCTCTTAAATCTGTAATTATTGAATATATTTATGAAAATTAACTTTCACTAGTTTATTTAAACCTTTTTAATACAAATAATAACAGAAATTTATAAATTAATAATAAAAATTCGAAAATAATATAACAATAACTTTACTCTAAAAAAACACACGTTGAAATAAACTTTTAAAATACTAAAAAATATGACATAATATCAATTTGTCTAGGAAAAAAATACAAAGGTAACTAGATTAAGTATGAAAAAATTATTTAAAATTGACTCGATAGCGATAGTTACATTTTTCAATATTATTATAAGACATAGAAAATGCTGTTGCGTTTTTGCAACGTAAGCGAAAAATGGGTTAATTAGTTTAACATTATCACAATTATTTTTTAAGGAACTAAATTTATCAATTATACTTTGAATTTCAGACCATGAAGTTATTCTTAGATTTTTTGGTAGAATATCAGGTAAATCTTTGTAAGTTTGTTCTATTAAATTATGTTTTACACTCACTGTAAAATTTGTTTTAATAAAAATTATAGTTTTTATTTTTAAAAACTGGAGATCGTCTTTGACTACTTGAAATAAAATAAAATCTTCATCTATAACTTTAATAGTAAAGTCTTTAAGTTTTAAAATTTTTGATGCGTTTGTTTTTAAATGATAAAAATTTCTTATTAAGTCGCTATCAATTGCCATTCGTAAATTATTTTATTTTGTTATGCATTTTCTTGAGGTTTCCCGTTTTGTTGTAAAATTTTCTTTATTTACAAAAATAGAAGGAATTGCACCTTTAACAAGACAAATCCTTTTTGCTGGTATTTTGTTTTCATTGCATTTGAATTTTTTTAAACAGTTTTCAGTAAAATGTTTTACACAAACTGCGGACGAAGAGTTATATTTAGTTATATTTGGAATGGATTTTACCCATTCTGCGGCCTGTGCTTTATTTTTTGGAAATTTAAAAATACTTCTTTCTTCTCCATTACTACAGCAATCTTTTACAATACAACAAAGTGGCATTTTATTTCTAATCCTACATAGAATAAAAATACCTATCAATAATTATTGCATACATATAAAACATACTTTAGTTAACTGCTAAACAAAGAAAAAATTTATTTGAAAAAGATGTAAAGATATATAATGACTAAATTACAAAAGAATATAATTTCATAATAGTAAAAATATTGACAGTTTACCCTATTTTCTATAATAATAAAAATATATTTACGAAAAAAATGCGACACAACCTACTCGATATATTGTTTTTTACAAACTAATTTGAAATTATTTGAAAAAAAAAAAAAAAAAAAGAGAGAACAAAACGATTCAATACGAAACAGTATCGAACGAAATTTTCGTCAAAATTCTTTCTACGCGATTGCCTGATAATAACCAGGACTAGCAGTGCTTTGGGTTACGAGTTTTTACATTTCAATAATGAATATCTCGTTTTTCGAAAAATTTCGACTTACGAGGTTTGTACTTGACAACGACGATATATATTTTCACAATAATTCTAAAATATTTAATAGTTTTAATTACAGACTTTCAATACTTAATCTTTCAAATTTCAAAAACCTTCTTACAATCACAAACTTTGTTAAGAAAAGATCAAGTTTTGTAAACTGTCTTATTTAAATGTCTACATTCTAATTGAAAATGCACATTTATAGGTTTGTTCGCGTATTTTATTTGCAAAAATTTACAAATGAGATGACATTTAAAATTTGGAGGAATAATTAAAAAAAATTAGTCACGTAGAACAAATTCTCTCATTAAAAAAAAAAAATTCACGAACGCTTTTTTTTTTCAAAAATTTACAAAAATTTATTAAATGTCATAAATTGACAGTCATTTGTTTGTTTATTGTTTGGCTTGGACAAAAGGAAATTAAAAGTGAAGCGGAAAAAAAATATTAAATATGGAGGAAAATTTAATTTTATTGAATACTAGTAGTGATTTAAGTGAAAGTAGCAGCAGCAGCTAAATTACACATATTTTGTACTCAGAAGAAAAAAATGTATATGCTTTTTATTTTTTTTTTAAGTCAAAGTGATGAATATTTAAAAAACTATTTATTATTACATCAAGAATTTTCAATAAAAAACATAAAAAAAATATTTTATTTACAATTTATCATACAAAACACAAAAACATTTTTATTTCCACAAAGGCTTTTCAGTTTTTGATATATAAATGAATTTTGGAATACCCAACCAAAGATAATGAATACAACTAGATGTGCACTCTCATATAAAAATTTTTTTAAAAAATAAAACCCTAATATGGGTCTAATATCATCATACATTCATGTAGGATTGGATAAAAATAAGATTTGAATTAAAACACTTTCTTGTTATATAAAAAATTAAAAACTAGTTCTTTTATTTCATTTAGTTTATAAATCACAAAATAATTATATTTAAAAATGTTTGAAAAAAAATAAAGTTAATTTCACTAAATAAGTTTTTTTTCAATATAAATTTCAATATTAACAATAACTTCAAAAATATAAATTAAAACTTTCTTTACAAATTATTTTTATTATCTTCTTTAAAAAAAATTTAACTCCTTTATCTTCTTTTAAAAGTTTAACTCTTTCCCGCTTGTATAATTATCCACGTCCACGTATATACTCTGCTTTCTTCTACTTTCTTTTCCTCCTTTTATATTTTTGGAAGTAACAGCTTTTAAATATAAAAAAAAGGAAAAGTAAATAACCGTTTAATAAAATATATGAAAAAAAAGAAAAGGTGAATAAACTTTTGATCTTGAAAATTCTTTTTATCATTAACTAGCTCCCCTAGTGTCATTCGTCAACACCTTGCCTTTTGTTTCGTTCCATGTTTCATTCTATCAACGTTTCATTCTATCCGTCAGCAATGACAACTGTCTAAAATAATTATTTACTATTTGTAAACAAACATGTTTTACAAATAGTAAACAATTCTTTTGCAAGAATATTAAATAAAATAAATAGGATGCTGGTTGCCGTTTAGATTAAAATATCTCTGAGCTACTAGAGATATGGAGTGTCAAAAGATAAGTATTTTAACAATATATTTTTTCTTTTAAAATTAAATAATATTCTTTTTAGGTGCTGCTAATGAATAAAATATATTGCTGAGACAACAAATTAAAATTTATGCTGCAACTGGATATTGGTAAGCGATTTATATTATCAAAATAATATGAAATCCCACATTCGGCCATCCTGTATTTTAATCCACCTCGGATTGATCCAGATCGCTATCAGTTTCGCATTGCACCCATAATTTCATTTTGTCAGCACTGCATTCAGTATTGGTTGGACCTTCGTGTTCGCCTTCCTTTTGCACTGTGTACCTATCAAATCCTTTAATAGCTGTCACTCGATATGGACCAAAAAATTTTTGTTTAATTTTAAGACCAACTCCAAATTGTGTACGTTCGATTGCAACTAAATCTCCTAAATTATATTTTATTGCTGCTTTTCTTTACGCGATTAAAATTTCTTTTATTTTCGGCCTGAATTTTGATAATGTCCAACTTGGCCTGTTCTCTTGCTTCACTGCGTTCATTTTGAAATTGTTGAATCCATTCTTCTTCTATTAGCTGTATTATATTTTTATCATTCTTTGTTTTTATTTTAGTTCCTAACATGAGTTCAAATGGTGTTGTTTGAATAGAGCGATGAAAAGTGCTATTTAAAATTCTTTGTACATCTGTAATATGCGTGTACCATTTTTCAGGTTGGTTTAACGATAATTTCGTTAGAACTGCAACTGTAGTTTTGTGTAGACGTTCCACCTGACCATTACCTCTTGAAACTCCTGTGGCTATGAAGTAAAGTTTAGTGTCATGTGATTTACAATACTCACGGAATTGATTTGATATGTACGCTCCTCCTCTATCAGAAATTATCCGCGATGGATAACCAAATGTACTTGCAATTATTTCACATTTCTTTATTACTTCCTCTGCATTTAAACTTTTTGTAGGGAACAACCAACAAAACTTGGAAAATCCATCAACTATCGCCAACACATATCGGTAACCCTTCTTAGTTGTACTCATGGGCCCTACATGATCAATATGAAACGTGTCCAACGGTGTATCCCCTTTGGGTATTGGGTTGAGTAGACCTTCTTGTTTTCCGCTCTTTCTTTCTGCCAAAATACATTCGACACAGTTTCCAATGCAAACATCTATTCTTCTTTTCAGATCAGGCATATAGAATTCTTCTTTAATTTTTTTTTTCATTTTCGCAAAATGAAAATGACCATTTTCGTGTATTGATCTTACCAACGAATTTTTCATCCCCTCTGGAACAACATATAAAATTTTTCCATTTACATCTTTGGCCAAAATATTATGGTGAATGACAAAATCTTTGTATTGACCATGTTTCAATACTTCTATTATCGCAGCTAACTTTTCATCTTTCATTTGTAATTCCTGTAATTGACATATAAAATTCTTTTTTATTTCAACACAGTATGTTACCGGATTTCTGCTTAATGCATCAACATGGCGAATTCTTGTGCCTTCTCGGTGTTCCACTTCATAGTCAAAGTCTTCTAACAGCAACGACCAACGTGCCACTCGTGTTACTAAATCCTTTTTATTTAGTGTCATTGTAAACGCCTTGCAATCCGTTATCAACTTAAATTTTTTCCCTAGTACTTCCAGTTCGTAGCTGCAATAACGTTTTTCGGCATCTGTGGTCTTTCTACTGAAGAAATGCACCGGATGTAGTTTATTGTCCTCCTTGTCCCTTTGTAATAAAATTGCTCCATACCCATCTTTCGAGGCGTCAGTGTGTAGTTCTGTATCAACTCCAAATTCGAATATTTTGAGTACTGGTTTTTTTCTAAGAACTTCTTTTATTTCGTTTATCGCTTCGATTTGTTTTTCTTTAATTTCGAAGCAATTTCCTTTTTTTAATAAGTCGCTTAAAGGTTTAGTTTTAACAGAGAAATTATGAATGAATTTTCTAAAATAACTGGCTAAACCTAAAAACGATTGTAACTGTTTTACGGTTGTGGGGATGGGAAAGTTTTTGATAGCTTTTGTTTTTGATTTTGACGGAGAAATCTAGCCTTTTCTAATTTGATATCCTAGATACTCTATATCGTCTTGTAGTATTTGGCATTTTTTCCACTTGATCTTCAATCCATTTTCTGCTGCTACGCTCAACACTTCTTTAAGTCTGGTCAGTCCTTCATCAATAGTTGCAGATGGAATTACGATGTCATCTAAATAAATTATCACAGCGCCTTTATTTATTAAATTCCTAAAAACATAATTAATATATTTTTGGAAAACGGCGGGGGAATTGCAGAGACCGAAAGGTACTCGAAGGAATTCAAACTGGCCGTTACTTGTCACAAATGATGTAAATTTCCTACTGCTTTCTTCTACCTTAACATGGAAAAATCCATTCCCAAGGTCAAGAGTTGTAAAAAAATTCGCTCCTTGCAATTTATCCACTTGGTCTTCTATATTGGGAAGAGGGTACCTGTCCTTGTGTATCTTCTTGTTGATATTCCTATAGTCGATGCATAATCTGTGACTACCGTCCTTCTTCCTCACCAAGACAACTTGACTGGCATAATCTGAACTGCTTTCCCGGACGATGTTGTTTTGTAACCATTCATTTATTTGATTTTCAATTATTTTTTGTTCTTGTTGTGGAAATCTTCTCGGTGGCCTGTAGATCGGGATATCATCCGTCGTACAGATTTTCATTTGGACAGGAGATTCTATGGGACTGTTGGGTGTGTAGTTGTTGATCAACTTGATTACTTCTTCCTTAACGCATTTCTCTTCC
This sequence comes from Dolichopus griseipennis, assembly GCA_963082915.1. NCBI lineage: Eukaryota > Metazoa > Arthropoda > Insecta > Diptera > Dolichopodidae > Dolichopus > Dolichopus griseipennis. The sequence continues at coordinate 343,776,643 of OY720441.1, forward strand.
AAATGATGTACATCAGGTAGGTTGTTTTTACTTTCGTTATCTACATCAATTTCTGCCAAATAACAAGTGTTGCTTTCTTCGTTTCTGGTCGTACTTTCGCCTGAAACAATTTTTTTTGTGATATTTACTTTACCGTCTTCAATTTGCACTGTAGCTAACTGCAAAAGGTTCATTCCTAAAATTAAATCTGGTTTCATAAAGTTGCTGTTGACAATATGAACTTCAACATTTTCAAAAGTGTTATTTCCAATTTTAATATTTAAGATACAGGAACCGCTGGTTGTGATGTTCGATCCTATCCCTGAAACTGATAACCGAGAGTCCTTAAAATGGTATTTTGGTTTTATGTTTGCTACATGGTTTTGCTTTATAACGCTTATTTCACTGCCGGTGTCGACCAATCCATCTAAAACGTAATTGTTTAATTTGCATGAAAGATACATGCTATTTTTAACGATAACGTTTGAAGATTTTTTTATTGTAGCTTGTACTGGACAATTCATCTTTCTATGGCCATATTGGTTGCATCCAAAACATTTAGGTCCTTTTCCTTTTTCCGGACATGAGTGGAATTCATGATCCGAAGATCCACAGTTGTAACAAAATCGTTTATTTGTTTTGTCCATACTTTTAGGTACATCTCTGCTAAATTTTCTTTGTGTTTCATTAAATTTTCCAGAATGCTTAGTGCTTTCATTTTTTATTTTCTCGTAGATTTCGAGCTTTATTTTAAATTCATTTATGGTTTTTGCACCATACAATATACTTTTGTTGCTTGCATAATCCTTGATTCCATCGATGACATACTCAATTATTGATGCTTCATCCACATCTGCCTGTGACGCTATGTCGATCATGCGATATAGGTATTCTCGTAACGATTCATCATTTTTTTTTCTTCTTTCCCTCAGTTTATTATGAACTTCTGCACTGGTTATTTTAGGTTGGAATTCTTGAAATAAAGCGTTTTTTAATTCGTGATAGTTCAGTGGCTTAGCGTCGAAGTCGATAAAAACTTTTGCAGCTCCTCTTAACGATCGTTTACAAAAAATGAATTTTTGTAAGTCATTCCAGTTAAATGTTGTCGCATATTGTTCGAATTCAGTAATCCATTTTTTAACACTCATTGTACTATCGCCTGAAAATTTACGCAAAATATTTTCTACGTCTCCAAAACTAAATCTCATGGATTGCCCTTCATTATTGTTGTTTGGTCTTCTCAACAATCCAGAAGTTTCCATGTCGAACTCAACAGCTACTTGGCTATTTTGCCTGCTTTGTCGTCTGCGTCCACTCATTTTATTAATTTGTTATAATATTTTAAAATTAGAAATATGTTTTGTAAAATTTAAATTCAAAATCAAGTAAATAAAAGCTTTATTTTCAAAAATTATTAATTTGTATTTATTTGTTTATGTATATTTTATTTTATATTCAATTATCAAAAGAAAAAATTTATTTTATTTATTACCTGATGTACCTTAAAATTTTTTTTGTGTGTTTAAAGTCCAAAATATTCAACAATCGATATAAAAAAAAATTTATTTTAAACAAAGACTGCATTTATTTTATTTATATTTATTTTTGGTTATATTTTATTATAAATTTATTTAAAAATATTTTTTTATAATTTTATACCTGATGTCTAGCCCCTTTTTTTTTTTTATTTTACAGTACAAGGTGCTCCAGAATGAAAATAAAGATTTTATTTTAAATTAAAATCTGCTTTTATTTTTATTTATATATATTTCGATTACGTTTTTTTTTTTTTATAATTTTAATTTTTTTTATTTAAATTCAAATATTATACCTGTTGTTTCTTATTTCTTTTGGTGTTATTTTGTTCCATCCGAAAATTTCTACTTATAATTTTATTTTGACTGATGCTTAAGTTGGTATATTTAGCAGCCTGAGCACACTGTTCACATTTGTTAAAAATTTTTTTTTTTTTATGATAATTTAATTCCATATGATCGCGTAAAATCCCTTATAACAATTTTGTATAAATTTTATAGTTTGTATTTTTTTTTTACGTTGATTTATTATTAATAATTCGAATTATTTAAAGTACTATAAATTTTGTAAAGGTTTACTTTAAATAATGAAGTTAACATTCTTATGTTAGTAGTAGCATCCGCGTTAGTCCACAATTAATTCACTTATATTTTTTTTTTAGTCCACGTGTTTTATTTAATTATTTACTTTTAGTAAAAAAAAATTGCAAACCGCAACCCTGAATTTGGTTTTTATTTCTTTTATGTTTTTTTTTTTGTTTTTTACTTATTTTTAATTCAATTTAATCAAATCTTTAGTTTTTAATAAAATTAAAAAAAACAATTACGAATTTCACATTTAATATTTAGAATTTAGTTCGTTTTTTTTTTTTTATATATATAGTCCACGTTAAATTATTTTAATAATTTAAATTATCACCTTTAATATTTAGAATTTAGTTTTTTGTTTTAGTCCACGTTAATTTATTTTAAGGAAAAAAAAACTATTTCACCTTTAATATTGAGAATTTAGTTTTTTTTTTTTAGGATTTTATTCTTTTCACATCCCGGTTGAGCCCCCAAATTTGTGGGAATCGAAATTAAAAATAACAATATTTATTTTAGTTTAAAGAATTTTATTTAACTTTAGTTATTTAATTTTAAAAAAGACAAAGTATTATTTAATACGTTTAATTTTAAGTTTAGTTATTTAATTTAAAAAAACAAAGTATTATTTAATACGTTTAATTTTAAGTTTAGTTATTTAATTTAAAAAAAGACAAAGTAAGTATGATTTAATTTTATTAGATGATTCAACTGCATCTATCCACGTCCACGGCTTAAGAGAAAAAAAAAAGAAACAAAAGGAAGTTGAATATGTGTCAAATTGTAGAAAATGTGCTCGTCAGCTGATTGGGCCATTGAACTTGTTAGTGTTAACGTTATGATCATAACGTTATCGATAAGGTAGGCATAATTATTGATTCCCACATACATGCTATTAAATATTATTGTTGAATGGAGTTTAACAGATTTTTTTTTTACTTCACAAAAAACGTCAAAAACGTCAAAACGATCTGACGTATTTTAAAAAAGCGGAAGAAAAAAATTAATTAAATTAATAATATAGAATAATATAAATAACAAACTAAAAAGAAAAAATGTCAAATAAAACAAATTGTATTGGATGCACAAAGAGTATTAATGTAAAGAAGGACAAAGAAATACTACAATGTGATGGAGATTGCAAAAAGTGGTATCATTATACTTGTGGCGGCATGACTAGTGAGGAATACAGTCAAATACAAGAAGATCATAATAATTTGTGGTTTTGCTCTCAATGCAAGGATAAACGACAAAAGCGTAAATCAATTGGTCAACCTGCTAGTACAAATGTATCATTTAATGAAAAAATTGGATCAGATCATGGCAAAACACACATCACATGATAGTAGATTAGCTGACATACAGAAGGATATACAGATTTTTAAAACAACTATAGATTCTCTAATCGTAGAAAATATCCAGCTGAAGAGTGAATTATTAAGTGCTGAGGATACAAGTAGAAAAAAACTATGTAGAAATTCAAAACATAAAACAAAATAAGAATAAAAAAACCTTGGAATTATCTGGTTTTCCGGAAGCTGTTGATATGGATCCAAAAGCTATTGCTATAAAAGTTACAGAAGAACTAGGTATAAAACTGGAAGCTGGAGACATACGAGAAGCAAAATTTGTAAAACATCAATCAAAAAACTCGGGTGAGTCGTTTAAACTTTTTCTTAAACTTAATAGCTCTGAAATCAAAGCTCAAATAGTAAAAGCAGCAAAATCCAAAACAATTAAATACGAGAAAATATTCCCACACTCCACTAAATTAAGTACGCAGATAATATATGTAAATGAGCGCCTTACTTACACAATACTTTAGTTTTCTTTTCAAGAAAGCTAGAGATCTTAAACGAGCAGGACAAGTAAAATATGCATGGGTAAAAGAAGGTAAAGTATTCATAAGATATGATGATAAAAGCAAAGTAATTAAATTAAATTCAGAAAAAGATCTTAATTTCATAAATGAATAATAACAATGTAGATTTTGAAGCTTTACCAATTAATACCCAAGTTAAACAAATTGATTCTATAGATAATTTAAAATTTGAAAAACCAAACACATTGAAAGTTTTTTATTTGAATGCTAGGAGTATTAAAAATAAAATGGACGATATAAATTTTCTTAAAATAAATAAATATTATACACTACAATAAAGTTTTCGGTTGCAGAAAAAACCGTCGTGGTGGTGGTGTTGGAATATTTATTCACAAAAATCTTGATTTTACAATTCACAACACGTATAATGATAACATAAACAATTTTATAACCATATCAATCAATAACACAAAACAAAAAATTCACATAACAACAATATATAGACCTCCAAGTAATTATAAAGATAATGTAGTTCAATTTTTTTGTATTTTCGATAAATATCTAGAATGCATATAAATAGTAACAATTCAATCTTAATTGGTGATCTTAATTTCAATATACTTAACTTACATGATCATTTAGTTAATGAATATAGTAATATTGTTGCCTACAATGGATATAATTTCTGCCATTCCCTACCAACTAGACCTGCTTCAGGTACGTGCATAGACCATATACTCACCAACGATTTTATAAGAAAAATTAATATTAACATGTTTGAAAGTAATATTTCTGATCACAATGTTTTCTTCATAGAAATTGATAATTATACTAAAATAAAACAACAAAAAAATAATGACATTCATATAATTCATTCATTAATTACAAATGACATTCATTAATTACAATTTTTCTAAAAACCCCTTACTAGTCCTATAACGAATTGGTTCTTATGTGGAACACCCTAATAAATAAATTTATCCTATTTTCCACATCACCAAAGAGATAAAGGATATGGGGCGTTTTTTTTCATGGTATCCCCAATAGGCCTAATCCACTTAGTTCTTGTTGTATTATTCTTTTAAAATTCTAAGTTTTCGTTCGCAAGTATAATTTTTTTTTTATGTGGTTCTTTCGAAAATCCATAAACAGGTTTTAAAATCAATAGAAAATATTCTACAAATTTTATTCTAGGTTTATAACATGAATTAGCTTCATCAAACCATTTAGGTAAATCATTTATACAGCTATTTTTAATTTTTAATAATATTCCTTCTTCGTGAGAGCTTGTTTTCATAAATTTATCAAAATTATTTGTAAATTTTAGACAAATTTTAAAAAATTCATTTGTGGGTGCTTTAAGTGATCCAAAGTCGGTATCATTTTTAAAATTCTTGAAATATATCAAAAGTTCGCTTTCATTTGACATTTTTGCTATTTCATTATCGAGCAAATTTTTACCGCAATCACTGCAATTATTTATTTTACTATGTTTTAAAATTTTTTTCATTGCAAGTCCTGCAAAATATCTTGTTGCATTTTCTGATAAAAATTTTGTTTCTGTTGAGTCTGGCTGATTTTCAATAATTTCTATAAAATCTGTATTAGCTGTATAATCAGAATTAGCTATACAATCAGTATTAGCTATAGAATCAGTGTAAGTATTTTGAGTGCAATAAATACCGTTTGAATCATTTTCATTTGTCACAATATTTTCATTCGATTCTTCGTCATGTAAAATATTTTGCCAATCTACATTAAGCATATTTTCATTATCTTCTTCACAGTTAGCAAACTTAGAACAAAATACTATTTTTACGCCAATTATTTTTGCTATTATTGATTCGAACTCATGTGCAGATGGATTTCTTTTTTTGAAACGTATTAAACTGAATAAATTTTCAATTACGTCCTGATTCAGTTTGTTTGTGCAAATATAATACGATATTCATCGAACAAATCATTTGACAACATAAGAGTAGCTTTAGTTGTTTGTATTAATCCATTCAAGCAATTTATTCTTATTTTTTTATTTGGCACTTGAAATTTAAGATCCTGCAAATATTTTATCATACTTACCATTAAATTCCTTACATGATTATTTTTTTGCAAACCAGCCATATATGGATTCTTATTTAAAAGTGACTTGCTATTTAAACAGTCGAATAAATTATTTAATTTTTCAAAAACTTCCGCTGTAAATATAGCGCAGTCTTTATCTTCATAAAAATTGGATTCAGCATATGTTTTGATTCCAGCAGAAATACTTGCACTTAAAACTTGAACAGCTAGCCTTACACTAATTTTTTGGAAATTGTTTGGATTTATGTGATTCTCCGTTAATCTAGGACAAACACGTGTAGAAGATTTACTATCTTTTTCAAATAATTCTGTAACAATATTCCATTTAGCACACTTTTCTGATTTTCTTAAAGGGTATTTCATTAAATTATTTCTAATAGATTTGAAAAGGTGAGGAGTGTCGTATAAGCAATAAATTTTTTCATTTTTATGAAAAAAAATAAAGCTTTTCTACATTTGCTCCAAGCTGTTTAAAAAAAGATTTATTAGTACTTGACTGGTCACATATTTTTATTCATATTGGTCACGTATTTTTATTTTCAAATCCTGTGTCAATTTTAAAATTTTCATAACGGTAAAATTTAATTTACCTATAGGTATGGAATTTTCTGACAAAACATATCCCAAGATTTGTTTCCAACTGTCATGCAAACTTCGTATCATAAATACAAAAGCATTTTTAGCTACTTCTGGCTGTCGCTTGTCTGAACCACATGCATAGTCAACAAAACCTTCAATTTTATCATATCTCTCACTATAAGTAAAATTTCTTTTTATTGCCATTTCATCAAATATTATTGTAACTTCTCTAGACTGATTAGGAAGCTTAGAAAAATATTCTTTAATTTTTACAAATAATTCATTTGGTAAAATTGAAGAAGTTAAGGTTTTTATTAGCAAATTATTATACAGTAGGTTGCCAAATTATTAGGCCCAAGGGAAAAAATTTTAATATTTTAATTTTAACCGTAATTATAAAATAATAAATGCAGTTAATTAAAAAATTATTTAAATTAAGTATTTATTACACATTTTAAAACAAAAATATAAGTGATTCGCATATAAGAATTCAATTAATATAGTAAAAAATTTAGAAATAGAAAAATTAGTATTTTGTATGCCCTCCTTTGGCGGTCAATACTGCTTCAATACGACGGGGCATACTCTTAATACAGTCTTCCATTATAGTTTTAATGGAAGGACTATGATGCCATATCTTTATTAAGGCTTCTATTAATTTGGTTTTTGTTGTAGGACCAACTTTTCCGATCTCTCTCTTCATAAACTCCCAAATATTCTCAATGGGGTTCATATCAGGTGAATTCCCCGGCCAATCAAGAACTGTAACATTGTTTTCAGCTAGAAAGTCACTTATGCGCTTGGCTCTGTGACATGGAGCTCCGTCGTGCATAAAAATCGGATATTCACCTTCTTTAAACCACTCCCGCATTTGTGGTAGCAAACGATCTGTTAGAACCCTCTGGTATTGGTCAGCTCTCATTGTTCCTTCGACTATGTATAGGCGACCTGGACCTTTACTACTAATTACTGACCACACCATTATGGAAGTAGGATGTTTAACCGTAGGTACAATACAACTGGGATGAAATTTTTCACCTTTTCTTCTCCTTACAAAATATGATTTTTCCGTCATCACTTGGAATACAGATTCATCAGAGAAGCACACCTATGAAAAATTTAAAATATCAATACTGTTTTTAAATATTTGTTTAACATATATTTAAGAATCTATACGAAATTACAAAGTACCATTTTCCAGTCATTTTCATTGAAGTTACGGTACTTTTTAGCCCATTCAAAACGCTTCTTTATCATAGCCGGGGTTAGTTTTGGCTTTCGAGCAGGTTTTCTAGCTACAAGTCCTTCTTCTTTTAAACGTCGCTGTACAGTTCTTTGCGACACGTTAAATCCAGCTTTCTGTATCTCTTGAGCTAGTATTTTAACTGGTAATTTTCTATTTTCAATGCAGATATCTCTTATTTTCCTATCTGTTCTAGGCGTAGTGACCCGATGCCGACCACACGCACCCTTCCTTTTTGGATATAAATCTATACCGGAATCAATTTTTTTTTTTATATTTCTTACGGAGCTTCGTGATACTCCTACCATAGCAGCAATCTCATACTGCGACATATTTTCAGCCATTAATAATCCACAAATTTTCCCAACCTTTGTTGGAGATAAGTCCATTCGTTTACCCATGTTAAAAACTCGAAATCGTTTTAAATTTTTCTAATATTAAATAATATTTCACAAAAAAGACTTGATTTTAAATAATAAACATATACCTTTTCACAATATTCCTCAAAATAACCTGTTTACTATTAATTTATAACAATAACAACATTTTTAAAACTAATAAGAAACATACTTTAAAAAGCGCGCGCTTTTCTGACAACTCATTTTTCAAATTTTACTCGGTTGCTAGATACAAAAATTTTTCGATAATATTTCTATTATCATAAAGAACAACAAATGGAATTAAAAAAAGTTTGATATTTAAGTCACATATCGAATAATAATTGAAATACTTAAAAAAATACATTATTTAATAATGGGCCTAATAATTTGGCAACCTACTGTAGATACAGCGAACGGAAGGTAAACGAAATTCAAGTTTTTCCCGTAAAAAGGTATAAACGGCTGTTGATTTAAAAAATAGCTGAGATTATTGATTTTCCTCCTTTTAATAATATATATCATTCTTATTTTGCATACGACAAAATATTTCTCGGTTAGTTAAATTTCCATTAATCTTAACTGCTTTTCGTTTGTTTAAAATTTTGTTTTCGCCTTTTAATTTTTTATTTTAATTTTTTAAACTTTGATTTTCGTTTTTCAATTTGCCCGTTAATATTCTATAATACGCTAAATTTCTTTCTTTTTCATGACAATGCTTACAAGAAGGTACATTATATTGAATTGAGTTCGTTTCCCAATTCATTTCATCTAAATTTTCCATAATAATATCATCATCAATAATTATATTATTTGGAACAGTATTCATTTCTTCTAATGAGGTTACTTCTGACAAAAAAAGTGAAGGACCAGCCTCCGAATATAATTTCCTCAGGCCAATATGAGATTCCTCAAAATGGCAGCTGCAAATATAAGGACTTTTTAAATTTTTTATGTAGTCAAATGATTGCCAACAAGCACTAGCCCACTTTTCATATTTTGCAGTATTCTTTGGTGGAAACTTAATAAATTTTAAATTTTCTTTTCAAGAAGTATTTTTGCAACTTCGTATGCAACAATTTCTAATCAACGGCATCTTGATTTAATAAAAATTCTATTAGGAAAAACTTACCTGTATATTATTTGAAGATAGTAAACACCTTCTAACTTGTAACACTAGTACTTTGTATTACTTAAAACTTTATTTTAACTTTAAATTTTAAAGTACTAAATTATTTTTCTTATACCACTTATACTAAATAATAATAAAATTTTAAATTTTAAAATATTATATTACTTAGTATTAGAAAAAAGTATAAGAAATTTAGTAAAACCAGATTATAAAATAGTACTTATTAGCAGATAGTATTATTAGAAAACTATTAGGAAATAGTATTAGTAGATATTATTAGGGAATACTTTTTTTTAATAAAGATATAGTATTTATTAAAAGTTGGAACAAAATATAATTATTAATTCAAATTTCAATTTTAATTCAAATTTTAATGCACTTCTTTAAGTTAAGGTGACCATTTCTATAAAGTTTGAAAAGAGTACAAAAAAAAACTTATTAAAATTTATTACTAAAATCCCAAATAGTTTGTACCCATAAAACAAAGTAGAAACAAGTTAAATAAAGGTTTTATACATTCATGATTCATGTTGTATTTTTTTTTTTTGGTTTCGCAATTAATTCTTACAAAATAAAACAAAAAATTAACAAAAATTTTTAAAAACAAAAAAAAAAAATAACAGAAATACTTAAAACAAAAAACTTAAGAAAATAAAAAATAAGTTAAATTAAACGACAGAAATATCTCAATATCTTCTTTCAGTATGTATTCATACGTGAATATATTTTTCAACCCCATGAACTTTTTTTAAAATTTCATTATTATTTTTCATAGAGTTGTAGAAGTCTGGACATTTTTCTTTCAGGTTTACTTTTAAATAAATTTGTGCTGTTAGGCATTGAATTGAAATTTGTGTTTTTTCACTAGACCAAATATCCGTTATTATAGAGAAGACACGTTCAACTGCAGAATTCGTGCCCGGCAAAGCGAATTCAAACAAATTAATACTCAACAAATTATTGTGAGAAATTAAATTATTATTAAAGTGTTTAAAAATTTTAACCCATTTCATATCGCTTGGAAGGCCTTCGTCTCTCCATTTTGAAATTATTGTATCACTACAATATTTTTTTGCGCAATCAACTTCATGCAACAACTTCCCGTCTTTTATTTCAATTCCTTTCGCTGTTAAAAAATCAATAGTTGCAACTACTTCCTCCCAATTAATAATTGAGTTTTCTAAAAGAGTCCATCCAAATATCTTGAATTCTTCTAATGGGGTTGTAAATTCTTCTAAATATTTATTACAGCAATTATAAAAAGCATTTATATCTTTCAGAAAGTGTACACGAAATCCTGGACTACTTTCTTCTAAATTTGAAATTAAACTTCTTAATGTTAAAGGTACATAAGAGGTGTCCAATCGTCGTTTCATTATTTGCTTCAATTCCAAATTTCATTATTTGCTTCAATTCCATAAACTTCCATAACAGAAATATTTGTTCTTTCTATTTTTAAAATATAATCTGAAAAAATAGATGCTTAGCTGTGAATAAAAGTAAAATAAATTTTTGGCTTCTCTACACGTACGGATAGACGGACGGAGAGACGGACGGACAGAGTGAAACTAATAAGTACATTTTTTCAAAAATTTTTTTGAAAATGTACTAAAAACTACTTTTTCGTAGTTCTATGCTTAGTTACGTCATTTTTAATTGTAAATTTTTTGTTAATCGAATAATTTTCGGATAAGAACAATGTAAGCCTTCTTATATTAGCATTTTTAAGAGAAATAAAGAAAGAAAAATATGCCGTAAAGAACGTTATAAGTCTTGAAGATTACAGAATAAAATTGTTTTAAATATTTTTCAACGGTTTTTTCAATTTTCCATTTAAAATCGCGAATTTTAATTTGTATTCTTAATTTATTCAAAAAAATAACAAAGTTAATTAAAACATCATTTTAGATTTTCATCGTTATAATTTGGAGCCATCGATATATTATAATTTCATAAATCGTATTTATTCATATATCAAAATTTTTATTAAAAAAATTAAGTCAACAAAGCTTTTATTTTTTTTTGTTTTTTTTTTTTCTTTTTCGTTCTTTAACTTAATAATGAATAGAGTATAAAACTTTAAGCTTTTTTTTTTATTTCTTTCTTTTTATTCAACAGCTGGGTGGCACAGTGATTGAGTGCCGACCTTTCATGCGGAAGGGCCCGGGTTCGAATTCTAGTGAAAGTGAAAAAAACTTTTCTGGTTTTCGACTCGACTCAGTTACCATTTGCCATTGGGTTCAAATTAATGGCATAATCAATAATTAATAATTATAAATCTTTAATAAAAAAATGCCTTAATATAAAAATATAAACAAATGCAAAATATAAACAAATAATTTAAATAAATAATATAACTCGCAGATATAGAATACCATATAAGTAAAATATAAAATATTACAATATAAACAAAAAATAGAATTGTAAATATTGAAAATCTAAGACGTTTCTACATGTTATAAGGCCTAGTACTATCTCATGTTTAAATTGTATGTGGAATTCAATAAGACCAATTCTAATAATACGAATATAATATGACCCCCTGTTCCAACATGTACCTATGGTATAGACAGGCTTATTAGCCTAACAGTTAAACAGTTAGCACTTAAAAAAAAAAAAAAAAAAAAAAAAGAGCTTGAAATTTAAGGTTTTTGTTTTATATGGACTGTGCACATCTACCGTCTTCCCTCGATAAAAAGGACCGGTTCGTCTATTTGATTTTTTTTTTGTACAAAACTTTTATAATATTTTATATAAATTATCGAATAAAGGGACCATATTATACAAGGACCGGACATTCTATTCGAATTTTTTACTAAAATATACAATTTTGAAGTAAATATATAAAAAAGTGTAAACAATTTATTTATTTTGAAATATTTATTCATTCAACTAAATATAAATTATCAAAATAAAAATTAACGAAATAAAAATTACCAAAATAAAAATTAACGAAATATAAATTATCAAAATAAAAATTAACGAAATAAGAATTAACAAAATAAAAATTAAAAAAAAAATTAACAAAAAATAGTTCTTCATTCAACTAAAAAAAAAAAGAACAAAAAAAAAACTAACAAAAAATAAAGAAACAAAAATATATACATAGTTTATATTTTATAACCAAAATATTCGCCTGATACACAAGCAATAGTAAATTCTTTCGAATAATTATCCATTTCAAATACTATTTCGTTAACTCGAACGTACTCTTCGTCGAGTTCAATTAAATTGACTTTCCAATTCTCGTACAATGATACAGCCTTAATTTTAAATAACTTGTGATAGATTCAACATTTAAAATAAAACCAGCGTCTTTTTCATTAAATAAACCTTCAAAAATTATATCTGTGTTAATTAATCCAACAATCTTCCTACCATAACTTTCAATCCATTCCGCGAAATCCAATGCTTCGTCACAGACTAAGCTTTTAACACACATAAAAAAACTGTTTCTAGTGCATGGCGGCCAAAACCATTCACATGGATCCTCATCGAAATAAGAATTTTGAACCAACATATCTCCATATAACTCCATCCACTCGTGTGTGTCCATTAATGGCATCAAAAGTTGTTTAAGAGGAGAATGTAAATTATCAAATACAAAGCTGTCTCGTGGACCGATTCTACATACAGAAAAAGCACGCGTGATGTTGGTTGTGCTTTGTGTTTTTCTCCAATCTAATACCCATTGCGAAACATTTAAATATGATGGCATTTTTGCATTACCAGGTTTTGTTTGTAAAGCTGGTTCTGCAATAGTCTCCACAATATATGTATCATATTGTGTGTTATAAAATTCTTGGAAACTCCTATTTGGGACCACATCAAGTGGCTGGAGAATTCCTGTCAAAATTGGTGGAATTAAAATTATGAAAAAATTAAATTTTTCGAACTTTGCTGTTAAATAAGTTTACATGCGGTCCGTAACTATCAATTAAAAGCAATGTAGGCAGTCGATAAAACGCGGTTTCCTTTCTTTTAATAAAAACATTTTTAATGTAATTATCCAGAATATTGTCATTCCACATACCAGTTTTATTCACATCTACTAAATAGTTGGTTTGTTTTTTAAATTAGAAAATAAGATATGAACTTTCTTTTGAAAGTTTTACGAATCCGTATAAATTTTTATCATACACTCAAAAATTTTCACTATTATTTTAATAAAATTGTAATTAAATTAATAAAAATGTAATTAATATATGTCCAATAACAACAAATTATTAATTTAATAAAACGTTATTAAATTAATAGTATTTTTGAAAAGGCATAAAATCAAGAGAGTAAAAAATAAAGAGAGTAATCAAATATAATATAAAATTGATTATTAATTCAATAATAAAACTATTATTTTTATAATCTTATTTATCATTTTGAAAGTAGGTTTTATTAATGTAACAATATTCTACTATTAAATAGAAAATGCTTTTTCTTATTTTAACAGTATCGAATGTTGGTTTAAAAACTGATTATTGTTAAATTAATAATTATGTTGTTAAATTTAGAATTATCGTTATTATTTTAATAAGATTTATTGTTGTTTTAAGGATTAGAAATTATTATACCAATAATCGGCTCCATCTTTTTAATAATTTGCCTTACTGTTTCAAAAGTATTGATTGTTGTTTTAAGAGTTTCTTTTGTTATTTGAATAATATCGAATTATTGAATTTTCAGCTCCTGTTGCAGTCTTAAAAATATATTATTCTTTCATTTTTGTAAAATAAAAAACTACTACATTTTAAGTAAATTCTGCTTCATTATATTTTATTTTATTTTTAAAATCTGAAAAATTTATATTGAATTTCAGAAATATAAATTATTAAAAAAAACAAAAAAGTTAGCATCAAGTAAAAAAATTTAGCTTTATTAATTATTTCAATTCTTATTTCTTCTTCATTTTATATAATTTTAAAAAATTAAAAACAAAAAACTTAACATTATAGAAAATTATTTAGCTTTATTAATTATTGTTTAAAAGGTAAATTATTTATCAAAAAATTTTTTTGAAGATAGGAAAATTATTTTCCTAATTTTTCCGTCTATGTGAACGTTATTATTTTAATTTTTGTATAAAACGTAAAAATTGCAAAATATAAATTAAAAAATCTTTTTGTTTTGAAAAATATTTTATTAATTTTATATTATTTAAACATGTTTCGACAACGTTAAAGTTGTCATCTGAGTGACACTGCTCATGATTTTTAACATTAATTTTGTAAAAAAAATTTTGCAGAAAAGTATAAAATAAAAATGAGGCCGGTGGGTATTTTAAATTAAATACATGGTATGTTTTGAAACATACGTCGATAGCCCTAGCGGCACAGTCTAATTTATATCTTATATTGTCGTAATAAACACAAATTTGCTTTGGATCTGCGATAGTTCCTGTTACTAACAATAGGGGTTGAACCGGTAAATTTTCTTGAAATCTCCTCTGCAGCATTTCTTCCACCTGATCAACAGTATTTCCGAAGATTGCAAAACTGTTTTGCGAATCTTTTATAGAGTACTTTTTGTGGAGCTTTTGGTTGCTCACGGTGAGAACAGCTCTTCCTGTAGGTATCAACACATGATGTAACAGGTAAAATGTGGTTAATAATTTATCATCTGTAAATAAAATTGTATGATTAAAGATATTCTTTCAAATATGCAAATAAAAGCTTACTGTGGCTTGTGCTGTCATTATTAAGAAATTTAATTAAGCTTTTAGCACTTGAATCTTTAATTTTTGATTTTAAAATTTCCAGCATTTCTGATGGAAATTCATCTATAATATCTAGCATGTTTGTTGCTTAAGGAAACATAGTCTTGAAATCTAACAAAATCTAAAAATACAATGCTTTTTAATTTGGAAAGGTTCAAATAAAAAAAAGCACAAATATACCAATTTATGTCCTAAGGGTTTTGAATATTAAACCAATTTTTCTAAAATTTTAGCTGTGTTAGTTTCGGTTTTCATTTTATTTAAGCGATAGTTGGATGTTTTTTCCCATTTTTCTTCGATTTCTGCCCAAGTACTTTCATTTGAATTAAGTACTGCTATATTTAAATCAATATTTTCCTCATCAACTAAAATGGAGATCAAAATTTCAATTAAAATTACCAAATAATGATATCTAAATCAGAATTACCTAATAATTTCGAAGATTTATTTAATGGTTCATCCTCATCATAACTAACTTATCATTTTAATAATGTTAACAATTAAAAAAATAGTTTTTTGTAATTTTGACAACACTGACTTTGGAAAAAAAATTCGTTATTATTTTAAAAATTTATGTTGCTACTTTTATTATATTGTATATGCATGGGTTTTTTTTATATGTTTAACATACTAAATAATCGTTTTTTAAAGTTATAAGGTTTCTTTTTATTTATTAAGTACTTATTAAAAGAATTAAAATTCACCTCTTAAAATATTCTTCATTTTACACTGATATTTTATAATCCAAAGCTTATTATTTATTTAATTTTTTTACACAATTTCACAAACAAAATTTTTTTATTGTTCACTACTCTACTCAACAAAATTTAATTTAAACTGAATTGAATGCGTTTTTCAAACTGAATTTCAATTTAAAATGTTTTTGTAATTGTATTTTATATTGCTTTTTTTTTCCTGCTTATTCTCTCACATGATTTAGTTGTTTTTGTTGTTTATACCAAGTTTATACTAAATAATGCAATACAAGTGTGTCTAAATTCTAAAAACATAAAATACATAGACAAGAATTTACTATTTATTATCGTAACATTACTTATTTATTATTATAACAAAATTTACTGTTGAAACAATAACAATAATTATTATTTTAACAATTTGTGTTAGACTGTCTAACACCGACAACAAAAACAATTAAATCAGGTGAGAGAATAAGCAGCAAAAAGAGAGCAATATAAAATAATAACAAAAAAACTATTAAAATGACAACTAAATTATTATTTTAACAATGAAGAGAATACAAAAAATTAATATTTGTAATTTAGATAAGACTCAACTATTAAAATAACAATTTTTTATTATTTTGATAGTTTGCGTTGTTATATTAATCATAAAAGAAGTTTTTTTAATAATAAATCTTATTCATTTTAATAATGTCAATTATTATTTTAAAAGCGATACATAAAAATCAAAATTATCAATTCTACAATTATTTTATTATTTCAATAACGAAAATTATCGTTTCAATTACGACAATTATCGTTTAAAAAACTTTTGTTATATATTTTATAATAATTATCTCTACCTTTGAAATTTTTGTTAAAATTACAATATGTTTATTGATTTAATTACAAATTTTATTAAAGAGACAATAACAACTATTATTATGATAAAAGTTGCTGTTACGGTTTTTAACAATGGATTTAACAACCGTGTTATTAAAATAACGGTAAAAATTTTTTGAGTGTATTTAGTAATAATGTTAAGTTTTTGTCGGACTGTGTACGATTTTCTTAATATATATGGACCTGCTGATATCTGAAGGTATTAAAATATAATTTTGTTAAATATTTATGCAAAAATAATACCTTTTTCGTTTTTCCAACCAGCCGTTTATTTAAAATTTTTGAAATTAATAATTAATATTTTTTCGATTAAAGCAATGTTTTTTTTGTTTGAAAACCGATTTATGATGAGAGATGAAAAAGTTGCCTATTTTTTTGAACAGGGCCCCGGGCCTTCTATTCAAATAGAAGGCCTGCCGGTCCTTTTACTCGTTTAAAGGGACCGGTCCTTTTTATCGAGGTAAGACGGTAGTTGTATTCATTATCTTTGACCTGTCGTGGCAAGATCCAGGATATCCAACAAAAATTGATGTAAACTTTTTGTTCTCGTCGCAAATAGCTTGCTTGTTGTTGTTTTTTTCTCCTCATCTGGCCATGTTATTTTACTGGTTGCTAAACTACATATAAATTCTATTACCCTTTCCAGATCTTTGTTAACTGTTGATGTAGACATACCCAAGTGATCACCTACATCTCTCAGTTTTTTCTTTTAGGTATTTGAACCTATCTTGCCTTCCCTGTTCTTCTCTAAGTTCTTTTTTCCTCTGCTCGATTTCCGCTGTTTTTGTTTCCCCTCTTCGATTACAGCGATTTGCTTCCTTATTTCTTTGAGTTCTTCCAAAACATCAGCTATTGAACTTATACGACAGGTTAATGAATTAAAATAAAGAAAATTTCGAAATAAAAAATTGTAATTTGATCGGAAAAATTAACTGTTGTTAACTTATAGTTGTGGAAATTTTAAAATAAACACAGAAATTTTTTATGAAATTAATACAATATAATTCAGTTCAAAAGTTAATATAATATGTTTTATTTCAGAATTAATGTAATATGTTTTATTATAAAATTAATATAATATGTTTTATTGCAAAATTAATATCTGCAATAATCTGTTTTATTTCAAAGTTCATATAATTATGTTTTATTATAAAATTAATATAATATGTTTTATTATAAAAGTATACTTTCTTGCAGCTTTCTTGATACGTCCTTCTACGTCCACGGTTTTGTTAAGAAGAAGGAACGATTTTAAAATGTCATCTAACTAAAAATGCAAAATGTTAAAGTTATTGTGAATGAGACAAAAAAATGTTGTTCAGAAAATATAAGAAAACATAAAGTATGATACAGACGATACTTATGACAGTTAATCTCATTCCTATTTACATACATCTTGTCATAAAGTAAATATTATTATACACATACAATATAAAATAAGTAAAATAAATTAAAAATTAAAAAAAAAAAAAAAATTCATTTAGTCTATCTAATTAAAGTACAGTGCACTCGCGATATAGTGACCCTTACAATGTCCGGGTCGGGTCATTATTTCAAAAAGTCTATTATTTCGAATTTGTATTAAAAAAAATGCATGTTTACATGCATTTGTCCTTTTAACGTTAGTTTTAATTTAACCAAATGATATGCCTAATGTATGTATATTTTTTAGGCTAAAGGTAAAAAAAAAATAAAAAAATTTTGTGTTATGTATTTAACTAACTAAACAAAAGAAAAATTTTGAGAAAAGTATAAATTATTCATTTTATTGCATTAAAAATAAAGTACATAAGGAAACATTAAACATAATACTTTAATTTATTTGAAAAAATTTGATATTTTACATTGTTTATATTTTTGAGAACTTTGAGACAAAATGGCTCTTTCACGTAATTTTCGTAGTGTCATAATTTCTTCAATGCTCGCATCAGTTTCTTCAGCATATTTCAAAGTTTTGTTAATAGCTTCGATGCCATCAGCATGACTCATTTTTTGTGGAATTTCAAATATCTCTAACTCACTTTCGTCAGATTCAATTTCAACCGCTTCTTGTTCGTTATTTTCATTTAAGTCTTCATTCCATTGATATACATCATTGGAAGACAAGTCAATTTGTGGATAAATTTCTTTTAATAACATTGTTGCGTTGTTAATTTCTTGTTCAGGAAATACTTCCGCTCTTAAAGCTGACAATGGAATTTCGTCTTCACTTTCAAATGCTTTATCGGAATTATGATACGACAAAATTTTTTTCCAACATTTTGCAATAACGGTTGAATCTATGTCATTCCAGGATTGAAACAAGAACAAAATTGCATCACGTAAATTAATTTTCTTTAAGGTGTTTTCAAAATCTTTATCTTTATTGGCAACAACATGTGATAAAAGCAAGCTTCTATATTTAAGTTTGGCAATTCGAATACAATTTTGATCCATCGGCTGAATTAACGCCGTAACATTTGGAGGCATGAACATTGTAGTTATTTGACCATCATCACTAATAAGTTCGTCTTCTGGTGGATGACTTGGAGCGTTATCTAGAAGAAGAAGTGCTTTCTGTGGAAGACCTTTCTGTTTAAGAAAACAACGAACTTGTGGAATAAATTTCTTTTCAAACCACCTTTTGAAAATTGAGCAAGTCATCCAGGCTGTTTTGGAAGAATCATAATCGACAGGAATTGATTTGTTTTTAAAGCATCGTGGGTTTTGTGCTTTTCCGATTACCAAAGGCTTTATCTTATGTAGACCGGTAGCATTGGTACATGCTAAAAATGTTAAACGTTGCTTAGGAATTTTTCGTCCGGGTGCACTTTTTTCTGCCGATGAAACGTACGTCTTATCAGGTAGTAGTTTCCAATATAATCCAGTTTCATCTGCATTGTACAACTGATCCGGAATTAAGTCAAGTTCCTTTATTTTATTTGCCAATTTTTTTAAAAAAGGTTCAACAAGTTCAGCTTGCGAAGACAACTTTTCACCACAAATCTTAAGTATACGAATACCAAATCTTTTTTTAAAATTTTGAAACCAACCGTCGCTAGCTTTGAAATCAGTTTTTTTATAAATTTTTTCGTAAAAGAATTTTGCTTTTGTTTTTAAAATGTTGCTACTCATTGGCGCATTTCGTTCTCTATTTTTCAAAAACCACTTATATAATGCTCTTTCCATTTTGATAAACTCTCCAGAACGTAACGTTTTGCGTTTTCCTGAACCAGAAAATGTATTAGCAGTTGTACTTCTGATATTTCGCTGTTGTTTCTTTATTGCAAAAATTGTTGATTTTGCCACTCCATACTTGTTCATCAAACTTGTGCTAGTAGCTCCTTTTTTTAGCAAATCAATTATTTCCATTTTTTTCTCCAAAGACAAAAAATGTCGTTTATTTCCAACCATTACTATAAACTTTTTACAAAAAAATTATTACAAAAAAAAATCGACTGCTTATACTGTATGCTTACTGCACCAAACGTTCAATAAAAATACATATCTAAATTCATAAACAAAAATATTCTATTTTAGACATCAAACATAAAAAAGGAATTTCCCTAATTTTGAAAAATAAAAAGTTTATACAAAAGAATTCCCCGAATTTTAAATTTGCTTTAAAAGAATTCCCCGAATTTTAAATTTGCTTTAAAAAAAATTTGAGAAATCAATTTTTTATGGGTCACTATTTCAAGTTATAAAAAATGTTTGGGTCACTATTTAGAACTTGTTCGATTCGAAATGATAGGGTCACTATTTGGAACGGTCATTATACCGCAGGGTCACTATTTCGCGAGTGTACTGTAATTATTAAAATGGCAAATAAAAGTACAAAATATTTTATTTGCTAACTTGCATTTCTAGTAGTTCTAATTTTCTTTTTTTTATTTGTTTTTCTATTTCAAAAAGTTCTTGATCATTTTCATGTTTTTTTTCTAATATTTTTAGTTTTTTAGCTTCAATGTATCTGATTTTTTTTTCCACATGATAGCTTTCATAAATATTTTTATTTATTTTGTTCAAAGATTTCAATATGTCACCTTGCGTTTCATTTTGGCTTTTAAGTAGGTCAACTAATTCATTATTACTTGATGTTTTGCTACGTCTAGATCTCACCACTGGTGTTACTGGTTGTGGTTCACAAGGCATATTTTCCTGTTCATTATCAAAATTTTAAAGAAGTTCGGGTTGAACATCTGGTAATGTTTCCTGTGTGGATATTAGCCCTAAAGCTTTTCCAATGGGGTTTACATTTTGGGTCATGCTTATTATTTCATCCACTTTTTTTTCCAGTGAAGTTAATGGTATTTGTTCACCAGGGCCTCCACCTGTAGCTTTTAAGCTTTGTTTGTTTTTAGCCAATTTTCTTTTTAAATTCGCTTTATAATATGTCCAAACCTAAAAAAAAACATACTTTTTAGAAAAAAACACTTTAGATATTTTTTAAAAAATTAAGTGTACTCGTTGCCATTCTGGAACAGTACGTCTTGGTGGACCTAAGTTATTTAATTCAGTTGAAATTAAATTCCAAGTGTCTTTTGTTTCGCTTTTCGAACTACCATATTTGCCATGCTTATTGGCCAATTCAGTGTTTTGCTCCATAAAATAAATTAATTTTTCAAATTGCAACGAATTTGTCACTTTTTTACTACTAAACATAAAAATAAATTTTAAACAAAAATCAAAATATTTAAAAAAAAATACATAAGTAAATGTTTTGTACATAGAAAATATTTCACATTTACCATCTACTTAAAAATAAAATATTATACATGTTGAATTCAAACAAAAGTAATAATTTTAATAATACAAAAGTAATAATTTTAATAATCCAAAAGTAATAATTTTAATAATACAAAAGTAATAATTTTAATAATCCAAAAGTAATAATTTTAATAATACAAAAGTAATAATTTTAATAATACAAAAGTGATAATTTTGTAATCAGCTTATTTCTTCTTTCTTCTTCCACGGCCACGTTCTTACTAATCAACTTCTTTCTTTTTTTTATATCATCATTTTGAAAAAAGAACAGTAAATAAAAAGATCATATATCATGTTGTTTTCTAAATATTAGGGTCAACGTCCGAATATGCTATATGTAATTTAGCAAAAATAATTTATGATTTCTGCATTCCCACATTCGGCCATCCTACTTATTCATTTGCCTCAAATGAATTATCACAATCTATTTCAACATTTCCGACTACTGCTTCATCTTCTTCGCTCAGTTCGTTTTCATCTTCCATATACCATGGTTTCATGTTGTCAACGCTAGTTTCTGTTGTTTTTGGTCCTTCAGAGTTTCCCAACTTTTCTACCTTATATCGATCGAATCCCTTTTCTCCTATGATTTTATAGGGTCCCAGAAATTTAGATTTTATCTTCAAGCCGGTGCCAAATTGAGTTCTTTTTATGGCGACCATATCACCAATTTTAAATATTCGTGCCGATTTCCTTTTCCTTCTACATTGGCGACGATTTTCTTCTTGTATTTCCAATATTTCCTTTCTTGCATTTTCTCTTCGTTCGTTCCGCTCTTCTTCAAAATCATATCTGATTTCGTCTTCTATTATTTCGACGATATGTAAATCACGATCGTCTTTCATTTTTACTCCGACTAAAAGCTCCATTGGTGTCGTTTTAATAGCGCGCTGAAACGTCGAGTTCAGTACCCGTTGAAGAGGTTTCGTGAAGTTGTACCACTTCTCTGGATCGTCCAAAGACATTTTGGTAAGAGCTGCAATAATTGTTCGATTCAGCCTTTCTACTTGCCCGTTGGAACGTGGAACCCCAGGTGTTATGTAATATAACTTAATATCTCGATTCTTACAAAAATCTTGGAAGTTGTTAGACGCAAACGCTCCTCCTCTGTCTGATATGATTCGGCTTGGATATCCAAAAGTTTCTGAAATTATTTCTAATTTTTGTATTGCTTCGTCTGAACTTAAAGTTTTTGTGGGGAATAGCCACGAGAACTTCGTAAATCCGTCGATTACAGCAAAAATGTAGCGATAATGTTTCTTTGTGTTTTGCAATGGTCCTAAGTGATCGATGTGAAACGTATCGAGAGGTCGATCTCCTTTTGGAATCGGGTATATCATTCCTTCTGGTTTTCCGGTTTTTCTTTCAGCAAGAATACACCTTATGCATCCTGCAATACAATTATCTATCCTATTTTTCAGATTCGGGATATAAAATTCTTTCTCCAGCAATTCTTTCATTTTTTTATAATGGAAGTGCCCTTTTTCGTGAACTTCTCGGATGATACCTGTTTTCATGCAATCTGGAACGACATACAAAATATTATTATTATGACTTTTACATAATATACCATTATTTATGAGATAGTCCTTATATGATCCGTTTTTCAAAATTTCCATAATAGCTGCAATCCTTTCATCCTTTTGTTGTGACTCTGCAAGTTTTGACAAAAACGTACTTCCAAATGTACTACCATAACTTACGCACATCGCAACTGCATTTCGACTTAATGCATCTACATGTGGCATCTTTGTACCGGGTCGATGCTCAACTTCATAATCAAATTCTTCTAATAATAGTGCCCATCGGGCTACTCTGGTTGTTAAATCCTTTTTCCGTATGGTACATTGAAAAGCTTTACAGTCGGTAACCAGCTTAAACTTTTGACCCAATAAGTATATTCTAAATTTTTTAACGGCTTCTATGACTGCCAATACCTCCAGTTCATAGCTACTATAATTCCTCTCTGCCTCATTGGTTTTCCTACTCATGTAAAATACAGGGTGAAGGGTTGAATCTTCAGCATCTCTTTGTAACAGAACTGCACCATATCCGTCTTTGCTGGCATCGGTATGTAATTCGGTGGGTAACCCATATTGAAATATTTTTAAAACTGGAGTTGTGATCAATGCACTTTTTAAATTTTGTATGGCTTCAAGTTGTATTTCTTTAATCTGAAATTTTGATTTTTTCTTCAGAATATCGCTTAGTGGCTTAGCTATTAATGAAAAATTTCGGATGAATTTTCTAAAATATCCTGCTAGTCCGAGGAAGCTCTGCAATTGTTTAATTGTTCGTGGACAAGGAAAATCTATAACAGCTTTTACTTTCGCTTTAGAAGGTGAAATGGTTCCTTTAAATACCCGGTGTCCCAAATATTCTATTTCTTCTTGTAGAAGTTGGCATTTCTTCCATTTGATCATTAATCCATTCTCAGCCGCAGTCTTCAAAGTTTTCTTTAATCGTTCAATCGCTTCATCTATAGCTTTTGCCAGAATAACTATATCATCCATGTAAATAACTACAATTCCTTCTCGTATCAAGTCTCTAAAAATATAATTAATGTATTTTTGGAATATACCTGGTGAGTTACACAAGCCAAATGGGACGCGGTTAAATTCGAAATGACCACCTTGCGTTACAAAAGCTGTAAACTTTCGACTGCTTTCGTCTATGGAGACGTGAAAGAAACCGTTCTCTAGGTCCAAAGTTGTAAAATAATTTGATCCTTGTAACTTGTCTAGCTGGTCTTCTATCACCGGTAAGGGGTACCGTTCTTTATAAATTTTTTTGTTGACCGCCCTATAATCGATGCACATACGGTATGAATTGTCTTTCTTCTTTACAAGCACAACCTGGCTGGAATAATCTGAGGCGCTCTCCCGAATGATGCCCTTTTCAAGCCATTCTTTTACTTGAATATCTATTATTTGACATTCCATAGGTGGAAACCTTCGTGGAGATCGGAAAACTGGTTCTTCATTCATAGGCACGATTCTCATTTTAATTGGCGACTCGGGTGGTTCTACAGGTGAATAGTTTTTAATCAAATTATAAATTTTTTCCTTCACTTTCACATCTAATAAATGTGACAAATCCGGTGTGATTTGCTCATCGTACAAATCAGGGTCAATTTGTGCTAAGTAACATCCTGCCTGTTCTGGCTGGGAATTTTCCGATTGAGTTTTGTTTACAATATCGTCATTGCAATTTCTTTCTATAGTAACATTTCTTCCTTGAATTTTCACCACAGCTCTAGACAATAAATCCATTCCAATTACTACATCTGGGGTGATATAATTTTCTTCTACCATGTGCAGTGTAACGTCATTAAATATTATGCCATTAATTGTGATATCAACTATGCAGGCGCCCTTTGTTTCCACTTTAGCTCCTAAACCAGTCACTGAAATACTTTGGTTACTAAAATTATATTTTGGATTTATTAATTTAGTTAAGGATTTTTTAATAATACAAATATTGCTGCCAGTATCAATTAGACCGTTTAGCGTTATGTCATTAATTTTAATTGGGTGCAGCTCCGTTGTTTGTACTACATGAGCTGCCGAGGTAATCTTATTTGGACAATCAGGACGTTTATGACCAAATTCATTGCACCCGAAACATTTAGGGCCTTTATTTCTGTTTGGACATGCGTGTGCTTCGTGAGTACTTACCCCGCAATTAAAACAATATTTCTTTTTTTCTACCGGTTTAGCAATTCTTTCCAATTTCGGAACTGTATTTGGTCTTTGCGTTCGTTCTGTAAAAGTTGGTGTTCTTTCATCTTGTTTAATTTTTTCGTATACAAATAGTTTCTCCTTCAGATCTTCAATATTTTTAGCCGCATACAAAACCATTTTTCCACTTGAAGTATCTCGGATGCCATCGATTATATAACTGACGACCGATTCCTCATCGATTTGCGTTTGCGATGCTAGCCCTACCATAGCGTACAAATATTCCCTAAAAGTTTCATCTGGCTTTTTCTTCTTTTCCCGTAAAAGCTTATGAACCTCTGCACTAGTTATTCTCCCACTAAACTCTTGTATTAGCGCTATCTTCAGATCGCGATAACAAGTTGGTTTAACTTCACAATCCATGTAAAGTTTCGCCGCTCCAACTAAAGACTTGTTACAAAATATAAACCGTTGTAGCTCATTCCACGCAAATGTAGTTGCATAACGTTCGAAATCTTCAATCCAATTTCTCACGCAAGTTTTGTTGTCTCCAGAAAATTTTGCCACTAAATTTTCAAAATCTGAAAAATTTAACCTAACTGTCGAATTAGTTGTTGTCCCCTGAATTCTGGTGTCTCTTCATCATCAAAATGCACTGCTGAATCACTGGTTCTTCTGTTTCTACCTTTTCTACCCATATCAAAATAAAATTTAAAATAACCTTACAAAAATTTGCTTTTATTTTTAACTTTTAAGGAAATTTTATTTTTTATATTTTCTTTTTTTTTTTTTTTTTTTTTACATAAAATATTTAGCGGCAATAATTAGCGGTATTATAACCATGCGTTCTACCTTCTTATTTATTACCGTAATAACTGACGAATCTAGACGCTTCGTTTCTGCTCCGTTAGCTAAATAAGCACGTGTTGTGTGTATTTTAAGACTTTCTTTTCCTCCGTTTTACCCTTTACTTTAATTTATTCACCTTCTCAATATAAATTTAAACTTATAATCTTCCACGTAAAAGTTTTCTTATTTTTTATTCTTTCACCAAATTTTAATACCGACGAAATTTGTGTACAATAAATAGTCTTAGCACATTCTTTACTTATATGCTTATTTATTACAAAAATTTTAAAATGCTCACACTAGTTTTAAAACGTTCAAAAAAAAATTTATTTAGAGCATATTTTATCTGTTTATATTTTGTTTTACAATTACTGTTCATTTGCCATTACTTTTATATTTTCAAATATCCATAAAAATATTATATATTTTTTAGTGAAACACTTAAATTTAATAAAATAGCTTTTTTTTTTTAATCTCAATCCCGGTTGAGCCCCCAAATGTTGAATTCAAACAAAAGTAATAATTTTAATAATACAAAAGTAATAATTTTAATAATCCAAAAGTAATAATTTTAATAATACAAAAGTAATAATTTTAATAATCCAAAAGTAATAATTTTAATAATACAAAAGTAATAATTTTAATAATACAAAAGTGATAATTTTGTAATCAGCTTATTTCTTCTTTCTTCTTCCACGGCCACGTTCTTACTAATCAACTTCTTTCTTTTTTTTATATCATCATTTTGAAAAAAGAACAGTAAATAAAAAGATCATATATCATGTTGTTTTCTAAATATTAGGGTCAACGTCCGAATATGCTATATGTAATTTAGCAAAAATAATTTATGATTTCTGCATTCCCACATACATACCTTTCCTTTTCCATATTTATTTTTTTTATAAAAAATTTTTATTTTCAACAACAACGTATCAGAACAATCAGAACAGAACTTACTAATTAAAAATAAAAACTAAGGGAAAATCCCTTTTTTTTTATTACCTAACTTAAAATAACTCATATATATGTACATTATACTAACAATTATATTTAAGACAACTGGTCTTGACCTGTTGTAACGTTTGTGTTGTTAACAGACAACATGCACACAACACTGTTGTGAATTGGAATAGCTATATTTGCACACAACACAAAATAAAAATTATGTTATGTCGTTTTGACAGTTAATTATGTTGTGTTGTAAATTAGAATAGAGAAAGACAACAATGTTGTCTATAGACAACTATATTTTATGTTGTGTTGTTAATTGGAATAGCACCCTTAATAAAAATAAAACGCATTAAAATTTTCACTTTTAAATTTCTTTTATTTTTAATTTTAATTTCCTTTAACAAAAATATTTTTTTAATCCTTCTTTTTAGATTGTTCAAAGTGAACTGATCTTTTTACAATTTTCCAAAATTTACTTTTTACAGCAATTTGGATTTTTTTTAAAGTGTTACATAAAATTTAATTTATCAATTATTTTTTCTTTAGAATTGACAGTTTATTTTTTTATAGCAATAAAAATTTAAATTGATTTCGTAACAAATTATTTTTACGAAATTTCTTTTTATAAAAAATGTAATTTGAAACTTTTGTTTTTTAAACATTACAATTATTTACTTAATTCAAATGCACTTGTTTTTAGTAAAATAAAAAGGAATAATTCAGCATTTTGTTTTAGTTGAAAAAAATTAATAATTTATTGGTTGGGAAACAAAATGTTATATGATACTTGTGATTTCGTAATTTTGGGTATTTTTTATTTCAAGTGGTTTCGAAATGGAATTGAGGATAAAAATTAAAAATGTTAATGATAACAAAAAATGTTGGTAAAAGAAAAGAAAATAAGAATAAATATTAACATTGTAATGGCATACGTGTGTTTATTGCTACAGGGCAATAAGGTGGTGAGGGGCAATCCTGTGAGGATGTAACAATATATTTTTTTATTGGGATTTTTTTTCTTTTTTTTTTTTTTTTTTGAGTTACCGAACAAATTTTAATATGACTTTACAAAAAATTGTATCAAAATTATTCAAGAAAGGAAGGGAAAAAAGTTAAAAAAAAATGGTTTCGGTTGGGGCCATGGTGACGAAATGAACTGCTGGATGAATACTTATTCCTTGTACGAGGATCACTCAGCTAACGCTTTTTGGTGTTTATTCTGTAGATCTTGAATTCGCCGTCCCTATACCGGGAATTGTTATGAAATCTTGATTTACTTTACATAAATGAACTGCTGGATAAATACTTATTCCTTGTACGAGGATCACTCAGCTAACGCTTTTTGTGTTTATTCTGTAGATTTTGAATTCGCCGTCCCTATAGCGGGATTTGTTGGAAATCTTGATTTACTTCACGCTTTTTACCGCGTATTAATATTTTTAGTTGTAAATTGTATGGAAAACAAATTTTCCAATTTATTTTCACTTTGGAATTAATTTTGTTACTTTTCACTTTTAATTAAGGTTTTAATTTTATTGAAATTGGTAACTTTAATGATTTTAATTTTTGCTTATTAAAACTCACTTTAATGTTAATTTAGAGTAAAAAAATTTTCTTTCTATTGAATTTATTAATTTTTTTATTTTTCACTCTAATATTTTACGTTGGGTGCCAGTTAATTAAGACACAAAAATTATATTTTTTTGTATTTATTTTATTTATATTTATTAAGTTGATTAAAACATAAAAATTATATATATTATAAAAAATTAACAAACTGTAACCTTACGGTTACGTGTCTAGGTTTGATCTCAACCTTTGAATCGTTATTAAAATTTACTTAAAGCTAATTTAGTGCTGACTTGCAATATTAAAAAGAACAGTTTTGATTTTTGAATATAGTCAAGCACTTTACATTTTTTAGTTTTTTCAAATATAAAATTGACTGCATGTTATGCAAGCGGTCATATAACGTGTTTTTTAATAATTTAATTTAAAGGAGAAGAGATTTAAACTTGAAAATAAAATAATGTAAAAGTAATGTAAAAGTGATTACGGTGCAGAATTGCGATTTTTATATGGATGTTTTATGAATTGGAATATGTTTTATTTGGAATTGAATATTTTTATGTGTGTGTCTTAACTTATATAATATGTCCAATATATTAAAATATTCAAATCAATATATTCAACAACTTAAAATATTAATTATTCACTTTATAGTAATTTTATTATTTTTACTGCACATCAATTTTCAATTTTATTGATATTCACTGCCATCAGGAGAAAAAGAAGAAATAGAAGGGTGCACTTTTTTATAGATTAGAAAACGGATATGCAAATTTGCAGCAGCCGTAACTTTATTTATAATATCTTTATTTGTAGTTAAAGAATCGGAATCATTTTAAACTATTATTTGCTTACAAACATTTGCACTTTCAATAATACATTTACGTAAATTTAAAATATCATTATGGAGCTTTATTTTTTATTTTTTTATGGTTTTATTCTCGTCCATATTTTTGTTAATTTTTTATAATATCATCATACTTTTTATTTACGAAAGTTACAAAGTGACATCTAACTTTGTTTCCAAATTTGAGTTTTTATTTGTGTGGTTTTGTTAAGTAAAATTTTAATGGGATTTTGGTGAACACTTATGGCATTTGAATGATGCTTCCTCATTGCTTTTTAGGGTATCATAAGTTTTTTTATTGATTTTTGAGCATTTTAAATGTATCCAACCAGTGCATGAATCGAATTGCGAACAAAATCTTCATCATCGCTTGACAGAATATTCACCGAACAAATTGTTCAAATATTGTTTTGTATTTATGTTCTTTTGTACTTACATTCGATTTAGATAAGGCAATACGTAAAAACGGCGTAAATGACAATTATTTGTTTTTGCAGCAGGAGCCATTGATTTTATGTTTTTGCCCCTTCTAAAAATTGGGTACGATTTCTCTATATCGGAATTATATGAAATTTCTCCTCTTATTAAAGGATTTTTTTTAACCGATCTTGTTATTATAAATCTTTTTACAGCCGAAAATTTGAAGTTCCGTTGACCTGAAGGCTTAAAATATTCACTAACTGCATTTTTCCAATTGTAAACAGTACAATTATTTTCACCAAGTTTACAAATAGTTCCGTGCTCTGGTAAAATATAAAGATAACCTTCAGGATTTTTAATGGTTTCTTTTACTCGAATTTTTTTTCAATTTGTGCGAAGACTGTCGGGGGGTATAAATGAATGCCCTGTCACTGGAAAAATTAGTTCAATAGTCTTGATATGAGTAGGTGCATTATTAATGAGCCAGAATTAACACATTCCAGTCATTATGGAATTTTTATTTTGCCCCCGCAGCCGTCAGCTATCAGTCGCATGTTCGTTATTCCTTTCAAATTTACAATACAAAGTCGATGATATAGTGCTGAAGAAATTTGGTTAGAACCTTTGAAATATTTTCGGTCCAAGTATATAAGAAAACGTTATCAGGAGAAAGCTGTGATTTTGAAGACCCAAGCACAATACCAAAGTATAGATATCTTCTTATGGGAATAGAAAAGTTTTGAAAATTACTCAAAGGAGGAATAAAACTGTTTTGCAAATAAACTGAATATTTAAAGTAATTTTTTATGGGTTTAGGAAAATTTTAGCTAATTGCGGTTATGAATTATGTTAAATATTAACTCTTGGAACAATTTCATATCACAAACTAAAACTTTTTAAAAAGGGGAATAGATGAATTTTTGCTTCTATACGTCACACTTGAAAATTTAAACACAACTATTCACTTAATTTTGTTTACTAAACCATGAATACTTGATGAAGAGATCGATTCAGTAAATATTCCACATTACGATAAAATAGTTTCTTGACGCAAAAACAGAAGAAGACTAGGTGTTGCAGCTTTTGTTCATAATTCAATTAACTTTGAAACCATAAATATTTCCTTTGACGAGCTTAGTAGCATGATTTCAATTAAAGTAAAGTCCAAAATAATTACTACCGCTGTTACACTAATTTATAAATCACCCGATAATTACATACAGTAATCCAGAATTACATACATTTTTCAACTGATTTGAGCGGCCTTTATACGAAATGGAAGACATGAGTAGTATAGACATACAGTAGGTTGCCAAATTATTAGGCCCAAGGGAAAAAATTTTAATATTTTAATTTTAACCGTAATTATAAAATAATAAATGCAGTTAATTAAAAAATTATTTAAATTAAGTATTTATTACACATTTTAAAACAAAAATATAAGTGATTCGCATATAAGAATTCAATTAATATAGTAAAAAATTTAGAAATAGAAAAATTAGTATTTTGTATGCCCTCCTTTGGCGGTCAATACTGCTTCAATACGACGGGGCATACTCTTAATACAGTCTTCCATTATAGTTTTAATGGAAGGACTATGATGCCATATCTTTATTAAGGCTTCTATTAATTTGGTTTTTGTTGTAGGACCAACTTTTCCGATCTCTCTCTTCATAAACTCCCAAATATTCTCAATAGGGTTCATATCAGGTGAATTCCCCGGCCAATCAAGAACTGTATCATTGTTTTCAGCTAGAAAGTCACTTATGCGCTTGGCTCTGTGACATGGAGCTCCGTCGTGCATAAAAATCGGATATTCACCTTCTTTAAACCACTCCCGCATTTGTGGTAGCAAACGATCTGTTAGAACCCTCTGGTATTGGTCAGCTCTCATTGTTCCTTCGACTATGTATAGGCGACCTGGACCTTTACTACTAATTACTGACCACACCATTATGGAAGTAGGATGTTTAACCGTAGGTACAATACAACTGGGATGAAATTTTTCACCTTTTCTTCTCCTTACAAAATATGATTTTTCCGTCATCACTTGGAATACAGATTCATCAGAGAAGCACACCTATGAAAAATTTAAAATATCAATACTGTTTTTAAATATTTGTTTAACATATATTTAAGAATCTATACGAAATTACAAAGTACCATTTTCCAGTCATTTTCATTGAAGTTACGGTACTTTTTAGCCCATTCAAAACGCTTCTTTATCATAGCCGGGGTTAGTTTTGGCTTTCGAGCAGGTTTTCTAGCTACAAGTCCTTCTTCTTTTAAACGTCGCTGTACAGTTCTTTGCGACACGTTAAATCCAGCTTTCTGTATCTCTTGAGCTAGTATTTTAACTGGTAATTTTCTATTTTCAATGCAGATATCTCTTATTTTCCTATCTGTTCTAGGCGTAGTGACCCGATGCCGACCACACGCACCCTTCCTTTTTGGATATAAATCTATACCGGAATCAATTTTTTTTTTTATATTTCTTACGGAGCTTCGTGATACTCCTACCATAGCAGCAATCTCATACTGCGACATATTTTCAGCCATTAATAATCCACAAATTTTCCCAACCTTTGTTGGAGATAAGTCCATTCGTTTACCCATGTTAAAAACTCGAAATCGTTTTAAATTTTTCTAATATTAAATAATATTTCACAAAAAAGACTTGATTTTAAATAATAAACATATACCTTTTCACAATATTCCTCAAAATAACCTGTTTACTATTAATTTATAACAATAACAACATTTTTAAAACTAATAAGAAACATACTTTAAAAAGCGCGCGCTTTTCTGACAACTCATTTTTCAAATTTTACTCGGTTGCTAGATACAAAAATTTTTCGATAATATTTCTATTATCATAAAGAACAACAAATGGAATTAAAAAAAGTTTGATATTTAAGTCACATATCGAATAATAATTGAAATACTTAAAAAAATACATTATTTAATAATGGGCCTAATAATTTGGCAACCTACTGTATATCGCGACTGTTATAATTTGATTTACATTCTACAACCGACCATTTACTACCCATTTTATTTAAATAAATTATTAAAAAAGGCACTAAATAATTGAATTAACTTTGTTAAATTTCAAATATAATGTTTTAGAAAATTAATTCAAATCAAAAATATTATTTTATTTTATAAAGGTACTTGTAAAATACTACTCTACACATTAACTAAATTTTATACTACGCAACAACTTTGTTTTTTTACAACGTACTACTTAAATAAAACTTTCTTACCCAGAATGGGTACCTCTTTTTCTTTAATTTCTTTTAAATGTGCTGAAAAAAATGATTTGAAATCTAATTTTTTCATGAGTGAAAAGAAAACTCTTTATATTATTATGTATAAATTTCATAATTATTTATTAAATTTATTTATATTAAAACTTAGTTTGAATTATATATGTAGTAATCACGAAAAACCTAAAAATTGATGTTCAACAGTTCACGATCCTCATCAAAATTCAATTTATTTTTAAAAACTTTTGTAAACATTTTTGCTTATTTACTTTTGGCTTTTTTTTATATATTCGTATTTCGTTCGTCGTGTAATAAACACCGAGCAACTTAAAGCTTAAAAATTAATTTTATCAAAAAATTAAAGAAAACCAAAAAGAAAGAAAATAAACAGAGTGTAAATATAGTTAAATAAAATTACAAATAAATTCAACTAACTTTTCAATAATTTTAATTAACTTTTTTAAAAAATATCATTACTTAAATTAAAAAAAAATTAAAAATAGTCATCAAATCAATATATGTATTTATAATAAAAACCAACAGCAAGTGATATAAAAGTGTGATAACAAAGATCAATAGAATAATCTTAGCATAAACGACTAAATATATTGCACAAATTCACTATATATAAATTATAATTAAAAAACAATATACATAAATTCATATTTCCATTAAAAATTTGTATATATAGAACATAACCTCAATTTCACCGGATTGTATGCTGAACTTTTCTTCATTCAAATCAACTTTCAACACACACCAGGAATTCAACCTACTTAGCTTAGAAAAAATTTTCAAATTTTAACACTTAATTTATTTAGAATACCTATTAACTTTAAAGATAATCTATAAAATCACACTAATCTATTATTACATTAATCTATTATCTACACATTAAAATATCATTTAAATTTTTCATTTTTTTTTTTTTTTTAGACTAGATATGATTTATTTTTTCTAATCTTTGCTTGCTTTTAAATACAAACACTTAATATATTTTTAATTTAATATTTATCTTAACAACTAAATTTAATAATTTATACACTCTTTAATTTTATTTACTTTTAAGTTTTTTCTTTAAATTAACTTCAAAACGCAATTTACTTAATTTCAATTTAAATTATATTATTATTGTTTACTTCATTATTGATCGAAAAACGCAATGCAAATATGTTGCCTTTGTACTATAACCTTCTCTTTCTCGTAAACTATTTTTTAATTAAGTTAATTCTCATCTTTTTACTCCATTTAAAATTGCTTTCTTTCATTCTTCAAATGAAAGAAAAAATTATTAAAGAACTATCTTATTAACTGTGGTTGTTGTCTCGGCTATTAGTGGTGGATATAATTTAAATACTACTTGTGTATGATAAGGTATTATAAACTGTCATGTACAATTGGTGTTCTTCTTATATCCAACTCTAACCTAAGACGTTTAACGAATTATGTTTCAATTTTATTTTGTTTTTTAAATATTTTTCTATCTTTCATTTTTCTATTTTTAAAATAAGTAATTTTAATTTTTCTTTTTTTTTCAACAATTAATAACTTATTTTTTTCTTTTTTTTTTTTTTTTTGTTAAACAAATAAATAATTTCTTTCTTATATAATATATAAATTCAGTTAAATAATTACGTTTCAATTTTAATTTTAAATAATTTTCTATTTTTATATTTCAATAATCTATTTGCAATATTGTAATGTAATATCATGATTGCCAACTTTTCTATTAATTTTTGCAATATTCGAGGTCTCGCATCAAACTTTTGCGCCGTAGAGGCCCACTTATTCTCCCAAAAACCAGCACTGTTAGCATTATGCGAAACCCAAGTTAAAGACGATAATATTAATTTTAATATTAACGGCTATTCTTTGGTTTCACATTTCATACCCCATAGAGGTGTCGCTATATATATTCGTTCTGATGTAACTTTCAACACTCTTCACAACCTAAAAGGCTCCAACCATATTTTTCATTACATATGGATCAAACTCCGTGTTGAAAAGTCTACAATATTTTTCTGTTTCTTATACAGATCACCCCAAGCAAGTGAGTCAGAATCAACTATGGTCATTGAGGAACTATCCGATAACATCAATTCAATCCTGGAACAACACCCGGATGCTGAGGTTGTTATCGCTGGTGACTTCAATGTTCACAACAAGAACTGGCTCCATTACTCCAGTCACAATTCCCCAGAAGGCAGGCAAGTTGAACTATTTTCCAATCTCTTCCAACTTTCTCAACTTGTTAAGAACCCAACGAGGATTCCTGACCAGAATTTCCATAATCAACATCTTTTGGACCTCTTTCTAACCACAAATCCAGAAAAATACACAATTTCTGTTAACTCTCCACTTGGCAACTCCGATCATTGCCTTGTTAAAGCTACATTCCCTACAGGTACAACGGCTAGTACGAGCGTAATCCCGAAAAGAGTAGTCTGGCATTACAACCGGGCTAACTGGGATGGCCTGAACTGTTTTTTAAAAGGCTTCGACTGGTCCATGTACTTTCGCCATAGGAATGTTGACCTTTTTGCTGATGTCATTTGTAAAACTATAATGCTAGGTATGAAATTGTTTATACCTAGATCGTATAAATCAGTGAAACCAAATTCCAAATCATGGTTTAATGACATTTGCAAAAGGGCCATCAAGAACAAAGAGGAAAAGTTCAAGCTTTACAAGGCTAATGATTCGGAGGCATCACGTGGAAGTTATAAAGTGGCTCGAAATGAGTGTAAAAAAATTATCAGTCAACAAAAGTTTCTGCATAACCAGAGGTTGAAGCATAAAATTCTCCACCAACCCAACTGCAATCGTTCTTTTTGGACATTCGCAAAAAGCGTTAAGCAGAACTTTTGTAAATCTTCATTCCCTCCTTTGATTGATAAAAAAGACGATATCATTTCAGATTCGGTTGGTAAAGCTAACCTGTTTGCAAAACTTTTTGCGGCAAATTCCACACTCCCTCCTACAGCTCAACTTCCACCAACAATTCCTGAAGTAGATAGATCCTGTAGATTTGGAAAAATTTACTTCAGGACCCGAGCTGTAGTGAAAGTTCTGAAGAATCTGAATGATAAAAAGTCGACTGGTCCTGATGGTATCCCCGCTATGGTTCTAAAAAATACTGCCTTCTCTATTTCGAAACCTCTGCGCAACCTTTTCTATCTATCGTTTTCGATTGGCATCTATCCCAGTCAGTGGAAGGCTGCTCATGTTTCACCAATTCCCAAAAAAGGTGACAAAAGCGACCCCTCAAACTATAGACCTATTGCTATTCTTTCGATAATTTCTAAAGTCATGGAAACAATCATAAACCGGAAGCTCAAGAAATATCTAGATGAAAGAGGTATCTTACATGATCGCCAATACGGTTTTAGATCCAACCGATCTACTGGCGATCTTATGACATACCTCAGCGGTAAACTTAACAGCAGTATCCACTACTCTGGTGAGTGTACTGTTGTTGCTCTGGATATTTCAAAAGCTTTCGATCGAGTATGGCATGCGGCTCTTTTGAAAAAATGCCAAGCTCTAGGTCTGGGTTCAACTCTATGTAAATGGATTGAAGGCTATCTTTCGAATCGTTGCATTCGTGTCTTGGTCGACGGCTACACGTCTGACACATATCAAATAAACGCTGGTGTTCCACAAGGATCCGTCCTTGCACCTACACTCTTTTTGATTTTTATCAACGATCTTCTATCTTCTACCCTCAATCCAATCCACAGTTTCGCCGATGACAGCACTCTGGTGGCATCCTACAATTTTCCGAGAAAGTCAAATGCCACAACCTTTGCAGTTGACACAGCTAGACTGTCTATGACCAATTCGGTTAACGACGATCTAGTTAAAGTCGCTAATTGGGGTTCGAAAAACAGAGTGGAGTTTAATTCTTCCAAAACCCAATGCTGTCAGATAACGCTAAAAAGAAACAATTATAACCCTAGTCTGAGGTTTCTTGGTGAAATCGTGCACCGATCAGAAAACTTAAACATTTTGGGTATGCAGCTTAATCAAAAAATGATGTGGAATGATCATATTTTTGATATAGCTAAAAATGCTGCCAAATGCTTGGGTTTTCTCTTTAGGTGTAAGTCGTATTTCTCTTCAAGGGACCTGTCTAAAATCTATAAAGCTTATATACGACCTAAGATGGAATATAACTCACACATTTGGGCTGGCGCCTCATTAAGTTCCTTAAACTTTCTCGATAGAGTTCAAAAACGCGCCATTCGTCTAATTAATGACCCCAATGTGAGTAATACTATATCTGCACTTGATATACGTCGTAATATTGGAGCTCTTTCTCTTTTTTATAGATATCTTGTAGGTAATGACACTTGTTCAGTTGAAATAAAATCTCTGATGCCTCCTCTCAAACAATTCCAACGTACCACCAGAGGGGCAGCAAACGCGCATTCCTACTATGTGGAACTTCCTAAGTGGTAATCTACTGGTTATAGTAATTCGTTTGTTGTTAGAACTGCAAAAATGTGGAATCTATTACCATCTTCTGTATTTCCAAAAGTTGGCAATTTTGATATTTATAATTTGCCCAAATTTAAGAAGAATCTTAACGGATTCTTCACGAATTTACCAGTTAACTCCCCGTTGTCCCCATTTTTTCCATCCCTATCCTATTCCATTCAATCACAACTACGTTAAGTACATAGGATCATATTCCTAGTTTGTGGTTTTAGAATAAAAAAAAAAAAAAAAAAAAAAAAAAAAAAAAAAAAATTAAATGGAATTGTCAAACATACATCGAATCGATAAAATTATAACGAAACAAATCAGTAGTTTTCAATCTTTATGTTTAAAAAAAAACCAAGATTCAATTCAAAGTCCAATTTTAATTGTCTTATTAACGTGCTGCAATTGATGATTTTAACCATGCCGTGTAAGTATGGATATGGATCCAAACGTTTGTTTTTTTTATTTACACTTTATTTACTTTATTTACGCTATGTATTAATATGTGACCATACGCACACACATACTAAATTTGGTATTTGTTAAAGAACTCTAACCTTCTCTTTGTCAATCTTTCATTTACTATATATTTTTTAATAATAATTTTTATTTTTTTAAATTTTTAAAAGATTTTTTAAAAAATTCACTTTTACATGTAGGATTGGATTAAAATTTAATTAAGTAAAACACTTTCTTTTTCTTACAAAAATTTAAAATAGTTCATTTATTTATTTTATTTAGTTTTCTTAAAAAAAATGTAAGTTAAATTCACAAAATAATGTTTTCAAAAAAAATATTACTATGTAATATTTTTAAAAATAAAGTTACAAATACAAACTAAAATTATTAAACTTCTTTCTTCAAAAATTATTATACTTCTTTTGAAATTATACTAATACTTCTACTTCTTTAAAAATTATTAAACTTCTTTCTTCAAAAATTATTAAACTTCTTTTTTCAAAAATTTAACTCCTTTCCGCTTATATCATCCACGTCCACGTATATAAATCTGCTTTCTGCTACTTTCTTTTTCTCCTTTTATATTTTTAGAAGTAACAGCTTTTAAATAAAAAAAAAGAAAAAGTGAATAACCGTTTAATAAAATATATAAAAAAAAGAAAAGGTGAATAAACTCTTGAACTTGAAAATTTTTTTTATTAGCTCCCCTAGTGTCATTCGTCAACATCTTGCTTTTCGTTTCGTTCCATGTTTTAAAAATTATTAAACTTCTTTCTTCAAAAATTTAACTCCTTTCCGCTTATATCATCCACGCCCACGTATATAAAGTAGGGTGCAGACTATCATTTCATTTATCATTTCATTTTTTCCATCATTTGCACGACTGTCATTTCAACTGATGAGAACGCACACACTATAAATAAAAACTGTAATTTTTTAAATTATTTTTTGACGTTTTTATTTGTTTATTTACATTTGAAAGTTGAAGCAGTGAAAACATTCTTGATCATAAAAATTCAAATTTAATATTAATCTATATTAATCTATTCTATAATAAATTAAAACAAATTTAATATTAATAAAAACAAATTTAATATTAATCTATTGTGGACATACTTTTTTAATCTATTGTGGACATACTTTTTTAATCTATTGTGGACATATTCAGTTTTTTAATTTTTTTTTTACGTTTTTCAAATAAAAAAATAATTGAAAATAATTATTATAATTATAATTATATAATAGCAAAATAAAAATTGAACTCTGCAAATTTAAATAAAATCTTAAAATTAGGTATCTAACATTATAAGAAAATTATATTGTTTTTAAAACAAAATTATATAGTGTTGAAAATATACATTACGTATAGAAATTTTGAATCGTAAGTTTAGTTGAAAATAAAGTAGGCACATAATATCAAAAGTTTCATTTATGTTTTAGATACAAAATAAAAATTGAATATGGACAATAAACAAAAGGCGTGCATTTGCATTATTTTAGCCTTGTGCACTAAAAATGAAAGAAGAAGAAAAAAGTGGGTTAGAGAATGGATTAAGAAACGTTCTAAATATTCTCATATAAATTTATTGAACGAAATAAAAAATTTTGAACCCACCGATTACAAAAATTATTTCAGACTGAGTGAGGAAAATTACAACAGTTTATTAGAAATGGTATCGCCCTATATTAAAAAACAAGATACAATACTAAGAGAAGCTATAACTCCAAATGAAAGATTGGCCGTAACGCTTCGATATCTTGCAGGTCGATCATTTGCCGATTTAAAATATAGCAGTGTAATGGGTGAAAGTACTATTGGAGAAATCGTTATGGAAACCTGTAATGCAATAAACCATGTGTTAAAGGACTATATTAAAGTAAAATAACTTTTATTAATTTGAATTTTAAAACTTTTTCTTAAAATTCTTAATACTATAAATAAAGTTAAACTTTTATTTATGTAACATTTTTACTTTTGAAGTAACATGAAAGCAACAAAAAATTTACAAAAAAAATATTTTTTTTACGAATATCTTTTAAAAAATTCTTGCAAATTTAAATCCGAGTTTATATTTGTAGATGTAAATGGTTCATTGTAATCATTGTCGGATGATTCTTCTATCGGATCAAATGTTTCTGTTGGTGATTGTACTGGTGAAAATATTTCTATGGGTGATTGTATTGGTGGTGAGGGAACTTTTATTCTTTTTGTTGTTGGTGCAAAAGCTGAAATTCTTGACAAATTTAAGGAGGGAATTGAAGTAGTTTTAGTTTTTGCTGGTGTTGAAAAATTTCTTGAAAAAGCTGACGTAGATGTTGAAGGAACTGATGTAGTTTTACTTTTTGGTGGTGGTGAAAAATCTCTTGAAAAAGCTGACGTAGATGTTGAAGGAACTGATGTAGTTATTGCTGATAGTGTCGGAGATGTTGAAGTTAAATTTTCCAATTCAGCATTATAAAAAATGTCATTTATTTGTTTCTCTACCCGCAATCTCTGTTGAAAATGCGTTTGGAATATTGTCATCTCGTTTTGCAGTTTTCCAGCAACCAATAAGATTGGAACCTCGAAAATCGGCAAAAATAACTTTAACATGTTGTTATTTACACAACTTTTTAATAAAAGTAAATAAAAAGAATTATCTGTCCAAATCAATACAAGAAAACATACATACAGGTATTGATATGAATTTAACACAATTACAAACTGTTAAATCTAGTAATGCATATCAATATGCGAAAGATATACGAAATAAATTTTGTGATTATTTCAATACTATAATATTATTTCAATACTAATCGGTAATAAAAATTAAAAATTTTTTTAAATCTTTTGTTTAATTTATATTTTACTTATGCACTTACCTCACCATCTTCGATCAAATCTATCGTTGAAATACTCTCGGTAGGTTTCTCCTGCGTACTTAAAAAATCAATAGAATCAAACCACCATAACGAAGGGGTATAAATACCATCAGTCCCTGCTCCTGACGACTCAGATTTCTTAATTTTTTTTAATTCTTTTCTGTAGGTACTTCTTATTGTATTTATCTTTCTTTTAACATCGTCTTTTGTGGCTGTGGGTTTTTGTTTTTTCAAAATGTTTAGTAATTCGGAGTACCCACTTTCTTTTTTGCTCTTAATCATATAATCGGGAGATGTTATATCCCATAGAGCTGTATACTGTTTATAACATTCTATAAAGTCTCCTAGGATTTCCTTTTCACCCGCCATTTTCAATGTTTAATTAAATATTAATTTTTTTTATTTCAATTTGTATCTAAAATTAAAGTTTTGATATTATATGCACTCCTACTTTATTTTCAATAAAAACTTACCTTAAAATATAATGTTAGTTAGATAATTTTAATTTTATATTTATACTTATGTATATTTGTCCAAATAAATTTTTATTTTCTTTTAAAAACTTTTTTTTTTTTAAAAACAAATTTTATGAAAAAATATCTTTACACAACTTGTTGTTCTTTATAAGTTTCACAGGCTTCTAATGAAAATTCAAAGATGAAGATTCCATCGAATTTTTTAAAACAGGTAGGTAATATAATCAACATATTACTTCAGTACTTTTTCTATACCTAAGTATAAAAAATGATAAATGATGAAATTTTACATACAAACTATCATTTAAAACTGTAATTTTTTAAAAAACTGTCAGTCCATATCAAAAAATTTTGATATTCCATCAGTTGAAATGACAGTCCATCATTTAACCCCACACACTATCAGTTGAACTGACAGTTTTGGACTGAAATGATAAATGAAATGATAGTGTGCACCCTACTTATTACTTCAGTACTTTTTCTATACCTAAGTATAAAAAATGATAAATGATGAAATTTTACATACACACTATCATTTAAAACTGTAATTTTTTAAAAAACTGTCAGTCCATATCAAAAAATTTTGATATTCCATCAGTTGAAATGACAGTCCATCATTTAACCCCACACACTATCAGTTGAACTGACAGTTTTGGACTGAAATGATAAATGAAATGATAGTGTGCATCCTACTTAAATCTGCTTTCTTCTACTTCCTTTTTCTCCTTTTATATTTTTAGAAGTAACAGCTTTTAAATAAAAAAAAAGAAA
This sequence comes from Dolichopus griseipennis, assembly GCA_963082915.1. Taxonomy (NCBI): domain Eukaryota; kingdom Metazoa; phylum Arthropoda; class Insecta; order Diptera; family Dolichopodidae; genus Dolichopus; species Dolichopus griseipennis. Next base: position 343,818,657 of record OY720441.1, read on the forward strand.
AAGTGAATAACCGTTTAATAAAATATATAAAAAAAAGAAAAGGTGAATAAACTCTTGAACTTGAAAATTCTTTTTATTAGCTCCCCTAGTGTCATTCGTCAACATCTTGCTTTTCGTTTCGTTCCTTGTTTCATTCTATCCATCAGCAATGACAACTGTCAAAAATAATTATTTATTATTTGTAAACAAACATGTTATAGAATTGGTCTAAATTTTGAAAGTTATCGTTTTTAATAAAATTATTTTTATTATTGTTATGTAAACGAACATTCAGTTGATATATCGAATAATTCCTTATTACTAAAATTTTGGTTTTGATTGAAATTTCTAATTTGATTTAAAGAATTTAACCAACGTTGAATTGTATTACCAGTACTAATGTCCATGGGAGTAGATTTGATAAAATTTTGAGTGTTTAATCTGTTAGGAAACCAATTTTTTCTTTGAAATTTATTTTGGAAATTAAATTGATTATTTTGTTTATTATTATTACTATTATTAATATAAAAAGAATTTCGTGGATTTGAATTAAAAGAATTTTGCGGTTTATTGAAATTTTGGTATTTTGGTTGTTGGAGATTTTGTGAAAAATGATTACTATTTTTTATAGAATTATTATCGAATTTAGTATATGAAATGTTTTGTTCTTTGATACAGTAGGAAAAAGTTACTGACAAAGATGGTGGTTTCATGGCTCTTATTGTTGAGCCCAAAGGTTCTCTTAAACCTGATAAAAAGACATTTAAACACATTTCAGTGTATAAATTTTTTTTTGGAATTTATAATAGACTACAGTTTTACTATGCTGTTTGAGACCGTGAAGGTCTCGAATAACAGAAGTTTAATTTCTCTTATCAGAATAATGAAGAATTAAATTCTCTTTGAGGTTTGCCTATACCAGTGGGGTGCCATACATGTTTAACACCTCTTTAGCAGGTCCTACAATTTTATTTCTAACAGCTCTAAGTAGCATTTGTCCGTATGGAGTCCCATCCGTAAATGCAATTATTGAAAGGATTTTTTCACAATTACTAATGAATTCAAATAAATAATAGCTTTGAATTCTTAATGAGTTGAAAATATCAATTGTATTTAACGTAACAACATTTTCTCTCGGATTTTGTGGGACGGATTGGTTTACAATTGGAACTTCTGGTATATTATTATTATTTATTGGGTTCATGTTTATAGGAGTTAACCTTTAATTCTAGAGGTAAGATTTTTTAACACTTTAGTATAGGTGACGTAAATATTACCCCTTTTTTATTCGGACTCTGTTCGGCTTCGAAATTGTTTTTTTTCTCTGAAAAAAGTTCAACGTCAACAGAATATAGTTCAACTTTATTATTTTAATTAAAACCAAAAAAAAAAAAAATATTTTCATAACAAAAAAACGGCATTTTTATTCACAGCTCATTTTGGAACCGTTTTTTTTTAAAGTCTTCATATGACTAACTTATAACATAAAATAGAGAATAAATTAAGGAAAACAAAAATTTCATTCAAACTATTAAAAATAAAACCGTAGAAATAAAAATATCTTCAAAATCACAAATTTTCAGGAACCATTATTGTAGCGTAGCATAGCTATATGTATAAACTTGTGATGTACCTATTTTAGTATGTATGGGTACGTACCTAAATATGTAAAAATATTTTATTTTTTATAAATTCGCGCTAAATTGCTAAATTGTCACTAGGTTAATCATTACTAGTACATATACAATTTTTTTTTTTTATAATTTTTTTAATTAAACGAATTAAAAAAAAAAAAATAAAAAAAATTTATATTTAATTTGAACTTTGAACAGTTGTTGTGTCAGTTGTTTTGTTGGAAAAATTTTTTTTTTAATTTTTTCCATTAAATTATTTTACAAATAGATAGGTAATTGGATTTTTATTTTATTTTTAAATCTATACTTAAATAAAAGTAACTTTTCAGTACTTACTACTAGGCACTGACTGTACTGTGTACTCTATTAAATTACTCATTTCTTTTTAAAAACGCTATCGTTGTTTAATTTTTATAATTTTTTTTTTTTTTTTTTTAATTATCTGATCTGATGATGAATTTTCTTCATATAAATCAGCGCAATTGGTGCAAACCCTTTTTGTGCATCCCATACAGATAGGTTTTTCACACTGAATACATGCATGTATCGTTTTACGTTTAAGTCTACTTGGACATATATCGCATGTAGTCTTTGGTATAGCAACTTCTTTAGTGGTTACTGTAGAATCTTTACACAAAAGGCGGGATATATTTGTTCTTACATCTCTTGAAATTCTTATATTATTAAGACGACGTTGTAAATGTTCCGATACTAATTGATTTCCCAAGTTCAATAAAAATGAAGCTCGTGACATATTAGAAGATTGTGCAGAAGATGATGAACGAAAGAGAATATAAGAATTTACAGCACTGATATCTAAAAGTTGATAAAAGATGGCCATTGGCCAACGTGCTGTACGGCGACTACTTGAATAGATAGCGCATTTTTTATCTAATTCATCTACTCCGCCATTCGTGTTATTATAATCTGCTATCATCAAAGGTTTATTGGAGAGAGAATCAGTTTCTGCAGCATGATGCATTGCTGAAAGTAGCAGTACGGCTTTATATTTTTTTGGTACGTAAGACAACAATGTCATTTCCTTTGTAAATCCATACATACTGGAGCCAGCACTCTTTTTTCTGTCTGGCAAAAATTCGGGTGGTATTTGTTTTTTGTTTTTTTTTATAGTTCCAAGCAGAGTAAGGTGTCGTAATTTTAATTGTTCAGCCAATTCTACAGAAGTGAACCAATTGTCGACTGTTACATTCCGGTTACTTCCTTCAATAATTTTACATAAGCGCAAAACTGACTGAGTGGGAATCGAAAAGCGTTTTAGATTAGCACAATTTCCTTCATCACTATTTTTACCAGCATAAGTGTATGCGTTTGCTAAATAGCTAGTTCTAGCATCCGTTAGAGCTAAAATTTTTAATCCATATTTTGCCGGTTTGTTTGGCATGTACATTTTAAAACGACATTTGCCACGAAACGAAATTAGCATTTCGTCAATGCAGACATGAGTTCCAACAGTATATTTTTTTTGACAATTTCCAATTATTGTATTAAATATATCTGATATTGGTGCCAAAGGATCTGTTTGCAAATTCTTTTTTCTTTTTTCGAAGTCATCAAAACGTAAAGCTAATAACAAGTTTCTAAATCTAGACATTGTCCATCTAAATATGTCTCTGCCGTAGCCTTGTGTCGAAAATAAAATATTAAAATCTTCGTGGTTCGATTTGAAAACTGAAGTGTAAATTAGCAGTCCTAGTAAAGCCTTAAGCCAGGGTTTCTTAACCTTTTTTACTTCATACCTCACCTAATATTTAATTTTATGTTCTCACCTCCAGCATAATTAATTTATTTTAAGAAATGATAAGAAACATAATTAGTAGTATACCAACATTACATATATTATTTTATTTTTACCATTTTAATATATATTTATAAAAAAAAATCATATTTAATTCATACTGATATAAAAAATTATATTTTATATTTAATTCATGTTGACAAAATTTATTTATGTGAAAAATTTAAAGAATAATTCCCAAATTTAAAGAATATTTTATATATATAAATACTACAAAATAATAAGGCAGCATTAATGAGATGGTTGTTGCTGCTTGCCGTCAATAAGATGTGAAATTCGCGGAACAATCTTAGACAATGCTAAGCGCATGTCATGCCTGGCATCCAATCGATTTCTGGTTTTCGGTTTTACATTTACCAATGTTGAAAATGCAGATTCGCAGAGGTATTTTGTTGCAAATGGTATCAAAGCTGAAAGAGCTTTATTTGCCAAAACCGGATAAGAATCTATTTGCGAGCACCAAAATTCATCAAGATTTTGGTTGGTAAATTTTTGCCTTACCATAGCCTTGCTCTGTAAATCAATGAGGTCGTCTTTTTGCATGTCAGCATCATCCATGGAGTCTAAATTAAATATGAAGGGATTTCGAATCCACTGATCAATTTTCAAATTGTCTTCTACAAAGTAGTTACCAAAAGAATTCATGAGATTATCCAAATGTTTTAAAATATCAGTTCGAATCCAATCTGACACCGCTTTTAATAAATATTCATCACAGAAAATTTTTTCTAGAGATGGAAAATTTGCATAATTACCTTTTGATACGCGGTTCTTCCAAAGATCTAGTTTTTGCTTGAAGGCTGTAATCTTCTCATTTGCATCTAAAATAGTAACTTCTGACCCTTGAAGGGAAATATTCAGATCATTTAAATGCGAAAATACATCTGCAAGATAGGCCAATGATGCAGTAAAATTGTGAGTTTCAAACTCTCCACACAATTTATTTTCTTTCTCTCGAAGAAATGTTATTATCTCCATTTTGAGTTCCAGGACACGAGTGAAAACTCGTCCACGTGAAAGCAAGCGTACATCAGTGTGATAAAGCAGCATTTCATGAGAAGCTCCAACTTCTTGGCATAATATTTTGAAGAGTCTGTGATTCAAAGATCGAGATCGGATGAAATTTACACCTTGGACAGTGATATCCATGGCAGACTTGAGTCTTTGTGGAAGAGTTCGTGATGCCAATGCATGGCGATGTAACATCCCAATTTTTCCTTCCAATCAAGATTATTTTCTGAAAAAAAATCATCAATTATCTGGTACACATCAGCCGCTTTTGTAGTAGCTAATAGCGGATGGCAGAACAGAAACTCTTCCTTAATACCAGTTTCGGTGGCATTTCTAACAAAGGTCAAAAGTTGACTGCACTAAGCTACATCAGTACTTTCATCCAGTTGCAGACCAAAAGGAAGAGTTGTTTTCTTCAGTTCTGACATAAGCAGATCCAAAATATCAGATGACATTTCCACAATTCGACTTCTTATCACGTCATTTGAAAGAGGTACTGCCGCGATCTGATTTCTATGTGGTTTTTCGAGAACAGCTTCCACCATTTCAAGAGCACAAGACTTGACCAACGTTTCACCGATGGTATGAGACTTTTTGTTCTTTGCGATAAGATATGCTACTTTATAACTAGCTGCAACAAGTGGCTTTTGATTAAATCCAAAACCTAACGTGCTTAAAGTTCCTGAAGACTGAAATCGAGCTTTTTTCTGCTTGAGAGATTCAATTGAGTCTCCCGAATTATTTGAATGCATTTTTGTAAAATGTTCAAGGAGTTTAGAAGGCCTCATATTATCATTGCAGAGAATTTTTGAGCATAGAAAGCATTGGGGTTTTTCAATTTTATCACGAACACAGCATGTAAATCCAAATTTCACATAATCCTCACTATATTTCCTTTTTTTCGACATATTTCTTTTTTATTATTAGCGGTAACGAAATACTAATTAAATATTAAACCAAGTTAAAATAAATGCAACTATCAGCAGGCAATATAAACTATTGCCTGCTGATACATGAAACCATACATGTTTAACACCTCTTTAGCAGGTCCTACAATTTTATTTCTAACAGCTCTAAGTAGCATTTGTCCGTATGGAGTCCCATCCGTAAATGCAATTATTGAAAGGATTTTTTCACAATTACTAATGAATTCAAATAAATAATAGCTTTGAATTCTTAATGAGTTGAAAATATCAATTGTATTTAACGTAACAACATTTTCTCTCGGATTTTGTGGGACGGATTGGTTTACAATTGGAACTTCTGGTATATTATTATTATTTATTGGGTTCATGTTTATAGGAGTTAACCTTTAATTCTAGAGGTAAGATTTTTTAACACTTTAGTATAGGTGACGTAAATATTACCCCTTTTTTATTCGGACTCTGTTCGGCTTCGAAATTGTTTTTTTTCTCTGAAAAAAGTTCAACGTCAGCAGAATATAGTTCAACTTTATTATTTTAATTAAAACCAAAAAAAAAAAAAATATTTTCATAACAAAAAAACGGCATTTTTATTCACAGCTCATTTTGGAACCGTTTTTTTTTAAAGTCTTCATATGACTAACTTATAACATAAAATAGAGAATAAATTAAGGAAAACAAAAATTTCATTCAAACTATTAAAAATAAAACCGTAGAAATAAAAATATCTTCAAAATCACAAATTTTCAGGAACCATTATTGTAGCGTAGCATAGCTATATGTATAAACTTGTGATGTACCTATTTTAGTATGTATGGGTACGTACCTAAATATGTAAAAATATTTTATTTTTTATAAATTCGCGCTAAATTGCTAAATTGTCACTAGGTTAATCATTACTAGTACATATACAATTTTTTTTTTTTATAATTTTTTTAATTAAACGAATTAAAAAAAAAAAAATAAAAAAAATTTATATTTAATTTGAACTTTGAACAGTTGTTGTGTCAGTTGTTTTGTTGGAAAAATTTTTTTTTTAATTTTTTCCATTAAATTATTTTACAAATAGATAGGTAATTGGATTTTTATTTTATTTTTAAATCTATACTTAAATAAAAGTAACTTTTCAGTACTTACTACTAGGCACTGACTGTACTGTGTACTCTATTAAATTACTCATTTCTTTTTAAAAACGCTATCGTTGTTTAATTTTTATAATTTTTTTTTTTTTTTTTTTAATTATCGGATCTGATGATGAATTTTCTTCATATAAATCAGCGCAATTGGTGCAAACCCTTTTTGTGCATCCCATACAGATAGGTTTTTCACACTGAATACATGCATGTATCGTTTTACGTTTAAGTCTACTTGGACATATATCGCATGTAGTCTTTGGTATAGCAACTTCTTTAGTGGTTACTGTAGAATCTTTACACAAAAGGCGGGATATATTTGTTCTTACATCTCTTGAAATTCTTACATTATTAAGACGACGTTGTAAATGTTCCGATACTAATTGATTTCCCAAGATCAATAAAAATGAAGCTCGTGACATATTAGAAGATTGTGCAGAAGATGATGAACGAAAGAGAATATAAGAATTTACAGCACTGATATCTAAAAGTTGATAAAAGATGGCCATTGGCCAACGTGCTGTACGGCGACTACTTGAATAGATAGCGCATTTTTTATCTAATTCATCTACTCCGCCCTTCGTGTTATTATAATCTGCTATCATCAAAGGTTTATTGGAGAGAGAATCAGTTTCTGCAGCATGATGCATTGCTGAAAGTAGCAGTACGGCTTTATATTTTTTTGGTACGTAAGACAACAATGTCATTTCCTTTGTAAATCCATACATACTGGAGCCAGCACTCTTTTTTCTGTCTGGCAAAAATTCGGGTGGTATTTGTTTTTTGTTTTTTTTTATAGTTCCAAGCAGAGTAAGGTGTCGTAATTTTAATTGTTCAGCCAATTCTACAGAAGTGAACCAATTGTCGACTGTTACATTCCGGTTACTTCCTTCAATAATTTTACATAAGCGCAAAACTGACTGAGTGGGAATCGAAAAGCGTTTTAGATTAGCACAATTTCCTTCATCACTATTTTTACCAGCATAAGTGTATGCGTTTGCTAAATAGCTAGTTCTAGCATCCGTTAGAGCTAAAATTTTTAATCCATATTTTGCCGGTTTGTTTGGCATGTACATTTTAAAACGACATTTGCCACGAAACGAAATTAGCATTTCGTCAATGCAGACATGAGTTCCAACAGTATATTTTTTTTGACAATTTTCAATTATTGTATTAAATATATCTGATATTGGTGCCAAAGGATCTGTTTGCAAATTCTTTTTTCTTTTTTCGAAGTCATCAAAACGTAAAGCTAATAACAAGTTTCTAAATCTATTTTTAGACATTGTCCATCTAAATATGTCTCTGCCGTAGCCTTGTGTCGAAAATAAAATATTAAAATCTTCGTGGTTCGATTTGAAAACTGAAGTGTAAATTAGCAGTCCTAGTAAAGCCTTAAGCCAGGGTTTCTTAACCTTTTTTACTTCATACCTCACCTAATATTTAATTTTATGTTCTCACCTCCAGCATAATTAATTTATTTTAAGAAATGATAAGAAACATAATTAGTAGTATACCAACATTACATATATTATTTTATTTTTACCATTTTAATATATATTTATAAAAAAAAATCATATTTAATTCATACTGATATAAAAAATTATATTTTATATTTAATTCATGTTGACAAAATTTATTTATGTGAAAAATTTAAAGAATAATTCCCAAATTTAAAGAATATTTTATATATATATAAATACTACAAAATAATAAGGCAGCATTAATGAGATGGTTGTTGCTGCTTGCCGTCAATAAGATGTGAAATTCGCGGAACAATCTTAGACAATGCTAAGCGCATGTCATGCCTGGCATCCAATCGATTTCTGGTTTTCGGTTTTACATTTACCAATGTTGAAAATGCAGATTCGCAGAGGTATGTTGTTGCAAATGGTATCAAAGCTGAAAGAGCTTTATTTGCCAAAACCGGATAAGAATCTATTTGCGAGCACCAAAATTCATCAAGATTTTGGTTGGTAAATTTTTGCCTTACCATAGCCTTGCTCTGTAAATCAATGAGGTCGTCGTTTTGCATGTCAGCATCATCCATGGAGTCTAAATTAAATATGAAGGGATTTCGAATCCACTGATCAATTTTCAAATTGTCTTCTACAAAGTAGTTACCAAAAGAATTCATGAGATTATCCAAATGTTTTAAAATATCAGTTCGAATCCAATCTGACACCGCTTTTAATAAATATTCATCACAGAAAATTTTTTCTAGAGATGGAAAATTTGCATAATTACCTTTTGATACGCGGTTCTTCCAAAGATCTAGTTTTTGCTTGAAGGCTGTAATCTTCTCATTTGCATCTAAAATAGTAACTTCTGACCCTTGAAGGGAAATATTCAGATCATTTAAATGCGAAAATACATCTGCAAGATAGGCCAATGATGCAGTAAAATTGTGAGTTTCAAACTCTCCACACAATTTATTTTCTTTCTCTCGAAGAAATGTTATTATCTCCATTTTGAGTTCCAGGACACGAGTGAAAACTCGTCCACGTGAAAGCAAGCGTACATCAGTGTGATAAAGCAGCATTTCATGAGAAGCTCCAACTTCTTGGCATAATATTTTGAAGAGTCTGTGATTCAAAGATCGAGATCGGATGAAATTTACAGCTTGGACAGTGATATCCATGGCAGACTTGAGTCTTTGTGGAAGAGTTCGTGATGCCAATGCATGGCGATGTAACATCCCAATTTTTCCTTCCAATCAAGATTATTTTCTGAAAAAAAATCATCAATTATCTGGTACACATCAGCCGCTTTTGTAGTAGCTAATAGCGGATGGCAGAACAGAAACTCTTCCTTAATACCAGTTTCGGTGGCATATCTAACAAAGGTCAAAAGTTGACTGCACTGAGCTACATCAGTACTTTCATCCAGTTGCAGACCAAAAGGAAGAGTTGTTTTCTTCAGTTCTGACATAAGCAGATCCAAAATATCAGATGACATTTCCACAATTCGACTTCTTATCACGTCATTTGAAAGAGGTACTGCCGCGATCTGATTTCTATGTGGTTTTTCGAGAACAGCTTCCACCATTTCAAGAGCACAAGACTTGACCAACGTTTCACCGATGGTATGAGACTTTTTGTTCTTTGCGATAAGATATGCTACTTTATAACTAGCTGCAACAAGTGGCTTTTGATTAAATCCAAAACCTAACGTGCTTAAAGTTCCTGAAGACTGAAATCGAGCTTTTTTCTGCTTGAGAGATTCAATTGAGTCTCCCGAATTATTTGAATGCATTTTTGTAAAATGTTCAAGGAGTTTAGAAGGCCTCATATTATCATTGCAGAGAATTTTTGAGCATAGAAAGCATTGGGGTTTTTCAATTTTATCACGAACACAGCATGTAAATCCAAATTTCACATAATCCTCACTATATTTCCTTTTTTTCGACATATTTCTTTTTTATTATTAGCGGTAACGAAATACTAATTAAATATTAAACCAAGTTAAAATAAATGCAACTATCAGCAGGCAATATAAACTATTGCCTGCTGATACATGAAACCATACATGTTTAACACCTCTTTAGCAGGTCCTACAATTTTATTTCTAACAGCTCTAAGTAGCATTTGTCCGTATGGAGTCCCATCCGTAAATGCAATTATTGAAAGGATTTTTTCACAATTACTAATGAATTCAAATAAATAATAGCTTTGAATTCTTAATGAGTTGAAAATATCAATTGTATTTAACGTAACAACATTTTCTCTCGGATTTTGTGGGACGGATTGGTTTACAATTGGAACTTCTGGTATATTATTATTATTTATTGGGTTCATGTTTATAGGAGTTAACCTTTAATTCTAGAGGTAAGATTTTTTAACACTTTAGTATAGGTGACGTAAATATTACCCCTTTTTTATTCGGACTCTGTTCGGCTTCGAAATTGTTTTTTTTCTCTGAAAAAAGTTCAACGTCAGCAGAATATAGTTCAACTTTATTATTTTAATTAAAACCAAAAAAAAAAAAAATATTTTCATAACAAAAAAACGGCATTTTTATTCACAGCTCATTTTGGAACCGTTTTTTTTTAAAGTCTTCATATGACTAACTTATAACATAAAATAGAGAATAAATTAAGGAAAACAAAAATTTCATTCAAACTATTAAAAATAAAACCGTAGAAATAAAAATATCTTCAAAATCACAAATTTTCAGGAACCATTATTGTAGCGTAGCATAGCTATATGTATAAACTTGTGATGTACCTATTTTAGTATGTATGGGTACGTACCTAAATATGTAAAAATATTTTATTTTTTATAAATTCGCGCTAAATTGCTAAATTGTCACTAGGTTAATCATTACTAGTACATATACAATTTTTTTTTTTTATAATTTTTTTAATTAAACGAATTAAAAAAAAAAAAATAAAAAAAATTTATATTTAATTTGAACTTTGAACAGTTGTTGTGTCAGTTGTTTTGTTGGAAAAATTTTTTTTTTAATTTTTTCCATTAAATTATTTTACAAATAGATAGGTAATTGGATTTTTATTTTATTTTTAAATCTATACTTAAATAAAAGTAACTTTTCAGTACTTGCTACTAGGCACTGACTGTACTGTGTACTCTATTAAATTACTCATTTCTTTTTAAAAACGCTATCGTTGTTTAATTTTTATAATTTTTTTTTTTTTTTTTTAATTATCTGATCTGATGATGAATTTTCTTCATATAAATCAGCGCAATTGGTGCAAACCCTTTTTGTGCATCCCATACAGATAGGTTTTTCACACTGAATACATGCATGTATCGTTTTACGTTTAAGTCTACTTGGACATATATCGCATGTAGTCTTTGGTATAGCAACTTCTTTAGTGGTTACTGTAGAATCTTTACACAAAAGGCGGGATATATTTGTTCTTACATCTCTTGAAATTCTTACATTATTAAGACGACGTTGTAAATGTTCCGATACTAATTGATTTCCCAAGTTCAATAAAAATGAAGCTCGTGACATATTAGAAGATTGTGCAGAAGATGATGAACGAAAGAGAATATAAGAATTTACAGCACTGATATCTAAAAGTTGATAAAAGATGGCCATTGGCCAACGTGCTGTACGGCGACTACTTGAATAGATAGCGCATTTTTTATCTAATTCATCTACTCCGCCCTTCGTGTTATTATAATCTGCTATCATCAAAGGTTTATTGGAGAGAGAATCAGTTTCTGCAGCATGATGCATTGCTGAAAGTAGCAGTACGGCTTTATATTTTTTTGGTACGTAAGACAACAATGTCATTTCCTTTGTAAATCCATACATACTGGAGCCAGCACTCTTTTTTCTGTCTGGCAAAAATTCGGGTGGTATTTGTTTTTTGTTTTTTTTTATAGTTCCAAGCAGAGTAAGGTGTCGTAATTTTAATTGTTCAGCCAATTCTACAGAAGTGAACCAATTGTCGACTGTTACATTCCGGTTACTTCCTTCAATAATTTTACATAAGCGCAAAACTGACTGAGTGGGAATCGAAAAGCGTTTTAGATTAGCACAATTTCCTTCATCACTATTTTTACCAGCATAAGTGTATGCGTTTGCTAAATAGTTCTAGCATCCGTTAGAGCTAAAATTTTTAATCCATATTTTGCCGGTTTGTTTGGCATGTACATTTTAAAACGACATTTGCCACGAAACGAAATTAGCATTTCGTCAATGCAGACATGAGTTCCAACAGTATATTTTTTTTGACAATTTTCAATTATTGTATTAAATATATCTGATATTGGTGCCAAAGGATCTGTTTGCAAATTCTTTTTTCTTTTTTCTTTTTTCGAAGTCATCAAAACGTAAAGCTAATAACAAGTTTCTAAATCTATTTTTAGACATTGTCCATCTAAATATGTCTCTGCCGTAGCCTTGTGTCGAAAATAAAATATTAAAATCTTCGTGGTTCGATTTGAAAACTGAAGTGTAAATTAGCAGTCCTAGTAAAGCCTTAAGCCAGGGTTTCTTAACCTTTTTTACTTCATACCTCACCTAATATTTAATTTTATGTTCTCACCTCCAGCATAATTAATTTATTTTAAGAAATGATAAGAAACATAATTAGTAGTATACCAACATTACATATATTATTTTATTTTTACCATTTTAATATATATTTATAAAAAAAAATCATATTTAATTCATACTGATATAAAAAATTATATTTTATATTTAATTCATGTTGACAAAATTTATTTATGTGAAAAATTTAAAGAATAATTCCCAAATTTAAAGAATATTTTATATATATAAATACTACAAAATAATAAGGCAGCATTAATGAGATGATTGTTGCTGCTTGCCGTCAATAAGATGTGAAATTCGCGGAACAATCTTAGACAATGCTAAGCGCATGTCATGCCTGGCATCCAATCGATTTCTGGTTTTCGGTTTTACATTTACCAATGTTGAAAATGCAGATTCGCAGAGGTATGTTGTTGCAAATGGTATCAAAGCTGAAAGAGCTTTATTTGCCAAAACCGGATAAGAATCTATTTGCGAGCACCAAAATTCATCAAGATTTTGGTTGGTAAATTTTTGCCTTACCATAGCCTTGCTCTGTAAATCAATGAGGTCGTCTTTTTGCATGTCAGCATCATCCATGGAGTCTAAATTAAATATGAAGGGATTTCGAATCCACTGATCAATTTTCAAATTGTCTTCTACAAAGTAGTTACCAAAAGAATTCATGAGATTATCCAAATGTTTTAAAATATCAGTTCGAATCCAATCTGACACCGCTTTTAATAAATATTCATCACAGAAAATTTTTTCTAGAGATGGAAAATTTGCATAATTACCTTTTGATACGCGGTTCTTCCAAAGATCTAGTTTTTGCTTGAAGGCTGTAATCTTCTCATTTGCATCTAAAATAGTAACTTCTGACCCTTGAAGGGAAATATTCAGATCATTTAAATGCGAAAATACATCTGCAAGATAGGCCAATGATGCAGTAAAATTGTGAGTTTCAAACTCTCCACACAATTTATTTTCTTTCTCTCGAAGAAATGTTATTATCTCCATTTTGAGTTCCAGGACACGAGTGAAAACTCGTCCACGTGAAAGCAAGCGTACATCAGTGTGATAAAGCAGCATTTCATGAGAAGCTCCAACTTCTTGGCATAATATTTTGAAGAGTCTGTGATTCAAAGATCGAGATCGGATGAAATTTACAGCTTAGACAGTGATATCCATGGCAGACTTGAGTCTTTGTGGAAGAGTTCGTGATGCCAATGCATGGCGATGTAACATCCCAATTTTTCCTTCCAATCAAGATTATTTTCTGAAAAAAAATCATCAATTATCTGGTACACATCAGCCGCTTTTGTAGTAGCTAATAGCGGATGGCAGAACAGAAACTCTTCCTTAATACCAGTTTCGGTGGCATATCTAACAAAGGTCAAAAGTTGACTGCACTGAGCTACATCAGTACTTTCATCCAGTTGCAGACCAAAAGGAAGAGTTGTTTTCTTCAGTTCTGACATTAGCAGATCCAAAATATCAGATGACATTTCCACAATTCGACTTCTTATCACGTCATTTGAAAGAGGTACTGCCGCGATCTGATTTCTATGTGGTTTTTCGAGAACAGCTTCCACCATTTCAAGAGCACAAGACTTGACCAACGTTTCACCGATGGTATGAGACTTTTTGTTCTTTGCGATAAGATATGCTACTTTATAACTAGCTGCAACAAGTGGCTTTTGATTAAATCCAAAACCTAACGTGCTTAAAGTTCCTGAAGACTGAAATCGAGCTTTTTTCTGCTTGAGAGATTCAATTGAGTCTCCCGAATTATTTGAATGCATTTTTGTAAAATGTTCAAGGAGTTTAGAAGGCCTCATATTATCATTGCAGAGAATTTTTGAGCATAGAAAGCATTGGGGTTTTTCAATTTTATCACGAACACAGCATGTAAATCCAAATTTCACATAATCCTCACTATATTTCCTTTTTTTCGACATATTTCTTTTTTATTATTAGCGGTAACGAAATACTAATTAAATATTAAACCAAGTTAAAATAAATGCAACTATCAGCAGGCAATATAAACTATTGCCTGCTGATACATGAAACCATACATGTTTAACACCTCTTTAGCAGGTCCTACAATTTTATTTCTAACAGCTCTAAGTAGCATTTGTCCGTATGGAGTCCCATCCGTAAATGCAATTATTGAAAGGATTTTTTCACAATTACTAATGAATTCAAATAAATAATAGCTTTGAATTCTTAATGAGTTGAAAATATCAATTGTATTTAACGTAACAACATTTTCTCTCGGATTTTGTGGGACGGATTGGTTTACAATTGGAACTTCTGGTATATTATTATTATTTATTGGGTTCATGTTTATAGGAGTTAACCTTTAATTCTAGAGGTAAGATTTTTTAACACTTTAGTATAGGTGACGTAAATATTACCCCTTTTTTATTCGGACTCTGTTCGGCTTCGAAATTGTTTTTTTTCTCTGAAAAAAGTTCAACGTCAACAGAATATAGTTCAACTTTATTATTTTAATTAAAACCAAAAAAAAAAAAAATATTTTCATAACAAAAAAACGGCATTTTTATTCACAGCTCATTTTGGAACCGTTTTTTTTTAAAGTCTTCATATGACTAACTTATAACATAAAATAGAGAATAAATTAAGGAAAACAAAAATTTCATTCAAACTATTAAAAATAAAACCGTAGAAATAAAAATATCTTCAAAATCACAAATTTTCAGGAACCATTATTGTAGCGTAGCATAGCTATATGTATAAACTTGTGATGTACCTATTTTAGTATGTATGGGTACGTACCTAAATATGTAAAAATATTTTATTTTTTATAAATTCGCGCTAAATTGCTAAATTGTCACTAGGTTAATCATTACTAGTACATATACAATTTTTTTTTTTTATAATTTTTTTAATTAAACGAATTAAAAAAAAAAAAATAAAAAAAATTTATATTTAATTTGAACTTTGAACAGTTGTTGTGTCAGTTGTTTTGTTGGAAAAATTTTTTTTTTAATTTTTTCCATTAAATTATTTTACAAATAGATAGGTAATTGGATTTTTATTTTATTTTTAAATCTATACTTAAATAAAAGTAACTTTTCAGTACTTACTACTAGGCACTGACTGTACTGTGTACTCTATTAAATTACTCATTTCTTTTTAAAAACGCTATCGTTGTTTAATTTTTATAATTTTTTTTTTTTTTTTTTTTAATTATCTGATCTGATGATGAATTTTCTTCATATAAATCAGCGCAATTGGTGCAAACCCTTTTTGTGCATCCCATACAGATAGGTTTTTCACACTAAATACATGCATGTATCGTTTTACGTTTAAGTCTACTTGGACATATATCGCATGTAGTCTTTGGTATAGCAACTTCTTTAGTGGTTACTGTAGAATCTTTACACAAAAGGCGGGATATATTTGTTCTTACATCTCTTGAAATTCTTACATTATTAAGACGACGTTGTAAATGTTCCGATACTAATTGATTTCCCAAGTTCAATAAAAATGAAGCTCGTGACATATTAGAAGATTGTGCAGAAGATGATGAACGAAAGAGAATATAAGAATTTACAGCACTGATATCTAAAAGTTGATAAAAGATGGCCATTGGCCAACGTGCTGTACGGCGACTACTTGAATAGATAGCGCATTTTTTATCTAATTCATCTACTCCGCCCTTCGTGTTATTATAATCTGCTATCATCAAAGGTTTATTGGAGAGAGAATCAGTTTCTGCAGCATGATGCATTGCTGAAAGTAGCAGTACGGCTTTATATTTTTTTGGTACGTAAGACAACAATGTCATTTCCTTTGTAAATCCATACATACTGGAGCCAGCACTCTTTTTTCTGTCTGGCAAAAATTCGGGTGGTATTTGTTTTTTGTTTTTTTTTATAGTTCCAAGCAGAGTAAGGTGTCGTAATTTTAATTGTTCAGCCAATTCTACAGAAGTGAACCAATTGTCGACTGTTACATTCCGGTTACTTCCTTCAATAATTTTACATAAGCGCAAAACTGACTGAGTGGGAATCGAAAAGCGTTTTAGATTAGCACAATTTCCTTCATCACTATTTTTACCAGCATAAGTGTATGCGTTTGCTAAATAGCTAGTTCTAGCATCCGTTAGAGCTAAAATTTTTAATCCATATTTTGCCGGTTTGTTTGGCATGTACATTTTAAAACGACATTTGCCACGAAACGAAATTAGCATTTCGTCATTGCAGACATGAGTTCCAACAGTATATTTTTTTTGACAATTTTCAATTATTGTATTAAATATATCTGATATTGGTGCCAAAGGATCTGTTTGCAAATTCTTTTTTCTTTTTTCGAAGTCATCAAAACGTAAAGCTAATAACAAGTTTCTAAATCTATTTTTAGACATTGTTTATATAGACATCTAACATCTAAATTAGACATCTAAATATGTCTCTGCCGTAGCCTTGTGTCGAAAATAAAATATTAAAATCTTCGTGGTTCGATTTGAAAACTGAAGTGTAAATTAGCAGTCCTAGTAAAGCCTTAAGCCAGGGTTTCTTAACCTTTTTTACTTCATACCTCACGTAATATTTAATTTTATGTTCTCACCTCCAGCATAATTAATTTATTTTAAGAAATGATAAGAAACATAATTAGTAGTATACCAACATTACATATATTATTTTATTTTTACCATTTTAATATATATTTATAAAAAAAAATCATATTTAATTCATACTGATATAAAAAATTATACATATTTTATATTTAATTCATGTTGACAAAATTTATTTATGTGAAAAATTTAAAGAATAATTCCCAAATTTAAAGAATATTTTATATATATAAATACTACAAAATAATAAGGCAGCATTAATGAGATGGTTGTTGCTGTTTGCCGTCAATAAGATGTGAAATTCGCGGAACAATCTTAGACAATGCTAAGCGCATGTCATGCCTGGCATCCAATCGATTTCTGGTTTTCGGTTTTACATTTACCAATGTTGAAAATGCAGATTCGCAGAGGTATGTTGTTGCAAATGGTATCAAAGCTGAAAGAGCTTTATTTGCCAAAACCGGATAAGAATCTATTTGCGAGCACCAAAATTCATCAAGATTTTGGTTGGTAAATTTTTGCCTTACCATAGCCTTGCTCTGTAAATCAATGAGGTCGTCTTTTTGCATGTCAGCATCATCCATGGAGTCTAAATTAAATATGAAGGGATTTCGAATCCACTGATCAATTTTCAAATTGTCTTCTACAAAGTAGTTACCAAAAGAATTCATGAGATTATCCAAATGTTTTAAAATATCAGTTCGAATCCAATCTGACACCGCTTTTAATAAATATTCATCACAGAAAATTTTTTCTAGAGATGGAAAATTTGCATAATTACCTTTTGATACGCGGTTCTTCCAAAGATCTAGTTTTTGCTTGACGGCTGTAATCTTCTCATTTGCATCTAAAATAGTAACTTCTGACCCTTGAAGGGAAATATTCAGATCATTTAAATGCGAAAATACATCTGCAAGATAGGCCAATGATGCAGTAAAATTGTGAGTTTCAAACTCTCCACACAATTTATTTTCTTTCTCTCGAAGAAATGTTATTATCTCCATTTTGAGTTCCAGGACACGAGTGAAAACTCGTCCACGTGAAAGCAAGCGTACATCAGTGTGATAAAGCAGCATTTCATGAGAAGCTCCAACTTCTTGGCATAATATTTTGAAGAGTCTGTGATTCAAAGATCGAGATCGGATGAAATTTACAGCTTGGACAGTGATATCCATGGCAGACTTGAGTCTTTGTGGAAGAGTTCGTGATGCCAATGCATGGCGATGTAACATCCCAATTTTTCCTTCCAATCAAGATTATTTTCTGAAAAAAAATCATCAATTATCTGGTACACATCAGCCGCTTTTGTAGTAGCTAATAGCGGATGGCAGAACAGAAACTCTTCCTTAATACCAGTTTCGGTGGCATATCTAACAAAGGTCAAAAGTTGACTGCACTGAGCTACATCAGTACTTTCATCCAGTTGCAGACCAAAAGGAAGAGTTGTTTTCTTCAGTTCTGACATAAGCAGATCCAAAATATCAGATGACATTTCCACAATTCGACTTCTTATCACGTCATTTGAAAGAGGTACTGCCGCGATCTGATTTCTATGTGGTTTTTCGAGAACAGCTTCCACCATTTCAAGAGCACAAGACTTGACCAACGTTTCACCGATGGTATGAGACTTTTTGTTCTTTGCGATAAGATATGCTACTTTATAACTAGCTGCAACAAGTGGCTTTTGATTAAATCCAAAACCTAACGTGCTTAAAGTTCCTGAAGACTGAAATCGAGCTTTTTTCTGCTTGAGAGATTCAATTGAGTCTCCCGAATTATTTGAATGCATTTTTGTAAAATGTTCAAGGAGTTTAGAAGGCCTCATATTATCATTGCAGAGAATTTTTGAGCATAGAAAGCATTGGGGTTTTTCAATTTTATCACGAACACAGCATGTAAATCCAAATTTCACATAATCCTCACTATATTTCCTTTTTTTCGACATATTTCTTTTTTATTATTAGCGGTAACGAAATACTAATTAAATATTAAACCAAGTTAAAATAAATGCAACTATCAGCAGGCAATATAAACTATTACTAAACTTGATACTTGAATATAAAAATGTACTTAATTTTGAATTTTTTCAAAGGCTCTTTAGTTAAAAATTTATTCACAATTAAGTAGAATTAATTAAAATGCTGCAACTACTATCAGCAATTGCCAATATTTGAATAAAAATGAATATAATTTAGAATTTTTTCAAAGGCTACTTGATTTCAAAAGAAAAATATTTAATTAGAAATAGTTATGTACAAAAATAGAGAAATGCTAAATTATTTTGCAAAAAAGTAATCGTTCAAATTTTATTTTGTATAATATAAATATGTACATAATAAATAAAATTAGTTTAAATTTTGAAGATTTTTTTTAAAATTATATTTTTTTTTTGTAAATAATTTTAATTTTTAATTTAAAAAAAAATAAACAAAATCTCATACCTCCCCCAACACATTAGTATACCTCACCAAGGGAGGTATACCTCAACGGTTAAGAAACCCTGCCTTAAGCTCTATAATATCTACATCATTTAATTCATATTTATTACTATTGTTATCTTTGTTGCGCATCTGATTTAATTTCTTATTTGTAAATGTTAAGATTATTTCTATTGTTTTGTTATCAAATATTAAAGACCAAAATTCTTCTTCAGTTTTCAAATCTTTTATGGTAGACATGTTGCGAATACCAGGTAAACGTATTATGTTGTGCAGGGGCGTTTTTATAAAGCGCGTTGGTTCTTTGGAGGACCACTTGAACCCATTTTTACCATAAAAATTTTTAGTTGTGTTTGTGGAACTAGTCTGTTCCACGCTTTGACCTTCACTTATTTCACAGTCTCTGTTTTCGATATCAGAATCATACTCTTCTTCAGTTTGAGTTTCATGGTCAGATTCTATTACGAAATCCGGATCGGCAATATCATTATCATCCGAAAAATATTCTAATATCTCAGCAATATCTTCTTCATTCATCATAAGCTTTTTTGAACTATATTTTTAAACTTTTCAAATATAAAACGAAAATAAAAAATAAAAAAATCACTTTGTTGCATACGTTACGTAAAAACTATTCTATATACAAGTGTACACTCTAGAAGAGGTAACGTAAAATTTTTTCTTTGGAAAACTTACACATAAATAGAGGTAACGTAAAAAATCTACTCAACAAAAATCACACAAATGCAGAGATGACGTAAATTTTACCCTACATATAGTCTTTTCAGTATACATGTTGAATTCAAACAAAATTAAACACAATTTCTGTTTTATATTAGTAACGAAATAGTATATATTTAACAAAATGTATTAATTATATGTTTTTAGAAAGTTCAAAATAATGTTTTTTTCTTTAATATAATTTTAGATTCAACACTACGTACTTAATAAAAATTATTTTAATATTTAACAAAAGGTATTATTTTTATAATCGACTTATTATTATAATATTTAACAAAAGGTATTATTTTTATAATCGGCTTATTACTTCTTCCACGGCCACGTTCTTACTGATCAACTTCTTTCTTTTTATATAAAGATTTAGAAAAAGAACAGTAAATAAAAAGATCATATGTTGTTTTTTTTTTTAGATGAAATAAATGTTGTTTTCTAAATGTTAGGGTCACCGTCCGAATATGCTATATGTAATAATTTATGATTTCTGCATTCCCACATACAAACTTGTCTGATCGTGTTCAAACTATACTAACGTTTAGATAAAAATGAAATATGAGTATACTAAAAAAATTTTGTAGCTGGCTGCAATTGAAATTTGCATTTTTCTCAATTGTAGCAAGATGGAGATAAATTTTACGTCACCTCTACAATTAAAGGTTAAATAATCGGAATTTTCAAAGCTCAAATACAGTATTATTTACATACAATATTCCGTAGAGACAGCAAGGCACTAATAACAATCTGGACAGCACAATAGTCAAAATAATTTCAATCTTCCCTTGAAATTTCGGTTTATTTACACTTTCAGACTTCCTTATTTTATTAGAGTGTTTTACTAATTTTCTGTGCCTAAGGCAACCTCACCTTAGGTAGAATTACGGCTTAATTCACAGAATAAAATTTTATTAATTAGTGATTTTCTTATTACACGAAGATAGACCGTTTGCCTATTCTACCGACTGCCTAAATAAGTGACTGGTTCACTTTTAAAATAAAAAAAAATATAAGTTTAAACTTTTGAACTGTTTATTTTAACTGTTAATTATTAATTAATTAATTAATCGGAATATTACAGGCATTTATATTAAAAAGATGCATTGTCAGCGAAAACTTTTTATATGAAAAAATTGGGAAAATTATAATTAAAGGTTTCCCAATAGTTATTAATTTTAATATATTTGATTTATTTTAATTTAGTTCTGCTGACTGTACATAAAGGTGAATAACATATAAATTAAATAAATGAATTTTACAGTTTACAATTAGAATTTCAAGGTAATTAAACTTATAAATATATTACTTGTTGCATATGGTTATGTAATATCCAGTATAGGATACATAACTCGCGTTCCTAATAAAAAGCAAAACAAATAAAATCAAGGTATTTCGTACTCGATGTATACACAAGTATTTAGTGTACCCAAAAACTCTCTAACTATGTTAAAAAGCTTTTGCACTGAGTGCTTAATAGATTAATATTTCCCAATTGGTATATTTAATATTGTTTTGTATCCAATTATGTAGTTGTATACCTCGAGCATTATTTACAGTGTTTAACCATGATGTATGTTTGGCGTTAAAATCGCCAGTTTTTGGATTTTGATAAATTTAACAAATCAAAAATTTTTTCTAATTCTGTTAAAAAGTATATGAATTTCTATTTGAAGCGTAAATAGAAATTATAAATAACTTTTTTCTTTGATTTAATTAGAGTTGGATAATACATGGCTTAATGCAAATAAAATCATCAAAACTATCATAATTTATAATTTTATAAACAATTTTATTTTTTATATCTATGGCAACACCACCACCTTCAATTTCATTTGTACGATCTCTTCTAATCAGATTATAATTATTGATTGACTGTGATCAGATGTTTTTAATTTCGTTTCACACATACAAATTATATCTGGTTTATAATTTTCGAGAAAGTGTATAAGTGAGAGTTTTTTATTGTAGGAGATCAGAGAATTGACATTAATTGATATTAATGAGTAAGTGTTTGAATAAAATATCGATTCTATTGCTATTAGTTTTGATATCGTCTCTAACACTCTTAAAATCTTTTCGCATTTCTTTTTGCATATCAACAAAACATTTTTTGATTTCTAAAATTATATCATTGTTAGAATTACTACTGTTACTACTACTACTATTACTTATATTATTAGTGTTAGAATTACTTTTATTAATATTATTTGATCTTACCACACTAGAGAAAGTTAGTTTTGGCTGAACTGTATTCTGCAACATGTGTTTATTTGCGATCTTTCTTTTGGTAAGTTCTTTTGCTTCTTCACGTTTTTGTAATTTTAGCTGATACTCAGGACACATTTTGAATGATGATGGATGACCTTTCTGTTTGCAGAGGATACAAAATAATCTTTCTCTTGGATCATCAGGTTTTATTGAGCATTCTGCTAGTGGGTGATTATATCCACATTTAACGCATCTGTGCTCCATTTTACAATTAGCAGCTGAATGTCAAAAACGTTGACAACGTGTACATTGCAATATATCTGGTCTATATAACTTTTCCCATCGAATAATTTCGTGGTCTAAAGTTTTTATTTTTATAATTTCATTGTACGTACTATTGGGTGACGCTTGTACAATGAAATATGGTAGCTGTGTTTTATTTTTAATGGATTGTCTAGTTGTTAATCTAGTAACTTTTTCAAATTTTATGCACTTATTTTCATGAATTTTTAGGCTCTCCATAACTTCTTCACATGTGTGGGAGTTGCTTAATCCCTTTAAAACTACCGTGACTCGTTTTTCTTCTTTTGGGGTAAATGTAAAATAATTTATTTTCGATTTTTCGAGGAGCTCGCATGTTTTTGTATGGTCTTCCAATTTGTGCGTATATAAGTTAATTTAATACAGTTTTTATTGTATTAAATTATTAAATATAAAAAATTTAATTTGATTTAAAAAATTTAATTAAAAAATAATATTTTGTTTTTAGTTTAAAATAAAATTCAACTTTATTATTCAACAGTTAATACAATAATGATACCATTTGTTACAATTTACAATCATTTATAGAATTTTACTTTGCTTATCTTTAACTTCCCTATTCTCAAAACCTCAAAATGGTAAACTCAAGTTTAATTATTTATTTAATTAATTAGTTCAGAAATGCATTTCCTCATTCTGAAGTTTTGAGAACAAAAAAGAAAAGAAAGAAATCCAAAAGAAATTACATAATATTAACAAAAGTTTAATTCTTTATTTAAAAAATCATAAATCAAAGAAATGTTTATTTAATCAAAAATTTAACATTGACAAAATTTAACCCAAATGGTCAAAAAGTATTATAAGAATTTAACATTGACAAAATTTAACCCAAATGGTCAAAAAGTAATACAAAACAAAATTATATAAAAAAATGCTGACTTATAATATTTTAGTTTTATAATTACTACTCAATTAGTAGTATTTTCATTCATTAACAATATAAACAAAATACAAATTCAAAACATTGAACTTAAATTATTATATTACAATTTTTAATAAAAATAATTTATTACAATTTATTATGAGTAATTTATTAGGGTTTTTTCATTAGCAATTATTATAAATAATTTATTACTCAATGGGTAACATTACAAAGCAACATTGTATGATGTTGGAAAGTGTCGTTAACTCCTCCCCCCTTAAGTTTGAATGTCCTCATTCAACAATTCCATTGGTTTAAGATGAAATATTACTGGAGCCTGATTTTGATTGATTTGTTTAACTGTAGAATTTTCATTTTCTGATGCTTGACTTCCTTCATTGTTGATAATTAACTTGTTTCTTCTTTTATTTGAAATTAATAAAAGTGCTAATACTATTATTACTATAAAAGTAGTAATATTGAAATTAACATATCTGTCTCTTTGTCTATCATTATCAATTAAATTTATTGCTTTGGTGTTATTGATATTTATTTCTTTCATTATTAAAATATGTTGGTTGTTCGTAATGTTACACATTTAATTTTCACCCTTTATTAAATTCGGTATACAAATTGAATTTTCTAAATTTTCTATATTTTCTTTATTACATAAAGTTATAAAATTGATATCATTACATTTTTTTAAAATTCCAAATATTTTCTCTTTATTAATTAAAATTCTATTAAAATAAATTTGAGTTACAATAATTTTCCTTTTTACAGGTTTAATTAATTTTTAAGTTTAATTAATTAATATTTCATCAAAAATTGTCATAGGTAATTTCGATAATAAAAAATAAATTTTTTTTTTTTTTAAATAAAATTTTTTGCAAAATATTCTAAAACTTTGACAAGTTTCAAAAAAATAAAATTTGAATAACCAAATAATTCAAGTGATAATTGCAATTTTTTTTCGTTTTTATTTTTTTTTTCTATGGAATTAATTTTTAAATGTCAAAAAAAAAAAAAAAAAATATATCTTGTTAATTAAAATTAAAAGAATATTGTGAATAGATTTATTTTTAAATAATATTATTGTTAATTATTTTGACAATTTGAAATGACATTTATCAATGAAATTATAAATAAATTATAATTTAGAAAAAATCATTCAAACATTTAAATACTGTGAGAATACTTTTTTTACAAAATAATTGTAACACTTGTTTTTTATATTTTCTTTTTTTAAGGATAAAAAAAAAAAATAAGTGCCTTGCTTATTCTTCACAAAAATAGTACCTATTAAAAACCTATATAAAATTTTAATAACAATTTATTTGGTTTATTATTAAGTATAAAATTTCAATACAAAATTTAAATTTTACTCAAATTAAAGTAATTTTTCAAAAAAAAATTTATTAACCATATAAAAAATTATTTTTATTTATAATATAAAAATTAAGATAATTTATAGAATAATTTTAAGTTTACTACAGAACAACTTTATAACAGGAAAAATCTTTAATTATTACTTTTAATACTTATTTTTATTTTCTTTATTTTTACAACTAGATTTTTCTCTCAAATTTATTATTTTTAGTTTTAATACGATGAATCAAATTTTTATAGTGTTCTGTAAAGTCTTCGGTATATAAATTCTCTAATTCTACCTTAGACATTCAAAAAAAAAAATTATTATATTTTTTTTCTTGATTATTATTTGTTAATTTTGATTAATTAGTTTTAATTATTAGGAAAAAAAATTTTAGTATATAGTAATTAATAAAATAAAAAAATTATAATTAGTATTAATTAATTAATCTATAATTGTAAAGATGCTATTAGTAAATTACAAATTTTAAATTCTAACTACTAAGTAAAATTAAAATAGAGACAAAAAAAAATTAAAAAATATAACTATTACTAGAGCTCTGTGCAGTAATGCAGGTGTATATTTAATAATCCGGTTTAATATTTTATTTTATTTCTTTTTTTTCTTTAAAAAATTTTTAATATTTAAAATAATATTTTTTCTTGACGTCTTTTAATTATATTGGATTCTTCTTTTCTCCATACAGATGTGGATACTTGTTTACGAAGATCCAATATATTTTTAAAAATTTAATAATTTTAATATTTACTGTAATATTTTTTCTTTTTATTTATATTGGATTCTTCTTTTCTCCATACAGATGTGGATACTTGTTTACGAAGATCCAATATATTTTTAAAAATTAATAATTTTAATATTTAATGTAATATGTTTTTTTTCTTTTAATTATATTGTTTTTTACTAACTTTATTATTTTTATTATTATTTTTTTCAACTTACAGGGTTATTAAAAGGACCGGACTCTGGGTCTGCATGTGTTGTACCTTTCTACCTTCAGCGGGAATAGGCGGCTGTTGACGTGCCTTAATCTTTGTGACGCGTAACTCCGTTTTGCTCTCGCTACTTCGGGGCCTCGTTTCCTCTCCCTACTTGCTGCTGGTTCTAGACACACGTAGTGGCAAAACTTTTTCACTTTCTTTTTATATTTTTTTTTTTAAAAAAAGAATTTTTTTATTTAGTTTTTTTCTCTCCAATTAACTAATATTGTTTTTTTGTTAATAGTTTTTTAATTTATTTTTTTATTTAATTAACAATTCTTTAGTTTTTTTTTTTTTTTAAATTTTAAAAATTTTAATTCTAAATTGTAATTTTAATTTATTTTTTAATTTTTATTCTTATTAGTTTTTTAATTTTTATTCTTATTAGTTCAAAGTTTTTTTTATTGATTTTTTTTTTTTTATTCACGTTTTTAAATCCACTACTGACACTTGCACCATCACTTGGCCGGTCCCTGGTCGGGCGCCAGTTAATTTAATACAGTTTTTATTGTATTAAATTATTAAATATAAAAAATTTAATTTGATTTAAAAAATTTAATTAAAAAATAATATTTTGTTTTTAGTTTAAAATAAAATTAAACTTTATTATTCAACAGTTAATACAATAATGATACCATTTGTTACAATTTACAATCATTTATAGAATTTTACTTTGCTTATCTTTAACTTCCCTATTCTCAAAACCTCAAAATGGTAAACTCAAGTTTAATTATTTATTTAATTAATTAGTTCAGAAATGCATTTCCTCATTCTGAAGTTTTGAGAACAAAAAAGAAAAGAAAGAAATCCAAAAGAAATTACATAATATTAACAAAAGTTTAATTCTTTATTTAAAAAATCATAAATCAAAGAAATGTTTATTTAATCAAAAATTTAACATTGACAAAATTTAACCCAAATGGTCAAAAAGTATTATAAGAATTTAACATTGACAAAATTTAACCCAAATGGTCAAAAAGTAATACAAAACAAAATTATATAAAAAAATGCTGACTTATAATATTTTAGTTTTATAATTACTACTCAATTAGTAGTATTTTCATTCATTAACAATATAAACAAAATACAAATTCAAAACATTGAACTTAAATTATCATATTACAATTTTTAATAAAAATAATTTATTACAATTTATTATGAGTAATTTATTAGGGTTTTTTCATTAGCAATTATTATAAATAATTTATTACTCAATGGGTAACATTACAAAGCAACATTGTATGATGTTGGAAAGTGTCGTTAACTTATATATTATATTTTGTTCATCACCTCTTTCCTTAATCAGGTAATCGTCAATTTTTCAAATTTGCAGTTTTCGTCTAAATATATTGTCATCAGTTAATGTGTAATAAATCTTCTTTTATTGAATATAAGGATAATGGTGTAAAAACAATATTAATAATTGCTTCATACTTATTTCTGGCATCTTGTGCATTGCAGTTTTTTACTTTTAATAAGGTTTTCCCAGCTTATTATTGCGTTGGCTATAGATTTAATTTTTTTTATTTCATCGGCTTTACTTTCCGGTGAAGCCGTACTATAAAGAATGAAGCATTTTATTATTTTCAGTGATAATTTTTTATATGATCTCTTAGTTTTTAGGCATCTGACTGATTCGGATTTAATTTGTTCGTTGTCATAGTTTTTTAATGATTTTATTTTATGTTGGAATTTAATTTTTTAAGATTACCTGGTTTATCTGGTAGACCTGATACGACTATATTGTTATGGTTATTGTGTTTTGACTGCTCGTCTTTATCAATCACTGACTCCAGATAGTTAACCTTGTGCTCCAATTCCTTATATTTTTTGTTTGTTAGTTGTATTTCATTTTTTAACATAGCGTTTTCTTCAATTAGTTTTTTTTTAATTTTAAGGCCTTCATCGAATTGGCGTGCAATAAAGCTTTGTGAAGTTTGAATATCTATTATTAGAGGCACTAGGTTTTTCAAGTACAACGTTATAGCATCCAGCGTACAATTTACTGGATCGAACAACCTCAGTACGGCCACATTATTTCAGCCTCGATGTACCCCTTACCAGATGCAGCTGGAGAATCCACAGCCTCACCAACAACGCTGTCCTTTTCAGCATTGTTGTCCTCTGTACCAGTATCATCTCCATCGTCAAGTACCACAAAAGATTCGTTATCCGAAGGAAAATGTTGGCATCTCGAAAGAATCTGCCATTTTTTACTTCTTCGAACTGGACATCTGAGACTCCCACACACCTGGTATGGTATACTCTACCACAAGCACCGCTGCACAGTAATCTCTTGCTATTAGCATAAATTCCTTTATCGCACGTGATGCATTGTTTCACCATTTTTATTTTTTTTTTATTTTTCCAGATTTAATATTTTATTCAGACTTATATATATGTTTTTTTTTATTATTATTTTTTCTTTTTATTCTATATTTTTGGCTTTTTTTTTGTATTTTATGATTGTTTTTGGCGCGTAAAAATTTGCAGATATGATTATTAATTTTTATATATATTTTTGAAAAAATAATATTGCCTTATTAATTCGATTATATTATTTGTTTTTGATAAAATTTGATTTTAAAATTTCATCATCCTTGCAGGAAACGTCTAAGCCCTTTAACAAGAAGGTAATCTTTTTTTCATTTTGTGGAGTGTATGCATAGAAATCTGTTCCTGATTTTTTCAGAATTTCTATAATACACTAATATTCTGGAATATTATTCGTTAGAATAATAATTAGGTTGTTATTAATTTGCTTTGTTTGGAAATTATTTGTCTTCATTCTAATTCTTTTTTTTATTGTAATTACTAATTGGTGGCATTTTTGCACTTCGTATATTTTTTTTCAGTATTATTGTTATTATTTATTTTGTTATTGTTGATGTAATAATAAAAATTATTGTTGTTATTGTTTAAATTTTTTTTACATTATTTTGATTTTTGTTGTTATTATTGTTATTGTTTGTCACATGTGGTTTTTCATTATTTTTTGCATTTTGTTTTTTTTCACTATTTTTTTTTTAGTTCCTTAAGATGCTCTTTAAATTCGTCTTTGTCATTTACAGTCTCGTGTGTTTGAGAAACCTCTTCGTTATTTTGAGCATCTTCTTCAAATTCAATGAGGGCATTAAACTTGTTATTTTTGTCATGTGTGTTTTCTAATTCAACACGTGTTTCATTTCCATCATTTTTTTTATCAGCATAAATTAGATTACTTATTATTCTATGCTTAAAGCATTGTGTATTTGAGGGACCTCTGCGTTATTCTTAACATCTTCAAATTCCATGAGAGTATTGAAACTGTTTTCTAACTCAACTTTAATTTTTTCCAATAAATTTTTGGAATTGTTATTCCAAATTTTCTAATTTAAGTTTTAATTTTGAGTTTTAACTTCTCAAAGTTTTAAGTTTTTTATTCTCGCTCATGGACATGGTAGAACT
This sequence comes from Dolichopus griseipennis, assembly GCA_963082915.1. NCBI lineage: Eukaryota > Metazoa > Arthropoda > Insecta > Diptera > Dolichopodidae > Dolichopus > Dolichopus griseipennis. Next base: position 343,848,146 of record OY720441.1, read on the forward strand.
TTTTTTTATACATCCTTTTTTTATATTAAATTAATTTCTTTATGGGTGAATATTTCAAAAGGTTGATATTTTAAGTTTGTTTTCTTAATTTTATTAATTATTCCACACTTTGTGTTAGTTTAAAAAAAAAAGAAAATAAAATTTAACTTTTTTCATTAAAATTAATAAACAAAAATAATAAAATAAACGAGACAAAATTGCACTTCTGCCATTAAAATTAATTAAAATTCATAATTAAGTATAATAATTTTTTTTTTCCTTCTTTTACTCCCTTGGGGAGCATAGCTTCTCAATCGTACTCTATTTTGGGCCATTTGTTTTATCTCTGCCCAAGTCTTACCACTTTCTTCTATTTCTTTGGATATTGTTCTCCTCCATGATATTCGTGGTCTTCCTGCTTTCCTTTTTCCCTGTGAGTTCCACTCTAATGCTTGGCGAGCAATTGTGTGTGGTGCCTTTCGGAGTGTGTGTCCTATCCACTTCCATTTCTTTTTCTTTATTTGAAGTGCAATTGGTTCTTGTTTCGTGAGAGACCATAGGTCTGTGTTGCTGATTCGCCTAGGTTAGAAGGTCTTAACTATGATTCTTAGGCATTTGTTCACAAAAGTTTGCTGCTTGTTGGTGGTTGACTGCTTTACGAACCAAGTTTCGCTCCCATATAGTAGAACTGATTTCACACAGGAATTGAATATTCTATTTTTGGTGCCTCTAGTTAGATGTGGGGATCTCCATACAGACAATAGTCTTCCAAATGCCATTCTTAATTGTGCCAGTCTATTTTCTATGTCTTCATTTGCTCCTCCATTCGTAGTTATTATACTACCGAGGTAGTTGAAGCAAGGGACATCTTCAATTATATTGCCATCTATTTGGAGTTGCTGATCATTTGTGGCATTCAAACGAAATGATTTTGTTTATCTTCAGCCCAACTTCTTTCGCCTTAATGTAAATTGGAGTTTCTCTTGCATATCCCTGTATGTGTGGGCGAGTAGGGCTTTGTAATCTGCATAGTCTAGATCCTGTAGGCGGCAAGTTATGCTCCACTTAAATCCAGCTGACAGTGCAGGTGTGAAGCACTGGCCTTTCATGTGAAAGGTCTCGGGTTCGAATACTGGCTGGGTCATTAATATACTTACATAATATGTCATATAACTATTATATCCTATACTCTATATATATGAATAATTTAACCCATTTAAACCCGCAACTAATGAAATTTTAGACCTGTTGAATACCCAAATTTTTTTTTATTGAAGCATTATGATCCAAAAACATAATTAAAACAAAAAAAAATTGAATTTGCTCCCAAAACGTGATGCTGGGGGCAATTTTAGGTTGTGGGCGAAAACGACCCATTGGGATAATGTGTATATATAAAAAATAAAAAAAATGATTAATAAACAAATTTTATTTTAAATTAAGTAGATTATTAGTGATATTAGTGATATTTAGTGATATTTAATAAAACATTTGTCATGTAAATTTACATTGCAAGTACTGCACATTGTTACAGTTTTGCTTTTACAAAAAGCACATCTCCTTCTTGGTTGATCTGTTAAGATTAAGTGCAACCCATTTGACTTCTGAAATTCACTTGTCTTTATTCTCTTTGAAGGACCACAGTGTTTTTTATCAACTCCATAAACCTTACAGAGAGATGTTGCAACTTGCCGGATAAATTCTAACTTATCTAACTTAGAACCGAAAGCTTTGCTTAAAGTCCATGCATTATTTAAATTCGCGTCAAAAATCCATAAAATAACTGGCATGTACCATTTTTTCCCCCTTATTCCTATTGGATAATTTGCAATATTGTTATCCATTTGATCCACTCCGCCCACGTACTTATTGTAGAACTTAATTACATTTGGTTGTGGTATTTCAATTTTTTTTTTCTCTTTCAAAGAAAATCGATTCGCCTTCTGTAGTGGCTTAACGCCAAATTGATTTGGTATCATCAACACGACGCTATTATCCATCCATTTAGTCACAACGACATTTTGTTCTTTATCAATGCAACTTTCGTAAAAACCTCTTTGTTGCTTTTTAAAATCTTTTTTACTTGACAAAATGCATTTCTGTGTGCGATTTTCGCGAACTTTTCCTGTAGCGCCTATTTGTTTATTATAAAGCTCAGTTATCAATTTAGCACTGCTGAAAAATTTGTCAAAAAACAAAGAAAATTGTAGGTTCGAATAATATTCTTTTAATAATGTTGCAAAGTTTAAAACAACTGAACCTCCTAGTCCAAAATCTTCCCTAAATTTTTCGGTACTATTTACATTTTTACCTTGATAAAGATCGAATTGAATACAATATCCACTTTTTAATGCAGCTGTCCATGCTTTATATCCAAACCTAATTGGTTTATTTTTTAAAAATTGTTTATAGGAATGCCTGCCGTAATATTTAATCATTGTTTCGTCGATTGAAACGCAAGCTTCGACTGGTGCAAATTTGATAAATTTTTTATTTGTTTCATTTACCAATGGATGAACTTTTGCAAACTTATCATTTTTGTCTAAGTGGAAATTTTGTCACAAACAAGGAAATGACGAAAAATGTCATCAAACCGATTTCTTCTCATTGTGTTCGATATTAATTCATTTGAAGAATCACTTCTGTTCTCCCAATACATTCTTCTTCGCGGTACAAAATTATATGAAGTTACTAACAAAATTCCAATAAAACTGAAAATTTCGTCAGGTGTAGTGTTCAGTTCCAAATTATTTTCAGCAGCATATTTATTTGTTGAATTAGAAATAAATAGCGCTGTATCGTTATTAACAAATAACTTAAAAAATTCAATAGGCTCTGTAGCTGCACCCATAGCAAGAGGGGTAAGTAAAGCTCCATTCCAAGGCCGCTCAATAGCAATAATTCCATCAATATCTCCTTCTTGCCAATTCATTGTCTTTTTCCTTTTTTGCAAATGAGCAAGAGGTACATCATCCAAACTGTCGAAGTCGTCCACTCCTCTGAATATTTCCGCTTGAGCATTTAGTTGATTCCGAGTAAAATGATTTGGATCCACATCATTTTCATCACCAGAGTCCTCGTCCGTATTTGCACCATCATCAGGAGGCAATATTATGAAAGATTGCAGTATCTCATTTTCATCTTCTTCTTCAAGTTTTTCTAAAATTTCTGATACTGTTAAACAGTTTTTATTTTAAAAATTTAAAAAAAATAATTATTCATATTATCCCATAGGGTCAAAAACGACCCACTTGTAAAACTCGCGATATCTAACATTTGAAAAGTTAAACTTATCAATATTATATGTTTTTAGTTAAAAGAATCATAAAACTTATAAAAAAATTGTATTTCCGATGAAAAAATATTAAATATATTTAAACTTACCAACTACTAAATTTTTCCATTTTGAAAAAAAATAACACAATTTAAATTTTCACTTTTTTTAAACTATTAACACTTTCAGTATATTCAAAACACTAAAATTTTATATAAGTTATTTGACACAAAGTATTTTAAAAATATCATGGCTAACTAGAATTTTCAAAAATTTAAAACAATATTTAAAAACAGTTGAAATAGTAATTGGGTCGTTTTCGACCCGTTGGGATAATATGTATTTGGGTCGTTTTCGACCCTTTGGGTTTAAATGGGTTAACACCTAAAAAAACAAAAAAAAAAAAAAAAGGATAATAATAATGATTTAAAATTAAAAATTTATACTGGGGTGGTATTCACTATCTTGAAACAAGTATGTTGTTTCAAAATTTTTCAGAATTGGTATTCACTAAAAGTTGTTTCGCCGTTTTTTATTTTGTTTCGCCATTTTTTTTGTTTTTTTTTTTGTTTCGCCAGTTTTTTTTCGCGTAACAAAATCGCCATTTTTGACATTCAGTAAAATTGAAACGTCACTTTTTTATGTTTGTAACAAAGCAAAATTGGCGGTAGTAAATTAGTTGACGACAAAAATTTTTTATTATGAAAATAAAATATAATCTTAAAGAATTTTTTTTTTTGGTTAAATGTGAGCAAATAAAATATATATCTAAGAAATTTATGCAAGTTTGTGTAGTTTTTTTATAAATTTTAAATGAAGTGTAATTTTCTAAGTTTTACATAAATACATAAATACGAGTAAAATTGATAAATTTTTATATATTTTAGGATTTTTTTTTTTATGATGATATTAAAATATTGAATTATATTTAACCCAGTATTACCCAGATTAAAAAAAATTCGCGGAATAGCCTAAAAATTTGGACAGATATTTCTTAAGATCTTATAAAAAAAAAACTATCAACGATTTTCAGATCCATGGTCCCATTTCTGAGTTTTAGCCCGTGACCATATGGTCACACTAGGTAAATAAAGGTACAAATTTTAATTTTTTAAAAAATTTTTATTTATTTTGTACAAGAACTTAAATTATGATTATTTTTTTATTTATTATAATTAAAAAATAAATTATTTCAAACAACCAAAAAAAAAATAACAATAAAAAAAAATATTATACATATTGTAAAGGAGTTATGGTGTATAATGCACTATTTGTTATGATAATTTACAAAACATTTAACACATAAACCGACGTTACATTTTTTACATTCTGTTCTACCAACTGAACAACATTCTTCATAAACGCACCTTCTCCTTTTAGCAGTTGGTTGTACTAAATGGTCTTTACCATCATAACGTACATACAAATCACCTTCTGTTTGTTGACGTTTTCTTCCAGCAGATTTTGGAAATACTTTGTATGATTCTAAATAGGCTGTAGCAATATCAACTCTAAAGGAATATTGGTCATATTCTTTTCTTTCAAAGCGTAACAACTGCCACGCATTTTGAATAGCAGCATCAAGCAACCATGTAAATAGAGGCCACCACCATTTTTTCCCCCTTATTCCTATTCTATAAGCGTTAATATTTTGATCCATTCGATCTGTCCCGCACATTCCCGCATATTTTTATTATAAGCTTCGATAACGTTTGGAATGGGAATAGATATTTGTTTGCCAACAGCTCGACTTCACCTAGAAACACTGCCTACAGGAGTTTCGCTGAACTTTGTAGATGCTACAGTGACTACAGCGTTATCTTTCCAACGTGTCACAAACAAATTTTCAGAATTTAAGACTGCTGTAACATTTTCCATATAGCCTCGGTTTTCATTCTTATTGATAATTTTTGAATAACGTAAAGGACAATTTTTATCGAGACGATTTTCTCTTATAGTACCCGTACAGTTATATCCTAAACTTTTCATTTTTCCCAATAAAGGCAAAGTTGTAAATAGGTTATCACAATATATGTGATACGGCAAACATTTTTTATCTTCGCTGTATCCGTCTAGTAAATGTAGTATAGTGGAAGCACATTTTCCAAATTCCGTTTCAACTTGAACATCACCCTTGTGCGTTTTTCCTTGATACGGATCGAAAGCAATCAAATAACCAGATGGAGTATTTTGAGACCATATTTTATAGCCAAACCTGATTGGCTTATTTCTTATCGATTGTTTGCAACTATGTGTACCAAAATATTCAACCATAGCTTCATCATGGGATACATTTTCATTGGGAACAAAATGCTTCATGCAGTTTCGAAAATTTATCATCCATATTTAGCATGTTATTTGGATGAAAATGCAAACACTTCATTATGGTTTCAAAACGATTTCTTCTCATTGACTCATACACAGCTATATTGTGCTTCGAATTATTAGTAGACCAATAATCTCTTCGGCTTGGTAAAGTATTATACCCAGATACAATTAAAATCCCTATAAAAACTTTAAATTCCTCCTTTGTTATTTCAGGGCTAGGCCAATTTTTAGACAGAGCATAGATTTCGCTTTGCTCTATAATATGGTTAATAATTTTTTCATCGAAAAATAATTCAAATAATTCAACTGGACCCATATTCTTATATGTTGAATAATTTTGTTCGGGGAAAAAAACGTTTGAAAAATTAGGTAGATTTGTAGTTTGCCATTGAATACTTTTTTTTTCTTTTTTCCTTAATTTTTCAGGGCCAAGTCTGTTTGAATTTTCTATTTCGCGGAAAAATCCTGCTTCGGCCAGAAGTTGTCTGCTACTTAAACCTTCAACTACACCTTCAAACTCATCACAAGAATCTTCATCGGTTAACTCATGAATTTCAGGAGGCTGTATGCAAATAGCTCTTTCTATATCAGATTCATTTAGAGCATCCAAAATTTCATTTAGTGTAAGATTCCTATAGAAAAAAAAATTAAAATTTTGTACTTGTATTGTCCTAGAGTAACCGTATGGTAACATGTAATATAATTTCATTTCAAAATGAAAAAAAAAAATAAAATTCACCAAATAAATTATTTTCTACTTTGGTAAGCTCTTTTCAAGTTTTTAAAATATATTCTTTATAAAATTATATAAAAATGTGTAATAACAATTACTTACTTTTGATTCGACATTTTTTTTATATAACTTTTATTTCTCACTTTAAATTAAAATAAAACAAACAACCCGTAGTTTTGTTACAAATATCCAGTTCAAAACAAAAATAATCCTTTAAAACATCCAAAAATATATTGCAATGGTTGCCATAGGTTACGAAATGACAGAGAAAAAATCAGAGCTACTTAAATTATGTAAAATTTCATGCCACCATATGGTCACAGTAGGATAAAATGGGTTAAGTACTTACATTTTAATTTAACTTTAACTTCAATTGTTAATAATTTTTGTTTACCTACCTGAGTGAAATTTGAAAGATAAACATAACAAGTGCCTACTTCATAACGGAAAAAAATTTTTTTTTTTTATGAGTCACACAAAGTCATACATTGATGTATGTCTAAATTCAAAGTGACATTCTGTATTTTGTTTCGTTAGATTTTTTTTTGTTTCATACCATTTCAGCGTTACAAAGTTGTGAATACCAAAAAAAAATGTCTTCGTTACTATTTTTAGCGTCACAAATAGTGAATACCAAAAAAAATTTGTTTCGTCAGTAGTTTGTAACAAAAAAAAAATTTTCTTTCAACATACGGAATACCACCCCTGTTTATTAAAATTTGGAGTTGTTCGAATCGCTGTTGTATGCTGCCTCCGGATTTTGATCTATTGTTTTTTGCTTTCTTATAGGAAGGTATTTATACCAACTATAAAACTCTACAGGAATGACTCCTGAAGTGCATAATCGTATCAGATTGGCTAATTTTTGGTTAGAAATTTTAATTTGTTCCTTTTAAAGTTACGGTATCTCTTTTAATGTTTCAGTTTTTGAATGTCTACTTTTTTTCACTTCTAGTGTTCGATTCTCACTTGTACAATCATATCGAAATAGAATTACATTTGGACAACCTTTGAAACATTTTACTTTCAACCAGTTAACGTTGTTGTTTTGTTAACGTTGTCAATTTTTCGATTTTGTATTATCTTTTCTGATAATTTGGATAAATAAAAAAATCGTAATACTTCAATTCAATAGCCTCAAAGTTTTTCTTTTTGTTACTTTTTTTTCGATCTAGCTAAACGGAAAATATTCAACCAATCGTGCATGGTGAATACAGTCGAATATTTTTTCTGTGACTCTTTAGCACTATGCATACTGTCACACTCCATTTTATAGTGACCACATTATAAACCACACATAGAAACTTATGGTCGATGGTTACAATATTATTATTTGATTCGTGTTTTATAAAATAAAACAAAATGTCAGCTACATTGCTGTTTCTAAACGATACTTCTTTAACGTGTTTTGGTAAAAATGTTAAGTATTTATATAAGCAGGAACCGATATCTGAGTTTCCTCTTTTTTCATTTATTTCAGCATAATTGTCATGAGTAGGAAATTTAAGAAACATCACTCGGAGTTTGTAAAAGACTTTGCAGATCAAAAGTTGCACTTACAAAGATTGTCTCATCTGCCGCTTTTTCTTTGTCTTGTGATTTACTTTTTTAAGGGTCTTTTTATCTTTGCTTATGCTTCGTGTATTGTAATTCAAGCTCCCTTTTTTCATAATTACTTTCAGAATTATAAATATTCTAAATATTCTGATTCTTCTGCGAAAAATTAACATTTGTCAATTTAGATTTTTAAACTATATTTTCTTAATTTTTTAAAGATTTCGATAGCATTTTCGTGAAAATGTACTAAAAATTAGTATATCGTTGAAACATACTACGCAACAAACATCGGCTAATTCCCTTAACATGTGATTTTTCATCCGTTGAAATGTGGCAGGAGCAATCTTTAATCCGAATGGCATCCTGACATATTTGTTCAGACCTTGAGAGGTTGAAAAAGTTTCTTTTGCCCGATCTTTCTCTTCCGGATTTCATGAAAGCCTTTTGCCAAATCAATTGTTGAAAAATATTGAGCCATTCCCAACTTGTCGAATAAGGACTTTGTTGGGAACAGAAAATTTGTCGTCTATAGTTATTTCATTTAATTTTCTGCAGTCGGCAATAATTCTCCATTGTCGTATCCCTGATTAATCCAATTTCTTTGGGATCAAAAATAAGCGAACTATGTGGATAATTGCTAGGTTAAATTATTCCTTGATTCAACATTTTGGAAATTTGCTTCTTTACTTCTCTTTCATGGATTTTCGGGAAGCGATCAATTTTCGAATACATATGTTTACTATGGGTTGTTATGATTTCATACTTTATACTATTAATTTTGAAAAATTAATTGAATAATTATTCCTATTATTAAAATTACCACTTCTATTTTTATTAAACGAATTATTTCTAAAACTTGAATAGGAGTTATGTGGTTGGTTATTATTATGATTATTATTATTACAGTTATTATAATTATTATTATACCGGTTTTTATTATTTCCGTATATTGTATAATATATGGAACTGCGTCAGCTCTTTCTTTTAATCTTACATAGCTATCTTGTACTCCGAATGATCTTTTCAAGTTTAATTTCCACCCATGTTGCGTTAGGGATTCTTCGTATTGCTACAGCTGCTGGTCCCTGTAGATATATTTTCTGGGTTGACTTTTGATGCTGGATTTGGTGCTTTGTAGCTATATTTTATAGTATAAAATTTGATAGTTCATATGAGTCGTTTCCCGACGATATGCTCTTTAAATATTTAATCTCTGATTTAAATAATAAAATTTATTATTCTGGTTCTTTGTTCAGCTGTGAATCTCTCCATTATTTATTCTCCAGGTGTTATTTATATAGATAACTTATAATTACCTTTATCAGTATTATAATTCTTATTCCCTGTTTCGGTATTAAATCCAGTCCAGCATTTATTTTAAAGTTAAGATTTTAAACTGTTTAGTTTCACAACTAATGGTGAACTGAACTTTTCATTCTTAAAATAAAAACTTAATATTACAAAGAAAAATCAAGCTAATGGTTTAATTAGTAACTAGTATCGCCCTGTGCTCGAGATTCGAGCTATTTTTGCTTTTAAATTAACATAAAAAATTTGATTTGCATAATTTATATTAGACTAATATTACACGAAAATTTATTTCTTTTTTTCCTATACGATGCAACAACAGCTTAAAAAAAAAATATATAATTTTTTCAATTATAAAAATGTTGTTAAGTATTTTTGAGTTTTATTCCTATAGTTTAAGCCGCTGTAAAGAGAGTATAATTTAGTACAGTTATTATACAAAAACATTCTAAATACATATAAATATTGTTCTAATATATAATGTTCTAAAAATTTGATTATATTTCTAAACATATACATATATATTTATTGAAGTCAAGCAGCTAAAATTCGAGTTAATGCTGTCCTTCATATAGAAAACTGTACTGTTTTTCTAAACATTTTAGTACGATTTGATCTATGTTGTATGTATGTGGGAATTATAATAAAACACATGTATTATAATTCAATTTAATATTATTTAATGATGTTAATAGTTTAAATTAGATATTTAATGCAATACAATTTTAGAAAAGAGAAAATTAATTTAGTTAAATCTCCTTCGTCTTCGTCCACGTCCACAGTTTTTTCAAAAAGATACCGGAAATTATTTGCTTTAAGTTGTAGTAGATTAAATGTAGTTTTAAGTTGTAGTAGATTAAATGCAGTTTTAAATTTATAACAATTAGTGTTGATATCCATGTTTATTATCCCACATGTATTCTGTATCATAATTAAAAAGCTCTATATAGAAAAGCTCGTAATAGTTTTTCAATAAATCTAAGAATAAGTTTTTACTATTGATAAATTTCTCCTCCCCTTATTCCATTTTTAAATTTAGTAGCTACATAGGTAAGTAGAAACTACATTTCAATAATAAAATCTGAAATTTTTACTACAAATATATACCTATCTAAAGTTCTGAAAAACATGCAAATGATTCTGAATTCTTTAGTTTACTTTATACCTTTTCGTCTAGTTTATTTATTTAATTTTTCCAAAGTATTTTATTGACAAAAATATATTTCTAAACTAAAACAAACAAATGTTATTGCTTGCGTTTCTTTATGAGGAGTAAACTCTTTTCTACTCTCAACTACTGTCAGCTACACCAGCTCTTGTAAATGAGTAGATGAGAGGTAAGTAATTAAATAAATTCCGGCAGATGGCTTTAATTAAATTTTTTCGGAATAAATGAATTTCCACTTGAATAGGGTTTGTTAAATCATATTTTTTATTTGATAACCAATAAGACCTTCCATTTTCAAAAATATTCTTTATATTTATATCAGCAATAAACCTTAATTTTTCACTTTATTTTCAATATTTAATTATAATTAACTTCTCAAATGACAGGTAGTTTTAAAATGTCAAATATATGTACGACAATTATGTACTTCTGAAACAAAAATTAGCGTTTCATTTACAAACTACTCCTATCTACTCTTCATCTAAACTTTTTGCTAAAAGGAACGCATGTATTATACAAAATTCGTTCGTTTTGTCAAAGTAAAACTGAAAAAAACATTATTCGATGTTTAGCATGTCAAATAAACTTTTCAATTATTAGGGCTTAACCTAAATCAAAACATACGACGTACAATTTTTATACGCCAATACTTCAATACGTCTATCTACATATCCGTAAATTTATATACGCGCGACTGAAACTTCTTCTATAACTTCTTTTGTTTATAAACTTTATTTTTTAAATTTTATTAAACAAATTTTATTTAACAGTTAACTTAAAATATAACTTACAACACTTTTAATTTAAGTTTAAACAAATGATTTAATTATAACCACTTTCAGGATAAAAGGCTTTGTTATATTTTTTCACGATTTTCAATAATTCACCCCTTGTAATTTTGTCAAATGAAATACATAAACTAAAAGCAGTTGACCACCAAATCGTCAAATGGGAACGTCTTCATAAACCAAATGTTTTACAATGCTTACGATGTCGTTTTGGTCACTCTGCATCAAATTGCAATATGGACTATAGATGTGTCAAATGTGGAGAGAGCCATCCACCAGGCCAATGGTCGCATCTAATATTATTTTCATTTAAAAATATTTCTTTTTGAAATAATTCTAATTTGTTTAATGGGACTGGAACATGATATTCCGTTTCTTCTTGTTCATTAAAGAAGATAGTTGAGGAATTGACGTTTTGTGAATAGTTATAATTGTTGTTATTATTTTGGTTGTTATAAAAATTTTTGTTTAATTGGTTATTATAGGAGTAACTTGAATAATTATTATTTGGATGATTATTATTTGAATGATTATAATTTTTTCTAAAGTTGGAATTTCCGTGATTATTATGTGGGTTTTGCGAATGTAAATTTTTTAGCTGGAAATTATTTTTATTTGAAGGAGCTTTTGTTGGATTTTAGTAAGCGTAATTACTTTCATGCAAAATGTCAATTTTCTAAGATCTCTGGATTTCTGCTAACGAGAATCGAACGCATTGGTTCGGGAAGTTTTTCTTTAAATATTTTGAGGCCAGTTTGAATATTGGCTTCTATTATTTGAACTGAATTTGGTTCCTCTTTAGATTTATTATTTAGAATACGTAGAATTTTTTGAATCTGATTATACAGATCAACACTGTTAGTCGTAAAAGAAACACTTCGTAATTCATCAAATATTTGCAAAGACGTTCGCTTATCTAATTTCGAAACTTACTTTTAATTCTATTTAATAAAATTACCTGACTATTTACATTATGACTTATAATTAATGGTAAGATATATTCGACTAGTTCTATAAAGGTAAATAACGACTCACCGTTTCCATCCATTTTTCAGGTAGGTTTTCGATGTATTTCAGCGAGTTGATATTTAAATTCAAAGGTTGAACACCAGGTCGTTGGTCTACCATTCTGATTTCTTAGGTTAATTTACAGCTTAATTTTTTATTTGAAAACTTTTTGATTTCCAATTTATTTTTGAATTTTATTTTTTTTTTAAATTTATGATTTCTGTTTTTATATTTTATTTTTTATTTTTGTTTTCTTGTTCCTTTTTTTTTTTTGTTTTACTTAATTTATAATATTTTGAAATCTGCACTTAATTAACTACATTTATGTTTGCATTTAATAATAATAAAAAAAAAAATAAAAGTAAAGAATTTTTTTTTTTAAATTTTCGTTAATGAGTTTCTGATATTTTGTTTTATTTTTTATTTTTTTTCTTTTTAGGTCTTTTTTTTGTTTTATTATATTTGTAATATAAGTAATTTTTATAATTTTATTCACAAAAAAAAAAGGTATTAAGTTTTTGTTTTAGTTTTATTTTTTATATTTAATTTATTGATTTATGATTTTATTTTTAGTTAATTACTGTTACAGAATATAAGAATCAGTTACACACAAGCTTTTCAAAAGATAATTTTACACTTCTATTTAATTTTAATTTTATTTTAAATAATCACTAGACCAAATGAAATATTTTTTTTTTCAATAAACTTTAATTTTTTTTTTTTTTTTGTTTAACTCAAGTTCTTTATCACAAATACCTTATATTGCGATCCTACCGACAGCGCTACTTACTTTTGTTCGAACGAGAGTCATAAAAAATAATATTTTAAATAAAATTAAGGTAAATTTTATTTTACATCTTCTTTATTTGACTGTAACTTTCTAGAGTGAATCTTAATTCTCAATTTTATAATTATCTTTACAAATTTATTTTATTCTAAAATGTGAGAAACCTTACAATTCATAATTTTCGCGGAATCAGTTTACAAAAATTATTTTCTATATAGGAACCGTTATTCGTAAATTCTGTAATTTAATATGAAAAAAAAAACTTAGGAATTTTAATAATAATTAATAAGAGGGAAAAAAAGCATTTATGCAAAAGGTAATGTTTGTTCAGGTGAAGATGTAACTATATATACTTAAATTATCCTACCGACTGCGCCACTTAAATAACTTCTTTTGGTTATTTTCAAAAAAAAACTTTATTTTTTAAATTTCATTAAATAAATTTTATTTAACAGTCATCTTAAAATATAACTTACAACACTTTTAATTTAAGTTTAAACAAATGATTCAATTATGACCACTTTCAGGTCTAAACAATTATTGACTTTCTTCTGATTTGTATGACTATTTATATTGTTATGGAATAATTTTATAATAATAATATATAATAAATTATAACTCTTTATTAAATTTTTGTTATTTTATATAACTTCTTTATTGTTATTTTATATAAATTCTTTATTGTTATTTTATATAACTTCTTTATTGCTATTTTATATAACTTCTTTATTGTTATGAATCTGTTAATATATATTTTAGTACATTCAGTCTTAACTGAATGACTATTAAACTATTGGAAGAAAAGCAGCAATAAAATATAATTTAGGAGATTTACGTACGCTAATGGTTTCTTTTCCCGTAAATTTTCTTATTAACGTTTCAAAATTATTGAAACTAAATTTAATTTGTGAATTATTTTCGGCACTAAATCTACTAGATTCTCGTACTCCTTCGTTAACTACCGGAAAATCGCTATTTTGACGACTAAGTCTACGTCTAGAACCCATTTTATTTAATTTTACTAAGTGATCACAAAACAATTATATAAGATAAAAAAAAAAATTAAATGTTCAAAGTATGTAATATATCTGTGGTCACAAATCATAATAGCTTATGTCGTTTTATACTATTTTGAAATATATCGAAACAAAGTTTTAAGTTGATCGCTGAATAAAGTGTGAAATATTTTACCATAAAAATTTTTACAAAAATGTCTGTAAGTTAAGTACCTTTTTACTTTCTAATTTATATATTTTATATTTTGCTTTTGGAGGCTGTAAAAATTAGTTTTAAAACATAAGCTTCTTTAAAAATTTTACGTTTGCATTAAAAAAGCAAATTAAGTTACTTAAGATGTTTTGATAAATAGAAGTTTGATTTTGATTACAACTTATGTTGATATAAGTTGATATATTTTGTCGAAAATTAAACCTAATTATTATATAAGCTACTTTGAACAATGAAATTTGTAAATAAAAATAGGTTATAAATGGTTTAAGTATTATTTTTATTGATTTAAAACTAAATTAAAAAATTATAATGTGTAACAGTTCTTTCCTTCTGCATTAAAAATAACGAACATTAAAGTTAAAAACAAACATAAATAAAATATTATTTCATATTATCACATAAAAAATATAAAAAAAAAATAAATTACTTCAAACATTCGTGCATTTGTTCCAAAAAATTTACTGAAAATTTAAAAATATTAATCTTCATTAAAATCATTTTCTGTCAGATCTGGATGAAAATCGAGCATGCCATCTTCTGTCACAATATTTTTATAAAAATCATGGTAACAATTGTCTACTAGCGGGAAGCATGTCTATTAAGTCTTTTTTCTTTTTTGAACTTATTGGTACGTCACGCACGTAGGCCTTTTTTAAATCATTTTCAGTGACTGAGTTTATTCCACGACGTTGCATGTTCAAAATTTTAAATTCTTCATTTTCGTTCAATGAAGTTTTATAAAATACTTTGCCAAAACTCTTTTTTGTAAAGCGAAGCCACTTCACTTGGTTCCATAAAAATTTATTTTTATCTGCGTTCACTTTTCGCCATGTAAATTTTTCTTTTAAAAGTAATGCATTCATTTTGCGACATCTCTTTTACAATATATTTCGTTTTAACGCCCGCGGTGCGAACAAACTGGTACCAGTCTCTTGGGTGATGAATCTTTACTGTGGTTTTTTTTTTTTTCTTTCTATAATAGAATGTGTTACGTCACATTCCATATGTGTGTGGCCAGGGGTCAGAAATTTATGGTCAATTGTTTCAATATTAGAGGATTCTGTTGCTAAAAATGTTTGGAACATAGTTACCATGAAGCTATTTCTATTTTGTCCAACACAACAATCGCTGTAAAATATGACATGATTTGTTTCCGGAGATAACATTTTGAGATGATGAAAAATGCATGAAGCAATTTCATTTCCTCCACGATTGGCTATGGCTTCATGCCACATAAAACAAACGGGTTGTCCAGTTGCAATGTTTTGTACAGTTAGATTAAACGTCCATAAAGGACGCTTATAGAAAGAAACAGATGAACGTAAAAATGGCGTTGGTAAACATTGCTGTAGGTCAAAAGTAAAAGTTTGAAGTGATTTATTTTTATAAGATTTATCTTTATCTAAGCGCTTGCTGGTATATGCATCTTCAGCCTCCGTAAGGTGTTCTTCATGTTGTGTTTTAATTGTTAAAAAATCGTCTCTCGTTGCTATCTCCATTTTCATTTTAAAAACGTCACATTTATGACACGTATCAATTTTAGGTTTCTTGAAAGATAAATTAAGTGCATGAAAAATATATGAAAACTTTGAAATTGATACGACTTTTGAAAATTTTTCAGTATATAACTTATATATTAGTGATAAAGAGAGATCACCTGGTAAATATTTTTTTGATATATCTCGTCTACTGTAATGAGACTCGTACGCTGGGAAGCTTCCAATAAACTCAATTACTTCATTTTCCATTTCAGCACTAATTTTTCTAGGCCCTGGATGAGAGCCACGTTTATCTGTAGGTCCGGTGAATTCCAACTTCTTTCTAACAACAGTTTTTATGAATTGTTCCGTTTCACATAGAGTATATCTGAAGCATTTTTGACATACTGAATTTCTTATCCCATGAAATTCTAAAAAGTAATAATTTGTCATAGCTCTAGACCTTGGTTTAAGTTCATTTTTTTGCTTGCGTTCGAAAGTTTTATTTTGTACATTTATTAAAGAAGAAGCATAAGCAAGTCGTAAATTATAAGAGCCTAGCTTCCAGTAATGATCAAAAATTTTATTTTGTTGTTCAAATGAAACTTTATCTTTACACTTTTTTCGGCAATCTTCTAATTTTTTAACTTTTCGCTCTTTAACTATTTTTCCTGCACTTGATACATAACTTTTACCTTTATTCCGTTTAAATTTAATCGATTTTCTATTTTCTTTTGCAAAATTAGTCGTATTTACATTTTCTTCATTTTCAAAATCTTGTTGGTCTAAAATTTCACAGTCGCTCATTAAAATATTTTCTAAAACTTGCCCTGCAATTTTTGTATCTTCACTTATATCACTTTCACTCGGTATAAAATCGGGGTCTTCATTTTCGTTGTCCGCGTTTTCAATTAATTCTAACAAATTAACTTCAGCATTCGACTCTGCGTTTTCATTTACACCATGAATATCGTTTTC
Organism: Dolichopus griseipennis; assembly: GCA_963082915.1. Taxonomy (NCBI): domain Eukaryota; kingdom Metazoa; phylum Arthropoda; class Insecta; order Diptera; family Dolichopodidae; genus Dolichopus; species Dolichopus griseipennis. The sequence continues at coordinate 343,864,762 of OY720441.1, forward strand.
TATATGCAAAAACATAAACAAAAGTACATGATATTGCTTTTATATTAAACAACGCGTGGAAATTTATACCTACCATATGAACTTTTATTACCTGAAGTACCCTCTTGGAATTTATTTTTATTATTCTCCATAGCTAGTAATAGTATTTTGTGAGATCTATTCATTTTAGTTTTATTAATGATTTTCAATTTTAATAAAATAACACTTTTTTTTAATATATGACGTATTAACAACTAATAAAAATATTTTATTTGTATAAATATTTTATATCTTTTCAGCTTAAGTATTTAACTGCAACTATATTTCTTTTGACACAGCCGCTTATATTTATATAAAAATATTGTAACGGTTGTTTTGATTTTGTCAAACAAACTTATGTCAATATAAGATTTCAGAATTTGATAATTTTATATGATAAAACATCTTATGTTCACATAAATTCTAAATATTATTTATAATTTCTTTAATTAAATTAGCTTATGTTTACATAAGCTAGTTTAAAAAATTGAAAAATTAAACAAAAATTGGTTGTTTTGCATATAATTTGCTAACTTAAGGTGTTTTGTTAAAATGATTTTTGATAATAAAGAAACATAACGTCGGTTAACAAGCAGAAAGCACTAAGTCAAAAAATGACATTCCGAGTAAATCGACGTTAATAATTGTGTAAAACAAACCTCTAGTAAAACATTGAAAATTTTTTTTTTTTTGATTTTTCGAAGTCAAATAATTAAATTTTAATATTTCATCTTGCATTTAAAAATAGGTTCAAGTTATTTGTAATATTGATTTGATATTTATAAATGAGTTAAAGAAAACGCGTTGACTTAGTGCTCTTTGGCAGTTTTATTTTACCAATTTTTTTTTTGATAAGTTACTACTGAAGCTTAAAAATTACCTAAATAATAAAAAACAATATAGAAAAATAATAGAAAAACTTAATTTTATTTCATTTGTTTAGTGAAAATTCAATAAATAACAACATAAATAATAATATAACTAAATAAAAAAACTTAAAACCTTTATCCTAGGTAAAACTAACAAAATTAATTATAATACTCGTAATGGTTAAGAAAATGTTTGTGTGCAAGAATTTCAATCGCTGTCATCACTGTTTTCGTCGAAGTTTGGCTCTGGCAGCATATCTTTTAAACTTTCCGTTGAAGGCAATGATAAAAACCAGCTATGAAAAATTTCTGGGATTACTCCTTTTTTACACAACTCAAGCAAATCCTTTTTTTTTGCACTACTAATTGGTATTGTTTTCTTGTAAAGTTTCGGTATATCATTTGTGTTTTTAATAGATGTCACAGGTAGCGGTCTTCCTCTTGTTTTGTCCAAAACATTTATTGCTTTAAAGGATTCAGAGAAATTGTATTTATATTGCAAAATGAAAGGTTTATTTTTTTCGTATCTAAAACACTTAACCTTTAACCAGCTAACCTTTTCCCCGGTTTCACAATTTATGCAGTTAATGTTATTTGACAGTTTTTTCAAATCATAAAAATCGTCGAATTTCATTTCAGTCACTTGATATGGTGACTTGTTTCTTCGTGCAGTTTTAAATACGTTTATCCAATCATTCACGCAATAAATTGACATAAATCTTTTTTGCTTTTCTATAGCACTGTGCATGGAGTCCACCTCCATGTAAGAGTGCCCACTCTCCATAAATTTTTGTTCTATAATATCCAACTGAGTTATTTGCACCAAGTTTAAAAGAAGAGCAGAAATTTGTAAATTTCTATTTTGGCCACCACATGAGTCCGAAAAAATTGAAAGCTCTTTTACATTTTGGGGTAATAGCATAATATATTTCAAAAGACATGATCCTACTTCACAGCTTCCTCTTTTACCATTTATTTCCGTCCAAGCAAAGCAAAACGCTTTATTAGGCAAATCTTGCTCGTATATTGTGAAATTATGCAAAATTAGTTTTCTTTTGTAATATGTTAAAGAAACATCTGTAGAAGGTATTTGTAACACGCTCTGCATATCCATTGAAATTGATTTAAAATTTGACTCCAAATCAGCCTTTTTCTTATCGGCCAACTTTTCGTTATATGCCTCAATTTTTCTTTTCAAATGGTTCTCATAACTTTCTTGCAGTAGCATTTTTTGGTTTTCTGAAGCAATTTTATATTGATGACAAATTAAACATTGATCTTTTTTTGGTATAAAAAAAGACAAGTTGAAATCTTTGCAAAAAATTCTCCTGTAAGTAATTTCGCTAACAACATTTTCGTTAACTTCCAGGCAGTTATTTTTATATAAATGGTACATTTTTTTAATAGATAGATTGCTATCTAAATATTTTCTTTTACTAGTTTGGCGACAGTAATGACTTTCTACGACAGGAAAGCTTTCTATATGCTGTTTAACAATGTTAACAGAATGCGTGAATGTTTTATTTTTTGGTATATGCTTACCTCTCTTATCCTCAATAGAATAATGTCCACCGAATTCGTTTTTCCCCAAAAATGCTTGAATAACAGATCGGTTTGAAATATTCAATGTACCCAAAAAAAATTGTTGACAAACTCTTTTTTTCTTAGAATTATGAATAAAAAAATATTTTCTTGCTAGTTTACGTTGAATTCCGGATTCACTTCTTGGTCGACGGCTTTGAGGACTAAGAGCTTCAACATTTTGCAAAATGAAATTCTTCTTTTCTGTATATGGCAGTATATTAAAATTTTTACATAATTTCATTCGACTATCTTCATCAAAATTACTGCAATTAAATTTACATTTATGGTTTTCAAGCTTTTTTGGTTTTTTTGCATCCTTTAAATTTCCTTTATAATCATAATATGAAAGACATTTGGACTTCAAATCTCGGTTCATTTGTCTCTTCCATTTACTTGGATAAGCCTTTCTTAACCGACTAAGCGATTTGACAGTTGGGGTTGGCACAAAATTTTCTTCTTCGTCGGAGTCTTCACTAGGTACATAATTTTGGTCTTTAAATTTGACAGTTGGGGTTGGCATAATATTTTCTTCTTCGTCGGAGTCTTCACTGGGTACATAATTTTGGTCTTTAATGGCATCATCACTCGAAAAATCGTTATCATTTTCTTTTATATTAAAATTATGTGCATAAAATACATATATAAAATAAGTAAAATTAAACTAATTTTAATATTCATAATAATACCATCATTATATTGAAATTCCTCGTTTATCTCAAACAATTTCGACGTACCTTCACCGGGATCATTAACGCTTGAACATTCATTTTCCACGTTTTTCAGAGCTGTATTTAAAAAATATTGTATTTTGCAATTATCTATTGCATTTTAATTTAATTTAAATACCTTTTCTATTTGCTTCATTAGCCATTTGAACAATTTTCCAACCCCGACTATTTTTTTCCATACTTAATTTATTTTATTTAACTAATTTATTCTCTGTTCACTTTTTAAATTTAATATAAAATTTCTTTATTATTTATTCTTGTTTAAACTTTACTTGTTCACTACGTATAACAAACTGATTAGAAAATGCAAAAAAAATCGTTTTCAAGAAATTTATTTCTAAGAAATTACCAATTTAGCATAAATTTTTACAAACACGATTGAACATGTTAACGGTATAAGTCATTTGAAATTGTATCGAATTAAATATTAAACAGGCCAAATGCACTAAGTCTACTTAATGCTTTTTAGCAGTTAATAAATTTGAATTAATCATTTAGTGCAATGAAACTAATTTTATTATCTTTTAAAGTATTTTCGTGAGACTTACAATGTTTTGTCACAAGCAAATTTGTATATCCCTGACTTATTTCACATATAAACCTCAATTTTTCAAAAATTGTACTTAGTGCTTTCTGCTTGTTAACCGACGATAAGTAAAATTAGGAACATAATATGTTTTGAAAAAAGCAAATTTGTAATAAGTAACATAAGTTATTATGTTTTCTTTATTTATAACGTGATTTTTTTGACATTTTTTAGATTTGAATATATAGAAATAAAGAGAAAAAATACTGAATTATATGGCGTGTTTATTTCAATTTTCACTTATGTCAACATAAGCCATTATGATTTGTGACCACAGATATATTTTCACTGTATTATTTCTTATATATATATTTTTTTTTTTATATTTACCTGCCTAAACGTTTTTATTTTAGATCACTTTCTAAATCAAACGTCCAACCCATGTAGGATTGGATAAAAATTAAATTAAGGAAAACACTTTTTTTTTCACAAAAATTCAAAATAGCACATTTATTTAGTTTATTAGTTTTTAAAAAAAAAATGTAAGTTAAATTTCCAAAATTATGTTTTCAAAAAAAAAATTATTATTCTGTAATAATTTTAAAAAAAAGTTACAAATTAAAATTATTAAACTTCTTTCGTTACAAATTAAAATTATTAAACTTCTTTCCGCTTATATCATCCACGTCCACGTATATAACTCTGCTTTCTTCTACTTTCTTTTCTCCTTTTATATTTTTAGAAGTAACAGCTTTTAAATAAAAAAAAAAAGGTGAATAACTGCTTAATAAAATATAAAAAAAAAGAAAAGGTGAATAAACTCTTGAACTTGAAAATTCTTTTTATTAGCTCCCCTAGTGTCATTCGTCAACATCTTGCTTTTCGTTTCGTTCCATGTTTCATTCTGTCCGTCAGCAATGACAACTGTCAAAAATTTATTTAATTTAATTTAATCTCCCTACCACTATCTGTTGTGATATCCCCGAAGTTGGAAAGATATTCATAGATTGGTTTTGGGAATAATGGCGTAGTCTCTCCACTTGAGAATAAATTGGTAGGATCTCCTTCATCCTCCAATCTATAGTCTCTACGTTGCACATGTTTGATAATTTGAGCGTTCAATCGCCCAACCATCTCATGTTGGTAGACACAATAAGGCATTTGCCTTTCTATGCGATTATTTAATGATCGTAAATCGCTATAAACTGTCTTTAACAGTTGATCATATCCAGAAAATTCTACATTTTGCGAATATAACTTTGACGCTGGTGTACCAGCTAAGTGACCGAACTCGTAAAGATTTTCATCTTTAGGAGCCGTCTCTTTTTCAGCCCTAAACGATTCCGTAGGTGGACCTACTGGAATCTTGGGTTTGCGTTGATCTCTTACGGATTTAGGCGGTCTTGATCTGCCTTTGTTAGATCTAGGTGGTGGACCACTCTCTAATAATCGTTGACGTTCCTCGTCAATCTGATTTGATCTCTCAAAATGCCCTGGTGTTCCAGTAGCGATTTGTCTCTCATCCATAAAGTACGCTCGTCTATTTACATCTCTCTCGAACTTACTTCTGTTCGATTGAGATCGCGGTGCACCGCGCGCCATCTGACGGTTATTATTTGAATACATGATTAATGTTATTTTAGATTTAGTTTTCACTAAATCTTAATTATTTATTATTTTGTAAACAAACATGTTTACAAAATTTTTATTTTCTAAAAGAAAATAAAAAACCAATTATAAAAATAAATAGAATGCGGGTTACTGATTGGAATATATCTCTGAGCTACAAGAGATATGGAGTGCTATTAATTTAATTTTTAATTTTAATTGTACGATGTAATAATTTGTCTGATATAATTAGATTACAATTCCGATCTTGTAGTTGAAGCGACAAATTTTCTAATTCGCTTAACACATCATAGAGTAAGGACAAATCTTTTAAAAATTGAATAAATGGAAATTTTATAAACATTCCTTTAAATTTTGCGATATTTTGATTCTTTTCAAAATATCTAAATAAAACTTCATAACTTTCATACACAGATTTAACAACTGTAAAAGTGCTAGAGACCCAACGAACAGCAAAAACTTTTCCAATTTTTCTTAGATTTTTTTCTAATTCTATTGACAGTTTTTCTATTTCCTTTTGTCTTTGGAGATGGGTGAAATAAACTATACAATTCTTGAAAAAATATTTTAAAGTGATTGACAGCTTTGATTTCATCAATCGTGTTTGTTATAGCTAATTCTATTCTGTGGTTTAGGCAATGCCATAATATAATATTTTTGAGCTGAATACCTACGCCAGAGTTTATACAAAGCATAGTGCTGGCTCCATCATTAGTAAAAGCAATCAAATATTTCGAAAGATATTCCTTTGTCATGCCATATTTTTCAAAATTATTTAAAATTGCAGCAACAATGTTATTTGTACTTTTGATCTATAGAACTTCGAGTTCTATAAGATCAAAAAAAATTGTCTGACTTTTTTTTGGGAATGCAGCTTTTAGAAACATTATTAATGCTGTTTTTGATGATAAAGATGTAGATTCATCAATAATTAAAGAAAATTTTACATTATTTTTCACAAAAAAATCAATTATTTTTTTTTTGTACTCATTGGCTATATGCTGAAAAAATTTTCGTAGAAGAGAAACGTGAATGTAACGTATTTCCCATGTCTAACCCGTTTTTGGTTTGAAGTTCAACTAGTGATAAATGGTCAGTAAATGGTCTATTTGATTTAATGCAGTAGTACACTGTATTAAAAATTTTATTTGTAGTCTCAAAAGCATAAGAATTTTGATTGGAAATCATATTTTGAATTATGTTTTGTTTTTTTTGTTCAATAATTTGAGTTGCTGAAATATGGGCTTCCAAATCCAAATGCTTCTTTATTTTTTTTCGTAATGAAGATGATTGTGCAGATTTTACATTGTAAATAACTTGAAAATTACACCATTCTTGAGATAAATTCATTGATATATTGTTTATATTTGAGTGTGCAACATCCCAACAGATATTACAGCCCAATTTTTCATTTTTTCTTTCTAACCAAGGATATTTTATTAGTTTATCTAAAAATTGGTGTTTATTCCACACATTTGTAAAATTGTTTGGGCTATCGAAGTTCTCAATGGTAATATTATTATTATTTTTATTTGGCTCAGAGCTTAATTTTTTTTCTATCGGTTTATTAACATTAGAATTGAAAAACATTTCTAATGTTTGCTGCTTTCTTTTCATGGTAATCTTAATTAATTTTTTTCATTTATATATTTAATTAAGATAAAACTGAAATCAAAGTTGAAAATTATATATTTTATATAGACATAAATATTTTTGAATGCCAATTGATTCTTGAAAAACGTGAACTTTGATAGAATAAATGTCAAAGTACAAAATTATTTAATGACAGCCCAGCAATCCTTGAAAATATTTGTCATACCCAGTAAACCACAGTTCCGTGTTTCAGAAAAGTAGAATATTCCGATGGAAAATTATAATTTAATTGTTTTTAAATTTTTAGATTTATTTTAAAAATGAAAATATCGAAGCATTCTAGGGGGAACGCGTTCCTTCCACATTTTTAGCAAAGGGAACGCCGTTCCGCTGCGTTCCCCCTCATCTACATCCCTGTTGGTAAGAGATTTTATATTATTATTAAATAAAATCAGTCCCACATGTATAATATTTAAAATGATATATATTTTTTTTCAATTTTTTTTTTCTTATTTGATTGTCCACCTCGTTTTCCTGATTAGATTTCTTTTAACTTTGTTATTTTTATCTATGTAAATAATAACAATAATTAGAATTCATTTGTTAATAATATATAATGTATATTAGAATACTTAACATACTGTAACTTTTCGCGCCTTTTGTTTGTGCGAAATCAGCAACGCAATCTTCGACATCAATGTCTAGGGCTATCTCATCTTCAATTGTTGCCAAGCCTACAAGCCGTTCTTGAGCCATTTTTGAGCGAAGATAAGTTTTAATTAATTTTAGTTTCGAAAAACTTCTTTCACCACTTGCTAAAGTAACAGGTAACGTTAAAAAGATTTTTAAAGTGATAAAATATTTGGATAAATATCGGTCAACTTTCTTTCACAAATAAAATATAGGGCATCTTTCGGCGACGAACTCTGTTCAAAGCGTGTATAAATAGATTGAAGCTTATTACACAAGTCCACTGCTTCGATATCTGTAGAGCCTTCATGACTTAATGCAGACTCAAGCTTAGCACACGATGCATATAGATGCTGTGTTGTTACGTTTTGTAGGCTGAAAATGCCAAAAATTAATCCAAAAACTGACTCAAGATTTTGCATTTGCTCAAATCTATCACTGACGGAGTTAATAGCAGTATTAAGGACTGCAAAGGAAAAATTCACTTTAAATCGTTGCTGAGGGTTCTGGATGAAAGAATCTTGCCCTTCATATGAAAATTGTTCCTTTTTTAATGGAATGCGAACTGGTTCTGCATGAAAATCCGTTGGAAAGTCAATTTCTTTCGCAAGTTCAGAAACATCTACTAACATATTACCAAATCCGATATCACTCCTTAAATTCTCTAAAAATAATTTCGTATTCTGTAATTGTTGGATAGCAAAATGAATATTTAAATTTTTTTTCTTGTAGCATTTTGCTGGTAATATTAATTTCAAACAATATCTTATGCCATATTATAAGTTGAACAACAAATTTAAATTTCGAAATTCTAACGGATAATCCTTGTGCTTCTGAACGTGCTGCTGTCCCAGCAGTGCCAATAAAAGTTTTATCATCAGAAATATCTATAAGGGCATCATATATGTTTCCTAGTTCATAACGAAGAGCCTTCAAAGCATCAATTCGGCTATCCCATCTGTGTTATTTAATGGTTTTAAAGTCAGTGACTTTACATAACGCACCAACACATCCCATCTGCGTGATGAGCCTGAAAAAAACGTATATATACATTGTACGACATCAAAAAAATTTACTACTTCAATGCAACACTTAGCAGCATCTTTAACTACCAAATTTAATGAATGCGCATTGCAAGGCACAAAAAAAGCTCTAGAATTGATGTTCAATATTCTTTTCTGCACTCCATTTTCCTTTCCTTTCATGTTACTTCCGTTATCATAACCTTGTCCACGTAGCTGCTGAATATCCAAAGGCATATCTTTCAACCCTTTTAAAACAGTTTCTGTCATATATTGACCTGTCGTGGATTTTAGCGGTACGAAACCCTAAAAAATGTTCCTTAATGATGACTTCAACTTTGTCGTTATCTAATAATTTTCTTACATCTACAACTTACATCATCAACTTGTTCTTTTCTTCGAAACAAAATTTCCCGCAATTGAGAAATTCCTTTCGTTTTGTGTTGAAGTTGGTTTTATTGTTAGTAATGCTGCTTGAAACAACGATAAGTTTGGAGTAAGTTTGCCATTGACAGAAAATATATTAATTTCTCTCGACAATGTTTAAAAGTCTGTATCTGATATCTGAGAGAAATTTTCCAGCTGCTTTTTCAGAATTTCTTCATTAGTAATGTGCGTATCCTGCTGGTTCATATCATTCGGTTCGAATTCTGAATCTTCAATTTCCATTATTTCTGCATGCTCTGCCAAATTTTCATTACCACGTGATTCATGAAGTGGTGCAGGGAAAAGCCTTACCATCAAGTTTTTAGCTGATTTGGTGATTTCATTTTTGCTGGTCATGCTGAAAAATTCATCTTCCACATTTTCCAGAGAGGATGGATCCTGTAAAAATTTCAAAAGAGACACTAATGATTTATCCCATCTCTTTCCTATACGATCTTTTAATTCATCTTTTAATTTTAAAGCTAAAACGGAATGATTTTTTTCTAGCGCTTGAAAAAGAAATTTTAGGACTCCTTCTGCTGTCAATAGGGTAGTATCATTACGACTTAATGCCTCTATTGCTATTCGGACAGGTTGCAAAACATCCAAAATATTTCTGGCGTTAGTAATATCATCATTGATCAAAAAATAATCCATATTAAGATCTTCTAAAGCCTTTTTTATAGGATCAATTATACGAAGAAATCGTTCTACCATTGACTCTAAAGTATTCCATCTAGTCTTACAATCCAATAAGAGAGCTCCTTTTGCTCTGCGGCTTTTACGTGATTTTGTAAAACACTATTTCTCACCGGTGATTTCCTGAAAAGTTTAACCACTTTTCGAATCTTCTGAATAGTGTCACGTATATTTATATGGGGATTGATTATCACTATCAACCGATTTGGAGAAATTGAATCTATCTGATTATCTTCTATACCCAAAAAATTATCTTCCTGTTCATCTTCGTTTGAGGTACAATTGGAATTTTCGTCATCGCTAGCCTCATTATTTGTTGTTTTAGATGCATATAAAACTGACATAATCGCCAAATGGATAGCGTGATTGTAGCACATTTGTAGATGAGCAGATGATAATTTTCCATATTTCACCATAACGCTCGCACCATCTGATGTAGTGGCCTTGATTTCACCATTTCTAAAATTTTTTCAGCAGGGCAGCTTCCTGTTATGGGATTAATCCTAAATTAACTGAATCCAAAGCTCCAAAGTATAGGTGGACGTTCATGTATCGTCGGTTTTTAAAGCTGGTCCATTCATCAATAGACAAACTAAATTTCATATTCTGTTCTTTTAGCATTTTAATTTTAAGAACTAGTTTGTCTTTCACTAAGCTATAATACTTATACACCAAATTCATGACATCTGACGGCTGCTGTGGTAAAGAAATCCCCTGTTTTTTAATACTTTTACGAATGAACTCGCTTTTAGTTATTCCCAAAATACTGAAACCATCTTTGGCTGCCAATTTAGCCACATTTTTTCCAATGTTTCAAGATCATTATTTGCATTGGTGATAGTCAGAAATTTGTCCATCGTTGAATTTGATTTTAAAGTGCCTGCAGCTGCACAGTCATCTTTAGCAATCCTCTTCATGCTATGATGACCAGGTAAATGGCGATGAAGTCCAGTCGTTTGCGATGCTTTGCATGATATGGATTTTTTACACAAATTGCAAATAGCTGTATCCTTATCACACAAGTTTTTTTTTAAAATGTTGCCAACAATTTTCGTAACGTGTCTGTTCCATTTTATGGCTAAAAAATCAATATTAAAAATGTATTATTAAATTGTGTCTAAGTTAAAAAATAGTCCGCAAAATATTATATTCTAAATGTACTTACGTTTGATTGATTAACAGCTTAACAAAATTTAAATATAATCTCACCTCAGTTTTAAAAGAAATAAATGATAATTGCACTTTAATTTTTAAACTTACAATATGTATGAATATGTATGAAATGAATGAGTAACCAAAAATGGCTGAACAACCTACCAAAAATGCATAAAGTTTTTACAATACAACATTTTTACAATAGAATTTTTTTTAAAAATAAATATTTTACGTTTAACGATATAATAACTACTACACCAACCATATTGATGTAGAAAAAAATATTTCATAAAAAACTGTAGTTCCATAATTTTGAATTCAGTCTGCTTAGATTTAAAAATATTCTTATAATTTTTTATTTCTCGAGAAAATAAATTGAAATTCTCGAGAATCGAGAAATTGTAAACAGTTAAGAATTCTCGATTACAACCTCTAGAGCACTATCAATAATTTTTTTCTTAATTGCATTTGCTAGAAGTTGAATCATTTCATTTTGAATATTTTTCCCTAAATAGTGATTATGTATTTCATTAACGGTAACCTTACGCAAGTGCTCTCTCATGAGCGGATCAAACATTGCAAGATATTCAACAAATTTTAAAAAGTTTCCGTTGCCACGAGTAAACAATTTTTCTCCGCCGCTACCAGTACAACGCAGTGCTAAATTTTGTTGACCTAAAACCCGAACTAAAGAGATCAAACGTACTAATACTCCTTGCCAATAATTTTCTTGTTGTTTAATAAATCGCAAATTATTATCGTCAATAGTTGTGCCTGTTTTTAGACGCAACTCCAGTTCTTTCCATACCTAAAAACATTCTAAATGTTTTGGATTTTTCTCATGTAATAAAAGTATCTATCGCAGATATATTTTTTCAGTCCTTGCAACCATATTCAGATATAGACGAAGATTTTTTATTTTCATTTTCGAACAATTTGCAGCAAAAACAAAACAATGAATCCTTAAGAAGTGAATATTGTAACCAATTCCTATGAATTACTTCATCATTCATAAGCTTACTTTTATAGTGATAATTTACAAATTTTCGATTATTAGTTGGGTATGAAATGTCATGTATGTTTTGTGACCAATTTTGGACTATGATATCACGTACTTTATTGGTGCATTTGATAGGCCATGTACCAGGATCCTTGTAATCGTACTCTAATGTTAAATTTTCTTCACAACCATCATTTTGATTCACAAGTTCTGTAATTGTAATGCTATATAATAGTAATTTGGAATGCTTATAAACTAACTAATACTTCAATGATATATTGAATGGAAATGATTATAGTTATATTTTATAAATGATATTTTATGAGCGTTATTTAAATAATAGAACAAAATACTTAATGAATAAGTGAATTTATTGGAGAGAACGATTAAACAGCGACGTGTTAAATGATTTGAATCCTAGAGAGTCCGAGAGTACACATTCTTTTATATTATACATTTTATAATATAATAAAATAAAAATTCTTGTTATTGTTGATAAAATAATTTTGTGTTTTATTTTTTATAATTATAAAATAACTTTTTAAAAATTATAATTAAAATTTTTGTCAATTTAATATTTTTTTATTATTACTTTCAACTTCCAAATAAATAATTATAATTACTCTTTATTATTATATTTAATTCTTAAAGTTTTTTAATTTTGATTTTCTTTTCTTAAAAAAAAATATTACTAGATAAATCTAAAATAACCATAAATAATATAATTTTTTTATTCTACATCGCTTTTATCGAAGCTCTTATCACTTATCGCAGCTCCAACATAAACGCACCCTTATTTTATGTAACTGTAATTATTTTAACTGTAACTTAAAAAAAATGTGGGTTTGTCTGAGGGTTTCTTTCTGGCTGTGTAAAAAGGTTTCTAAATGTGGGTTTTTACCAAAATGAAAAATTTCAAAAGGAAACTGTGGGTTAGATAAAAATATGTTGCAATTTTATCAAAATGAAAAAAAAAAACAGAAGAAAGTTGTGGGTTAGACTTAGATCCCAATATTTTTAACCTGAATTTTATGTAAATTACAGTTTTGTTCAACTTCACGTTTTGTTCAGCTTGTTCACGTCGGTTCACCTGTAGTTGTAAAACGCCTGTTAAGGGGTACAAATTTTTGATTGTTTAAATTTTAAATAAAATATTTTTTAGAAAAAAAGAACAGTTTTATTAATATTATCGTTTTACAAAATAAAATAAATTAAAAAATCAAATTTTCGTTTTTATTAACAAACAGAAAATAAATATGTACGTAAATACTTTAAAAAATTATTCCTGTTCAGATTCTGTGAACATCATTTCTTCTATGTCCTCATCTGATTCCAAGCTTCGGTAAAAAGATTGGTTGACTGGGGGAATAAATTTGATTAGATTTAACAAATCTTTCTTTTTTTCTCTAGAAATTTTTCTACCAGTTGGATACAGATGAACTTCTGTAGAAATGTCGAAGCGTGAAGATCTTTTTTGTATATTAGCATCATTTATTGGTGAATATTGATAAAAAAAACTTCGAATATTCTGTTGCACAATATTTTAAGCTCCAAATTTTCAACCAATTAACTTCATTATTTTAATTTTTTTTCCTGTGGGTGGTGGATGAAAGCATCGGTGTTGAAGCAAAGAAATTTTCGGACTTCATATTGATAACTATAAAAGGGTTCTTCTTACATGACGTTTTTATAACTTCAATCCAATCTTCGGTTCAAAAATATTGTTATAGTACTTTTTGTTTTTTTCTATTAAACCAAAATCTTGATCACAAGGCATGAATGAGTGTCCCGAAATGAAAAATTTGTGATCAAGATTTTGAACAGTGTACCTGTCACTGAGCACTATCTTGAGGCAGGATAGTGCCATTTTTATATTGTTGTTCTGTCCCCCACACTGGTCGGAGTACATGATTAGGTTTTTTGTTTTGACATTTTTTTCTATGAATTGCAACAGGCAACTGGCGATTTCGTCTGGACCCCTATAAGCTATGCTCTCATCCCAAACGTACATATACACATTATCATTACCTAAAAAAATCAACAATTTGTTTTTTCATTTTATGCAATAAGTTTTTACGAAATAGAAATAATTCACATTATTTTAATTCAACTTATAATTAATTTTTTTCATTCGTAGATAATATTTTGGTTATTTAAGATGCTTCACATCACGATATTTTGTGTATTTTTGAATTAAATCATAAAAATTACCTAAATCATGAATACCAAAACAATATGTCCAAAGCTGTCGTTTATAGTAACTAATACTGGTAGTAATTATTGGTGTTGGGAGGGTTTTCATCAAATCAAAGCATATTAATGTAAGATCGTTTTCTTCTAGTTTTGCATTTTCAGCATCTAATTTCATATTACTTCTAACAGTTTCAGCCTTTAACAAATGTTCATCCTTTTCTTTTTCCAGCTCTAATTTTTCTCTTTCATTACCGTGTTTTATTTGATTATTTAATAAGATAGGTCGCAAGATTTACAAGTGTCACTCAATGGTGAATGGAAATGTAAATTAGTTTTTTTATTCAAGTTTCTTTCTTTTTTTTAAAATAACTTTAATTGTTTCAAATTTAAAGGCAGTTTGTAAATCAAAATTTGAGAGTGCATAATAATAGTCATCGAAAATTTTTTTTTTGTTGTTGAATAGAAATTTTAAACGGGCATCCATTTTTGTATCTACATTTTCCGTTTTCGAAGTTTTTCCGAGGAATAATAACACCGCTAATATTCCTTTCCAGAATTTCTATTGTTTTTTCTAATATTTTTTCGCCAATTATTTGGTTGTTTTTTCCTTTTTCTCGATCTTTCATTCAAACTAATTTCTATTGGGACATTTTCGTTATCATTACCTGTATTATGGCTAGATACAATCTCATCTATAAAAAAGTTTAATAATGTAATTATTTTAAATTCTTTAAAATTATTTATATTGTTGCACCTTCAAATTCATAACGGTAGTGAAATAATGATACCTCGGAGTCTGAAGAATCGGTATCAGTTGACGGAATATATTCAGAGCATGAATAGTTAAAGTATTTATTTATTTGGCAAGTTTGTTTGTGTGCTTCTGCGGTCTTGGAGAGCTGCAGTTGTCACAGTTTGGCGTTTGGGTGCCGCAGAAAGTGGCTCTATGGTTGAGTCGTTGGCACTTTGTGCAGCGCATTGGGTTTGGATACGATTTTCTTACATTAACTATTGTAAACCCTACCTTTAACTTCTCAGGAGGTTGGCAAGTATCAAAAGTGACACTCACCAGCCCACTGAATTTGTTTACTTTACCATTACGCCCTGGTTTCTTCCCAGGGAATCTATATATCTCTGTAATCTCTGCAGAGGGGTTGTCCTTATTCAGGTGCTCAATAATACCTGGTTCAGTATAAATCTCGCTGGCTAAGTCAAAGGAGTAGAATACTCCTTTTGACTGATTTAGAGACCTAAAAAAATTCAATCGAAACTTTTTCATATTTTTCTGGTCCTATGTTTATTTGCTTAAGTTGTCTTAATTTTTCCGCTTCTGCCCTGTTTGGCACTTCTGTTATCAAATTTCCTTCGCGGTTAAATTTAGAGATAAAAAATAAAATATTAAAGTCCAAACACAGTTCTTGAAAATTAAATACTCTTGTATACCAGGGATGTTATGTGAAATTTTTCAATTGTACTTTTGTCTCACCTTATATTGTACTTTTTTTAGGAAAATTGTATTTTTATGAAATTTTATTAGAAACATAAAAGTAAAACATTTCAGTTTTTATAAATGTAAATGTCTTGAATTACATAATATATGAATATAATAAATAAATAATAATATGGAGAGTAATTTTATTAGCAGTTTATTGTTTAATCAATAAGCTCATTTTCTTTTACATCTTTAAGGTTTGTTCTTAACATTTTTTTAGGAACTTCAAAATTATAACATTCACATTCATTAATTTTCAATAAATTTCGTGTTTCTATTACATATGCATATGCTATTGATGGCTACTAGGAACAATATGACACTAAGTACTGATCCTTGTGGGATACCGTTTTCAATAGTTTTCTCCTCGGAATGTGTGTTACCAATTTTTACTTGTATTTTTCTTTCTGTTAAGAAGTTTTTTATAAATATTAAGATGTTACCTCTAAGACCCATTTTAAGGAGCTCGTCAAGTATTTTTCTTTTCCAGACCATATCATACGCCTTTTCTATATCAAAAAAGACGGATATGAAGAATTTATTTTGGGAGAATGCACTCATTATTTCGGACTCGAAATAAGAGAGATTATCCATTGTCGATCAATTTTTTCTGAAACCTGCTTGATGAAGAGATATGAGATTTTGAGATTCAAGAATCCAGACTAATCTTTTACTAACCATACGCTCTAACACTTTGCAACAGCAATTTGTTAAGGCTATTGGTCGATAGCTATTTATTAATTTTGCATCTTTTCCTTTCTTTAAGATAGGTACCAAGATGGCTTTTCTCCAATTCTTGGGAAGAACACCGTTTTTCCATATGTTATTATAAAGATCCAATAAAGCTGTTTTACTTCTAGGATTTAATTCTTTGAGCATCTCATATCGAATATTATCCGGACCTGGTGAACTACCTTTACAATCCTGTAGCGCAGTTTCGAGTTCTAAAAGTGAAAAATTTATGTTATAGGTTTCGTTTTGTGTCGTTGGTATTAGTAATGGGATTTGCTCAGTTCTTATTTTACAGTTTATAAAGTTTTTATTATAGTTGTTTGAACTAGACATTTGTCGAAAGTAATTTGCAATTTTGTTGGTTATTATTGTTTTGTTTATGATTACTTCATCGTTTTCAATAATAGAAGTTATTGATCCATTTGTTTTTTTCCCATTAAAAATACGTATTTTTTTAAATAATTCTGAAGGAGATGTGTGGCTATTAATGGTTTTCACATAACTTTCCCAAGATTTCTTTTTACTAATTCTTATTAGTTTTCTCGAATTATATTTTGCCATGATGAAATTTTTATAATCTTCGATACTCATAGTTCTCAGGTATTTTCTAAAAAGCGATTTTCTTTTTTTAATAGCTAATTTAATTTCCTCGTTCCACCATGGAACTTGTGGTTTACAAGTTTTCCTTTTAGTTTCAGGTATGGAATTCTTGGCAGCACTTAGAATGGCAGTAGTAATAGCTCTTTCATGAGAATCAATATCCATAGACATAGGTTGTTGGATTTTTAGTTCCTTCCGGAATTTGTCCCAATCAGCTTTTTTTAAGGACCATTTAACTGCACGTTCGTAGCTTTCTGAAAAATTGGTTGTAGACAATATAATTGGATAATGATCACTACTGTAAAAATCTGAATCTGTTTTCCAATCAAAAAAAAGTTGGAGGGTTGGAGTACCTATAGTTAAATCAATTGCACTGAAAGTTTTATATGAAAAACTGAAATGTGTTGGTCTACCATCATTAAATAAACTCAAATCATAGATATCTATTATTTTTTCAACAGTTTTACCTCGTTTATCGCTTTTACTGGAACCCCAGAGAGGGTTATGACAATTCATGTCACCTAAAACTAAAAAGGGGCAATCGAATTGATTTAAAAGATTTTCAAAATCGCTTTTGTTGATTTTTTTATCGCCGGGTAAATATATATTACAAATTATAAATTTGATTGGGAAGTAAAATTTGACAGCGATAGCTTGGAGGGTAGTGGATAGATCAAGCTCTTTGCAGCTAAAATCTGGATGAGCAAGTATAGCCACCCCACCATGAGCAATTGTATCTGTAAATAAATTTTTTTGAAAACATTGAAAATTTTTAAATTGTATTTCTTTGTTAAAATGTTATTTAGTTTCTTGTAAGCATATTGCAAAAGGATTATGCTTTGCTATAAGTAAATTAATTTCATTAATGTGACTGTAAAAACCAGCACAGTTCCATTGTAAATTTTTTTGTGGTTGGGACATGAATTTACACATTTTAAATAAGTGACTCTGAGTCACTTATACTCTCAATACAACTTATACTAGCACTTTTCTTACCTTTTGATTTTTTAGTTTTTTTATCTAATTTTTTATCTAATTCTTTTATTTGTCTTTTATTAATATTTTTTGATATTATTATATTACCATTTTCCAGTGATTTAGCTTGAAGTTTACCTACTTTTGAAGTTTCTGATTTTTTATTTTGATCACCTATTGCCAAGGAGATATTTGAGTTTTGTTGTACCAGATGTTGTGCTGATTTTTGTTGTACATTTTGAGGTTCGTTTCTCGTACATGAACATTTACAATTGCAAGTTTTGTTTTGAAGTTTAATAGTTGTTGCTATTGATTCTGTGAATGGGTTTCGCATATTATATCTGCGTACAGCTTCCTTAATATCCACGTTTTCCTTAATTTTTATTGTTTTAATTTCTTTTTCTCTAACATATCGAGGACATATTTTTGAGAAAGCGTCATGATTTCCACTGCAGTTAATACACTTTTCTTGATTTTCGCATGTTGAAATATCGTTTTCATTTAAATGATAATTTTCTCCACATTTGTAACATTTTTTGTCTTTTTTGCATACATCAGATTTATGGTTGAAATTTAAACAGTTCATGCATCGCATTGGTGGTGGTATATAAGGCCTAACAGAATAGACTTGGTATCCAGCAAAAATTTTTTCGGGAAGTTTTGGCATTGAGAATTTTAATGAATATAGTCCAGTATCTTGAGATATGCCATTAAAATTTTTTTTAAACCTTTTGATTTCTATTACTTTTTGGTCTTTCATTTCTGTCAATACTTCTTCGTCTGACATGCTTTTAAAATCTGGGCAAAATACTACTCCTATTACACAATTTAATGAGCTATGCTCTTCTACTTTTACTTTGATATTTAGTTCTAATTGTGTAATTTGCACTAAGATTACTGCTTGTTTGTAATTTTTCGTTTTTATTAGAACATTACCATTATTTAATTTAATGCATTTATCAACTTCTCCTGCAAGGCCATTTATTACTCTTTTTAGTAGGAAAGGGGAGACTGTTGTCATTGTCTTGCCCTCATCCATTCTCGTCATTACCAGAAATTTTTCACATTCAGTTTTATCATTTAAAACTTTTGTTTTATCAAGAACAATACATTGTTCATCGTTTTTTGGATTGATAGTTCCTCCCCCAAGGGGGAGACTAACATCCATCATTTTAAAAAAATTTACACTACGCTATATAAATATTTTGTTTTTAATTTTAAAATTAATTATCAGTCTCAAATCAAAGTTTATTAAATTAGGTGAATAGATGAATAAAATGAAATTTTTAATTAAATTTATAGAAACACGTGTTTTATATTATGATTAAAATAATACCAAAAACAATAATGTATATATAATAAAATTAGAAATAAACTAAAATTAAACCGGTTTTTTATTTTTTTTTTAATAATTATTTGTTTTGTTTTTTTTTTTTAAATCAAAAATAATCTCTCGTAAATAAGTAGCAGCAATTGAAAGAAATGCAACCACTCTCCAGAAGAGTTAAGAGATGACTGATTTTTGCTTTTTTTGTTTTTATTTTTCGAGTAAAATCTTGAATATTTATTTTTTTTTGTATTAGAAAAAATAAAAATATTTATATGTACGTAATACATAACTATTCAACTTTTATTTGAGCTAAAATGTTTGCACAAATAATTATGAGGAGCGTGTCCATATTCCAATGCTTTATTTAAAAGTTTTATTATATAATATATACATACCAGACAAACTCAACAAAAATGTATAGTTGTTTTTATAAATATACTATATACATATATTATATTTGTTGAATTTGTTTGGTAATAGATTATTAATATAACACTACCAATGTTAGAGACTAAACAAAAATGCTATAATTCATTATTTTTGATTCAATTTTTATTGCGATTATGACATTTAAAAGTAATTTCTTATAAAATATAAATAATGTAACATTATAATAAAAAACAAAAACAATATTCATAATTCATTCACTGGGTTCTACCCAAAACATAATATAAAAACTTAAATCTAAGTATGCTACAAAATGAACTGTTCTGAATTTTTAAAAATTTAAAATACCAAACATTTATTTAATTTTAAAATCATATTTAGTATTATTTTTGCAAATCATCACTAATTTTTTTTGTTCGTTCTGTTGTACGAATTTTAAAAATTCAGAACAGCTCATTTTGTAGTTTACTTTGATGCACAGTTCGGCTTTCACCATCGCAACGCTTAAACAATTTCGTTCCTGTGTCCACAAATTGCCCATTAGTGAAAATATACGCTCAACAAAAGCGTTGCTTATGAATTGATAAAATTTTTCCAACAATTTTCGGCAGTTGAGAATAATTTGTAGTTTGAAAAATCTGTACTCACATTTGATCAATAGGCAGTTTTAAGTTAAATAGGTGCACTTACAACTTTTGTTGTCAATTTTTTTTTGAGCCATTGATTGTATTTCTTATTTCTAAGCCAATCATCATTAAATGTTGTTTTATATCGTTTTTTTCTTTGCGGGCTTTTATTGTTGTCACTGTCCTCATTCATTTTAAAATCATCAACCAATTTTTTTCTTAAACAAAATTTTATATTTCGTAAATATTTAATATTATGTCATGAAAATAAATAATAATGTAAACTTACTGCTTATAAATAAGTTAGAATATAGAGTACAAATTATATATTATCTGATCATCCAAAAACAGCATTCACCACATCTCCATCAACCATCACTATTAAAATTAATATTAATATTTTTGATTGTTTTTACAAACTTAACAACTTTTTTGTTTTGTTTTCATCGAATTGTCAAAAATAACTTACCCAGTAACTTATTTTACCCATCAGAAAGCTATTTTTAATCGTATTTAAATGTTTGAGCTTTTTTGCTGGGATATTTGGGAAATGAAAATAAATGTTTGGGAAATTAAAATAAAAATTTAAATAAATTTTGTGTACCAATTTTCTTCAATAAATGTTTTAGAGAGAAGAAATAAACCCGAAATGCGAAAATTTATAAAATCTTGAGATTCGCTTTCCAAATCTTGAGTCTTGAGACTTACAATGAAAACTTAATTCTCAAGTCGAAATCTTGAGAGGTGGCAGCTCTAACCAATCTATTACATTTTAATTATAAAATAGTAATACACTTTGTCAAAAATTAATTTTAAAATGTTCTAAAAATTGCTTTTTAATTGAAAAAAATAGAGATAGTAATTCTAAGCCCACAATTTTTTTAAAACATTTTATTTTTCATTTAAAGCCATAGTGACCCACTTTGGCACTAAAAAAAGTAAGAAAAATGGCTGAGGCCAAAAAAAAAAACAGGTTTGCAACAAGAACTTGAGCTTTTCAAGTATGCAGCTTAATTCTACATCTCATTATTACCCGATTTATGCAAAAAAAGCAAAATGAGTTTTGGTTTAAAAATTAGTTCACCGTTTACTGGTCGCATAACCTATGGGAATAATCATTTAATTTTAAAATAAAAAAAACTGTACTTTTAAATTTTATATATTCTTTATTTACTTTTTAACAAACACGAAAGATCATTCTTTACTTTATTCAACCGTTTCTTTTTACAGAATAAACAAGAAAAAAAAATACAATAATATCCTACATAGTAAATAGTTAGCGGGTGTGTGCAGGGATGCTTTCCCAAAATTTATCAAACGGTTCGCAGTGATATTTTCTTACATTTTTATTTTTTTAATATTAGCAGACTAAGTCAAGAATATTTAACTATCGTTCATATTCTTTGCAACAATAATGTAATAGGATAAAAGAGAATAAAAAAATAATTCAACGAGGTGAAAATCACTTTTATTTTATTTATTCATTTCAAGAGATACAAAATTTACATTTAAAAAAATCTGAACATAACAAAAAAAAATGTGAAATTGCAAATATTAGTAAATATTATTGTTATAAAGTAATTATATTATTTAAAATATTTCCAAATAGCTAATTAATTTTCAATATATTCTTTCGGTTTAGATTTTTTAACCCTGGTATCATCTGCCGAGTTATGGTTCCTCAACCAAGTTTTTACATAGGGAACTGCGTTCCAAGTTTGCAATGGACGACCAACTAAGTTTAATGTCATCAAATTCGATACTGTCTGCACTGTTAATCTGGCTCTTATATCAGTAATTATGATGTTCATCAATGAAAATCCTCGTTCTGCTTCAACACTGCTAACGGCAACCGTATTAACCATATTTTTCGCTTTTTGAATGTTTTCTGCAATTTTACTAATTTGCTGATGGCCATTGTTTATTATATTTTCTACATAATCACGGAAATCATTCTTATCGATATCAAAATTAAAAACTTTTCGAAATTTATCAAAATTCTTTTCGGCCTCTATCCACCAACTACAATATCTACAATATCTTCAATTTTCCATGTGCTCGACTCTAGCAAATTGGCTAGCTCATAAATAATGCTATTATCAATATTTTTTTTGTTACTATTTGATCCGAGGTGAGAGCAATCCATCAATCTTAATTTCATATTTTTTATGATGCTGTCAATAAGGGAATCTCTGGGAAGGTTTCCATAAATTCTGTTTTCGACGAAGATAATGTTTTTGAATGCTTCAGAGTTTATAACTTCATCCACTTTTTTTTCGTAATGACCGCGACGATCTTTGAGAATTTGAAAAGCGTTAATTGTTCTTCTAATCAGTTGATCACCCCTTGCAACATTTATATTTCTAGCTTGAAGGGCATTAGATAGTAGAGAGCACTCCTGTAGGATGTCAATCATTAGAGCTAAATCTACTATTTGTAGTCGTTTTGCCATTCCAGACATTTTTTGGTTAGAAGAGAACAACGTATACGAAGCAGGGTAGCTCCGCCATTAAGCAAGAGCAGATCTTAGGCTGCACGCAGCCCATCTTGGTCCTAACACTCTTCCAATCTTAGTTATATCCAAACACAGATGATGTAAATATATAATATGATGTATTAGGTTTATTTTTGTATATATTCAACAAAGTTATCAGGATCAGACTTCTCAAGAATTTCTAACTGTGTCTTAACATTTGTTAGAATATATAGATATCTACGTTATTTTGCTTAAAAAATAATTACCGGCGTCTGAATCTATTTCATAAATTTCTGTTGAATGTACATATTGCAATATCCATATAATATTGTAGAAATTCCTTGTTTCTGAATAAACTTCTATTATATTATAAGCACACTTTTGAATTGAAAAATTCATTTTAAGAAAAAGAAATAAACTTTTAACACAGGATCATAAAATTATTTTTTTATAAATAATAAATGGTCCAATAAATAATAATTGGAATTTGGAGTGCGAAATTCGCTTGAATTTTAATCATTTCACGACACTAGTTCATATAAATGTTCTAAGGAAATTTATTACATAATAAACAAATTAAAAAACTCAAAATTTAATAAATGTAGGTATATAATAAAACTATAAAACAATATAATTCATATATTTATAGGTAAATAAAAAAATATTTTTAATCTGTTAAATTAAAATAAACAAAGTAGATTTGTAGTTTTAATAAATTATATTTTTACTTATCATAACAGAAACAGAAACTTAAATTTTCTAATAAAAACTTAAAAGCGAAAATTAAAATTTAAGTTACTGCTAAAATAAAATCGATTTTAAAAATGTCATTAGTAATCAATTTTGGTTAGCAAAATATTAAGTCGTTAATAACGTCTTAGTGAAAGCTCATTAGTAAGGGCCATTTTATTTCATATTGTATTGTATTTAAAATTTATATATAAAAAGAAATAATTATTTACAAATTATCAATACTATACGAAAAATACATACATTTATAAAAATTATTCAAGTTCTATTGTAGTAGGAATAGTAAATATTTATATAGTATTATTTTATATAAATAACCATACTGTATATACCATATAGTTTAGTTGTGTTTTAATACATACACATTTATTAAGATATTACAAATAAAATTAAGTTACTTTAATTAATCTAATTCAAAATTAAATCTTAATTTTTAAAACTAAACAGAAATAAAAAAGTTATGAACCTATTGAATAAGTATAAAAATATTTAAAAAAATTTTGAATAAAAATCTTAAATCATGTTAACAAAAAAGAATTAGATATTGTATATAAATGTAAAATAATTAAACATAAAATTTAAAATAAAATTTTTAATATTTTTGATATAATAATAAGAATTTGTATATACTTAATTGTTTTGATATTTTTCAAATTTATGAATTTCAATGAAAATGATAAATAAAAAAATTAAATTGTAATTGTAATTATAAAAATTGTGTTAAAAATATACAGAATAATTTAAAAAACAATTTTTTTTATAAATTATTTTAAAACTAAATTTTTCTGAATCATTTACCATTCAATTTAAGAGCAAATTAAATTTCCCACAGAATTAATGTTTTTTAGAAAACTTATCTTAACTTAAAATTTTATCAAAGATTTTAGGATATTTAGGTTATCTAAAGGTGAGTATTTCATATACCTTCAAATCGGCTGGGTGGCACAGTGGTTATAGTGCCGACCTTTCATGCAAAAGGCCCTTTTTCTGACTCGACTCAGCTACCAATCACCATTGGGTTCAAATTAATGGATAATAAATAAATAAATTCAAATTATTAATTATATGTCTTTAATAAAAAAATACATTAATATAACAATATAAACAAATAATTCAATTCAATAACATAGGTAACTCACAGAAAAATAATACCATACAATTCCAAAATACCAAAATACAAAATATAAAGCAAAATTAGAATTGTTCCTATTGAAAATCTAAGACATTTCTAATGTTATAAGGCGGTACTACTATCTCATGTTTTAATTGTATGTCCAATTTAATTGATCAGTTCCAATATATGAATATATCTCCCTCTATGTTCCGACATGCACATATATAGTCAGGATGTTTTGCCTATCACAGTGAACAATTAGCACGTAGAGGCGCCGGCAAAAAAAAAAAAAATTAAAAAATTTTATATTTTAAGCGATCTTTTTTTCAAAAAATATAATATATTTTTTTCAGGAATTTTTTGAACAATTGATAATAACTTTTAGTTAGAATGTCAACAGTTTACAAATATATTTAATATATTTGAATCTGTACAGTGAATTTCAAAATTATTTAGACACTTCATATTATATCGGGAAATGAGATTTTTTTTTACTAATGTAATTTACAATTCCGAAAATTTAAACTTGAAAGTTAACTCACAATTTGTTTATATAATTCGAACAATATAAAACGAGATATAACAAAATAAAATCAATAAAAAATAAAAGTCAACTCTATATACATATTTTTTAATATAATATAAATAAATATTAGGGTTTCCTCGCGATTTTAAAAATTTTCAAATAAAAACACTATACCTACAATTTTTCGGACGATCCTTTTTTTTTATTAATATTTAACTAAGTAGAATAAGGAAAAACCCTTACAAGCATACAAGGATACAAGGGGGTGGTAAACGGGCAATTACACAAAAAAATAAAAAAAATTTCAAATGTTTCAGTGAACAGTGAGACGAAAATGCAATGCAACTCAAATTATTTTTCCACAATTACCCCGCCCATGATCCCTTATTAATAAAAACGTTACAAAGCCTAAGAGCAGAAAATCAACTACAACTATCGATGCCTGATAAAATTATATCCATTGAGGATTTCCGAATAATTTCAGATAAGTATAATTTATTTAGAAATATAAAATCATTTAATTTTTTTTATAAGCTGCTGTTTTAGATACAAGTAAAGCGCATCAGTTAAAATTAAAAAGTAAGTACATATTTGAAAATTTTCGTACCAATCTGAAATGAGGGTCAGAATAGTAATACCCAATGATCGAAATTCGAACTAGTTTTGCATTTGAGTTATTTAAAATTTTGTAATTTATATTAGACTAAAAATAATTAATTTTTCCCAATACGTGAAAAAATTACCCAAAAAAATTTTTGTTAATAAAAGTGAATTCTGGAACATTAACTTTAAACGAAAAGTTAATGTTCCAGAACGAAAGACCATTCTAAAAATTTTTTTTTAAAAGACACATTCTTATTATATATACTTTTTTTATAGGTATTATATTACTAATTCGATCTTAGTTCTCTCAAAATTTTAAGTTTAAAACTTAAATACATTAGAAAGATTTTTGAAGAATTTTGCAAAAATCTAGTTTAAGGGTTAAAAAGTTTTGCGTTGTTAGATTGCAGATATTCCTTATTTTATAGAAAATTTATGTTTTTAAATAATTATTAATTAATTAAAATTTCTTTTCTTATTTCATATGGTGTAACAGTTTTGTAAAAATACGGACGAACGGACGGACGGAAAAAGTCAAACCTTATAAAAGCCCATTTGTTTTTAAGATTCTTTTGAAATGGGAAAAAACACACAAAATTTTTTTTGTCAGTTTTGGCCATGGTCTGAACTAAAAAAGAAAACCTTTCTTATAGTTTATACCCATAGCCCATTTCTTATAATTTAAAAGAAATTAGGTTTATAATTTTATTTACTTTACATTTATTTACGTTTGAAACTCTTTAAAAATTACATTAAAAACAAAAACAATATTGTTCTTTTCTTCTAACGCAACTACTCAGAATTCACGGACAAATATTATTACACATTCAAACAAATAAGAATAAATTATAGCCCTTAATAACCTGAGTTCAGCAGTTACTCTGTTTTACACTTTTATAGAATAAAAAAAATTTCTTTGATAATAAACGTTTATTGTGTTTTTTATTTTAGCTGAATCATTTTTAGATAAAATGATTGCAAAAGAGCAAAATCCAAAATTTTCACTAAAATGTTTAAATTTGCTTTTAACATGAGTTAATCATTATGATTATGAAGTAGATAGTAGAACTAGAAATTACGTTTTTAATCGAAAAATATATAAAATTGTAAAAACTCTGCATGGGTATAAAACAAACAAACTGTAAAAAACCAACCGAGATTAATATTTTCAAAAATGCGTTTAACTTATTTTTATATTAAAAACATGTCCGGAACATGAAAAAATATAATTTTTGTGAACATTAATTTAAATAAATAAACATTTCTGGAATATCTATATCTATGGAATAGCTTCTTTTAATTAAAAATAAAAATGGGAAATAGAATGGAAAGGAGTGGGGTGTACAGCAAAGAACGCTGTGTGAGCTTAGTGACATATGTATATTGACCTTAAAGCGGCAGTCAGTGTTGTTATAAATTTTTTTTTCAAATCGTACACTAAATCGTGTCAAAATCGTATTTATCGTATTTAAAACTTGTAATGTAACCATTACATATTATTCTAAACAAAAACAATTCAAGCATATATAGATATGTATATGTATATAATAATTTACCTAATATAATATAATATGCTTGTGTTACTACAAACATAATTAGGTAAAGTATTACTACACGGAATTCAAAATTTGGAATTTAGCATAGAATTACTAGTACTAGAATGGCAATAGAGAAAAAATTTTCAGACAAATTTCAAAATTTGGTACGTGTACCGTTTGTATGTATTTACTAGTTTCTCCGCGATTCAATTCATTTTGAAAGTGAAATATAAAAGAAACTTTTAGTACGATTTAAGTAAGATTTGAAAGTTAAAAGTAAATGAAAACAAATTATAAAATATTATATTCCAAAAATTTGTGTGTTGTTGTGCTTTTTGAAGTTTTTTTAAAAAACATTAAATTAAATAAAGGATTATTAAGATGCGAAGAAAGTGTTGCTTAAAGATTTTTTTTTATTTCTTGAGGTTTTACAAATATCAGCCGATTTTTTTAAAATTATTTTAAAAGTATTTTCCTTTTGGTTTTTGCTTTCCATTTTTCATTATTATTAAGTGACCGTTCTGTAAATTTACCAAAACATAGTATATTTTCGAATAGAATCAATTTGAAAATCATATTGTAATGCTAAATTTTTTAAATAATAAGTAAAATTTTGATTGAATAAAAAAAGGGTAAAGAAAACACGTTTAATTTTTTATTCGGAAACGTTAAGTTATTTGAAACAGAAATCAAAACTCTCCTTACGGTTAACATAAATGTAGATTTCATTTTTGCAAAAGGTTCGTTCACATTTAAAAATATCTAAAAATGTTTATATATTCACAAGATTATAAATACTTTTTGTTTTGTTCAAAAAATTATGATTTGTTTTTGATTTACTTATTTTCATTTCTACGTTGAATAAATACCTTAAGATAAATCAAAATAGATATGTAAGTTAATTAAAATTAAACTAAAAATATACTTGTTGGAGATTCCATTATTTTTAAAAATAATTTACTGCAATTTCTTCTAATATTATTCAAATTTTTTTCTTGATGTTTTGTTCAATTATATATTTAATATTAAAAAGTAAATATTTAAAATAAAAGTAAATTAAATTAAATAGTAAAAATCTTTATTCGAAATAACTTACAATATACAAACTGCCCAATCCTAATGAGAAACTGCCTAATAAACATTCTCATTTACTCAAATTTAAGCAATGACAGATGAAGTAGCCGTACCATTTGTATACGCATACGAAATTGCATATGTATTTTTTTGTCTGAATACCTCAGGATAGGAAATCACATTAGAAGAAAAGAGTCGGGAACATTCTTTTGCCATTCTAGAACTAGTAATTCTATGGAATTTAGATTATTGGCATATGCAATATTAAAAAAGTTCATGTAGTGTTGCGTTAGGCAAGTTTTAGAAATTTGAAAATTAAAACATTTTTTTGTGGTTAAAAATTTGAAAAAAATTATGAAACAAAAAAACATTGCATGTTAAATTACAAATAAAATTTTTTATGTTTGGGTCAAAATCGTATTTTTTTCTCAAAATAAGACTAAAAATCGTACATCGTATTTTGCCTTTGAATTTCGTACAAAATACGATAAATACGATGCTATAACATCACTGAGCGGCACTGTCATATTTAAATATAAAGTTGCCTAAGCTCTGAAGTATATATTATTATATTATCTTTGGATGTTATCATGTCTATATTCTAATAGGAAAATAAACTTGTATTTCAGTGAATCTATAATTAACGAAAGCGGTTTTGATTTGTTTTCTTATTGCCTTAAGTTTATTTCTTAAAACAAACTATGTATTTAAACAATAGTCAAACTAAAAATCGCTTATCTTATTTATTATTTATTTACCTACTTCAATACATTATGTTCTTACTTTTACCTATACATGCACAATAAAATTATTTTTAATTTACTTAACCATACACATACGCTTTTTAATACGCTTAATATTCATAGGCCAAGCTAAAATTTTAAAAAACAATTTTTCTTCTTTTTTCATTCATAACAAGAACAACGCAAAAAAAAAAGTTCTTCAATTTCTTACTTCATTTACTTGACAATACGAATTATAAAAAAAAAAAATTTTAACACTCCAATACCACTACTATAAATAAGAAACTTTATTTTATAAAACTACTATCCATCTGTTCTAAAAGCTCAAAAGCTCTTCAATATTTCTTTTGAAAAACATGTGTGTGGAATAAAAACGGTTGTTACACCGACTAGTAGAAACATGGTAAGAACAATTCATTTGAAAAATTAAATCCAATTTCTCGACATACAATACATATTTAATTTTGACAATATATAAACTAAAAACATAATAAAAATTGTGAATGACTGGATTTTATTATTTTTAACAATTACAATATATGTACATAAAATAAAATAATTGAATTATATAATATAATATAACTCAAATCTCTGTATAGGTACAAACAATGTTGGTACCTTCATAGTTACCATTTACCAAACCACTGTTCCCATTCCAGCGGAATGAAATTTCAAACTTTTATTTAAAAATTACAAATAAATCATAGAATTACTAGTACTAGAATAGAGAAAAAATTTTCAGACAAATTACAAAATTTGGTACGTGTACCGTTTGTATGCATTTACTAGTTTCTCCGCGATTTATTTCATTTTGAAAGTGAAATATAAAAGAAACTTTTAAGTACGATTTAAGTAAGATTTCAAACTTAAAAGTAAATGAAAACAAATTAGAAAATATTATATTCAAAAAATTTGTGTGTTGTTGTGCTTTTTGAAGTTTTTTAAAAAACATTAAATTAAATAAAGGATTATTAAGATGGGAAGAAAGTGTTGCTTAAAGATTTTGTTTTTATTTCTTGAGGTTACAAATTTCAGCCGATTTTTTTTAAAACTATTTTAAAGATATTTTCCTTTTGGTTTTTGCTTTCCATTTTTCATTATTAATAAATAAACGTTCTGTAAATTTACCAAAACATTGTCTATTTTCGAATAAAATCAATTTGAAAATCATATTGTAATGCTAAAATTTTTAAATAATAAGTAAAATTTTGATTGAATAAAAAACGGTAAAGAAAAAACCTTTTAATTCTTTATTCGGAAACATTAAGTTATTTGAAACAGAAATGAAAACCCTCCTTACGGTTAACATAAATGTAAATTTCATATTTGCAAAAGGTTCGTTCATATTTAAAAATAGCTAAAAATGTTTATATATTCACAGGACTATAAATACTTTTTGCTTTGTTCAAAAAATTATGATTTGATTTTGATTTACTTATTTTCATTTCCACGATGAATAAATAAACCTACGATAAACCTTAAGATAAATCAAAATAGGTATGTGAGTTAATTAAAATTAAACTAAAAATATGCTTGTAGGAGATTCCATTATTTTTAAAAATAATTGACTGCAATTTCTTCAAATATTATTCAAATTTTTTTCTTGATGTTTTGTTCAATTATATATATAAAAGTAAATTAAATCAAATAGTAAATATCTTTATTCAAAATATACGAACTGCCCAATCCAAATGTATTTCTATGTAAAAATGTAAACAAAAAAACTAATGAGAAACTGCCTAATAAACATTCTCATTTTCTCAAATTTTTTCTCAAATTTAAGCAATGAATGATTTTTTTGTCTGAATACCTCAGAATAGGAAATCACAATAGAAGAAAAGAGTCGGGAACATCCTTTTGCCATTCTAGTTATAGTAATTCTATGAAATAAATGCTTTTACTAGATGTCAGATGTCATATAGAACAAAAGCAGGGCCTTACTGCGAACAAAGTTGATTTACTTTGCTTTTTTTATTTTACCCTCACAGAGCAGTAATCAAAATTTCCTCATGATTTTTTAATTTTTCTATTTTCAAATTGAAATTACTACTCCAAAAAAATTCTACTAAATGTCTATTGTTTTACAAACTATTTATTTCTCAAAAAGCAGTTTCATTTTAATTTCACTAAAATTATAAATTTTTACAAAAACCAGTATTTCGTCTATGACATGCAGACTTCATAAGTGTTTGTACTCAATTAACAAAATCTATGACAAAATTATAAAAAAAGTAATATAATTAAAATAATAACTTTTTAAAAATTTCTAGTTTATTTTTCAAACAAAATCACTATTTTAGTAAAATTTTAAATATAAATTATTAAAATATTTAAATATAAATGAAATTATTATTAGAAGTTTTAATTCAATTTTACCTTCACTAAATTTTTTAACAATTAATTTGTAATAAAGTGATTATTGAGAAATTAAATATATACAAGACGTTGTAAAATTTTTGGCATTCAAAATTTGCATTAAATTACTTTCAAATTTACTAATTTTAAATAAATAGATAACAAGCTAATAAGCGATAAATATTTATTTAAAAAATACATTAATTTTTATTTTATATTAATATTTTGATTTTAATATTTTTTGTTGTTAATTTTGAGTTTAGAAACTGAATTGTTATTTTTTGTTATTTACTATATACTATTTTAATTTTATATCAATTTAATTTTCAATTTTTTATAATGTATAAAATCTACTGCACAAAACACCAATCTACTGCATTTTTATTTGAAATCTATTGGTATTGAGGACCAAAATTTGGCAACTGGCAGCCCTGATAGCAACATTTAGTGTAGTAAACCCTCGACTTGATCAATTTATTGGAATCTAACTTCAAATTACAATCTACATTCTACATCCTGATTCTTCAACATTTCAAATATGTTTCATTTCATACATTCCCGGGCAAACAGAAATACAGAAACGGAACAGAATACAGAAAGAGAAACAAAAGTCATAAACATATTTAATTTGACAATGGACAATGTGAATTGTGATGTAAAATCAAATTAGTTAAAAAATAATATAAAAATGGTGCATGGTTTATAGATTAACATTTTGCAATAGTTTCTTATTGATCTAAATTCATCTTCTTGTTTTTATAACTAAATGAAATTAGTTGTATATTATATAATATTGTAATTAAAATATGTACAACAAAATGTCGAGTAATGAAAAATATTATTCAAAAATTTAAGTTTTTATAACTGATAGTATAATGTAATTATTATATATACATATAACAATCATTTAGTGGAAAAAAAATGTTCATAAAACGAATTAACATTTGTAGTGAAGTGAATAATCCAAATTTTTATCCAATTTAAAAATATTAAATAGCCAGTGATTATTTATGACATTATTTTTTAATTTGATAAATGTTAAGAAATTTATATCTAACTGAACATTTGTTAAATAGAATTTAAAACAAACATCAATATGTATGTACAAATGTATATACTTAATACAGTTTTTAGCAAAACATAATTATAACAGTGAACATAAAACTTTTATTTGGTTGGTACTTGGTAGCCGCCAAAAAGAATTTATAACAGTCAACAAGACTCAAGGACCAAGGTATGTTTTATAAATGGTAAATAAAATAGCAAATCAACAACAGACAACTTACTGATTCAGGTCAGTGGAATTTCATCACAAAGAATAATATTTTAAAGTAGTTTAACCTATATTAAGTAATTCCAAAAAAAACCTATGTTCTATTTATTTTAAATAAATAAAATCGTAAAACATGATAAAGTTTAATTAGATAATATAAGTATTATAGAACTTGGATGGTTTTCCAACTGAAATGTTGCATATTTTACTTAACATTTTTTTGATTTATTTTACGAACGCTATTAGGCAAATTAAATTATTCACTTAATATATAGTTGATAATAAAATTCATTTATAAATAAATGATAATTTGTAGAATGTAACTTTCGACTAGAACATAATTCATAATTTATATAATAAACTGGGTTGTGCATAAATTTTTTCAGAGTTTTTTTTTTTTACAAAATATAAAATAATAACTTTATGCATTTAAGGAATGAATAATAAGCAATTTATAATGTCATATGTATACTACAATTTTTTTATGGATTACATTTTTTTTTTTAGCTACCAAATAATAAAAAAAAAATTAAATAACAAATAAGTTTAATAAAAATCAGATTTCACTTTAATTTCGGCAGCTGCTTTTAATTTGGTTAGTGCAAAAAAAAATCTCTAACATATTCACTTTTTTTATCAAAAATACGAACAACCATAACAAGTGATTTGTGGACTGACATATCAGTTGTTTCATCAATTATTAATGAAAATACGTCTGTTTTAATAGCTAAAACTAATTGCTGTAGAGAATATGGGCCAATTATGTCTTGAACCATAGTAGCAGTGTTCAGCAGTGAAAAAAGTGCAGTAGATTTGTGATTTCGGGAGTAGATTTTTTGCAAAAAATAATATAACTGATATATATACTATAATTAGCTTATTTAATGTTTTTTGCTGTATCCTGCCAATTTAACTTAGACTTTATTGTTTATTTTAAATAAAAAACCATTTCAATTATTATGTATTTATTTGAATTATTTATTGGGTCATTAGACCATTTAAAGTACATACATCAAAATTATTT
Organism: Dolichopus griseipennis; assembly: GCA_963082915.1. Classification (NCBI taxonomy): domain Eukaryota; kingdom Metazoa; phylum Arthropoda; class Insecta; order Diptera; family Dolichopodidae; genus Dolichopus; species Dolichopus griseipennis. Next base: position 343,898,512 of record OY720441.1, read on the forward strand.
TATTGCAAAAAAATATAATTATAAAAATATTACAAAGTGTTAAAATAGGCATTTTATTGTACTGATTTGTATTTTTAAAATAAAACAAGAAAATTAGCTACGTTATAATTTCGTATTTTCCATTGATAAATTTAAATTTTTTAAAATACTTTAAAAAGTCTAATGGAGGATCATTTTTATTTAATAATATTTAGCAAAACATTAAACTTTCAACTGTTTGAATTTTTAATTTGTTTCTAAATTTTGTTTTTCTAATATTCATTTCAGAAAATTGACGTTCTGCAGCTGCACTACTGTGGGGCAAACATAATAAAACTAACATATATTCCGTTAATTCTATAAAACACCTTTCTTCAAAAAAATTTTCCTCTTTAATTAATTTTAGCCAAAAGTTCGACACATCATTATTAAATCTTTCGTTTATAATATTTGTATCAAAATTAATCAATGCCCTCCATTGTGCATTTAACATTTCTTCGGATACGTTATAAAAAGGGAATGCCTTAGTTATTGGTAAAATTGATGGCATATCACCTTTCTGTATTTTGCGCGGATCCAAATACTCTAACAGATTGATTTTTTTATCTGAGAAATATATTTCTATATCTATTCAATATATTTCAATTCTGTAAAATTTTTTTTCAATTTGTTTGTAAGCCGTCTTAACATCATCAACTCTTTCACTGTACCTCATCTCTATTGTAAGATTTATTTATGAACGGAGAAAATAAAAAACCAAGTTGCTTTCCATTCAACTTTATTAAACAAACTAAAAACTTTTTTAGAAGAAAAAGAAAACGTTTTACTTTACATAGCAGTGATGGAATTCCAAATTTTTTTGGTGTACTGCATTGAGGTTTAAAATTGTACCAAATTGTACCACACTGTCAAAAACCTAATTTTACACAAAAAAAAGCAGTTTTAATTTTTGAATATATCGACTCTATATTTTATTATAATTTTTGTTTGCACAAAATAAATAAATAATAAAAAGCAAAAAATTATAAGAAAGTATTTTATAACATTTTAAGTTTATAAACATAAAATATTTTAATAATATGTATACATAAGGAACATTTAATTTCTTTAAGATTGCACTTTCATTGTACTTACATTATTGTTTTCTTATTTATCAGTAGTTATTCAAAATCTATTAATTTAATAATGAATTTACGTAAAAATTTAAAGCAAAAAATTAGAAAAAAGTATTTTAATATAGCATTTAAAGTTTTTAAATGAGAAATTTAATATACTTTAATAATGTATTTATACCCGTATGACTATATAGTCAAAGGATATAATAAATTTGCCATTACATTTGCGACGCAGAGAAGGAAGGGGGGTAGATATAGACTCAAGTGTATGGATCGGATCAGAATCGAAAAATGAATTGGTTTAGCTATGTATGTCCGTCTGTCCGTCCGCACGATAACTCAAAAACTAAAGGAGCTAGGATCTTGAAATTTTCGCAAATTCGTTTTTTTGTAATAGCCGTCATCGCTATTTAAATCCAGCCATTTTGCTCCATGGGTTCGGGTAGCTGCCATACAACTTCTTTTTTTATATGAGTTTTTTCTGTACCTATTACAGCTGCGAGTCTGAAATTTTGCCAAAAGTAGTTTAGTTTTATGGCCAAAGTTTTTGCAAAATTTAGTTGGTCTACTGCAGTGGGTTCGTGTAGCTGCCATACAACTTATTATTTTATATGAGCATTACTCTATACCTATTGAAGCTGGATGTCTGAAATTTTGTCAAAAATAGTTTAGTGTAATGGCCAAAGTTTCTGCAAAATTTGGTTGGTCTACTGCAGAGGGTTTGAGTAGCTGCCATACAACTCCTTCTTTTATATGCGCATTATAATACACCTAATGAAGCTGGGTGTCTGAAATTTTGCCAAAAATAGTTTAGTGTAATGGCCAAAATTATAGCACAATTTGGTTGATCTACTGCAGAGGGTTCGAGTAGCTGCCATACAACTCCTTCTTTTATATGAGCATTACACTACACTTAATAAGCTGTACGTTTGAAATTTTGGCAAAAGTAATCAACCAGATGATATAATGTATATGTTACGGTCATACGGGTATCCCAGAGTTGACACAGTCTACTCTACTACACTCTTCCTCGTTTATATCCTTATTTATCAGTCAAAATCTATTCATTTAACGCAAAAAATTTTAATTGTAAAATAAAAATAATTTAGTCAATTAACGATTCTTGCTCTTCAATTTCACTTGAAACATTATACTTTAACATTTCTTTTGATACTGGAAAATTAAGATTAAGATTAAGAACATTTTTTTGACTTTATTAAGTTTTTTGTTTGTATTAAATTATCACAAGTTTTTACAGCCAACTTGTTTCTACATTTCGTTTTTATTAAATTTTGATAGGAAAAAATTCTTTCCACATTTGCAGAAGAGTGGGGTAAGCATAAAATTCCTTGTGAAATTCGAAAAATATTAGTAAATACATTTTCATTTAGATCATTTTTTACTTGACTTATTTCAAGCCAAAATTCAGAAATACATAGATTTTCTAATTTTTTTAACTCTTCAAAATCTGCTAACTTCATTTTCAGGAAACATATTTAACAACAACTGATATATACTATTTGTTTTTCCAGATAGAACGTGACGTGGATCAAATTGTGGAAAAATATTTAAAAGTTCGCTATCAAAGTCTATTTTTTCTTTAAAGTAAAATTTTTTTAAAATACTTTCTTCTATATATTCTGCAGAATAACGTGCAGGTCTGTTCCAAAATCATTTTGAAATTTTATAAAATCAGCCTTTCTCGATGAGCTGTGACAAAAATGGTGATTTATTTCACGTAACAATTTGTCAATATCTGATGGTAAACTTTTACTAGCAGCAATTGACATTAAGTTTAGATTATGACAAATACAGCCATTAACAAATAATTTAGGTACAATTTCTTTCAATTTTGCCTGGACTCCATTGACTTTACCCATCATAACATTACAATTGTCTGATGTGAAACCAATCATGTTTTCCAAAGTAATATTTTTTTCTTTTAAAAATTTAATGAGTTCGTCAAAAATACCTTGCGATGTTGAACTTTCAAGAGGCATCAGGCCTAAAAATCTATCGTTAACAGAGGTATTAAAAAGGCGTATAATAATGGCTAAGTTTTTGGACAAAGTACAATCTGTACTTTCATCAATTATTATTGAGTAGTATTGTGTCTTTGTTAATTCTGAAATATTTTTGGAATTACTAGGTCCTGTAATTTTAGTTATGATATTTTGACCTTTTTTTCGATTAATACACATTTTTTTTATAATTTTAGAATCAGAAATATTATTTTTTAATAATTTGTTAAGATGATCAAGTGACGCAAACGGTAAATTATGTTCAGCTATAAACATAGCTAATAATATTTCCAATTTCTTGCAGTTTTCTAATGCTTGGCTAATTCCACATTGTAAAAAAATAAGTTTTTAAAACGCCTTTAAATCGTCTTTAAATTTGTTTTTTTTTGATTTTAGTACTAGATTGTAAAATATTACAAAGTAATATTTTTACAATATGGAACAAAATTTTGATTTTTTTACTATTGACGTTGGATTTGTTTGACGATTTGAATTTTTAAATAAAAATAAAGTTTTTTTAAGTGAATTTTAAAAGTTTTGAAAAAAAAAATAATGAATGCTTTATTAATTAACATTTTAATAAATAAATTAGTTAACGAATATTCTATACAAAGAAATAATATAAATCACATAAAAAAAGTAAAACAAATTTTAAAAACGAGAAAAAATAGGAGGATTATTTTAATATCTAATTTAAAAGTCCAAAACTTTACAAGAAAAATACCAAAAGTCTCGAATTTCTTAAATACAATAAACGAATATCCAGAGGATATTTTTTATAATCATTTTCGTATGAATCGAAATACATTTCAGGTATGTAGTAATAATTTATAGTTAAAACTCAAACAAAACAAAATCATTGTAGAAGTTGCGTGATATGTTGCTTCCACATTATTATAACAAAAACGGCCGCAGACCCCGGGATATCAACATATCACTTTATATAACCTTGTGGAGATTGAGCAATCAAAATAGCTTCAGGGAGATTACGGACAGATTTGGAATTGGCAGGGCTCAACATATAGAAGTTTCGTAAAAATGATTAAATTAATTTTAGGGTTAAAGAAAATGGTAATAAAATTTCCGTCAACGAAGGCGAGTCAAACAAAAACTATTGAAGAATTTGAAAAAAGTCGTGCTCGACCATTCCCTTTCACTATTGGATGTATTGATGGTATGCACATAAAAATATCACGACCAAAGAAAGATGCCATTAGCTTTTACAATAGAAAAGGGTTCCACTCTGTTCTAGTACAAGTAAGGTTTTATTGTTATTTTTTTTAACACTAATTTGTCATTTTTAGGGTGTAGTTAATAGCAACTACAAATTCATTGATGCCTTTGTAGGTTATCCCGGCAGCTGTCATGATGCTGCTATGTGGGCTAGTAGCCCTTTAAAAAATGCAATATCAAATCGTAAATAATTTTCAAATTTCCTTTTAATTTAATTGATTTAATTTTAATTATTTTAGATTCTATAAAAATTGATTCAAATAATCATTTAATTGGTGACGGCGCTTACCCATTAGAATCATATTTAATGGTTCCATATAAAGATAACGGATACCTTTCTGAAGAAGAATTAAGGTTTTTCTTTTACGAAACTTGTATAACTTAGTTCTGATTTTATATATATATTTTTTTAATAGATTCAATTCTATTTTAAGTCCTACCAGGGTATTTGTAGAACAAACTTTTGGAATTCTAAAAAAAAAATTTAGAATTTTAAATCATTTGGAATTACAAAATCCAAAATTAGCTAAAACTATTATAATGGCTTGCATCGTTTTGCACAATATAATTATTGACAACGAAGGTTACGTTACTGTAAATATAAACGATGAAGATGTTGACATGAGCGAACATTTTGGTAATTTTAATAATATTAAAGTGATACCTACAAATAGATACATAATTCTCTTTGTTCAGATCCTGCTGAGGTAATAATTACAGAACTTGCAAACACCAAGAGAAATCGAATAAAAAAATTTCTATCAGCTTAATAACGGTTTTGTCAAAATTAGATTTAAATAATTATTCTTAACTTTTCAAAAAAAAAATTTTTTTAATGAAGACTTTTTATTTCAATTCATTTTAAATAAACTTATGTAATTTTATATATAACATTAGCAACTTTTCATTTCATTTTATTTTAAATAAACTATAATTTATATAATACTAATTATGTCTTTTATTTCATTTTAAATAAAAAAATATTTTAACATTAATAACAAAAACAAACTTTATAAAACACAAATTTTTCAACGAAAATCAAATTTTATCAAGAAAACTTTTTAATAAACTTGTCAGTTCTTTCATTTCTAGTAGTCTATCCTTTTCTATTAATAGCTTTTCTTTTTCAATGTCTAACAAATCTTTCATAATCTGTTTATCATTTTCTGCTTCATTTTGTAAAAATTCTTGAATATCAAATTTCTTTTTTTTGGACGGTGTACTCGTATTTTCAGATACGACACTTTGAATATCAGTATTAGATGATTCCCCTAACAAATCATCCAAATTAGATTCTAAAATATCTGGAGGAACATTTATGGAACTTCTAGTACCATACACCTAAAATCAAATTTAGTAAATTTTTGAAAATTTAGTAGTCATCTTTTACCTTGTCTAATATATCAAAATATTCCCAGGTCGTACAAGCTTGCCCAGAAGTTGCATTTCTTCTTTTAATCCTCTTGTACGTTATAATGATATTTAGGAATTTTTTGTAAATTTCATCCGCATTGAAAGGAAAAAAAAATCTTTTTCTTGAATTTTTTCCAATACCTTTTTCCATAATATACTTCTTTTATATCGTTTGCCTACAAAATCTGTTTCGAATTGCAAACGAACATTTATTAACAGTATAATATGCTCATGCTTCCACCTTTTATCTCTATAAATATAAACGCTTAGTTACTCTAAATAAATTATAAGTTACTCTAAATTACTAAATAACTTACCTAGATTCTTCCATTTATGCTTAAATACACAAAAAAATTAAATTCTTAGTGTTCAAAATAGTTGTACAAACTTAGTAATTTGTAAATTGTTTCTTTTAAAGATAGTTTATAAAAAGACCAAAAATATATTTTTTTAATTCCTTTTTTATTATTATTTATCAAATAATTAGTAAAACTATTAAATAATAATTAACGCTTAAAATATTCTTTTCATTAAGTTCTTTGTTATAATCTTTATTTTCGCACAAAAAATATCAAATGATTCAAATAAAACAACCAACAAATGACGTTTTGACGTTTGATTTAAATTAAATTTATAAAAAGCATTCAAAATTTTTTCAATGCTTTCTCTGCTTTTTTTTGCGCATTTAAAACGGTTATTAAACAATATGGAACGTACTAGATCGTAAATAAAATTTTAAAAACAATATGGAACATAAAACATTGTAGTTTTGACGATTTTTTTACAATGTGGAATTCACGGGCTTTTACTTCTTTAAGGTTACTAAACTTTTCTATATTTAAATTTTTTTTCTTTTCATGTTCTAAATTTTTATGCTGCTCGCAATTAGCATGTCTTTCTACATGATATTGTCCACCAGCAATGGGAACACAACATATACTGCATTTTTTCCCCTGATTTACGGACTCATCTGTAACTAGCCAGCTATATTTCTTTTTCCAAGATTCTTGGATTTTTCGGGGAAAATACTTTCTTTTTCTATTTATGGCAGTAACAGGGTGAACTTGATCATTTTTAATAGCTTCATGAATTTTATTTTTACTGAATGATCAATTTTCAAATAAAAATATGGTAAATATTTTTACTTACTTTTGTAGTTATGTATTAAAATAAAACTTACGGCTTATTTGCAACACTTTCTTTGATACTTTTAGATAATTCTTTTTCTTTATTTTCAGTCAATGAACTATTTTAAAAATCAAAATAGGTACAAGTAAATATTTTTACTTACTTTTGTAGTTATGTATGAAAATAAAACTTACGGCTTATCTGCAACATTTTCTTTTATACTTTTAGATGATTCTTTTTCTTTACTTTTGGCAAGCCATCTGTTTTAAAACGAATACTAAGTTAGGTACTAGATACTATATTATGTAAAAATGTTTGATTTTGCTATTATAAATTATAATAATACATACTACTTAATACTTATACAAACCTTTCCATAACATTTGTCTTTCTCGACATGTTTTTTTAAATCTTTAATACAATACAAATATATTTTTAATGAATATTTTGAAATATATTTTCCGCCTTTATATTTATAAAATTTTACTTTTAACTTTAACAACTTTTAACTTTAAACGTTTAACGTATTATTTTGACAATAGACATTTGACATAAACTTTTCTCCCAATAATCAAATCCCAGTTAACCAATAAAAATTTGTTAGCAAATATTTTTTTCTAGTTCTTTTTTTGACCGCTTGAAATATTTTTTGACCACATGAAATATTTTTTGACCATTTGGTGCAAAAAAAAATTATTGTTCCTGATTTGCTGAATTTGTACCAAATTTAGCTTAAATGTACCACCGTACCAGACAAAGTAGAATTGTACCACAAATTCCATCACTGATCTATAGTATTTTTAGCATTTAAATTTTTTTTAAAATCGAGTGCTTTTTCGTAACTTTGTAAATGTGACTTTTGTGTTTCATGTCTTACTAAGTACTGAGATACATACATACTTCCAATTGTTATAACTTTTTTGAATATTTAATTTGTCAAATAATAAACAATAATAACAAAAAATGCTGTCTAATTTTGTTGAATAAACTAGCCAGTTTCGGGGTATTTTTTCACTATTTGGAATTGTTCTATAATAATATTGATCATTGAATCTTCTGCCATCTGCATTTTTTGGATAATCAATATTATTTTTTGATTGTGTAATTGTACTTTCATTTTTAATAAGAAATTCTATTTCACGTTTGCCTAGTTTTTCAGGCCAATCTCCTGGATCATCTGACATGATAGCAATACTTTTATTCACATTTTCATCAGTATCATGAAGATTGATATTTTCATCAGTACAATCATTTTCCACAACTTCTGTACAGTTTTCTACATTCTCGTTATACTCAATTTCTGTACATTGAATTGATTGAATTGAATTCAAATCTACAACAGCATTTGTGTTGTTGTTGTTGGTGTTGTTATTTGATGTTTCTGCAGCAGGATTCTTCAAAAACTTTTCCAAGGAACCTGCAGCTTTAGAACATTCTTTTAATTTTAATAATCTTTCCTTTCTGTAAAATGCACCAGATTTTCTTTTAGTCTTTCTATCTGACATCTTAAAATTAAGAGTGAATAAAAAAATATGAAATCAAAATATCGATACAAATCTTACATTTAATTTTTTTTGTCGTAAGTTATTTTCTGTGAAACTTTGAAATTAAAAAAAAAAAAACAAATAACTGTTTTTTTTTGTCACCATCAGTGATGCCAGATAGCGATGACCAAAAACCTTCAAAATTTTCAAAAAAAACCTTCAATTGAAGGTTTTTGAAAATCTAAAACCTTAATGCTTTCATAAAACCTTCAAGTGAAGGTTTTAATAAGAAAAACCTTCAAAAAAATTTTTATTTTAATTTTTATTAAACATTAGTATATCTCCCTTAAAAAGGCAATGTATCTTAAGTCATAAATCAGAGTTTTACAGGAGAATCATTTTTCTTCAAAAATTCAATTTGGAAAAAAGTTCTTTACTTTTAACAAATATTATCAGTGTAATTTTATGTATATACCCTAACACTATTTAAAAGTTTATGGATTTTGTTAATATCGTTATTAGTTAAAGAGAAAAACTGGGAAATTCAACTTAAGATACTTTGCCTTTTTACCGTTTTTGTATACTGGAAACAAGCTAAAAAAAGGAAAATTATCTTAAGTGACTTAAGATACTTTATAATAAATTTTAAGTGATTCTGTTCAAATCTTAAGTTGACATAAGATATATTGTACCTGCAAATTTTGAAAATATTCAAACTTAAGATACTTTACTTTTAGCAAGCGATTAATTACATAAAACTTTATTTTTAATTTTCCATATTATTTATTAAATTACACTTTTACATATAAATAAAATATTTCAAAATAATAAAATTAAAAAACAAGCAAAACAAATTAAACACAATTTCATTTTCTTAAAGAGTTTTAAATATTTAGTTTGAATTTTCTTAGTATTTCATTGAATGTTAATTTAAAAAAAAAAATATATAGGAAATATAAAAAATAAAAGTAATATTTTTTCTTAAGTCACAAAAACACTTAAAAAATCATACAAAAATTTATTAGAATCTTATTTTAAACTTAATTTTCTTCGTCAGATGATTCTATAAAATCTGGATGTATATTCGATTGATCTTCGGTCACCAGATTTTTATAGAAGTCATGGTAAATTGGGTCAATCAAATCAATCATGGACAAAATATCTTTCTTTTTCTCCTTAGAAATCGGAATTGGATTTGTGTAACACGGTTTTAAATCTGTTTTATTAATTGAAAGAACTCCACGTTTTCTTAAGTTTAATATCTGAAAGGGCTCTTCTTCACTTAATGTATTTTTGTATTTAATTTGGTTTAAATTCTTTTCATATCTAATCCATTTCACAGAATTCCAAATAAATTTTTTGCCAGTTTCAGCAGTTTTGCGCCATGAAAGCTTATCTTTGGAGAATGATGAAAAATCAAGAAACATTTCTTGTTTCATTTCTTCTACCTCGAAATTTACTCTAGAACCGGCAGTTCTTATAAAGAAATACCAGTCGCGTGGGTGATGTAAAGGTATTTGCGTTTTCTTCTTCTTTCGTTCAATAATTGAATGGGCCACATCACATTCCATATGTGTGTGACCCGGAGTGAGGAACTTATGATCAACTATTTCGACATTGGAATTTTCTCGCATAAAAACAAAAAACATAGTTGCCACAAAAGCATTTTTATTTTGTCCTGTACAGGAATCGCTATATAATATAATTTGCTTGATATTAGCTGGCAGTGATTGCAAATATTTCCACAAACATGATGCGATTTCGTTCCCACCGCGCTTAGCAATAGTTTCATCCCACATATAACATACCGGTATTTTTGTTTGACAATCGTATACCGTCAAATTGAACGTCCATAATTGTCTCTTATAAAAAGCAATGGAAGTCTCTAAACAGGGTGTAGGCAAACACTTCTCCAGATCAAAAGTGACTACCTTAATAGTTTCGTTGTTCTTGGCTAAATTTTTATCAAAATCTTTTGCTTTATAGCCCAGGCTTGCTTGAAAATGATGCTCTTCTTGCTCACTTTTGTATTTTACTTTTTCAACCTCATTTGCAAAGTCAATTTTAATTTTGAGTACTTCGCATTTATTACATCTGTCTTTTTTGGGTTTTTTAAATTTTATTCCCATGGTATGAAATACCTGACAGTATTTTGTGTATGAAACTGGTGATGTACGATTTTCCATATAAAGTTGATACATCTTCTGTAGCGTCAAATCACAATGAAAAAACTTCTGTGAAGATTGCTCACGAGTATAATGACTCTCGTAAGCAGGAAAGCTGTTAATGTGCCGCTGAATTTCTTCTATATGTTCTTCTGTTATTTTGTTAGTTGGCATATTGAGTCCTCGTTCATCTCTAATTGTTCCCGAACTTGAAGTTAGTTTTTTGCTTGTCACAGTTTTAATTATTTGTTCCGTTTCATTTAAAGTTGCTAAAAAACAATTTCGGCAAACTTGAATTTTTTCGGCACGTATCTCAAAAAAGTATTTATTTGTGTGAGTTCTATTTCTTCTATTTACTATTTCCTTTCTAATTCTTTCTACTTGTTTTTGGTGAACTTCAATATTGCTATTTATAAATTGAAGACGGGAGTTATGACTACCAAGTGCCCAATACTTCTCAAATATTTCTTTTTGATTTTCCGGAGTAATTTTGTTCATACATTTTCTTCGGCACATGCCCAGCAATTTCATTTTTTTCTCTTTTACAAAATTTCCTGTATCTGTAATGTAAGCTTTCCCTGAATTTCTTTTTTGACTTTTTGATTTTCTTGATTCTTTTTTTTCCGTAACACCTCGCGAGGTTGTTGCCTCATTTTCCATGTTCTCGTTTTCAAAGCTCTGCATGTTTTCTTCAATTTGTTTTCCCATTTCTTGTATTTCCTCATATTCTATTTCTTCTTCTTTTTCTGATTCAGACAATATTTCAAAATCGGGATCTTTATAAATATCATCAAAATCCTCGTCCAATAAGGATAGTAATTCTGGTGCAATGCTTTTTTTTAACCCCGAATCTTCAGAGTTCTCTGCAAAATTCGTTGGCGAATTTTCTGAATTTTGCACTTGTAAAATTTTTTTACTCCTCACCATACTAATCATTTTGGCAGCTCTGGTACACGATTGGGTAATATCTGAAATATAAGTTGAATCATTTAACCTTCAGTCTGTGCATTGAAAATTTTCCGTAGTCTGTTCATTGGGGTCAAACTGACCCCAAATATATTTTTTCATAATTTATTCCTTTTTTATGTATTTTTTTTTAAATAATATTTGTTTTTAGTTTATAAATTATATCTTTATTCAAAATTATATAACACATTAAAAAAATTTGGAACTCAAAAGTTATTCACAGTACTTTAAAATTAAATTAATCTGAAGCATCATCAAAAAAAACATCTTCATTTTCTTTCTCGGATGAATCCATATCGTCCAAACAGTTTATACATATGGTTTTGAAATGATTCGAGCAACATGATTTATTACAAACATGGCACCGTGTTGCTGTTTTTTTATCAGCAGATCGAGGACAAATATGACATCTTAATCGCTTGCTGACACACTTATTTGGTGCTGTGTTTTCGTCATTTCTTATAATTTTATATCCTATTTGTTGGATAGCAGTCTTCACATTTTTTTTCATGGCTCTTGGATTCGACAATCTTTGCAATATCTGTTCTTTAGCTAATTCCATTGCCAATTGTTTCAAGAATGCTTTACGTCTGAAACTTTTCTGTTTTATATTTAGTTGTGGATTGGCATGATAATACAGAATATAAGCCGCTATACCTGCTATATCAATCATGTTGAAAAATAAAACCATTGGCCATCGTGCAGTTTTTCTTTTGCAGGTATAACTACGAACTAATTTGTCGAGTGTATCAACACCTCCCTTGGTTTTATTATAGTCCAATATAATGCTAGGCTTTTTCGAATAGGGGTCAACAGCATCATCATTGTGTAAGGTTGATAGCAGTAGTACATTTTTCTGTGGCTTCGGAACATAACTCACTAAAGTGAGATAATTGTCGTAGCAAAATTTTGAAGAATTTACTTCTCTCTTCTTGATTTCTTGCATGCTAGTAAATTCTTTTGGTAAATCAGGCTTGTTTGATCGAATTGTTCCTATTATTGTTGTGTTTTTTTGCAACATCTGCTCTGCTAATTTACAACTTGTGAAAAAGTTATCCATTGTTATAGTTCGTCCTTTATTAATATATGGAGCAGATAGCTTATGAACCAAATTCAACGAGTAATCAACAGAGCGTGGGGCGCCTGGTTGTTTTCCAACATAAATTTCTGCCGTCAAAGGATACGAGTTTTGAGCGTCGCACATCCAAAAGATTTTAATCCCGTACTTTCCTGGTTTGGACGGTATATATTGCCTAAATGAACATCGACCACGTGTTAATACTAATTGTTCATCTACAGTTATATGAGAAGATGGCTTATAAGATTCTTTAATATTTGACAAAAACATTTTCCAGATATCACCAAATGCAGCTAACTTATCTTCCTTCAAACGTTCAACTCTAGTTTGATGGTTGTCAAATCGTAAAAATCGTAAAAGTTGCTGCATTCTTTGCAATGACATCACAGCTCGATAAAAAGGACGGTTATCTGTATTGAATAATTCATCTAATCTTTCGTCCCAGTTTTTATGAGCGCCAGCATATATGAGTATGCTTACCAAAGCATAAATTTCAACTGAGTTTGTGTCATACCAAACACGTGAACTGCTACTAGCCGTAGCGTAAAAATTTCGAGCTTTTCTATTCGTTTCCAAAACTATAACATTTATCAATGTTTCTGGAATGAGTCTTTTGAAAGCACTTAGGGGAGTGTTTATATTCTGAGATGCTTGAACAGTAATTCCTTGTTTTTCTCTTAGAATTTGAAAATCGGGTACTCGAGTTACTTTTGGTGGATTTGCGCTCCATTTTCTTTCGTAATTTTTGTTCTGGGCGCAATACCAAATTCCTTCTTCATTCATTTCCGGCTGTTTATCAGATTCTATACCTATTTCTTCTTCCCCCTCATCAAGTTCGGTATCTTCCACATTTTCCATTTCATAGTCATAATTATCCATATCATGCTGGTCAATATCATCATAATCAGAAAAGTCCCCATCAATGTTATAAATGGAAAATTCTTCTTCATCTGAGCTGCTGCTATTGTTTTCAAGTAGAAATCCAATATCCTGGCTATTTAGTTTTTTTTGAGCCATTACATTAGGGTATAATAGTTTTTTCGTACAGTTTTTTTTTACTACAGCTAACCTTCTTAGAGAACACTTGAAAAAATACTAATTTCAATTTATGAATATCTCTTTATTTATACTAATTTTTAAAAATTCCCTTCAAAATGGGAAATCCCCGAAACTGTGATTTTTAAAATTCAAAATAACGATTTTATCTTATGTACATAGATGATTTGTACTAATACGTATGAAAAAATTTGGGGTCAAATTGACCCCAATGCACCAAAATGTGCTTGGCTGTAGAATTATTGTCATAACTAAGTTATACATAACACTTTTTCTGAAATTTTTGTTATAAAGTATGTGTTAAATACCAATGAAGGCTTTCTTAGCTGCCTATGGTAATAACCTGACAGAAAATTAATTTTTTCGCCTTTTTTTCTGCATTGGGGTCTTTTTGACCCCAATGCACAGACTGAAGGTTAAAATGTTAAGTAAAGAATAATATGACACTTTTTACCTTTATATTCGCGCGGCATGTTTTCTTTATTAAGTCTTAAACCTTTAATACACTTTTTTACTTTATATTCTTAAACCTATTGCAATAATAGCTAAATTAAAAAAAAACGCAATAATAATTTTAAATATTAACTCTGTTTTACCATTGATTAAGAATTATAATATAATAGATTTCACGGTAAAAGTTTGTATGAGATTTTTTTTAGTTCTTTTTTTTAAATTTTGCTCTAAACTCTGTAATATTGTGAATGTGTTTATTAGTTCTCTTATATTTCTATTCACACAATCAAACATAATTCTAATTTATACCATTCACTCTCAATAAATACTTTTACAAAATTTTTCATTCATACACTTTCTTTATTTCCATTCTTTTATGTAGCCCATACACGATGGACAAGGTTTTCAACTTGGTACGCGGACATGTTTACAAACCATATTTTACCATATCAAAATTTTTTGAATTTCATCCAACCAACTTTTTAACCTTCAAAATGGTCTTTCAACTTGCCCATACACGATTCAACTTAGCAAGTACGCGTACCAAGTTTGAAAACCTACTCCATCGTGTGTGGGCTACAATTATAAATTTTACTATTTTAATAAAACAAGATCATTGATCGCTCACTTACATAAAATTTTTTTTTAATATTTTATGAACATGCAAATACATATCAAAAAATTTTCAAACATTTTAATCATAATTCATATTTGAGTGGAATAAAATATTGGGGGGTACGAAATAAGTTCGATTGAAATAACTTCGACAACTTAAAAGTGCAATAAGTTCGATAAAACTTGATATTTTTTATCGTTATCGTTAAAATAATTAAAATTAAAAAATGAAATAAGTTCGTTAAAATTTGATATTTTTTATCGAACTTATTTCATTTTTTAATTTTAATAATTTTGTCGAATAATTTTGTTTTATTTCATAATGCAATAAGTTTGACAAATTAAAAATGAAATATAAGTTCGTAATACAAATTAAAAATGAAATAAGTAAATAATTTATATAAAAAATATAAAATTTTATCGAACTTATTTCACTTTTAATTTATCGAAGTTATTTCAATCGAACTTATTTCGTACCGCCAAAATATTATCTCTGCTTTTATTTTTTATGTGTTTATATAGCAATAGCTTATAAAGAAGTGTGTATATAAGTATGTATACTTATTTTACTTTGATATTTACTATTTTAAATTTAGAATAGAATATACTAATATAGAATACATAAATAAATAAATAAATAAATATATAAATGCATGTATAAAATACAACAATAATATCGAATACTAAGGTAGTCTCAACTCTTAATCTCTACTCTCTACAACATTTTTTCATGCATTTCATATTATGTCATGATCGATTCCGTTACGTGATGCAGACATGTAGTCGGTAAATCATCTTACATGTACTTAGTGACAACGATTTTTACAATACAAATTTTGTAAATAATCTTAAATAGACTTAAGATGGTTTTCATTTTTTCGAATTTAGAGAAAATGTTTAAGCAATTTAACCTAAAAATACTTATATTCAACAAAATGAGAGCTAATGCACTTGGAAAATCATCTTATGTCTATTTAAGATTTTTTTCATTTTTTGTAAATTTTAATATCATACAATTAAAAATTATGTAAAAGCATCTTATATACAATTAAGATATTTTACAAATTTTATTATTGTTAAATTTTCTAATCAATAATCTTCGAATGTCAACATAAGATGTTTCACTAAATGCACATGCAAGAAAAACTGACATAAGATGAAGCAACATAGTATCATAAAAACCGCAAAAAAAGAGATACAACAACCGGACCTTGACCAAAAGATAAATAATTGTTCAAAGAATATAGAACTGCAATAATAAAAAGAACATCTTAAGTCGACTTAAGATGTGTTGCCTTGTGAAGGGAGATATAATAACACAAAATAAATTATATTGTAACAAAAATTTCTATTCTGACTTATAACTTAATTTTAAACAACTTTAAATTTCTATTAACACCTTAGCATTAAAACATTAATATATAATATAATAACACAAAATAAAATTATATTGTAACAAAAATGTCTAACCTCCTGACTTATAACTTAATTTTAAACAACTTTAAACTTCTATTAATACCTTAGCATTAAAACATTAATATATAATAACACAAAATAAAATTATATTGCAACAAAAATGTCAATTCCGACTTATGAAATTTTAAACAGCTATTAAGACAATGTTATAATGTCTGATTCATCATCATCACAAAAATTTTCATTATTATCATTATTTTTGTACATGGAACTTTTAAAATATTTAAGCAAACCATATAAGTCGTTATCTTCTAAATCATAACAACTACGATTTTTAATTTTAAGAAAATCTTTTGAATATAATATACCCGAAAGAGTTTTAGAGTTCAGTCTATTTCGACTTTTTGTCTTATTTAAATTTATTTGTGAGAAAACTCTTTCAACATTTGCAGTTGATACGGGAATTGTTAAAATAGTCCAAATTAAGTGTTTTAATAAAGGAAAACAAAAGGAATTATCACAACGTTTCGTATTTAAAATTTTTCTCCAAAATATTTCTATTTGAACATCAGGTTCAAAATTAAAAGATTTGAAATCTACTTGACGTAATTCCCTCCATTCGTTATCGAGAAACTGCAAATTAGATAATTCTACTGCAGGGAAATATTTATTTAGTTTTGCTATAGAACTAACTTTTTTTTCTATAACATTATTGGGCGAAATTATTTCAACACATTCCAAAATTTTATTCTTAAAATCAAACCTTTGTAAAAATTGGTTGCATAAAACTACACAAAAATTCAAACACCTTTCTATAAACTCAGTTTTCATATTTTCTGTTATATTTTCGTTTTGCAGTAAAATTGAAACCTCAGCGCCGTAATATATTTCATCGATTGGTTTAAAAAATTGTGAATGAGAATGAACTGAAATATTTTTAAAATTTTGGAAAAGATTTTCGTCATATATCATGAAGTAATCGAATATTGTTCGCAATAATCTAAGTAATTCTTTATTTAAAACATGAATTTGAGGCGCTTCGCTTTGAAATAATTTATTTAGCTTATTAATTTCATTTAAAATGAATTTTAAAAAAGTTAAGTAGATTTCAAATAAAGGATTATTGAGTTTTTCGAGAATTCTCTTAGAAGAATCAAATTTAATAACTTCTTCATGGATGAAAAATAATTTTAATACATCCAATTTAAGCAACACTCTTAATACTGCGGCCTCAAGTGATAGCCATCTAGTTTGGCTTGGGTGCAAAAATTTTTGGGGTTCTAAATCTAAAAGCGTTTGCAATTGAATGAATATGTCGATTCTTTTAGGACTATTTTGAATGAAATTATAAATATCCCTAACAGTGCTTTCTACATATTCAGGTAATTCAGAGCAAGCTTTATTCGCACATAGCGCAAAGGAGTGGCATATGCATTTAAACACAATCAGATGTGGGCAATCTTCTTTTAACATAGTTGCTACAGACCGCTTAGAGCCTGTCATTACATTGGCGCCATCGGCTGCGAAGCCAAGTAAAAATTTCTTATAATTAATGTTATGCTTAAAAAAAAAATCAACTATTATTTGGTAGATGCCCTTAGCATCACAATTTTTGGCAATTTCTAATCCTAAGAAATAGTCTTGAATTTTTTCTTGGTTTTCAATTATTATAACTAAACTTAGTAATTTAGTTGTGGATAAATCTGTGCTTTCGTCAGCACACAACGAAAAATATTTTTTTGACAATAATTACCTATTACATTTTTTATTAATGCGGTAGTTTTAGTTCTACCACTGCTAATGTTTTTAGCTATTTTCGAATCAGAAAAATTTATTTTTATTAGTGGAGTTAAATGGTCTATCACCGTAAAGGGAACATTGTGTTCCACACAAAATAGGGCAAGTTTAATTTCACCAAATGCAACTTTGTCATTAAGTCCTGTAAAAACATCTGTACTTCCAATATGTAAATTTACAGCTTTGGCATTTTTTGTATGTTTTGTTGATTTTACATGATCAAGTAAATCCTTTCTACCTGCAGCAGCTTTTAGTTCTGATCCACAAATTTTACAAAAGGGTAATCCATTAGACCCTTTGGTTAACCAGCTAAGAAACTTTTCTTCACATTCCCAGTTTAAACTAAAAGCTTGCGTTTTTTCTTAAGAGGCTATAAACAAAACTTTTTCAGTGTTTTCAAATTAATACAAATTTTCAATTAGGTTTAAGTACCTTAAACATTTCAGTTTGTCCTTCTGAGTCTGTCTCATCACTCTCATGTTCATTATTGTTATTTTCTGAACTTTTGCTAGTAGATGGTGTATCTATATAATTTTTATATATTTTATAATTTAAAATTAACACACATTTTATTTTATTTAATTAAAAAAAAACTTACTTTTACTTGTATTTGAAACAGTTGCAAAATATTTTTTCATTATTGCCAAACTTTAACTTAGATGGTTTATATTAATCTATAAAATTTATTATTTACATTTAAAAATATGATTAAAAATGTTTTTCATTATTTATAATTTAAAATTAACAATCGTTTAAGTCTTTACGTACCCTTATTTTTATTAGATTTGATATTATAATCGAACAATATTTTTACAAACAAAAACATTCAAAACACAACCGCCAACTACCAATCTAAATATAATAAAAGACAAACTGCTGCTGCTGCAATTCATTCACAAAAGAGTGAATAATGAAAGAAAAAATGAAATCTAAATACAATAAAAGACAAACTACTGCTGCTGCTGCAGACTACCGTACCCTATGTTATGTTAAGTGTTATTCACACATGTAAAATACTTCTAATTACAAATACTTACATTCAAAAGAGAAAGAAAAAATGAAACTGATAAAATGTAAAATATGAACAGAAAAGAAAAAAGTCAAAACTAATGAGAAATCTGTTAACAGATAGATACAGAAAATTTATAATAAAAACGTAAAGAAAAATTTTTTACATTTCAGTATGTATACTTTTATTTAAATATCACTTACAGAACTAATAACTAACTTTAATTTGTAGTTTTTATTTTCTATAAATATAATAAAAGACGCTGCTGCTATTGCATTATGTTAATGTTAAGTGTTATTTACACATGTAACATACTTCTAATTACAAATACTTACATACAAAAGAGAAAGAAAAAATGAAACTGATAAAATGTAAAATATGAACAGATATTTATATCAATCTATTATTTATATTTATATCTGTTAACAGATACAGAAAATTATAATAAAAACGTATAAAGAAATTTTTTACACTTCAGCAGCAGTAGTTTGTCTTTTATTGTATGTAGGTATACTCCTATTTTATTATGACTTACAAAACTAAAACAAACTATTATAATGTTAAATTAATATTCTTTAGGTAACGAATTTCCTTTTATTAATTTAGTAGCGCAATAGCCGGAAAAAAGAATATCCAAATATAAATAGAGAAATTAAAATTATACCTGTCGTCCGACAGGCTTTTTTACTAGTTGTTAAATAAAATGACAAATTTGATTTTCATATTTCATTATTTATAGGAGAGTTTAGAAAATAGAAACATCGACTAGCAAAAAAAAAATATTAAAATTCTAACACTTTTTAAAAATTTTAAAAATTTTAAAAATTTCAGGTTAAGATATTTCTACTAGATGTCGGTATAAACGCTAAAATACAAAATAAATTTATTTATTTAGATTGATTTTAAATTTTTTTAAGGAATTTTTTTTAATTAAAAAACCTTCATTTTCAAGTTTTTTTTGTTCCTGAATTTTGTACATTTCAAAAACCTTCATTTGAAGGTTTTTGAATAAAAATGATTTTAAAAACCTTCAATTTGAAGGAAAACCTTCACTTCTGGCATCACTGGTCACCATCACGATTGAAAATTTAGAATGACACAAAAATATTAAATGTCAATAATCTCAATATATATTTATTATTTAATTTCAGGGTTGCGCTTTATTTCAGTATTGTTTGAAAATTAAACTTTGAAGATTAAATTTTTTTTTTTTCAAGTTGTATTTTCAAAATAAAGTTTTAGTTTATGTACAAAATGCTGCCCTCGCCACCGCCGCCCGTGGATTTGTCCACATTTGCCATATGGGCCGCGCGGGCCTGTCTTTAGTTCACCGAAATTTGTGTTACAATTATCTGCGGAAAAAGCAATACACTTGTCTAACAAATTAAATTTTGTTAAGTATTTAACTAAATAATTCGTTATAGTTTCGGATGATTCATTTTTCAAATTATTCAAATACAACATTTTGGTCTGAATTCCAGTTTTTGTATCGTAGTACTGAATTAAAATTGGGAACATTTTGACTGATCCATGGTTGCTTCCATCTGTTGAAACTGATATATATGGAATATCTGAAATATCTTTATTAATATTTTCAATACAAAAAGGTGTTATTACATTTTTTGCAATTGCTCTGGTTTTTGTATGCGCAGACGTAATTAGTTTCGCAATTTAGGAATCATCAAATATTTCTTTAAATAAGCTTGAACTGCAGTCGGTGGAACGAAAACTAAAATGATGTTTAAGAATATGGAAAGCTAATGTACCTTCTGCGGCAGCTACTTTGTCATTCAGCTTTGTAAATTTTGGTGTAAAAAACTGAGTCAAACTACTCGAACCTTCTCCTGCCTGTAATGATTGTTTGTGCTTTTTCGAACTAATATGTTGTTCCAAATCATATCGTTCTTTATTTGCAAATCGTGCAGAATGCTTCATGTTTATCAAGTTCTGGTTTGGCAATGAAAGTTTTAAACAGATTGATTTTTTTATCTGAGAAATATATTTCTATATCTATTCAATATACATATTTCAATTCTGTAAAATTTTTTTCAATTTGTTTGTAAGCCGCCTTAACATCATCAACTCTTTCACTGTACCTCATCTCTATCGCTTGCAGAAGATTTTTCAATTCGATAATGAATATTTTTCAGTGAATTTTTTTTTTTTATTTATTAAATAAGTCTTTATTCTCCAAAAAAATATATAATAAATATAGTTAATTAATAAGTACAATAATATTAAATGAGAGAATAGTTAATGACATTTAAAAATTACAGAAATTTGTGTTCAATGCCATTTCATAATAAACTAAATACTTAAAAATATACTAATACGTTATTGTGGGGTTATTGTATTATATTATTATATTATATATTATCATGAACTAAAAAATACATAATCCAAATTAAAAATAAAAGGTAAAAAAAAAACTTTTATATAATATTATTGAATATCAATTAATTAATTAAGTGTAAAAAGTAGAGAGAAAAAACAAAAAAAAAGCAAAGCTTAAGATTTATAAAGCCAAAAAAATATAAGCAAAAGGAAAAGTACAAAACTAATTAAAATCGTGTAGAGAAGGAAGAAAATATGTAAGTAATATATCAATTTTAATGTGTTCATCATGATATAACATAAGGAGAAGGAATAAAAATAAAACAAAATTCAAAATGTTTCCATAAAGTGTGCACAAAACATGACAAAGTATCCCTAGGTAAAAACGAAAAAGAACATTTAAACCCTAACTTTTAATAAATCTTCGATTTCATTGTATTTGAATTCTAACAACCAAGCTTTAACCTTATTTAAGAATTTGTTTTGATTTCTTATATTTTTTATTGGTTCAGGCAGCTTGTTAAATAAACGGCAAGATACCACAGTATATGAGTTTCGGAAGTTTATTGTTCGGAAAGTAGGAACGTTAACTGAACTATCATTATTTCTCAGGTTATATCTAGTAGAAGATTTGCTCTTTAAGTAGCCTGCTCTATTATAAAATATTTTTAAGAATTTGTAATAATATAAATGCCTAACGGGTAGAATTTTAGTTTCAGTAAACAATGAAAAGCTAGGATGTAATCGACTTTTTTTTACATATTTTTCTTATTACGCACTTTTGAATAATAAGTATTGGCTTAATTTTATTTAGATATGCTCCCCCCCAACATGATATCCCATATTGAATTTTCGAATGGAATATTCCGTAGTAGAATTGTTTCATTAACTTTTTAGAACAAACTTGGCTCAAACGATAAAAATTTCGTAATGTAGTGCGCAGATATTTTTTTAATTCTAGAGTGTGTTTGGACCAATTCATACCACAATCTAGAGCAGTGGTTCTTAATCTTTTTAGCTACCGGCACCCTTAAATTTTTCAAACAATATTCTCGCACCCCTTACCCGAAATTATTGAATTATAAAAATTGAAAAACAAACATTATGCATAACATATTTTTTATTAATTTTATGTGCATAACAAATTTTTTATAAATTTTAATTGTTAGCTGAAATAACCAATTATAAATGATCAAAATTTATATTAATGGCTTTTTTGTTGTTGCTTTTCCTCAATTATTTTTGAAAACCGGGGAATCTTTTTTGAAATAGCCACACGCATATCATTACTAGCATTAAGTCTATTTCTAGCTTTTGTTTTTATATGTACAAGTGACGAGAACCCCATCTCACACAAATACGTTGTGGCAAATGGAACAAGATGCTGAAGCGCTATTTTAGCTAATAGTGGATATGACATTACTTGAGCACACCAGAAATTTTCCAAACTCGCTGTTTCATATTCCATTTGATTGCGTCCATTTGTCCGTAGTTCAACAAGATCATCTTTTAATAAATTACTGTCATCCATTGAGTCCAGATTATAAATAAATGGATCTAATATCCATTTTTCCGATATATCAATATCTCCAGTAGCAAAATATCCATCAAAAGATTCGCTCAACTTTTGCAAATGAGCTTTAATTTCGGTGGCAATGGTGTTTCTTTCAGCAACCGAAACAAGAACTTCTTTAAGCAAAGGAAAGTTTGCAAAATTTATCTTGTCAACACGGTTAATCCAAATTGAAAGTTTTCGACTAAACGCAGTCAACTTCTCTTTCGCTGTTATAGTGTTCACTCCAAATCCTTGCATTTAAATATTTAATTCATTTAGGTGCGTGAATATGTCTGCCAAATACGCTAGCTGAATTATAGCCTCTTTATTGCTGAATTCATCAGCTAAATTACTGCCTTGATTATTAAGAAACTGGATTATTTCGCTCCGCAATTCGTACACACGATTTAGCATACGTCCACGCGATAGCCACCTTACTTCTGTGTGAAGTAGAAGGACAGTATGCTCGGCACCAAGTTCTTCGCATAAAGCACGGAAGAGACGATGATTTAAAGCTCGACCTCTGATAAAATTTACAACTTTGACTGAAGAGATCAATGTTTTCTTTAATTTTTCAGGCAACGTCTTTGCAGCTAGCGCATGTCGGTGCAAAATGCAATGGTTAATTGTAACGTGAGGCACTTCCTTTTTTACGTACGCTACAAATCCAGAATGTTTGCCTAACATAGAAGGTGCTCCATCGGTACAAATTGATCCT
The DNA here is from genome assembly GCA_963082915.1 of Dolichopus griseipennis. Lineage (NCBI taxonomy): Eukaryota > Metazoa > Arthropoda > Insecta > Diptera > Dolichopodidae > Dolichopus > Dolichopus griseipennis. The sequence continues at coordinate 343,922,047 of OY720441.1, forward strand.
ATTTTCTTCATCGGTATCTCATATTGTAATAAAAAGTCTTTGAGTTTATTAAATATATCAATTCCTTGTGTAGTCAATTCTAATGGTTCACAAAACAAAAATTCTTCAACAATTTCTTTTTCCTTTACATATCGTACAAACACCATCAGCTGAGAACAATTTTCAACATCTGTAGATTCATCCAATTGAGTACCCACTGGGACATTACTAGCTTTGATATCTTCAATTACTTGTTGTAAGATATCTTTACTTATATCAGAAATTCTAGTACGGATTACGTCATTTGACAAAGGAATTTGTTGAAGCTTTTGTTGTGCTTCAGCACCTAACACTATTTTAGTCATTTCTAATGCACAAGGTTTTACAAGTTCTTCAGCTATTGTATGTGGTTTCTTCTTCTTGGCACACATATATGCAACTCGATAAGATGCTTGCAACAATGGCTTTTCATTTGATATAAATCCAAAAGTCGTGATAGTTCCGCTTTTATCAAATCGAACTCGTTTAGATTTCAAACTTTCAAAATCATGGCCAGCATCTCCACCACCATGTTGTTTGGTAAAATGTTCATTCAGTTTCGACGGCTTGAGATTGGAGTTTGAAAATTTATTGCAGCACAGAATACATTGTGGTCGCTGCCTTCCATCTTTCTCCGTTATAAAAGTAAAACCATAACGAACATAATCGTCATTCCAATATCGTTTTTTTGACATGGGGTAAACTAAATTAAAAATTATAATAAAACACTAAAAAAATATAAAACTTATATCTATTATTGTTATATTTTACCTTACCTTTTGAATTTAGCTTTAATGTACCAAATAATATTCTAATTTACTATAATATTAATATTCAACTAAACTTGTCAAATTAACTTGTATTAATTGTTTTATTATTAATAGTTAACTTTTAATATTCAACACAAAAATTCACACTTGTAATATTCAACACTAAAATTCAATTATTTTAAAATCTTTATTCAATGTAAGGTGCGCAACAGTAATTATATTTCTAAAAATAATCGAACAATCAACTAAAATTTGTAGGAAATATAAAAATCATTATAGTAACGCATTTGAATTTAGAAATTGTAGAAAAAATACAAAAATTCATTTGTTTCTATGGTTTACTTGGAATTATAATTTTACGAATATATTTAAAAAATGTTTAGTGTATAAAAAGTTTACTAATCAAAATGAATTTTTAAGTTTAGTTTTTTATTTTACTAGCTACACGTGAATTTGTATAATTATAGTTTCGCACTCCCAGATATTCTAGCTCGCACCCCTAAGGGGTGCGTGCACCACCGGTTAAGAACCACTGATCTAGAGTAATACCCAAATATTTGAATTTTTTCACTATCTATCTCTTTGATATTTGAGATATTCACTATCTATCTCCCAAATATTTGAATTTTTTCACTATCTCTAAAAACTGGTTTTTATTTAAGAAATTTACTATTCTACTTTTCACAGCTTTCTCAAACACTTTAGAAAATGTGGATAATAACGAAATTGGTCTGTAATTGTTAACTTCCTTAGTACTTCCTTTTTTAAAGAGAGGTATTACCACAGCACATTTCAAATCTACCGGGAATACCCCCGACATAATACTATGATTAAAAATATATGACAACACATCCACAATGTTAAATGCAATATTTTTCAGAATATTACTAGATATACCATCTGAACCTCTAGAGTCAGAGTTATCTAATGAACTAATGATTTTTAGTAATTCTAATGCAGTAATATTGTTAAAAAAGAAACTACTTCCAGAATATGTATCATTTATTGAATTTAAATTTTTGCAGCAGTTACATAATAAAGAGTAATCAGGTGGAATGGAATTTTCTGCTACTGAAGTAAAATAATCATTAAATTTGTTCGCTATTTCGGTTGAGTCAGTTATAGTCGAACTATCAGATAAAAAACTAGTTTTTATGTCTAGGCGAGGCGAATTATTTACTATATTATTAATTAAATTCCATTCTTTTTTTAGGTTTCCTTCACATTCAGAGAATTTGTTTTGATAATAGTTATCACGACAATTTGAAATATCTTTTTTTAATTTTCTACATATATTTTTATATTGAAGTTTAATTCTGCTATTAGATGGATGTTTAGAACATTTAACCCTTAATTTATTTATTAATTTAATTTTATTAAGTAAATTCTTATTCATCCAAATTTTTAAATATTTTTTCACCTTTTCACCATTTTTAATTATCAAACTGCTGTGTGCACTCCTTAAGGTATTTATTAGATTTTTTAACGTTGGATTCCATATTTCTGATGGCTAATCAACATTTCGAATGTATTGCATACAATCATTGCATATTACTCTTAGCATTTTTGCATTCCTAATACATTGTACTTGTACACTATATTCATCAAGACCTGAGCTTTTTTTTGTATGAAAAATTTTTCCACATACACCTTCACATCTTATTCCATTTTCGGGTCTTATTGGCTATTTTATTACTCATATTTTGTACATTAGCACTTCTTTGTAAAATTTCGGAAACTGATGTAAATTTATTATTTTGATAATAATTCTTCTTTAAGTTTATCAAACGTTGTACACGTGATTGTTTTCATATAACATCTCGCTGCTTCCGTTAATTTTCTTTTTGCTAACACTAATTTTTCTATTTCTGATAACTGTACCGATTTTGCAACTGCTTCAGAATCCCCGCTATCCACGTTTTTATGGAAATACTGTTATCACCTGAAAATTCATCCAGTAAAAAATCGACTTCTTTTAAGGAAGTTTTCTGGTCTTCCTCCAATGGAAATTTGATATCCAACGCCTCTGCTAATCTGACAACCAATGCTTCTTTTCTACCAGTATAATTCAACCTTAATTCTCGTAATTTAGCCTTTGATTCCTCTACTGTTAATGACAATAATTCTTGTACATTCACAGCCTTTGATCCGCTCAATATTCTGAAATTTTTTTTTTTTGGTTGAGCCCTCAAATGTGCAATTGTAATAAAAACATTTAAATTTTATCAATTCAAATGCGAATAAAATTTAATTAATTGATTTTTTTTTGATTTTTTAAAAAAATTAGTAACAAAGTAGGTATTATTTTTTTTTTTTTTTATTTATTTATTTAGTATTATATACTATTAATAAAATTTATTACAAATTTAAATTCATTTTTAAATTCATTTTTAAATTACTCCATATTATAAATTATTCAGTTACAATTCAATATTATTTAGTTTCAAATTCAAACTCAGTTACAAAATTCTTTTATAAATTTAAAATTCAACAATACCTTCAACATTAATAGGTATATACAAAAAAATATAATATAAAATTAAGCGAAATATTTCTCTAAGAGAAATTAGAAAAAAGAATATTATTAAAATTTTTAAATATTAATTTATACACAAAGCTTATTTAGTTTTAAATTCTTTAATAATTATAATTCAGTTTTTAGTATAAAGATTACATAGATTAAAATAGAATAATTATTTACATAGAAGAAATTACTTTACGTATATATCAATGTAATACGATGTGTACTCAGTGCTGTCGTTTTGAATTTTTGGGTTGCTATAAATTAACTTTCAAAAAGCTATAGATTCCATAAAATTGCTATAAAAAATTTGCATTATTACTTTCTGAATAAAACGGTGTTATTTGCACCACCATATGATGTACATTAGAAAATACGTTTTCCTAATCTTTGGTTTCTTTTTTATATAATAAAAAAAATTTTTAAAGTTAAAATTTTATCATTTTAATAATTTAATACAAATAATAAGCAAAAAAATGAAAGACATTTCATAAATAAAACGTAATAATTTTATTAAGTTCAGTAACAAGAACATTTTATCATATTGCCATTTATTATTAAATAAATATAATTTTAAAAATATTTAACATTTTTACATTTTAATCGTATTTTTTATTAAATTAAAAGAAAAATACAAAGTTTAAATCATAGCCTTTGGACTGTAAAACTTAATTTTTTTTTTAAATTCAGTCACTAATATTATAATCACAGACTAATATCACAGACTAATATACTATACAGATCCACAAAAGTTAAAATTTCATATTTTTCAGTAGCGAGATGAGTTCGTAGTTAAGGCACTGTTATAATAGAATAATGTATACATAAAACTAATTTGTTATTGTTTTTTCATTGAATGTTATACTGACGAAAAAAGAAAAGAAAAAAATAACAAAATCAATTTTGTGTTATATTAAAGTATGACGTTTGTTTTATTCAATATTCTTTGTATTGAATAAAATTTTTCTTTGTATTTGTAGATTCTCAGGTTCACCGCATAAAATTTTAGTTTTAAAAAAGAAGACAGAATTTCAAAACCACAAAACCACAAAATCAGTTTATACTAAAGAGGGACGAAACGTAATGAAAAAACTAGATTCAAAAAGGGTGAAGATGAATAGTCTGGAAATACGGATTGAGTACATATAATATATAAAGAGTGTTTAACCAAATTTTAATGCACCTTTGAGAATAAGAAAAACAAAAAATAAAAAAAAAAAATGTACAGACTAATGCTTATTGCTTGCAGATCTTAAAATTTTAAAACAGAATACAGGAACAAAAGCAGTATGTATGTCTATGAACGTGTAAATTATTTAAATCGTATTTAATATACACACACATACATACTAACATAAAAAAAAACGTATCATATACATATATCGCATATTACGTATGGGCTATGCTATATATATGGCATTGATATTTATATGAAATGTACAGTAGAGCTTATTGGCGTTGTATTTGAATGGTAATCGTATATAATTTTTTTTTATGTATGAAAATAGAATCGTATTGTAGGTATATTTTTTTTTAATACAATCTGAATTAACTGCATATCAACTGAAATAAAGATTAATAAAAATAAATTGTACAATGAAAGAAAAATTATTTATATGTTTCATTTTTTTCTTGTTTTATTTAAAATTTTCATCCTATCTAAAGAAACATTTGAATGACTTGCTTTTTCAGACATCCACTTACAATTTTTTCTAATTAATATTAGTAAAAATAAATCTAAAATTTGCATTTTATGCTGATAACATTTATCGTTAAAATTGTACCAATCTGGATATCTGCTTTGAGTTAATTTTATAATTTCATTTTTTATGAATGTTTTTATATTTCTTTTTTTGAGATTATTGTTAAAAAGAACTTTAAAGCATTTAAATTGTAGCAAGAGATGTTGAAAAATTCTTTACTAGGGTTTTTTAAAAAATGTTCATTGCAAGATAGATAAGTACGGTATTTTATGAAAAAATCTGTAGGAAGCTGTAGTATTGTATTTTCTATTAATTGCGTGTTGCATCTCAAACACTTTTTAACCATTTTATGAGCTATATAGCCAACAAAGTATTTTAACGAATTTTCTTCCAAAACATCCAAATTCTGTAAAAAAAAAAAGAAGAGGTATTTTAATTTGATATTTTAAAATTTATTTATAAATAAGTATATTCATATATGTACATCCATATACACTTATCATTTATGTAATTATTAAATATTATATATTTGTAAATATATAAAAAAAAAAAGTCTAACCACAAATAATTCACAAACGTTAATATCATTTTCAGTAACATCGGCGTCATCATCAGTCTCATAAGAAAGTTGCGAAGAAGTTTCTTCTTCTATTTCCATAAATATGTTATCATTATTGTCAGCAGTTTTATTTTGTACATTGTTACAATTTTTCAATGGAATAGATGAAACTGTATTTGTACAGTTGCTATTAGCTGAAATCATTTGTGACTTTAATAGTTGGGAGGACGATATGTATTTAATATGATTCTGAAATTCATAAGCGGAAGGATATTTATTATATCCCCCTTTACATCTTATTAAACTAAATAAATGTTCTACAATATCTTGTTGAAGCCTTCCGGTTAGCAAAAACTTAAAGTTTGGAGTAACTTTCAGCATTTCATTCAATTCCTGAATTGCATTTATGTTTTGTACAATTCCTTTTGTAAAAATAAATTAATTTTAATTTGAATATAATTATGATAATTTAAGTTTGCCTTACCAGATATGCCAAATTTTTTTACAAATTCTTTTGTTTTATTTCGGTTTTTTATTTTAATGTCCATCAAATAAGTTTTCATTTCATTTAAATAATTTAAAATAAAAGTACTACCTTTAGTTAATGGATTTTTATATGGATTCTTACGGTTTGAATTAATAAATTTTACATTAAATATATCAAACAAATGGTTCATTCTTTCAAAAAATTTTGCAGTTGGTTCAGCGTATTCAGAAATTGAACCAAATATGTTACATGCTTGCAAAGTACGAATTGCAGCTGAAACTTTCCAACTAATTACCTGAGTGGCATATTTGACCCTCATCCTTTGAAAAGTGTTTGGATAGATATGTTCAATTTTTAGTTTTGGACATAGTCTAACATTTCTTTCGCTGTCTATTTCAAATAACTTTTCAACTATTTCCCACGAAACAATTCCATCTTTAGTTACCAAATCACATGACAGTAAAATGTTTCTTAAGGTTTTCATGAGATGAATATAATCATAAAATGCAATTATTTTTTGTTCTTTATGGTAAAAGTAAGGGCTATTTTCTGTAATTTTAAGGTTCTTATATAAGGATCTATTGTTAGATCCTTGATCACAAACTATAGCTATAATTTTAATTTTAACAGAATTACATTTATCCAAAATATTTCTAATAAAACTTTCTAATTTCTCTCCTTTGATTGAGGTTGCAGAGATAACGTGGCCAACAGCATAAGATCACTTCGAAATTATTCCGTTGATCATGAACTCACATATTTGCGATCCTAGTATATTATCACGTGTGGTACCATCATCTGCTACTCCACATATTTCATCTTTAACTGAATCAAAAGTTACACATTTCCTTATATGAAGCTCATCAAATACTAGTACACCTAAGGAATTAAGTTCATCTTAAAAAGAAAAATGTTCGTATTGTAGATATAGAAAATAAAATTAATAAATATTATTAAGATAATATTTCAATATCAATTTATACCTGTGTTTTTGAACTTTTCTTTTAAAATTTTAAACTGGTCCTCATATATTCCAGCTGACGAGTTCTTTAGTGGTATATATTTACTAAAGGTTGATCTGGTAGGCATTTTACATCCCAGATTTTTTAAAAAATCATATGCCTTTGGGGATTTATAATAAAGGCTCATTGCCAGTGCGGTTTGTTCTTTTGGCCAAACTTCATTTTTCGCTTTTCAAATAGTGAATATTGTTAAGTTTAAATAAATTTTTTGCCATTATTACATTCACATTATGCATATATGAGTAATTTTACTTACCTTTCTGTGACAATATCATTTTGGCAAAATGTTTTGCATTTTCGGTGTTTTTCGTTGCATTTATTATACTTACTAAATTTGTGGGCTTCTTAATTGATCTATATTTATTTAATAATGTAAAATATTTTATTTTCCAATTATTGTTAACTTTAGCTTTTAAGTTTTTAGTAAGAGAATTTTTAGTATTAGTGGAATTAATATTTAAATTTTCTGTTAAAAGAGGACTTCGTAATTTTTCAACCAGAATTTTTGAGGTTCTCTCTGGAGTACTGAAAAAATTCTGTTCATTTATTGCACTGTTGGTATTGATAGATACAGATTTTAAAGAGTAATTTTTCGTTCCTGTTTTATTTATTTTCAAACCTAAATTTTCCTTTTCAAAATCATATTGGAAGTTATCATCACACAGAGTAGGTATAGCGATACTACTTAATTTATTTGTTAAAATATATTCTTTTTTGAAATGTTTTTCGCACACATGATAGGTTTTTTGATTATCTAATTCAATACCTAAATTGTTACTCCATTTAGTTCTCATTTCTACGTTTCCTGTATATTTATATAAAGAAATAAGTTTCGAAAATATGTTATTTTAAACTATTATTAATTACATACATAACAAATTTATATTGCATTAATTAATTGAAAAAAAATATTGGGCATTTTGAAATAACTAAATTGTAATTCCTCAATGGATGTTTAAAACTTGTCCATCAGAAAAAAAAATCAAGTATTAAAATGTTTAATACCGTTAATATATACATAGGTCCATAGCTCCTATAGTCCTATGTATAGAGATTATAAACTGATTTTATTCTAATTCCTCAATGGATGTTTAAAACTTGTCCATCAGAAAAAAAAATCAAGTATTAAAATGTTTAATACCGTTAATATATACATATGTCCATAGCTCCTAGTCCTATGTATAGAGATTATAAACTGATTTTATAAAAGATTTTATTTAAATAACGATTATAGGTAGATACTAAATAATTTTCATTTAACTATTTAAATGCATACCATACATATACGTATGGATATGTACTTACGTGGTACTTGAAAAAATCTTAAATTTAAATTTGTTTTTCCTGTAGAATTACAATACTTTGCTATGCATTTCAAATTACACTTTCTCATTTTAATTTTATTTAATTTAACTTTTTTAATATTAATTTTTTAATAAAATAATTTTTATAATATTTTTAATTTTAAATACCTATTAATTTTAATTAGATCTGTTACAACTTAAAACAAAACATAAACCTTTTACCTATGCATACAAAAATTGTTTGAAAAAATAGAACGAAAATATTTCTATTTAAATCATATTATTATTATCATAACATAGTATTATAATATTTATAGTGTTATTGACACAAATACTATTAAACGAAAATTGATACTATTATGTATGCATACTATAATGTATTTTACAGCAAATTGTTTACAGCTTTGCAGAACTTTTTAAAAATATCATTTCTTTTTTTGTTTTTCTTATTCCCAAATGTACAAAACAAGTGGATTTGTTTTGTACTAGTAAATCACTCTTTATATATTATATGTACTCATTGATATTACTATATATTCAAAATCACATAGTGCATGTGATTGTTTATCTTAAAATGGGAAACTTTTTTTCTTGCCTTTAAGGCAGGTTTTCATGAGAAAATTTTGCCCAGGAAACTTGACTTTAGAGAGAGAGGTATATAGTATACTCTCAATAGGAGAGAAAGAGTAAAATGATTAAATTTATATTAAAATTTTTTTATATCTTTTGACAAAAACAAATTACATAACCTTATTTTTTAATTTTTAAATTTATATTTCGCGAATTTTTCAATTCAAAGTTAAAATTTTATTAATTTAAAATAAATAATAAAATTTTAATCAATTGCAAATAATTTTAAATAAAAATTTCATTCATCAAACCATAATATAAAATGTTTTTTTTCTTTGTTTACATTCTCTAGTTTGTTTACAAAATTCAAATGTCATGTATCCATAAAAATATGTAATAGTATGCAAAAAATTTTTGTGTAGAATATACTTTTTTTTTGTATGTAGTAGCAACTTTATAGGAAAAAGACCTAAGAGAACATCTTTTTGACATGGATTATGGCGCTCTCTTAATACTGGGCTAAGCAAAATTGATGTTTCTCCAAGTAATTTATATGTTTCTCCCAGTAATTTATCGTTTTTTCTTTGTCGCACAAATAGTATTTTTGTATCTTCTGCCTATGCTCTAACTTTTGCCCAGGAAACTGCCGTAATGAAAATTGGCCTTTAAAAAGAACTGCTATGTATAAAAAACGTATAATAGACTAGAGACTATTATAAGGATAGATAATAATTTAACGACTGAGCATTTAATGTAGGTTTTGTATATAATTTAGTAAATTTTATAGTGTTATAAACGAAAATGCATGTTGTATATCCTGTTAAATTTTTAATATAAAAATATCATACGCGCCAGTTTAGTTATTTGAATATTTTTTAAAGCTAACTAGCTAAATTGCCGCACAGTCAATTTGCGTATGAAAGTATGTTTTGTTAAAACAAAAATAAGCTAAAGAGTGGATAAAAATTTGTCACAATATTAATTAACTTTTTACAAGTAACTTTAAAAAGTCGCTCGAATGCAATTTAGCTAGTTAGCTTTAAAAAATATTCAAATAACTAAACTGGCGCGTATGATATTTTTATATTATTAAAAATTTAACAGGATATACAACATGCATTTTCGTTTATAACACTATAAAATTTACTAAATTATACAGTCTTACCCCGGTTAACGTTGTTAAATGGTTCCAGAAAAATGCGACGTTAACCGAAACAACGTTATGCGAAGCAATTATATAATTAAGAAAAAAATGTTTGGGTTTTTCAATAAGAATAAAATAAGATTTTATTATTTTTAACTAAAAAGGCATGAATTAAATTTTATTAAAATTGTTTTATTATTTAAGAAAGTGTAAAATTATAAGTACTTGCTAAAAAAGGGGTTACAAGTGTACCAGGTAAATAAATGGGTTTTTTAATTCGAAGTTTTTGGACGAACGTTTTTTGTGTAAGTTTCCCTAATAAATGCTTATGTAAAATGCAATCATTATTTTCATTTAATTTTACCTCTACCTGTTGGTTTTTCTACTTGGTTTAAAAAATTTACTAGGGTACGATGACTTTTTGGTCTACTGTATATACTACCTGTTGAATAAATGGATGTTGAATATATGGATTAATAAGTGTACCGGAAAAACCAAAAGGGTTTTTTTTAATTTGAATTGTTTAATTTGAATAGTTTTTTTTTCAAAATTCATATTTTAATTAATGAAATATAAAAACTGATAATTTTTTTATGATATACTGATATTTAATTTTAATTACTGATAATTTATTTAAAATACTGACCATTTATTTAAAATACTGACCCATTAAATAGTAGCCATAAATATATATGTAGTGGCACAATAAAATAAAACAATTGAACATTCACGACAAAATATAAAGAATTTAATGATAACAATAAAATATATAAGAATTAAACAAAATATGTAGGGTTAAGTTCCCTATAATCGAACACTTAACGATACTTCCGACTTTAATTAGTCATAAATAATGTGTATATTGACCGAATAACTAGTTTTATATATCAATCGAAAGTAAATTTAATAACCTTTCGAACTAATTAAATTAAATTATACAAATTATTAATAATTTTATTTAAAAATTACAAAAAAAACCCAAATTTGCCTATAATCGAACACCAGTTGCCTATTTTCGAAAGCAGATATTCCTTTGTTCGAACACAAATTTTTTTAAAGAATTACTATTAAAAATAGCATGTTTTCATTTATTATATTGTTATTTCTTATGAATTCAAACTTTATAAATACAAAGATTAAATAACTTAATTTAATTTAATAGTTTTCTGGATCATTAAACTATTTCCTAATGTTTTCTTCGTTTTATTGCACGCCTTTGTAATAGTTTCTGGATTACGGTTGAATATTTCCTTATGCCTTAATGATATTTCCTAAAAATATTATTTTTGCCTGGCCTGCCGTTGGTAAAAGGGTTAATTCTTTTCTCCTCCCTTACTTTTTTGGACCACATCTTGGAGCTCTTCTGGCTTTTGTGAAAAGTGGGTTGGTTACAAAATCTCGCTTTTCTAAAACTCGCGTATCAAAATAACTAGTTTTAGTAAATTGATTTGGACGAAAAAGGAACTCAAAAAAATAAAGTAAATCTACCAAAAAACATATCAAATAAAAATTTCATAAATAATATTTTTAAAAGCAAAATTATTGATTTTTGATTTCTTTTTTTAACTTTTACTTAATTTTTAAAGAAAAGGGTACAATCGTATATTTTTGATAAAATCGTATACATAGCAGTTCTTTTTAAAGGCAAGAAAAAAATTTCCCATTTTAAGATAAACAATCACATGCACTATGTGATTTTGAATATATAGTAATATAAATATTAATATCAAATATATAGATATACCTACTCATTCCAATTTTTTATAATTTTTATTTTTTGGTTTCTCTTTCTTTGATTCTCTTTTTGTACATATAACCAGAGTTGCCAGAACTTTGTATTAATAAGCGCTAAAATATTCCCAGAAAAGCGCCAAAAAAAGCCAACATTTTTGCGAAACTAAAAAGCGCCTAAAGGCGCGATTATTTTTTTTTTAATAAAACGATATCAATATTTTTAGAGTAATGGTTTTATTATTTCACAAAAAATTCAATTCATTAAAAACAAATTATAAAAAAAATCTATTAAATAAAACATAAAAACAAAATATTTATCTGATCAAACATAACATAACATAAAAATAAAATATTTAGAAATTTCAATTACATACATAAATAACAAAATTAAAATAAAAATTCCAATCCAATTATTTTTTCATTAAAATTAAATATATCTACTTCTAAGTTCTACAGACATTCATATAAATATATTTAAAAAAAATTTATATCTGTATCATAATATTCATCATTTTCTTCTTCGTCTATTAAACTTAATTCATTAGTTTCAGTTCTTTCATAAATATTCGTCGAAGAATAATTTTCAATCATTTGTTTTGTTGGAACAAATTTGTCACAGCATTGTTTTTTCAAATAGAAAAAAAATTTAATTTGCAATATGGATGTTATTGATTCAAAACTTAGTCTATTTCTAATTTTTGTTTTTACAGAATTTAAAACTGAAAATACTCTTTCTGCCATAGCATTCGAGTTTGGCACAGAAAGAATTGACATTGCGCAACTACTAATTGTTGGAAACATATAAATTCCTGAAGCAGTTTTCATTTGGGATACTTCTTTCCAAAATTGTAGAGTATCTTCTGGAATATTTTGAAAAATCTCACTCCATTTAATGTCTAGCATTTTATTATATTCTGATTCTAAAATTAAAATTTTGCTTTTTTCAGTAAAAAATATTGGTAATTCATCTGCCCTTTTTCTAAAAGAAATTAAAATATTTCGAGGAGAAAACATTTTAATTTTTTCAAATATTTCAATATTTGGTGGTAATCTTTCAGTCATTTCGTTAATTAAAATTAAAATAAATTGTTTACAACTCATTTTCAAAGTTTCCAAATCACTTTCATTTATTGATAATAATTTTAACTCATCTTCAAATTCTTTCCCATAATTAATATTTTGAATATTGTGTTGGACATTCGGATTTTTTATACCATTTTTAATAGAAAAAATGTCATCACAAGAAGATACATAAGAATCTTTAAAAACTCTACGAGCTAAACAACGTATACATAGTATTAATTCCTCAATTGCTTTGCAGAAATCAATACAATCGCTTTGAAAATATATATTTAAACAATGTACCTCTTTTATTATAGGCTTAATAAAAATGAGTAAAAGTTTGTTTTTCTTATCTTTATACAAATTTTTTAATAAAGTTGCTGAATGACATCTTTCCTCTAAAGCTGCAATTCCAAAAAAAGTTTCGAGCTCTAAATACTGTAACAAAATTCTTTCTACCGCCTTATATCGGGATAACCATCGGGTAGGGCTTAATTGGATTAAACTTAAAAAATTTTTGTCCATATTTATTAGTTTCCAAATCTGTTTGTATTTTTCTTTTCTTAAGGGACTTTTGGAAAACCAATTATATGTTTCTTTCAAAAGAAAATCAATGTCATCTGAAAAAACTTTTGAAGCCTTAGAAGCACATAAGTGCAAACTGTGACAGATACATTTAACAAGTAAAGCATTTGGATTTTCTTTTTTCAATAATGTATACAAAGAATTATTTACACCACATAAATTGCTTCCACCATCTGTTCCGATACCTATTAATTTTTTTACATTTAAATTTTTTGAATTCAAGTAACCTGTTAAGCATTCATAAAGATCCTTCGATGTTGTATTAATTACAGGAATTAATGATAAAAAAGTTGTAATTATATCATTTTTCTTTCTACTTACTTTACTTTACTTTAATTCCTTTAACCCCTATTGGGGCATAGGGCAGAAACAAACTCCTTCCATCGCTCGCGTTCTTTAGCCAGACGCTTCACTTGCAGCCAGGTTTTCTGTTGTGACCCTGCTTCAGCTAAGACGGTTGTCCTCCATGTTTTCTTTGGCCTTCCCACTCGTCGTGTCCCTTGAGGATTCCAATCCAAGGCTTGCTTTGCAATTTCTGTATTGTCTTTCCTCAAGGTATGTCCGATCCACCGCCATTTCCGTTTTCGGATCTCGACATCGATCGCGACTTGGTTAGTTTGCTGCCACAGTGCTCTGTTTGAAATAATGCGTGGCCAGCGGATTTTCAATATGCGACGAAGGCATCGGTTAATATACACCTGCAGTTTTTTAGTGATGGTTGCGGTGACTTTCCATGTTTCGCAGGCGTATAAAAGGACACTTTTGACGTTTGTTTCGAAAATTCTTAGCTTAGTGCGCATGGTGATTGCGTTCGATTGCCATACCCTAAAGAGAGCGCCAAATGCAGTACGGGCTTTGCTGATTCTGTTTTCAATGTCAAGCTCAGCTCCTCCATCTGGTGTCAATATACTACCCAGGTATTTAAACTGCTCTACTTCTCCTACTACTACTTCATTGAAAAGTATGGCTTGATGTGTGCTGCGGCTCGTCCTAATAATCTTTGTTTTTTCAACATTGATTTTTAGCCCAACTTTGATCCCGTTGTTATGTAGGGCTTGACACATTTCGTTGAGTCCGCTACTTGAATGTGCCATTAGACACACATCATCGGCATAATCTAAGTGGCTTAGGCGTTTGAATGTATGCCACTGTATGCCATTTCTCTCATTTTCACCAACAGCGGTAGTCATAACGTCATCAACTACCGTTAAGAACAATATTGGTGAGAGTATGCATCCTTGACGCACACCTTGCTGCACTTCGAAGGGTTCAGTCAGCTGTCCGCAGTGCAAGACGTAGCTCCTTGCATTTTCATAGGAAGCTTTTATGATGGCTACTATCTTTTCTGGAATTCCTCTCCTATTTAAGGATTTCCAGATGTACTCCTGCTTTACGCGATCAAAGGCTTTCTCAAAATCTACGAACATTAGGTGTAATGGTGAGTTTAGTTCTGTAGATTGCTCAATAATGATACGTAGGGTGTTTATGTTATCAACACAAGAATGGCCGCTACGAAATCCTGTCTGGTGCTTTTTGAGCGTTGAGTTAATTCTTTCTTTGATGCGTTCTAGTACTATTCTCGCCATAAGCTTGGAGAAAACGGATAATAGTGATATACCTCGCCAGTTATTGCAATTGGTCAGGCTACCTTTCTTAGGTATTTTAGCAATAACTCCTTCTTTCCAGTCACTCGGGTATATTTCTTCTTCCCATATAGCCTGAAATAAGGGAAGAAGTATAGATGCCGTTGTGTCTGGGTCTGCTTTTAAGAACTCTGCTGGTATACCATCTATTCCTGCTGCCTTGTTGTTTTTTAATGAGCTGATTGCTGATTTGATTTCTTGTACGGTTGGATTGCCCGTGTCAATGCCTCGAAAAGATCTGCGGTTTTGGGGGCTCACGGGTGTTGACTGTTCGACAAACTGATCATTGAGCAGTTTGCAAAAATGCTCCCTCCATCTTCGCAGTTGATCTTCCATCGTTACAAGTAGTTTGCCATTTTCGTCGGCAATTGGTTTTTGCGCTCTATTTTTACGGCCAGAAATTTGCCGTGTGATTTTGTAGAGCTCTGCAGCATCATTTCTGGCAGCAGCAGTTTCCGCTTTCTTTGCAAGGTCTTCCATATGTTTTCTTCTATCTCGTCTTACACTGCGCTGTGTTAACTTATGTGCTTCTTGATATTGAGTGCGAAGGATGTCTCTTTGGTGTTGATGTTGCTGGTGATTAATGTTATTCTTCAGCTGCTTCCTCCGGTCTATAAGATCCCATGAAGCTTGAGACATCCATTGATCCCCTCTTCTTCGCATCGCACTCGGCACATGTTCCAAACCAGTGTCAATAAACGCTTTTTTGATATGATCCCATCTGTCGTTTATAGATATTAAGTTGTTCGATGTTGCGGTTCTGTCACGAAGTTTATTTACAAAATTGCGACAAGTTGATGGGTCTTTTAAACCGTTGACATCGAATTTCGGTATTCTGGTTTGGTTTAACAATCTACGCTGGACAGCTGCTGTGCGTAACTGTAGACTGGCTACTACCAAATGGTGATCACTTCCGATGTCTGCACTTCTTCTGTTTCGAACATCGCAGAGGGATTTTCTCCACCTTTGTTGAATAATGCAATGGTCGATTTGGTTTTGAACTTGACCATTCGGAGACACCCATGTAACTTTATGACAAGTTTTGTGTGGAAACAGGGTTCCGCCAATTGTTAGTTGTCGTTCGTTGCAAAAATCAACTAACATTTCGCCATTATTGTTCCTTGTTCCCAGCCCGTGCCTGCCCATTACACGCTCTAATCCTACATTTTCCGTGCCGACTTTGGCGTTTAGATCGCCTATGACGATTTTAATATCGGCTTTTGGAGCGCTGTCATAAGCATTACTCAATTGGGTGTAGAAATTAAGTTTCGCTTCTTCCTCTGCGTCTTCGGTTGGAGCATAACAATGGATGATCGTGATGTTTCTTACTCTGGATCTGAAACGTGCTGATATCAATCTTTTGGAAATAGGAGCCCAGCTTATTAGACTGTGCTTTGCGCCAGTAGTCAACATGATACCAACACCACCTATTCTTGGTCCAGTTTGGTGTTCATCTTCGCCAGAGTATAACATGAATGTTTTCCCTGTAGAGGATGTATGTTCTCCAAGTCCTCTCCATTTGGTTTCGCTGATGCACATTATTTGGATGTTAGCTTGAAGCATTTCACGTTCTGCTTGCTCATATTTTCCAAGATCTAGCAAGGTACGGACGTTCCATGCCCCAATCAATGTGCGAACCTTATAATTGAAGGTCGGCTGTTGCGAGCGATTTCTTTCGTTTGTTTTTGATTCTTTTATCTTTGATTTATTTCCACTATTTTTGCATGAAATTCTTCGCACCCCCACATCCGATGTGCGATTTACTGCAGTTCTAGGAGCTACAGGAGGATTTCCTTCATTTTGAAGGTTACCCCGTGAGGACCGATTTTTCCACGTTTTAGATTTCATGTTTTGAATACTAGAAAGTAGACCTTCTTGTGTTTCCAGAGATATGGATGATAACGCCATAAGCTCAGATCTGACAGGCACACATGCCCTGCGGACGGTCAGATACATCTACAATTTAGGCCGCCCACTGTGGGTACAGACGCCTTTCATAGCCGCTTCTTGGAAGTACAGACGCTACTCGTATTTGTGTTTAATTTCGGAGTTTACCTCTCCTAGCCTTTGGGAATCCAATCCCACGTAGTACAAGGCAGCACTATCGGCAGTTACTTTGAGAAGAGAGTTCCAGGAAGGAGTCTAGGTAGCTATGCTACCAGGCCAACACTACAACCCACTCCTCTATTTTCGCTGCGCATCCCATATGGGTGGCTCATCCGCCTTCTTCGCCGTTGGACTTACATCTCATCCGCCTCCGAAGCCGTTGACCGGTTTTCACGTGTATCCTCGTCAGGAGCCCTCACAAGGTGCTATCAGCCGGGCCAGCTGAACCTAGGTTTTTTAACGAGGTTGGTACTCCTCCCCCTCCTCCTTTCTCATCCGGGCTTGGGACCGGCATTGGCAGAGTTTCTATTTTTCTTTCTACTGTAATATTTTATACAAACACAAAGATGTTTTTGATCAGATACATCAGTGGATTCGTCTATAATTAAAGAAAAAAAGGAATCTCCAATATCTATCAACAAATCATCTAGTAGCGAAGGTCCAATAATTTTTCTGATAACTTGAGAACATTTAGTTCTATGCAACTTTACATCCTGTTTATGTTTTGTGATATCATTTACTAAATTGGTAAGATGATCAACCGTTCTTAAAGAACAATGCATAGCTACATAAATAGCTAATCTCAATTCTTGAATAATATTGCATTCTTTCTTTTTCACTAAAAATTAAATTTAGTTTATAGAAAATTACCTAATTTGATTATTGAATAGAGTTCTACCAAATATATCCAAAGGTTTGCTTTCTTAACTCGTTTGCTTTAGTGATATGTTTCGGTCTATTTAAATGTCTTTTTATATCACTTTTATGAGGCCTAATTTGAATTTTGCAAAAATTGCAAAATGCAGCATCTTCTTCTCCATATTTTTTTAACCAACCTTTAAAATGAAATTTTATTTTTACCCAACGCTTATTTATATTATAAAAATCTGAACCAACCTTTAAAATCCGCCTCATTTTCCCATTCAGGATTATATTTTCGTTTACCATTACCAGCCATCATTATTCAAATTTCAAACAAACATTTCATTTCAAACAAAAATTCAAACTGATTGATAATTGAGATGTATGTATGTATTATGTATATTGAAAACAATTTGAAAATTGTTGCTGAGTTAAAAATTTCAAATTGTTTTTAATATGTCACTTGTCATGTCAGTTTAAATTTTAAGTTTTAAGGGTTAGCAATTTAGTTAAAATTTACTACATTCACAAAACTTACTGAAATTTAAAATTTAAAATTTTTTTTTGGAATTTTAAATTTTTTAAAATTTTTTTTAAGTTTACAAAAAAAATGGTTTAGTAGATCAAGTTAATAAAATAATTAGGAAAAAAAATTACGCCAAAAAGCGCCATGGTGCGTTAAAATTTAAAAAGCGCCGTGGCTCTTTTTTGTTTTTGCGAGCGCCACACAATGTTTAAAAAGAGCCAATTTGGCGCTAAAGCGCCACTTCTGGCAACTCTGCATATAACACAAAATTGATTTTGTTGTTATTTTTTTCTTTTCTTTTTTCGTCAGTATAACACTCAATGAAAAAACAATAACAAATTAGTTTTATGTATACATTATTCTAGTATAACAGTGCCTTAACTACGAACTCATCTCGCTACTGAAAAATATGAAATTTTAACTTTTGTGGATCTGTATAGTATATTAGTCTGTGATTATAATATTAAAAATGAAAGTAGGTTTATTAATGATAATAAAAGAATTATTTCATTAAATACATATATATTTATCAAACTTAAAGTAAAATAACTTCATACTTAAAAGTAAAATAATTGCAACGTTCTGGCTTTAAATCAAATTAAAAATATTTAATATTTCATTGATATCGTCGTCTGAATATAAGTTTGCTCCATAAGCCAAAAAGTCAATTTTGAGTTAGGAGTTGTTTGTGGAGTTTTAAAACGAGCTGGAGAGCAATAGAACTTATACGTTTTCTGCTAACTTCAGTATCTCTTAAATCGCTGAAGTTAACAGAAAACAGATAAGTGCAATAGACGCAGCTCCTTTCAAAATTCCACAAACAACTCGCAAAGATTTGACGTATGGAGCAAACCAATATTCAGACGACGTATATTTTAATTGAA
The DNA here is from genome assembly GCA_963082915.1 of Dolichopus griseipennis. Lineage (NCBI taxonomy): Eukaryota > Metazoa > Arthropoda > Insecta > Diptera > Dolichopodidae > Dolichopus > Dolichopus griseipennis. Next base: position 343,941,327 of record OY720441.1, read on the forward strand.
TTTATAATTAAATTAGTTCTTCAAAATAATAAAAATCTATTATTATTTTATTAAATAGGTATATATTTATCAAAAGTAAAATATGTTCAATACTTATGTTAATCATAAATAAATAAGGTAATCATTTTATTAAATTAGAAACAAAAATATTAAGGTACCGCATACACATTTCGCCGTGTATGCGATAAATTATAAAAAAATTAATAAAAATACTTTAACAACCATTCCATTCTAACGTTTTTTATATTCTATAATTAAATCTTTTGGAGGATTCCACTCGTGTGCAGAATTATCTCCAAGTAAAGCTTTTTTTGTAGCCATTATTGCATGCAAAGTGCTTGCTTCTAAGCAATTTCGTTTATCGTTTTTTATTAGAAATATTTGTGAAAAAATCCTTTCAACAGTAGCACTACTGTGTGGAAGGCTTAAAATACCTGATAAAAAACTTTTAAGTTTCGGAAACATAAGTTCATTAATACCATTTTTCATGTTAAAAATTTCAAACCAAAACTCTTCAATATCATTTTCCTTTCTTTTAATTTCAGGAAAACTAAAATTTTTTAACATTCTCCACTCACTATCTAACTCTTCAAAATCAGTTTCTTTAACTAAATTTGAAAAACTTTTAATTAAATTAACTAACGACGGGCCTAAGTTTTTTGGATCAATCACTGAAAGGTTTTTTAATGTATTGTCATTTAAATCGAAACGTTTAAAAATTTGTTTCATCAATTCTTTATAATAATTTAAACAATCGATTTTAATCGCAATTAGATCTGCTTCTGCAATTTTATCTAATAAAAGCTCAGCTTTTACACCTACGGTAAACATCCTTTATATCCAGAAAATATTCATTGTTTAGGCACTTTGACAAAAGTACAACATCTATGCATTCTGCTTTTATAAAATTACTTAAATAGTTTTTGAATATGTTAAAATAGAATAGAAAATAGAATGAATTTTTGGAGATTCTGACTGAAATTCTGTATTTAGTTTATTGGTAATGTTTAGTATATAAGACAGAAATGTATAATAAATTTTATTAACGTCGTTAAGATTCTACCTATTTCTTTACTTAAATCGGAATTTACATGAAAATTTAAGAACTGAAAAAAAGTTGCAACGGCAACCATTGTTCTAGAATTCGATTTACAACTTGTTCTAATGCAAGCCAACGTGTTAAAGAGGTTTTTAATATTTTATGAGGTTTAACATTAAAATGATCCTGTAGTTCTTTGAATTGTATAAGTCTTTTAGGGCTATGAGATATAAACACGTAAATATTTCTGGCTAGTTTTTCTAAATCTGAAGGTAAACATTTGGAAGCAGCACATGAACATAAATGCAATGAGTGACATGTACATCCCATAGTATAGATATATGGTAAAATATTTTTTAACATAGATTTAACACCACCCTTTTTTCCCATCATGACCGATGCATTATCAGCCGCGTATCCAATTACATTATTAATAGGAATTGAAAATTGTTTTAAAAATGATAAAACAGTATTAAAAATAGAATTCGCGTTGAATTCTTGTAAAGCCAGCAAAGCTAAAAATCTATCTTTAACCTTTCCGGTAGTAAAATCAAAATACCTACATGTCAGGAGCTAAACATTTTGTAAAACTTATGTTCGTCGATTCGTCCATGATAATTGAAAAGTTTTGGCTTTGTAAAATTTTAACAATCTCTTTCATACTTTGTTCCAAAATACCACCCTTAAGATTTTCTACAAGTTTTGTTTTTCCTAATTTAATATCCTTTGTTATAGCAGAATCTGTAGCTACAGCTTTAATTAATTGTATTAATGGAACAATTAAAGTAAAAGGTAAATTATTTTGAATTAAAAACATAATAATTCTTAATTCTGCTATTTTTACTAAGTTAATTTTTTTTGTAAATTCTACATTACTAGCTATTTCGGAAATTTGTGGTTGTTTTTTTAATTGTTTTAAATTATTTTTATGAATTAAATATACATCATGTCTTTTTAATGTAGTTAAATTATTTACTAGCAACTTAAAACAGGCTACACAAAAAGGTTTACCTTCTTTTTCTTATATCCATGAAAATTGATGCTTCCAATTTGATCGAAATTTTTGACTATATAAGGCGAATCTTGTTTTTCCCTTATGGAGTTATTTAAAAAAAAACAAAAATATAAAAATATATTTTTTGTTCTTTCTTTTATTTATTTTTATTCCCTTTATTAATACCACGATATTAATTAAAGTTAATTCAATTTTTTATTTAAACGATATTTATTTCTTAGAAATGTAACATGAGTACAACATTCAAGTACTTAAGCGTAAATTAGACTGACTTTCTTTTTAACAATTTACTAGTATTTATATTAAACCTTATTTACTATTTGTATGTTTAAAAGGATAAAGAAAGTAATTTCTTTGTCTCAATATATAATATAAAACTTAATCTAATATTAATATTTAGTTAAAACATTATCTTAATTGTTTTCTAATCTTTTGTTAAAACATGTCTTGGTTTGTTCATTAATCTTTATTACAATGTTTACCTGATATGAAATATTATTGTGTAAAGAACATGTTAGGATTTGTTTATCAATATTATATTGATTTAATATTTTATTTTATTACAGTTTTCTTAAATTATTATTTATGGTTTATTTTTTCATTGATAGCTGATAATACATTAGCATATCTGTTATTTTTAAAACATGTTAATTCTTGTGGATTATTGGTAGGTAGATTATCTACATGCATAGTTTTATCATTTTTATTTTCTTTTTCATTGCTATGCATATATATAACTTCTCCCCCCTTTAGATTAGAATTCTCCTGAATTCTTTTTTTTTATACAAATTTTAATTATTATAATTGTAAAAATAAATGTTATTATTGTATAAAAAGAAATCAAACTTATACTTAATTTTATAGTTTCTTCTTTATTATAATATTTATTTTCTTTTATTTCATTTAAATTATTTTCATATTTTATTATAAATTCTTCAAATGTTAATTTATCAGTAAAATTATTTATCAATTCATTTGGATAATAGAATCTTTCATTTATTATTTCTTTAATATTTGAAAATTCTTGATTTAATATTTTTAATGTACAATTGTTATAATTTATTAATGTGTTACCTGTTAAAGTTAAATTTCTATTGTCACATGATTGTTTTAATGTTATTTCATGAGCATTTTTTATTACAATAGTTTGTTCGTCTAACGAAATTATTTCAGTTACTTTATTTTTTATTAATTTACAACTCTTGGAAAAAATACAATGTTTAGACAAGTTTAATTCATTAATTGTTTTTCCTTGTTCATATTTATAAGTTTTATTATTAATTTCAAATATAATTTCTTCTAAATGCTCTATTTCCTTATTTTCTATATTAGGTACAGGTAATATAATTTTTAATTGAACTTCCTTAAATGTTTTTGGTACTTTTATAGCAAATATTAATGAATTACTCCTATATTTTATTACTCCTAATCTTATAAATTGTAATTTATCAAAATCTATGTCATAATGTTTTATTTCTTCATTAGTTAATATATTTGGATGTAACAAATTATGTCTAGCGGAAGCTATGTTATCTTGTATACTTTCTACCTTTGATTTTAAAATTTGAATTTTTAACATATGATCATTAAATAACATTAGTTGCATACCTAAATCTAGCTTAGTAAATTCTGTTGTAATTAACTTTCTATCATTTAGTATTATATCTTTCAATTGGTTCAATGTTTTATTAAATTGATTGTTTATTTTGATTTGTGTATTGACATTATTAATAATGTTATGGTTATTTAATTCTATATTCTTCAGATGTTCATTTATTTTATATCTGTCCTCTTCGTCCATTGTCCCGAATAACCACTTAGCTGTACTACCTACTATATTAATCAGTCCTCGTCTTGATCTATGATTGTTATTTAATGGTAATATTGTATGTATTTTGTTCATTATGTCTTCTAATTCTGTCATTAATAATTGTTGGTTTTCTATCTTAAGTTTTTCTATATTTATTTTCATACCCTCTACTATATTTATAATTTCTTGTGGGTTTATTATATGTAATATAATGTCTGTACTAGTAACAATTTTTGTTATTTCTAATTTGATTACTGTGAATCCTGTATTGTCTTTTATGTCTTGTATAATTAATCGTCCCTCAGTTGGCAATATTATCAGACTGCATGCTAATATTGTCCATATTATCTGTAAATTTTAACGGTTTTTTAATATTTGTTAAATGTACATTTCTCAGTTTAGTCTTTCTGTACTTTGGTAAATGTTTATGTCTGAGTGCTTTATAATTTTTTATGAAACCTTCGGTTCTGGTTTCGTTGTAGTCTTCCCTTTTAATATTTAATTTTCTTATTTGTTTTAAATTTGAATTTTCTTGGTTTTCTTTAATTTTTTTAAAATCAACCTTTCTATCCTGTACTTCCCTAGGAATATTTTTTATTGTAGAGTGAAATCTTTCGTTATAATACCTAACTGCCTGTTGTAATAATCTTTGAACTGACATATTTTTATTTAATAATTTGAGAATTCTAAATTTTTCTGCTATGGAACTATGAAATCTTTCTATATCGCTATTACCTGTATGACTATTTGCTTTTGTTAAGTGTAATTTTATACTTTCATCTTTTAAAAATTCCTGTATTTGTATTATTTTAAACGCATTATCTGCTACTATCTGTTTAAGTTTACCTATCTTACTAAAATGATTTTCTAATTGTTCCATGAGCGTTAATTGATTTTTATCAGATAAGTAATATGCTGAACCAAATTTTGAAAATTTGTCAATTATTGTTAAAAAATTATTTTTCATTATTGTATATGTATCGATATGAATAACTTCGTTTATATCATTTGGTGTATATGTATTTTTAAATTTCGGTTTTATGGGTTTTCTATCATATTTTACTTGTTGGCAAACTTCGCATTGGTTTATTACCATCTGGATAAGTTCTAATAAATTTGGATAATAGATTTTATATTTGATTTTGTTATATGTTTCTTGAATACCTGAATGCATACTTTCATTAATATGATAAAATGCAATCTGTTTTACTGCTTCCGTCTCAAATTCTACCTCTTGTGCCCTGTATGCACATTTAATAAATTTTATTAAGTGACTACCTGAATACATTTCTCTGATTTTCTGTTGTAAAATATTGTATTTTGTATCATTTAGTTCTGAATATATACCAATTTTCCCTTTGTTAATGTTTTTTCTTAATATTTCTCCTAAATTATCAAAATCATATTCCGCTATGTATATAATTTTTCTACCTAAGATTATTTCGGTTTCTTTTGTTTTGTTATTAGTTAAAATTATTTGTGTCTTATATTTATTTACTATTTCTTCCGTTATCGGTATATGGTCTAACAATTCTTCTTCAGCTGAGTGAACCGTAGCCATTGTAACATCGTTTTCTTCTAGAATATTAATTTCTTTTTCGCGAGGCTTTATATGCGCGAATTTTTTCATTTTTTCTATCGTTTCAGGCTCTGCCCAAACTGAACTGATAGGTGCTATTTTACGTTTTTTCAAAGTTCTTTTTGTAGGAAACTTCAATTCTTCATTAGTTTTGTTTTTAAAAGAGTGTTTTGAGATATATTCTATAACTTTAGTCTCATTTGTTTTTTTATTACTTTCTACATTAAATAATAAACCTAATTCTGATTCTTGTTCTTCATAATCGGCAAAAAGATTACTTGAACTTTCTTTTAATTTTATGTCTTTATTTGGTTCGATTATACTAAGAAAATCAGCAACTTTATTTTCTTTTCCTTTTATAGTTTCTTCTATTACTGGTAGTTCTTCCGAGGCTAGTTCATAAAAAAACTCTACATTATTATTTGAATGCATTACCTCTCTTTCATTTTTTTCTTTTTGAATGTTTTCAACTTCCATTGGCTCACCTGTTCCTTGTCTAGGATAATTCTGTTCATGGCGATATTGGCCCGAATTATTCCTAGAGTGTCCTGAACCTTGGTAATACCTATGGAAATTCCCCGAATTCCTATGTACTTGTCCTGAATTATTATCCCTATTATTTTGATTATTACGATGTTGACTATAATTTTTATTGTTATTATTATAAAATTGATCAGAATTTTGATTATTGCTAGGTTGACCATAATTTTTATAAAATTGATTGGAATTTTGATTATAATTATTCTTAGAATAATTCTGTTTATTTTGGCGATATTGGCCCGAATTATTCCTTGAATCTTTATTATTATTATGTCCAAATGGAACTGAATTACTACTATAATTTCTATTCTGATTCCTACTAAAATTTTTATTAAAATTATTATTTTTCTTATATTCATGTCTAATACATGAATCCTCAAACCTTCTTTCTCTCATTAATACTATTATTTTCCCTAAATCTGTTTCTTCGTAAATTTTATCCAAAAGAACACCTTGTGTAATTTCTTTAATCATATTTACCAACATGGTATCTACATTACTTAGATCTACATAATTATTATCTTTATAATATATGCTAATTTCATTACTTTTATATTTTATTTCTTGTATAATTTGTGCTAATTCACTTACCGTGTTTACTTTTATATTGTTGATTCTCTTGAATAATTCTGCTGGTTCTGTGTCTGGACGGTATCTGGTTTTCAGTATCACTTTTATAGCTTCCCAGTCTGCTGGATCGGGTACGTTGATTACTGAATTCTTTGCTTCTCCTTGAATTTTCTCGTAAAATATCATCCTCACCATACTTTTTTGTACTTCCAGGTTGTTGGTTGTGGATAAGTGGTATTCTGCACTAGTAATGAATGCATTAATACTCACTTCACTTTGTGCTGTAAAGTTAGACATATATTTTATCTGCTTCAATGCGTTTTCCGTCTCTCTGTTGTTACTTTGGAGTCTAATGGTGTTCAGTGCTGCTGTGAGTTCTTGTATCTGTTGTCTTTGAGCAACTAATTCGTTTTTTAATTGTTCTTCTGCCATGCTTTCTTTTTCTAAGCTGAGGTTCCTCTGTTTGTCGTAATTATCGTTTTTTTTAAAAAGTTTTTTCATATAGATGTTTATAGTCCTTTTAAAACCTCCGGTACAGGCCGTAAGAGGATGGATCTATTTCACACTATTTATATATATATTTACTTTTATATATATTCTGTTCGTATCACAGGATCATCCGTTTTAAGATGAAACTACTCGACTGCGCCAATCTTGTTTTTCCCTTATGGAGTTATTTAAAAAAAAACAAAAATATAAAAATATATTTTTTGTTCTTTCTTTTATTTATTTTTATTCCCTTTATTAATACCACGATATTAATTCAAGTTAATTCAATTTTTTATTTAAACGATATTTATTTCTTAGAAATGTAACATGAGTACAACATTCAAGTACTTAAGCGTAAATTAGACTGACTTTCTTTTTAACAATTTACTAGTATTTATATTAAACCTTATTTACTATTTGTATGTTTAAAAGGATAAAGAAAGTAATTTCTTTGTCTCAATATATAATATAAAACTTAATCTAATATTAATATTTAGTTAAAACATTATCTTAATTGTTTTCTAATCTTTTGTTAAAACATGTCTTGGTTTGTTCATTAATCTTTATTACAATGTTTACCTGATATGAAATATTATTGTGTAAAGAACATGTTAGGATTTGTTTATCAATATTATATTGATTTAATATTTTATTTTATTACAGTTTTCTTAAATTATTATTTATGGTTTATTTTTTCATTGATAGCTGATAATACATTAGCATATCTGTTATTTTTAAAACATGTTAATTCTTGTGGATTATTGGTAGGTAGATTATCTACATGCATAGTTTTATCATTTTTATTTTCTTTTTCATTGCTATGCATATATATAACTGGCGTGGTCGTAAATGTAAACTTTTTGACGTAAAATATGCAATTTGACATTTATTATGATTTTAAGACCAAACAATTTGCAATCAGTAGACATTTAGTTTACAAATAAATTTTGTGGTCGTAAAAGTAAAATTTTTTTAGTTTGCAATGGATATAAAATCAAGCATTTTACAAAGTATAATTGAATTAAATAATAGTTTTGAACCAAATGTTTCTATATTAAACCATTACTTATTAACAAAAAAAAAGAGAAAAGAAAGAATAAAACTATTATTAAATAAAAAGAAAAATAAAAAGATTTCTAAGGTGAAAAATTTTGTTAAGACTATTAATGGATTTCCTGAAGATGTATTTCGTAGTCATTTTAGGATGCCAAAGGGTACTTTAGAGGTAATTTAAAAAATATTAAAAAAAATGTATTAACTTTTAATTTGAACTGCAAATTATTTTATATTAAGGTGTTGATTCTAAAATTAAAGCCATTTTGGAAAATAAAAGCAAAAGGGCGTCCTAAATTAAATTTAAGAACAGCTTTATTATTAACGGTTTGGCGTCTAAGCAGAAGTTACCAAATACTTATTTGGATTACGAAATGAATTTATTAAATGGCCAAGTACCAACGAAGAACAACGAAACTGTGCTGAGGCTTTTCAAAATTTACGCCAGAATCCATTTCCTTTCGTTATGGGCTGTATTGACGGTTGCCACATACCTATTAGTAAGCCGCAAAATGATGCAATAAGCTATTTCAATAGAAAACTATTTTATTCAGTTATTTTACAGGTAGTATTGTAATAATATTGAAACCATAATAAACTCCTTTAAAATTTTATATTTTAGGGCATTTGCGATAGTAAATTGCGATTTATAGATGCCTTTGTAGGATATCCAGGTAGCTGTCATGATGCTGCTGTGTGGGAAAATAGTCCTTTGTTAAAAGATTTAAGAGAAGCCAAACGAAAACTTATAGACGACACATTTTTATTAGGAGATTCAGCATACCCTTTGTCGAATTTTGTGATTGTGCCATTTCGTGATAATGGTTTTTTAACTGAGGGACAAAAAAAATTTAATTTCATCCACAGTTCCACAAGAGTAAGCATCGAGCAAGCATTTGGTCGTTTAAAAGGCATGTTTAGAATTTTAAAACACATTGATATGAAGAATATGAAATATGTCAAACAAACAATTATGGCATGTATCGTGTTACACAACTTAATTATTGAAAATGAAGGAAGTAATTTTGAAACAAATATTTTTACTGCAGATACTGATATTGATGCAAATGAAAATTTGGAAGAAATACAGAATAATACAGAAAGTGGGAATACGATTCGGGACAGATTGGTGATATTATTTTCTAGCTAAAACAAGCATTTTTTCGTAATAGTTTTAGTGTTAAAACTAAATAAATCTATTTAAATTTAAAATTTTTGTATTCATTTAATTCTCTTTTTATTACATAATATATATATATATATATTTTTTAAAATTAAAATGGCTTTTTATTTTCATAACCACAACAAAACAAAGACAAAAATAAAAAATAAATAGTAGGCATAAATTCACAGCCTTTGTCAAAATATTTTTTTAAATCTTAACTTAAAACTATATTTTTAGCCACAACAAACGGGCAAAATTAAAAACAAAAATAGCAGGCATAAATTCACAGCCTTTGTCAAAATATTTTTTTAAATCTTAACTTAAAACTATATTTATAGCCACAACAAACGGGCAAAATTAAAAACAAAAATAGCAGGCATAAATTCACAGCCTTTGTTATATCGATACCTTTTTGGAAGAATGTACTAAGCGACATTTTAAAAATTGTTCAGGAAAAGGAAAAAACTTCCTATTCAATTATAGTATTTAAAAATGCTAAGGTATATACTGATTTTGCAAGTATTTTTCATTACCAACATGTATTACCTATTCCGGAGATTAAATTTTAAAAAGTGTAGAAGTTTTTGTCACTTAATTCATTTTTCTTGTCTGGATTTTGTCGCTTAGTACAATGGAAAATGTCGCTTAGAACATTTATATAGTTAAAAAAACATGAAAGTTTATCTTATTATGTCGTTTAATTCATTATGATTTATTTAAAAAGTAAATAAAAAAGTGTTAAAAATAAATTATGTAAATAAATGTAAAAAACAAAACAAATTCAAATTCAAAAAATAAAACAAAACAAAATTTTAAACAATGACAATTTTAAAAAATAAATAAGGAAAACAAATGTAAACTAAACAAATTCAAATTCAAAAAGTAATATAAAAAAAATATTTTAAGTAATATTGATTAAATCTCTTCACTTTCAAGAACATCATCTTCCTCATCCGTTTCGGGCAATTGTTCTTCTGCTTCTCCAAACGTATTTAATATTTGTTTGTATTCATTAATGTACCTCTCTGCAATTAATTTTCTTTTAATTAAATTTTCAAAATCTTTTTTCTTTGGGCCCGAAATTGGTAAGCTCCTATTATACAATATATCAGGTTCTTTAAAGTTTATAATATGTTGCATCTGGTTACGAGTACGACCTAATTCTAAAGTGTAAAAATTTGCTTCACAATTGGCGGATTGAAACTTTGAATATTTTATATCACATGATTCTTTGGAAAACATAAAAATATTGTATTCGGAAATTTTAAAGTTCTGTCCTTCCTTGTTTTTTATTATGTGATTTGAAAAATATTTTAAAGATTCGCTTTTCCAATCACGGAAATCTTTCCAGTTTAATGGAATGACCTCATATGGTTTGGGATTTGTTCTCGAGTTAGATATCATAGTAACCCATTCTGATGGTGTCCATATTGTTCTCTTTTTAACAAATCTTTCAATACTTGCATGCACAGAGTCAACTGGCATATACGTATGACCAGGAAGCAAAAAAGTTAATTTTATTTCTATAATATTTTTAGCTTGGGTTTTTAGAAACAAGTAAATCATTGTTAACATCTGCCGGTTTTTATTTTGGCCTGGACAGCTATCACAGTAAAGTGAAATACTTGTGGTATTTCCTCTTTCATCAACAATACTCAGGTATCTGTTTATTATTGAACAGATTTCATTTGCTCCTCGCTTTCCATCTATTTCACCCCAAAGAAAATTATAGGCGGTTTGCGAACCACTTTCATAAACTGTTTCATTGTAGAAGGAATATTTCCTTGTATAGTAAAATAGCATACTTTGTGTATGTGGGACATTCAGCACTTTTTGCAAGTCGAAACTTGCACACAAAAATGAAGGTGAATTCTTCGATCTTTCCTGATCCAATTTGAAGGATTGTAAACTATGTTCCTTATCTTGCATATGTCGCAAATATTTTTGATTTTGTTCATTTATTTTGAAATTTTTTGTGGCTTCACAAAAGGAACATTTATCTTTTTTTGGAACGTGGATACTAATATTAAAAGTTTTAAAAATGCGACGAAAAATACTTTCTGAAACAAATCCCTTACTCTCTTTTTTCTCTTTATCTATGTATACTCTGTATATATTGGAAATACTATGATATTCTGATGGAAGGTAAGTTCGATTTGATTTAGATCGGCAATAGTGTGAAGGGACTTTTGGCAAGCTCTCTATAAAACTATGAACTGATTCTGTTAATTCTTGAGATGTAGCGTTTTTCGGTGTACTGGAACCTCTATTATCCTTATTTATTGTATTCAGGCAAGTTGAGTTTTTAAGAGTATAGGTTACAACTTGGCTAGATATATTTAACGTTTTAAGTAAAAACTGTCTACACACTTTAATTTTCTGTCCTTCAAAATTTATAAAAAAGTTTCTTGTTTCTGTTTTCTTTTCATCTAATTTAGAACGTCGTCTTTTAACTGCAACCCTCTCAATAGAAGATAAAATCCAATCTTTTTGCTGCACATATGGCAAATTCCAGTAATTATCAAATATTTCTTGTCTTTGTAGCTCATTAAATTTTTGGGTACATTTGTTTTGACAACCACTTTTACAAGGATTTGGTTGCAATATTTTTGATTTTTTTAATTTCATGGATCTAGACTCTGCTAATTGAAGCTCATCTTCTGCTGTAGTTACAATCGGATCTGGTTCAGAATATACTCCAGGCAAATCAAGTTCTACATTATCAGTAGAAGTAGATGGTTGATGTACCTTAATCAAATCAAGCCATTCATTTGTATGAATATTTTATAAATAGTATTTAATAATACTTACAGTAACTACACTACTTTGTTCTTCAGATTTTATTGCCATTTCGAAATCGTATACTTCTTTAGATTGTGTTGCAATTGTCGTAATTTGAGGCTTCGGAATAGCCTTATTTTTTTTGTTTGGTTTTTTAATATATATATCACTATCTGTGTCACTTGACTCTTCTGTTTCGTCTTTCCAAGAGGAAGTGCCATCAGTTTCGAATGGATCTGGTTCAATGTCTATTTCAGGCGGATTAAGTTCGAAGAACTTGATATTATTATTAGAAGTAGATGGCTGTTGTATCTTAATAAAATTGAAATTCATTCATTTATAATTAGTAAATAGTAATTACTTAGTATGACTTACCTCTACTGTACTAAATTGCTGTTTAGATTTTAATGCCAATTCTACCATTCTTCCCGCTCTGGTAGTTGGAAAATTAAATTTTTGAAATTCATTATTACCATTCATTATTACCAAACAATTAAATTTTGCAAAAATATTTATTCACCTATTTCAAACAAAGTCACTATATCGAATGATAAATGTGATTAAAAACTATTCAAATTGAAAAATAATGCCCACAAAAATTACAAACATTTTCAAAACAAATCATGTTTTAACAGTAAATTTTTATACTAAGCATCAATCGATGCATGAAATTAATTGCTAGCTATATTCTAAGCGACAAATTAAAATATACTAAGCGACATTTGCTGCACTATGCGTAAACTAAACGACATATATTTTTTGTTTTTGTTTTTTTTTTGTCGCATAGTACATATTTTATTATTATTAGAGTTAACAATGAATTAAAATGTCGTTTAGCATATATTTATTTCTGTTATAACTTTTTTTGTAATTCGAATAGAATCATGAAAACTAGATTAAACTGTGGCGCTTGGTATAAACTATCGCAATAATGTAAAAAGTGAATTTTGCAAATTTTGTCGCTTAGTACATTCTTCCAAAAAGGTATCGATATATATATGTACATATTATGTATATATAAATTCTATATAGATACATAAATTATAATTTTGTTTAGAAATTATCGGGCATTACGCGTATCAGGATTCGATATCATTTGTTTTAATATATCTTGCATTGACTGCAACATTTCGAGCCTTTTCTCTTCTAATTCTAATCTTCTGTGTTCGATTTTAACAAGTTCTTCAAATCTAAAAAGAGCAGTTATCTTTAGTGAAGGTAAAAAATAAAATGTATATATGTATGTACATACTTTTCATCATCTTTTTCAGATTCTTCTTTTAAAAATTGTAATGTTTCATTACATTTTTTTTTTTTTTTCCTGGTTGAGTTGGCTCTTCCGAAATATTTTCAACCTGGAACGATGTTGAAGCTAGCATTTCCGATGGAGGATTGATACTATGACGAGTTCCATAAACCTCATCGAATTGTTCAAAATATTCCCACGCAGTAACATCTCTTCCACTTTCCTTGTTTTTTCGTTTAATTCTCTTGTATGTTGCCCACAAATTAAAAAATTTTCTCATTAATTGCTCCCGTGTGCAATTAATGTTTCTTGATTCATTCATTTTTACCAAAAATTTCCCCCACAAAACAGTTTTTTTATGTTTTCCACTTTTGAACTGATTTTCCATCGCCAATCTAGTAGAAATTAGGAGTTTTAAGGTGGATGTGTCCCACAACAAACTTTGCGATTCACTTTCAGTTTCACTCCTGTTAATTTAAATTTAAATTAATTTACAAAAAAAAAATAATATTTGCTTACTTACATTATTAATCATAAAAATAACAACGCTGAACGCTCAAAAAACTGTACCTTACTACTTGGTAAACTGATTGTAAATAAAAAATTTAGTTTGCACAGTTGACGTTTACTTTACACATATTTCACATTTACGACCAGGTTCAGTTAGCAACGATTTTTTAAATAATTTTTGGTCGTAAATTCAAAATATGCATATTGACAGCAAATTTACATTTACGACCACAAGGATAGTTTTAAACGTTTCTGTTTTTTATTTGTTTCCTCATCTGATATTGATATGTCATTGTCATCACTGATTAAAAAAAAAATTAAACTAGTCAGCTCATTCATTGCTAAGGTTAACATTTTTTTACAGTAATTTTAATGAATTTTAAACAAGAAAAACTTTAAATAAATTGTGTAGTTACCTGCTAGAATCCATCTGGTGCACTTCTTCATTTATTTCAATTGATTTATCCAGTTCATTACTGGAACTAGTTCCTGGTACTGGTATAACTTTTTTCAGAAATCTAGGAACGACATTTTTTAATTAATCAGACTAAAAAAAAAAAATTTTACAAAACTATCCATTGATTAATAATCAGTTAAATTTGAAACAGGTAGAAGATATCCAAATTTCAATATTTATTTTAAAACCTAAAATTAGTAATTTCAATCATTAAATAATTTCATAAATTTTAGTTAAGTATTCTAAATAAAGTTAACTTACTTACTTTATTTAACAATCAAATCAGCAATATTTAATTAAACAGGTTCAAATTTATTTAGACTGCAAACAAATTTTAAATTTATTTAAACTGCAACTGTATAAATTTATTCTAAATAAAGGTAACTTACCTACTTTATTTGACAATCAAATCAGCTAAATTTAATTAAACAGGTTCAAATTTATTTAAACTGCCAACAAATTTTAAATTTATTTCACTATTACTTTTTAAATTTATAAAATTATTTATAAACTATTTAAACTGTTGTAACTGGTAACAAGGTAACTAGGCATTCAAAATATCTTTTGTTTAGAATTTAGAAATTTGATTTCAATTCTGATAATATGATTTATGAATATGAATTATGATTAAATTGAAACCGCCTACTTACTACAGAGATGAGACTATTTTAAACTTTAACGTTTTTTTTTTAAACAAATGGCAAATGAAATGGCATTTTACAATTGATTTAACATTATTTATTATTCACAATAAACTTCCCAATAAACAAATAAATTTAATCGTTCAGAAAATGAAACATAAACTATTGCAATTTGTTTTTTAAAAATTTTAACATTTTTACTCAAAATTTTTAAAAATTCAAAAAAAAGCTATAGACATAGAAAAAATAAATTACATATAGAAGGGACACCTCGAATAAAAATTTGCGATATAATTTTAATAAGAGAGCTTTTGACTTGCCTCCACTCGTAGAAAGCTTTTAATTTTTTCTATGATCATAGCAGCATACTATGATACTATTTATTTTGTTTTTAAACACAAATAAATAAAATTATATAATAAATTAAATTAATTTTATATATTCACGTCATTAAATTATAAATATATTCATTCACGTCATCAATGCATGTCAACGCAAATACAGAATAAAGATTAATAGAGGTGTATTTCATAGTAAAAGATCGTCTGCTTTGTATTTAATACACATTTATATTAAATATAAATATATTAATATTTAATATAAATATTAATATATTATTTTAATATTTATATTAAACATTTAAATATATAAAATATTATTTAATATTTATAATTTTAATATGTACCTACCTATATTTTATTTTAATATACATATAATTTAAAATCCATAGTATTTTAACAGAATTAGGTTTTGAAAAGCCAAATAAAATTTGAAATTTAGCTATGAATACATGCATTTTATATTATATATATGTATATGTATATCAATATGTATATGTTGCAGAATTTTTAAAAGCATTTTCAAATTTGATTTTTGAAATTTAAAATTTTTCTTAAAATGTTTTCTGTGAAGAAAAATGTTAAAAACTATAAGACCTTTTCTTCAATTTGAAGAAATCCCATCTTAACTAAGTAAAGTATTTTGCACATGTATATATGTACATACATAAAATGTTTGAACTTTATTTTTTGCATCTTACCTTTAAAAATTTCGCTGATGTTTTAAAAATGTGCTAAAAAGACCACGACAATTATATAACATGGAAATTATTGATTCTTTCATTCAGATAGATTATGATTGATATTAAAAACTATAAACTTACTTAGCTAAAAAAAAATATTATTTAGATTTTATTACTTATTAACTTAAATCACAGATAAATATATTATACAGATGTCTCATGCCGATATAAAAAAATGATACAAATTTTTTCTCTAGCCGACATTGTGCTGGCTGACAAAAAGCCTTAGTAATAACAAATTTGGAATAAAAATAACAAACAAAAATATTATAATCAGTGTTACCAATTGATCCTGAGAAAAATCCACAGAAAACGTAACGAAATTCCACAATTTCATCAAAAATTCCACAAAAAATAAAACTTAACTTTATGCATAAAAAATTTATTTTTTATTAACAAAAAATATTACAAAACAAATTCATTTTAGAAATTTAATTTCTTATAAAAAAAAATTATTTAGGCAAATTAATTTTTAATATTCCAAACTTTGGATTTGATTAAACTTTCGCTTGGCTCAAAACTCAATAGACCTGCTTGTCCTTCATTTTTAAGGCCATCTTTAGTCGAAAATATGGCAGCTAAAGTATCTGTTTCGATTTTATTTCTATGGTCTGTTTTTGAAATTTTTAGCTGACTAAAAATTCTTTCAACGCAAGAATTTGAAAACGGAAGAATCAAAAGCAAAGCAATAATTTTTTTTAAATTAGGAAACATCGGCACACTTGCTGAATTTTTTAATTCAAATACTTTTTTCCAATATACTTCCGCAGTTAAGTGGGAATAAAGTTCATACTTTTCATGATCTAACAGAGCATGCTTTCTCCATTCAGTATCTAATTCTTGACGATCTATATTAAGAAATGGAAATTTCTGGCAAAGTTTTGTTAATGTTTTGACTTCAAATGATTGTGCAAAAGCAGGTTCAACAATAAATATTAATTCAAAAATTTCATCTTTGAAATCAAACCTCTTTTTTATTTGGCTTACGGCCTCTATGTAAAATTTTAAGCAATCTTGGAGGATTTGACTTTTGTCATTATCTGACAACTGTAAATAATTATCTTTAATACTAGAGCTTGCTTCTATACCAATATAGATATCTTTAAGGGGAACAAATTGATTGGAATTTTTATGATCCAATTTAAAAATATCTTCTCGTTTAATACATTCTATTTTTAGAAAATTACTACAAAAAGTTATCAATAAATTTTTTACTTCAGGTTTCAATTTATGGAGTAGTGGAGTTTCACTTTGAAATAAAATGTTAAACTCTGTTAGTAATCCCAGCACATAAGAAAGAAATTCCAAATAAATTTTTGTCGTTTTATTATTCATTGTTTCTAACATCGATTCTGTGGTATTAGACGGATCTTCAAAAACTTTAAGCTTTAGAAGCCGCCAAATGAATTAAATGACAGGAACATTTTATACAAATAATATCAGGTAATTCTTTTTTTAATAAAGAAAACACTGAATTATGTTCGCCAACCATAACGTTTGGTGTATCTGAGGCAAAGCCTATTACATTTTTCAATGGAATATTTTTTGATGTTAGACAATTTTTTAGCACTTCATAAAGATCCACTGCTGTACCTTTAGAAACTTCTTTTAAATCTAAAAAATTTGTGATAACACGATTTGATATGTTATTGAAGTATATCACTACAAAGGCACATTGTTTAATTGAACTACGGTCAGTTGTTTCATCCATTATGATAGAAAAATAACCTCCTTCATTTTTTATATTTTTAGATAATTCTATTGAAAAATGTTTGCCAAGACAATTCGTGATCATAGCTTGAGATTTAGTTCTTTTTAATGCTAAGTTACGGGCAATTTTTGAGTCTGGGAAAATATTTTGTAGTAATGGAGTTAAGGTATCCATTAATAAAAACGGTAGATTATTGGTTGCCAACAAACCTGTTAATTTAATTTCTGCTTTTTTGGTTTGTAATTCTAAAGGAGTTTCATTAAATAAATTTTTAACTTCAAAGGATTTATCAATTGAATTAAAATTATATGCATGTTTCTTTGAAATGCTATGTCTCATTAAATCCATTTTGTGAGCAACTATTTTTATATTACATACCTTGCACATTGCGTATTTGTGGTTGTCCTTACATTTCGTAATCCATAACTTAAATTTATCTATTTCAAGCCATTTTTCATTGAATTTGTAATAATCAGTTTTATTATTTTTATTATAATTATATTTTACTTTCTGCTTTGTAATTTTGTTTTTAGTTTTGGTTGGACTATTTTTTGTTAGATCATGAATAATATTTTGATGTGATATAGTAGGTAAATTCAAATTTCCTTCATTTATATTAACCTTTTGTAAATAAAAATATGAACATGTAAATTAGAAGTTAATCATTTTTATAAATATATAATGTTATTATTATATAAATTATCATATACCTTTTCTTTTTCAATATTTTTTTTATTTATTGCCATATTTTCAGTTAAAATTCCAACATCAACATCTTTATCTAATAGTAACTCAGCTTGAACTTTTTTATTATTGCACTGTATTAAAAATATTATTGAAAATAATTTTTTAAAATCACTTATTTTTTATGTACCTTTTCATTTTTTTTCAGAATCCACTTATCCATTTTTAATTATAAATTTGATTATCACACACGGAGAAATTGCTAGTAAACAAATTCAAATTTCAAATATGAATGTAAATTTTACGGTTTTATTTATTACTAAATTTTGAAAATGCAAATGTCATTATCAATGTAGGTATTCAGTATTACCAAAACTACGAAAAAAAAAATTTAAATATTTGTTAGTTGGTACCTAAAAATATTTAGGTAGAATGTACATTGTGTAAGCATAATTTTTAATTTTTAGTACAATTGTGTAATAAAGAATAAAGATTTATATATAATACTTTTTATCAATATTCAATCAAATATTTCAAATTCCACTAAAATTCCACACAAATTCAATTCCACAAAAATTCCACAAGAACAATAAAATTCCACTAGTTTTGTGGAATTCCACGGAAATCGGTAACACTGTTTATAATGCTCAAATCTAAAAATCTTTTTTGCATTACACTAAAATTAAATTTGAGTAAGTATGTATACTGTATAATATATATAGAGATCAGTGTTGCCAAACAGGTTACTCAGAAAATCTTTAATTTTTTTAGAAAAAATCTTCAAATTCAAGATTTAAGAAAAAAAAAAATCTTCACCATCTCTCGAAATCTTCTTAAAAAGTTAAAAGTTTAAAAAAACTTCATTTTGATCACATTTTTATAAATTTTATTAATAACAATTCAAAAACTAAAAGAAATAAACTAAATAACAAAAAAATAACTTCTTCTTTGTCCATTTTATAAAACTTTGTACATGATACAAAAAATTTAAAGGAAAAAAATTTCAATGGTTACAGTGCTACCTTAACTAGAAAATATAAAAAACAAATATTGCAAAATCTATGCTTCATCTTCAGATGAACTGAGTAATATTTGATTATCATTATCATCTTTATCACTTATAAAATCATATTTTTTTTGAATTACATTTATTTAAAAAATTAATATTATTTTCAATATTATAGCAATTAATATTATGTTTTTTTTATATAATCCTTAACATATAATATTCCGGCTAGAGTGTCCGCATTCAATAAATTTCTGGTCTTAGTTTTATTTAAATTTATTTGGGAAAAAATTCGTTCCACATTAGCTGTTGATATTGGAATTGTTAAAATATTCCAAATCAGTTGTTTTAAAAATGGGTAACAAAAAGACCCATCTATGTTTTTTAATTGAAAAATTTCAATATGAGTCTTTGAAGAAATATTTAAAGATACAAAATTTAATTGACGTACTTCACGCCATTCTGAATCTAACTCTTGTAATTTTAGATCTATATTAGGAAAAAAGTGTACTAATTTAATAATGGATGGATTTACTTTATTAATTACATTTTCGGGTGATATAATTTCTATACTTGTTAATATTACATTTGCAAAGTCAAATCGCTTTAGTAATTGATTGCATAGAACTATGTAAAAGCTTAGGCAATTATTAAAGAATTCTTGTTTCATTTGTAAAGATTTAATTTTTCTCTAAAAAAAAAGCAACATCAGCTCCAAAATATATTTCATTTATAGGTTTTATAAGATCTGAATCGATTGATATACTTTTCAAAAGTTTTAAATTTACATTGTCGTTGTCTATATTCATGAAATAATCCAAAATTGTTTTATAAAATTTTTGAAGTTCTCGGTTCCAAATATGAACTTGAGGAGCTTCACTCTGAAACAACTTGTTTAAATTATTTATTTGATTCAAAATAAATTTTAAAAATAGAAGGTACACTTCGAACAAAGGATTATTTATATTTTCAATAATTCTTTTTGTTGAATCAAATTTTTCGACATCTTCGTGAATGAAAAATAGTTTTAAAATATCAAGATTATTTAAAACTCTTAAAATTGCTGCTTCCACAGAGAGCCACCTCGTCTGACTTGGATGTAACATTTTTTGAGGCTTTATATCAAGTAATACTTGCAATTGACTAAATAAATTTATTCTTTTAGGACTATTTTGTATTGAATTATAAATATCTCTAATTGTACTTTCAATAAAAATTGGTAATTCAGAACATGCTTTGTTTGCACATAAAGCAAGAGAATGACAAGTACATTTGAAAACAACTAAATTTGGACAATCGTTTTTTAATAAAGTGGCTACTGATCTAATTGCACCCGTCATGACGTTTGCGCCATCAGCTGCAAAACCTATTAAAGATTTTTTATAATCGATTTTATATTCAGTAAAAGTACCTACAATTGCTTTGTAAATACCATCAGAATCACATTTTGTAACAACAATTAATTTAAAAAAGAAATCCTGAATTTTACTATTTTCTTCTATTCGAACTACTAAACTAAGTAATTTTTTGGTGGACACGTCTGTGCTTTCATCTACACACAATGAAAAGTGTTTTTTTGACATTAATTCTATTAAATTATTTAGCTGTGTCTGGCCAATAATATTTTTGACTATAGCAGTAGTTTTAGTTCTACCTGAAGAAATATTCGTTGCAATTCTTGAATCAGAAAATGTGTTTTTTATTAATGGTACTAAATGGTCATTGGCCATGAATGAAATATTGTGCTCCGCACAAAAAGCAGCAAGTCTAATTTCTGCTAAATGAGTCTTTTGAGAAAGTTTCATAAAAATGTTAGCGCTTTCAGAATGTATTTCTACAGATTTGGCATTTTTAATATGTTTCATTGTTTGCGAATGACTTATTAAATCTTTTTTGCCTGCTGCTGCTTTTAAAGAAATACAACAAATTTTACAAAATGGGGATCCATTGTCTCCTTTCTCCAACCAATTTTCAAAATTATTTTCATGTTCCCAATTCAAACTAAAATTTTTCCTTTTTTTGGATTTCTATAAATTGTATAGAAAAAGTTTATTTTAAAATTTGCTAAAATAATTGATATATAATATTACCACTATATTTTCAATCTCTTCCGAATTATTTGTTGATTGTTGTAAATTGTTAGTGCTGCTACTGGCTAAACGAATTTTTAAAATGAACGTTAGATAACAATATAATATAGTTATTAACAATTAAAATTTAAAATGTAGGTAGTTTAAATACATATACATATGTATGTATATCATAACAAAAATAAGAATTTACCTTGTTTATCAATAGAAACAAAATATCTTTTCATTTTTCATTTGAAGTATTTTTAATTCAATTAAATATCACAATAGTATATTACTAAACTTCAGCTCAAGTCAATTTTCAACGAAATTTTTAAAATTCAGGAATTGATATTTAAATTTAAATTACAACTGGTGGAATTAACAAATGCATATGCAAATTGTATTTGTTATTTTTGCAAATGGCAGTGACAGGACAGTCCTGAAACCAGCTAACCAAATTTAATAGTTGGTCAACAACGGCTCCCGGCGGCAAAAATTATTATAATATAATAATTATATAATATATTAAAATGCAGAATTCTTATATAGAAGCAATTTTAATTGTTAACTGCCATGAAATAAAAATAAGATTGTACTTATATTATCGAAACCTAATGTTAATAGAGGCAATAATAATATGCAATGGTTAATTAAAATTTTAGATATGCTAAGTTGTGTAGATCGTTAATTTTAAAATTAAAAACAGATTACTTCTACGTACATACATATCTACATATAAATTTATTATTTTTTGGATTATATTTATTTTAATGTAAAAAGTTATTTTCTTTTTTCCACACCACCTTTGAGGTAAAGACATAGGCGCGTTTTTTTTCTTCCGTGGTTTCCCCAAGAGGCCTAATCCACTTTATTAAATATAATATTTACAGTTTTATAAAAAACATAAAAAAAATAAAATTTAAAAAGTTCAAAAAAATTCTTAACAATTATAATATATAAAAATTAATCTATGTGCATATAAGATTTGTACTTAAATGATAATTTATTTTAAATATTCATAACATTCTGTAGCTTCCTAATTTTATTTCTTGGTTGCTTATTTTGTTTATCAAGAACCCATTTACAATTTTTCCATAACAAAACTACTATTAAGAAATTGGTAACTGATATTCTATGGTCATAACAATCATTAGACCTATTAAACCAATCTGGAAAATGAATGTTTGTAATAAGAATACATTGCTTTAAAATATTTTCTCTTAAATTTTGTGCGTATGGTGATTTTTGGAAATATGTGGAAAATATATTGACGTGCAAGCGACATATTTGGAAAAAATTTTCGGATGGCCAGGAAAGAACTGGATATTTATTTGACGTCTCATATTCTTTTAGTTTAATTAAAATTTCGGTCATATCCATAGCTTGCTTATTTTTCGACATTTCTTTGAAGCAACTTTCACAACTCTTGGAAAACTTTTTTAATGTTTTAAAAAAAACAGTATCCTGCAAAATATCTAATTGCTACATCACTGATATCTGGTACATTTACTGAAATTGTGTCTTCGTTATCTGGTTCGAATGAAGTATTACTGTAAAAATAATTTTCAAAATTGTCAATTAGATCAAGGGGATTAGTTGAATGATTTTGTGTTCCATTCAAATTTATAAAATTTTCTTCATCTGTTTGCAAAAGTTGAATAAACTCCGAATCATCCTCTTCACAATTAGAAAACTTTGATTTAAATAAAATATTTATTGAAATCACTTTTGCAAATAATGAGCCAAATTCAGAAATTGTTGGGTTGTTTTTATTAACATTACGAGCTCGAATTTTTCCAAACAAATTTTCAAGAGGATCTTGATTAAATTTATTGCAAGAAATATAAATCAAATCGTCATATTCCAAAAATAAGGTTTTAGTAAGATTTAATATACATTCGATAGTAATACCTAACCCCTTGAAACAAAAACATTCCCTTTTAGCACCAATTAGAACAATATTTAGCACATATTCCTTCATTTTCCTGATAAATTCAAAATGTTTTTCATTATAATGTCGATGTAAAGATGGTTTTCCATTAAGTAAATCGAATAGTTGGTTCATGTTTTTTTTTATATTATCTGCAGTTGGCTTAGCAAATTGTTTTAAATGTTCAGGAAATCTATTTAGTTTTATAAGAACCTCAATTCCACAAGTAACACTTCGGCTAAGTACTTGCGTAGCTAATTTGACACTCATTTTTTGAAATTCTGTTGGATCAATATGGGCACTTGTTAACTTAGGACACATTTTAATAACATTAGTCTTTTCTGAGTTATAAAGGTACTTAATTATTTCCCAACTAGCTATACCATCATTTGTAGACAAATTATATTTCATTAAGTTATTTCTAATGCTTTTAAAAATATGTGGAATGTCATACATTGCATAAATGAAATTTTCTTTATATAGAAATGTTGGGTTATTCTCCGAAATTTGTAATTTTTTAAATAAACTTTGATTCGTTGGCCCTTGATCACAACAAATAGCTCGAACGTTTAATTCTAAATTTTTGCAAATATTAAGACTGTTCAATAGTTCTATTTCAAGTTGCTCTGTGGGTATGTTACTCGGACAAGCAACATAATATAGTGGTTGCTTGAATTTACCACACACACTTCTGACCATGAAAACACAAGTTGACTTTGCACAGACATTAGAGCTTTTATTGCCACCATAATCAACAAAGCCTTCGATTAGGTCCTTACATTTATTATAAGTCAAATTGGCCTGTACTCCCATTTCGTCAAAACAAGAACAACTTCCTTTTCCTTAGGTGTTAGATTTGAAGTTATTTCCTTTATTTTGCTAAAGACATTTATATCCATACCAGGTGATAAAGTTTTGATTTTTATCCACCTGTATAGGGAGGAAGGATGTGGTAAGTGTAAACCTAATTGATCCCTTAAAAAATTATATCCAGCAGCAGAACGAAAAAATATAACTTGTGAAATCCACTTTTCATCTTCTGAGAAACTTCTTTTATTACTTGAAAAAATTAGTTTTGATAATATTTTTAAATGTGGATTAACTTCAGTTACTGGATCAAATGGATAGGATTTAATTGATTTTTTATATTGCTGTAAATTCTTTTTATCTTTTTTTAGTCTTAAAACTTCATTTTTTAAAATTTTATTTAATTTTTTCATGTTATTTAACTTAACTTGGAACCTATAATTTGTTTTTTTTCAACTTGCTAATTGTTTTAATATAAAAATGTTGGTTTCTACTGCAATTTTCACAAATAGAAAATTCAGATTGGTCGTTTGATTTTTTATCAGATAGAATTTGTGCAGCTGTGTTTAGGTCATCTATATTAACATTTTCATTTAATGCAATACTTGGTTTTTTTGAATAAGTAATATTCGCTTTTGAAGGATCGAAAATCAAATTATTATCATCTTCGTAATGTGGTATAATTGTATTTTGTCTTAAAAATAATTTCGGTATAGCATTTTTATTTAAATATTTTTTCCCTGTTTCAATTTTTCAAATACATAACGTACATATAGTACATATGTACGTATAGAGTTGTAATTATTAAAATTATATTTTGAAATTAAAAATATAACATTACCTACCTATATCATTTTTAAAACATCTATAACCTCTTCCTCAAGTTCGTTGAACGTCTTTACTTTACTTGGCCCTCCACCAGTTCACTTATATTTTTTTTATTTTCCCGCAATTTACTTTTTATGTAGTTTTTGAAATCCGCCCAAACCTAAAAAAGTAAAAAACATAAGATAAATAATTATTTCTAATAAATTTTTTGAAGTCGTTACTTTTTTCCATTCAGTGGCAGAGCGGTTTGGAAATCCATCAGCGTTTAATGCAATAGCAAGACTTTCCCACAATCTATTTGATTTGACTCTGGTATCAGAGGTACGCTGATACCCTTGAGCCAGTTCTTTATGTTTGCACATAAATTCAACCATAATTTTGAATTGATTGGGTGTTGTAGTTTTACTCCTAGACGTAAATATAAATTTTTCAAAAATTATCTAAACATCTAGATATATTTATATTTATGTATTTACTTTTATATTTCACTAACTTTAATATATCATAATTATTGTAAATATTTTTATTAACAATAATTGTAATTACTAAATATTATATTATATACTTACATTTTACAATAATTTCCATAAAATTTTGAATTACCAACAATGTTTTCTTAGATTCGATAATAAAATAGCATTCGAATACAAATTGTCAAAAAATATTCGAAAGTAGTATTACATAGTGCAAAAATACAATATTCGAATTGATGACATTCGTACATTCGATTTTCGAGCTAAACATTTTCGAACTTCGAATTAAAGAGTACCATTTTGTCGAATACGAAATTCGTTTTACGAAAGTAGAATTACGCGGTAGGGGCGCTGTAGTTGATGTTTTCAATATTGTCACTTCTTTTTAAACAATCTGGCTTTATAAAGCAACCTAACAATGTTAAGAGCAAAGTTTTAACCTAAGAATACATTTAATCTGAGGTCTTTCACTCTGAAATACCCGATTTAATTTATTAATTAACGGAAAAACAAATTGTAAAAACTACCCGTCATATTATTTGCCGCATCTGTTGCGTAGCCAACCAAATTAACTTTAAAATCAATATTATAATTAGTAAATTGTTGTACAATATTTTCATATATTGATTGAGAACTCGCATCTGTCACTTTTATTAAACCAAACAAAACGTCGAATATTTCGCATTAATATGCAAATCTTACAACAATACTACACCGAAAAAAATATTTTAATATTTCATATGTAAAATTAACATTTTTCGCTTACAAAAGTCGTCCAACATTTTAAATATAAATATTGATATGCCTGCGATATCATTCTTACATTTACGTTAAAAAATATAATATTTCATATTGAATTAACAATAAAAATGTTAAGTTGATATGTGGTAATTAGTATTTTTTATTGCAAATTTAACATTAAAATTATAAGATTAATATTAGAAATATGAATGTTTTGATATTATAAATATTAATTTAAAATTTTAAATAATAAACCAATATTACGTGGTTAATATTTGTTAATGTAAATTTAGCAAGAAAAATGTCAAATGGATATTTTAAATATTAATTATAAGAATGTGCTTTTGACATTTAAAATATTAAATTGATATTAATTTTATTATATGTCAGAATTTAAATTTAATATTAAAAATGTTAAAATGATATTAGAAAAATTAATATTCAAGAATGTATATTTAGCATAAAAAATGTAAAACGTACATTTTTAAATGTCAATTTTTTAATGTCAATTTGATATTTATTCATTATAGGCACACAAAATAAAAATATACTGTAAATAAAACAAATTAAATAGATTGAAAGATAAATATTTTTATTTTTATTGCACTTAATTGATTAAATAATATATAATACATTATAAGTTCTATTAAGTTTATATTTGACAAAAATTTTAATATAAATTAACTTTTAATTCGACAAAATATTTAACGTTTACTATAAATATAAATACATACATAACTATATGTAATACTATTTTTTATTAAAATACCTTATTTATTACTATATGTATTTAAATAGTTCTGATCATTACTTAAATTAGATAAATTATATTTCATTATATTTGGGAAATCTTTTGTATCTTTATGGCGCATTATAAGTTCTTTTAAACATTTAAATATCAATTAAAATATAAATGAAAGTTTAATTTGTCAAAGTTTTTTTTACGATTTCTTAAAAATTTAAATAAAAATACGAAATTTTATCAAAATATTTTATTTCTAACTACAGCCGAGCCATCACAAATGTAATATAAATGAATAGGTGGGCCAGTAAATGTTTTCAAAGCAATTAATTTATGTATTTGTAGTTTAGGGCCGATAAAATAAGACTGATAATGCTCAGAAAACCATAATACTTCATACTGGTCTACAAGAACATAAGGTTTTCGCAAATCATCCAGAATTATTTCTTTAATTTCAAAAAGTTCAATTTTATTTTTTTGAGTTATAGTTAAAAAGTACCCTCGCTTATATAATGTTCCTTTATAAGTAATTGATTTAGTAGCTAATATTTGAGTAAATTGAGATTTTAATTCTTCAAAATTTTGTATGGATGAAACTGTTTCATTCATATTTAAATAATAAGTATTGTCATATTCCAACACATTTGGGAAACCTTTTTTATTTTCAAGTAAAAAGTTGTTAAATTTTAGGGATGCTTTCATACTAAGTGTATAGGAAATATTTTTTCTTGAAGATATATTTCTAGCATACATTTTAGCTTCTTTATGTTTAGATTCATAGCGATAACTCCATATATATTTTAGAGGTCCAGTTTGTTCAATAATTCCCATATAATGGGTCAAAAAGTGGAATTTTGGTTTCAATGTTTTCTTAAAAAGACTGATATATGTTTTATTATGAATTTCAATTTGGTCTGCAAGTTTTTTAAGTAAATCTGTATTAAACCGACTTAATAACAATAAGTCTACAATTTTTAAAAGAGTTAAGAAAAAATTCCAGACCTCGTTATTGATTGGAATTAAATCACCAATAATTAAGGGCAGGAAATGAGTAAAACACATCATTTCCCGAGCAGACATTTTAATTTTATTGTTTTTTAAGTGACTTAATTCAATAGGTGGTGATAAATTTCCTAATTCTGTTTCACCGTAGTTAAACATTTGTTTTCTGTAATTGAATACATCGATCGAAAAAAGTTTTAAGTCAGAAATAAAATATAACAAAATTTCACAGAGATCATACCTACAAACTCCTTCAAACAAATCGTGGACGATATCAACAGCGAAATTTTTAGTTACATGAAAATTTGTTAAGTCATTCATTAAACAATAGGACATTATTCCCGTTTGTTTCATATCATTTTTTTTTAATCCATCATTATAATTTTCTTCTGTTCTCAAATATTCTTTGTATTCTACGCAATCATTACTCATTTCACTCTTTGATCTAGTACAAATACGACAATAGTAATTTGAGTTAAAAGAATTAGTGAAGCCAAGAATTTCATTTAGACCTAAATTATCACCAAGAATGTTAGAAAGCACGAAATAAATTTGATGCTGTCCAGTTTCATTTTGAATTGATATTCCATTTTCTTCAAAAATTTTAAATACTTCTATTAAGGGTCGGAGGAATGGATTATTACCGAATTTTTTTTTTTCTTTCGTCTTAAAATATGCTGCTACAAAAATATAATTCAAATTCGATAAAAGATATTGAGGTACAGTAGGAAAACTATAATATACACCACAAATGGAATCTACACTGGCATGGCTACCCAATGGATTATTTATCTCAAAGTCATCTAAATATAAAAAAAATGGCACAATAACTTTGCCAGGATAATGTTTAACTTTTTCTTTAAAACAGTTTGAATTTACAACGTGGGTAATATCAGATTCTGTTGATAATAAATTTAAATTATTTAGTGTTTGGGTTAAAACACCAGGAAGCTCAAAAAATTTGCGGAATTGAAATTCAATAGGCATTATACAACCTTGTACATTAGTTGCATCTAAAGTTGGTTCTCCATTTAAAATAATTTCAGATATTTCATTACTGATAGTAAATGTTTGTGGTCTAGCAAATTGATCAGAATCTAAAATTTGTTGAAAAAGTTTGTACTCTGATTTTATTTCTACAAAGGGATTTGCGCAAAAATTTAAGAAGTCTAGTAGTTCAGTTTTTTCTGAGTCTGGAATATAATTTAATATTTTTTTTTTTATGCTCTCTGAAATATTTGACGTAATATTCTCAATTCCTTGTTGAATGCTAATTACATCTTTTCGAGTAATATTATTTTTAGTATGCAAATTTATTGAAAATTTTTTGCAACTGGAAGATATTGAATTTTTGAGAAATGGGTATTCCGAATTAATTTGTGAATTTAATATTTCAGGCTGAGATATAAATTCTGGAGAAATTTGTGAATTTGGTATTTGGGCCTGGATAATTGGTGTATCAATTGTAACAATGTTGCTAGTTTCTATATTGTCATTTTCTTGTGTAGTTACCGGATCTGAAGCAAGGAGATTAGTTGATGTTACCGAATTATTTGTTTTTAAATGGAGTTTTGTATGTTTTTTAAAACTAGATAAATTTGAAAACAGTTGATTGCAATTTTCAAACATACAAGTAAAATTATTTTTGGATGTAAGACCGTGAATTAATCTAAAATGATCTACAAGTTCTGGCAAAGCATCAAAAACACAAAAACATTTAAAGCAAGTAAAATGCATTTTAATAATTTTTAAATGTTCCTAAAAATTCTGCTAATACAGAACTTTTGATATCATGCACGGTTGTTATATTAAAAATGTGTTTTTGGATGCAGAGCCATACTAGTTGAGATTCTTTGGGATAATGTAGGTCGAATATATGGAATGATTTGAAGCAAATATCAAGAGCAGCAATGAATGAAGAAAATTTTAAAAGAGTTTCCCCAATGCTTACATAAAAATTACTTAAATTAGTTATTTCGGTACCAACCACAATAATATAAGGTTGAATTGTACCTTTTCTTTGGACATACATATTTACTTTTTCTTCTCGTATGCGTTGTAGATCGTTGGCAGTGTTAATGTGAACAATGCAGCTGTTGATGGCATCTCTGATTGTTGTTTTTTTCACTTCATTATTTATTTTAAATCTTGAAGTCGGTTTAAGAACCGTGTTCAGTAGCATTATTAATATACAATCCTTGGAGTCTGGAAAAGAAAAAAGAAGTTAAAAATATATCTTTATTTAATAAATTTTAAACTTACTTTTATCAACAGTGTCGTCAGATAATTTTTCAAACAGTAGTTGGTACTGCTTATCTTTAATATATTTAGCATAATATAATTTTAAAGACTTTTCAAATTCACTCCATTTATTTATTAGAAGGTATTTTTTTTGATAGTGCATCATCTCGAAATCTAAGTCAATCTGTAGAATTAAAGAGTTTATGAGAATATAAAATATGTTGAATTTCAATATGTAAATCTTACAAATTTTTCTCCTCCGGTCTGTTTATAAAACGGCCATTCTTCAAAGAAGTCAGCTAATTTGTCATATTTTAGAATGTCATTGCGGCGGTATGAATATGTTTTAACCCAATTTTGCTGTGATTCAGCTTCATCATTTAGCATAATTTTCATTTTGTTTTTAAGCGAAACATGTTCATGTTCCGGTTGAAATTCTTCATCGCTTGAGGATGGAAAACTTTTCAATTCCAACACTCGCTTCCCATGTAAATTTCTCTTGTTACGATTAATGTTATTAAATCGGTTAAATAATAATCCAGCTGGATTAGGTTTTCCTGCAGATTTTCGAGAAATGTAATATACTTCTTTATTTTCTGTCGAAAAAACTTCAACAATTTGTTCTGACATTTTCTCTAACTCGTTACTTTTAGGAACTGTGTAGATATTTTTATGTGAGTCATAGTAATGCTCTACAATACAGTTCAGGAGCATTTTTCTATTTTCTTTTTCTAGTTTATTGTTTTGCTTGAAATATTCAAGCAAACCTCTACCAGCGTTGGATGTTTTTAGAATATCAGCTACATGCTGTAAAATCAAATTTATTTTATTATAAAATGTTTTTAAATGTTAATTAGTATTGAAACTACCGTATTTTGCGAAATAAATTCTGAAATGCTTGATTTTGGAGTTGAAGCATTTGTATTTGTTTCTATATTTTTGAGCCAACTGCACACATTCGAATTGCAACTTACAGTGCTTGGAATTTCATCTGGAAACTTCAATTTTAATTTATATTAGTTATTACAAAAATGTCTAAAAAACGTCTAATTTTTCAAAATTATTTCTTACATTTTTCATCTTCCATGAGAAAATCCGTTCTTTCATTTCTGCTCTTAGTCCTATATTTTCCCGACCGGGAAAAATATCTTCGAGATCTTTTCTTCCAATATATTTCAATCGTTCAAAAGTTACTCCACAAGCTGTATGAAAATAAAATTATAATATTTAAAACTACTTTCATTTCTAAATCAATGTAAAAAAGTTTAAATGCATATGTGTTTATTAAAACCTTACTTGACATTTCATTAAACGTTTGCCCTAAATTCCATTCTGATAGCAAATTTTTTAATTTGTTTTCAGAAGCTTCGTAACTTGTGCCTGCAACAATAGTTTCATTTTCTGAATTACATGCAGATGCAACACATGCAGCTTCATTTTGTGAGTCATACCTCACGATGTGAGTACGAGAACTATTTGTATCTAAAGCAGACTCCAATAATCCTAAGTTTTTAACCTGATCGTCAGTTAAAATAATACACTCCTCATAATTTAGAAGCATATCATTTGGATTATTCGTATGCATACTATTTGTATTATCCATATTTATATTTTTTGGATTATCCATATGGAACAAATTATTAATAAATAGGTAGTACTAAAAATTTTTATTTTTGATTTTAATATTTGTTACAGTACCTACCTAATTTAAATTAGTTGTGATATTAATAAATAGTTAAACACAATTCGATTTAAAAGTAGATTTAATTTTTATTTTGTAATATATTATTTATTTAAGTTAGATAAATTATTAGCAAATAGGTAGTAATAAATAAAAAAAATTATTTTTGTTTTTTTTTAATATTAGATATAGGTAATTTAAATGAATTATTTTATTAATAGATAGGTATATATTAAAAAACACATGTTAATTTTATTTAAAAGTAAGTTTAAGTTTTTCTTATAATTTTAAAATAGTTATTTAAATTAGATTACTTATTAATGTTTAGTAAAATTACACTTTTACACTTAAAAAACTTGAACAAAAAGTAAACTTGAAAAAACATGACCTCGTTGATCAACACTTCACCGAAATTTGAATTTTGTAGTATTGAGAACAAAACAAAAAAAACAAACAAAAAACTAAAAGTGATAATCATTTGAAATATCAAAATTATAATAAGTTGTCATATTGATATTATAAAATATTAAGACTAACATTTTTCATATCAAAATTGATATTGAAATGTTAAATTGATATTATGAAATATTACAACATTCAAAAAACCGTTAAGAATAATATTTTTTATATCAAAACGAGAAAAATATACATATTATGTTGATATTGAAAAATATCAAAATATTTGAATTTACTGTTTTAATATTTTTGATACAATTCAAACGCAATCCTATGAATTTGAAAAAAAATTAGTAAAAAAATGTCATATTGATATTATAAAATTTTGAAATTAACATTTTCCTTATCAAAATAATACTCATAAGGTAAATTGATATTATAAAATATGAAAAATTAAAAAAAAAACGGTTATTAGTAATATTTTTCATATAAAAATTAAAAAAAAAATATTATTTTGATATTAAAAATATCTAAATCTTTGGAATTTATTTTTTTGATATTCAATTCTATGAACTTGCAGAAAAAATGTGGATTTCTTATTAAGTAATAATTTTTTTTTTTTTGCGTTATAAAGTTTAAAATAAGATTAAAACATTTTGAAAAATGTTTTTAAAAACATGAAAAAGCAGCAGTTTTTTATATTGTTTTATATAAATCGAAATCTTTTTTAGTTTTTGTTCTTAAATGTTTGGAAGTTAAGAATTTAAATTTTTTTTAATTTTTTTGAAAGAAAATATCTTTTGGCAGTGACCTTATATGAAAATCTTTTAGGTGATGAAGGTCAAATAGCTCTTTTCCCAATCCTTAAATTGGTATATCATGCATTGAATTATCTTTTATCGTTCGACAGATAAAATTAAAAATAAACTACTAATAATTAAATTCTTCATATACCTATATACTGAAAAATACAAGAATTACATTTAATAGAATAAATTTAGGAAAGCTATTTTCACATGCTTTTAAAAACAAGTTTTCAAAATGTTATAATTGTTCAGAACAGACGTTATGGGTATTTTCATCAAAATTGCGCTAAATCTCTTTTTAAGTCTTACAGCTCCAAATTTATTGGACCCATAATCTAACCCCCATACAAAAGTTTTGTCTCCACGTTATTTCCTACAGGGTGGTATATATGAATGCACTTACTTATGAACCATTCTGAATAAGTAAATTAATAGATAATGTTCATTAAGAAAACGCTGAGGAAGGGATGTTTGTTAGAAAAGGCAGCCGAAAGTTAAATTTCGGGAAAATTAATCGAAAATCGTAACTTTTGGATCAATTTTCTTATGGCAACTTCAAATTACAGGTTAACCAAACCAAAAATCAATAGCTTCTTTTTAACAGGATATTATATAACTCTTTGTCTCATTTACTTTTCTCACAATTCCTACAAACTGTTGTGTCGAAACGAGATTATAAGTTAATAGAAGATAAAGTAATAGGAGTTTATTATAAATTTGTTGGTCACACGATTTTTGCTTGTAAAATGTTATTTTTTGTCTTTCTGGAAAATTATTAATCAATTGATATTATCTTTTTTAATATCCAAATTAAGACTATAAAGTTATTCAACAGTAGGAAATATAATTAATATTCAAATTAACATTTAAATATTCATTTGATATTTAAATATTGTAATGGCATTTAACAATATGTAATAATTTTTGATATGATTTATTGATATTTGAATTTTAAAATTAATTTTCATTTTTTGATATTTAAATGTGTTGATAACATTAAAAGAGTTAATGTAACATTTTAATTATTAAACTTAAAGTTTTTCATATCATTTTTTAACAACTTGATATGATATTTTATTTAATATGACTTTAATATTAATTTGATATTCATTTTTTTTTTCGGTGTAAGAATTTTTGTTTGTTGAAACATATTTGGACTCATCAACGCAAATTGAAAACTTGCTAGTTCTCATAATTTATACTATCTTTTCGTGTTGATAGCAGCCCATAACATTTACTACTATGTTTCTTAATTTTAAACGACCACATGTTATATTTTAGCTATTTCCGAATCTGGAAAAGCTTTTTTTAACATGGGCACCAAATGGTCTCCAAACAAAAATGCCAAGTTGTGCTCAGCTTCTAATGCTGCTAAATGACATTCAGTCTGCATTATTCTGGTAAAAAGAAATACCTATTTTTTCTATCATATTATTTTTTTATTGGAAATATTTTTTTTTTTATTTATTTATTTACTTTATTTAGTTTTAAACTATTTGTTAACATATTTACATATCTTTTCTTTTTCATCTTTTTACATATTTAAAATATTAATTATTTACTACTTACTAAAATTACTTTTGATAGAATATATGTGCTTTTTTTAAATTTCATTAAATTTTTTTAATTAATTATTTCATTAGGCAACGAGTTAAATAATTTAATCCCGTTATACATTAACATATTTTTTGGTTTTTCATTCCTTACAAAATCTAATCTAAAATTTTTATTATTTCTCAAATTATAGTTCTGAATTTCTCCTTCATATACTAACCTATGATTTAAATATTCAGGATATATATTATATTTCATTTTAAAAACAATAATTAATATATTCATAATAATTTTTTGATTAATACTATGCCAATTTAATTGATTTAACATCAAAATAATAGATGTATATCTATCAACTTTAAGAATTATCCTCATGCATCGAATTTGCAATTTTTGCAAACGATTCTTATCCGATACATTTGCCATAAAAATAACTAATGATCAATATTCAAAATGTGATTTTATCATTACATTGTATATTCTAATTGCACAATTAAGTGGTAATCTATTTCTACTTCATTTATTATTACCATAAAAAAAAAACAGTACTTCAAATATTGATCTATCTGAGGTAAGAGAACTTTAAAATATATAGACTACATATTGAGAAAGTAATAACAATCTCCTTTTTTATTTAAAAATGAAATGTAAAACAAACAGATATTCTTAATAACCTTTCAAATCTACATCTAGTCCCATATCCACATCTTCACCTTCTGCTGGTAACTCAGAGAGTTTTGTCAATGCTGCTTCAACTCCCTTTCTGTCTTCCTCAGTGAGCACTAATCCCGCAGCCAAAGCGTAAATTTGACTTCTGACATGATTAGACATAGAAGTGGAGGCTGAAGGAGTTTTAATCAAAACTGACATATCAGCTGTTGCAAGGATTTCCAGAGCTTCTGCATGCGCCTTCTCATCATCAGCATGTGTTTTCCGTTGGACATTTACAATGGATCTATTTGATCTCTTTACATAATGGAAAACAGTTCTTGGAGTTTCAACGTAATCCACTGTTAATGCTCCCACATCTCTATTCCACATGACTTCTTCTTTAGGTTCTGTGCTAAAAGGATTGTCATGATTTCTAATTTTCAATAGATAATTTCTTTCAATCTCATTTACTGCAAAGTGCTCTTTTAATGCAGTTTCCTCTAAATGGCAATTTGCACCATTCCATGGATTGAGACCACCATCAGAAAGCACTGTGACGATACCGCTAATGCCTTCTTCTGTTCTGTCTTTTATTTTTATATGGTACAGATTCCTCACATTTGAAATTCCAATCCTTATTTTTGCTTCTGCGCCCACAGCATTACTCTCAAGTTTCTGAACACCAATATATGTGTTTTTTGCAATTGCTCCAAAATCATCAGGTGGATTGTTTCCTCCAGGTCTCAATGTAGTTGTTTCGGGGCCATATTGGGCAACTAATAATCCATCTTGATACCAGCTTGTATATTCTCCATAACCTGCCTTCAAGATGTGTGTTTTCTTCTTACTTAAGTTTATACCACACAGCTGCAAATACTTGTCATCTTTAAATATAACTCTGTGAATCCCTTCTGATCTTGATGCAGAGTAAAGTGTCATACTATCATCGCTTGATCTTAACACAAATTTGTTTGTTTCAGGTGGCAAATCATATTTGGAAGGTATCAGACCTATTGTTGTTGAGGCAGCATTATGCATCCCCATTAACACCCCAGCAGAAGCCTGTATGTATATTCCATCCATATATTCTCTAGCGGGCCCAAGCCATTCCTTTGTGAATTCATTAAACTTCTCTATATCATGTTTAACAAAATCCATCCCACCATGTATTACCTCATGTTCATCTTGCAAGTCATTTCCCAGAGTTATTTTTTTAATTGCCAAAGTGAAATGACTGTCATTGCATAACATACCGAACAATTCTTGCAACTTAGACATTGGTGCTAAACCACATTCTTTTCTGACTTCGTTATCAAAGAAGGTTTTGGACATCATACCAAAGAGGAAGGGAGATAAGCACTCATTCCATTTCGTGGCATCTTGAGTTGCTTGATACACATAACGAGAATTTTCATCAGTCTGTGCCAAACTCATGGTGTTCATTATCTTATTTTTCTTTTGTTCTCCTCTAATAGATATAATGCTTCCATCTATTCTTTTCCCCAATTCTAAATGAAACTCCTCCACTATATAAAATAACGCTCTCAAAGGTATAGAAGGTGAAGCTATAGCTCTTCTTTTCAGGTGAGCCCTCTCACCATGCTTCAAGTATGAACAAAAAGATCTTTTCAACTCCCACAGATATTTAAATTTGGCATCACCTGACAACTTGACCCATGCTGATTTACTTACTTTTCTCTTTGAATTCACCCTTGAACCTTGCAATCTCACTGGTTTTTCAAGGAATGCAGTTTTATGTTTCTTAGCCCAAATAGTTTTCTTTTGGAAAAGGCCGTTAAAATGCATTATCATCTCTACAAGAGTGTGATTCTTCGGGCAACCATTCTTGGTAAGGAATTCACAGAAGTTCATGTAAGCTGTGGCACTTGGCAAACTTATTCTTTCCAAAGAACACCATGTCTGTCTGCCCTTTGTTAATATGTCAGAGTTTGTGTTTAAAGCATTTTCCATCACATCTTCTGCTATACTTGTGATTTGGTTGAAGTTTTCAATAAGAAATTTCTTACTCATCTCATGTCATGAAAAACTCCTGGGTTCCAATTTGAATGTATTTCTTCATATGGAAATTGAATGGCTGACTCCCACACAGGATTGTCTATTAAAAAATCATCTATTTTTACTTCTCTGTTTATTGTCTTTTTGTTAAAAGACTTAGCTCTCATTACAGATTCCGCAACTTTGGGAGCTGGTGATCCGTAGGCCATTGGTGCAGGTTCAGTGTATAAGCAAAGATAATGAATACAACTAGATGTGCACTCCCATATAAAAATTTTTTTAAAAAATAAAACCCTAATATGGGTTTAATATCATCACACATTTATACACGTTAAAAATTAAAAAAGCTTTTAAGAGAGTTAAAAATATAAATATGTCACGTGACTGTCGATTAACTATAGTATAAAGATTTAAAGAAGATAATTTGAGAAAGAATTTTTTATTTGCATTTTTTTTTTGTAAGCATGTATATGAATGCGATATGTATACATGTATTAATTATTATTGTTGAATGAAGTTTAATAGATTTTTTTTTTACTTCATAAAAAGGTTTTTAGATAAAGATTTAAAGAAGATAATTTGAGAAAGAATTTTTTATTAGTATTTATTTTTGTAAGCATGTACATGAATCGATATGTATACATGCTATTAAATATTATTGTTGAATGAAGTTTAATAGATTTTTTTTTTACTTCATATCTGAAACAAAAAATATTTTGTTGAATTAAAAAGTTATAGAAACGGTAAAGATAAATGTTTTTATCACTGTTGCCAATTTGTTTTTTCTTAATTTCCCTTCAAGAGTACAAAAATTCCCGTTTTTTCCCTTTTTCAATCCCATTTTTTCCCACGAAATTTCCCACAGATTATTATGGTTAGTATGCATATTTATACATATACTTATTGTATTATATACGGGGGGGTGTATTAAGTCCATAGGTATTAAGTCCAGAATACAAAATTGTGAATATATTGAATTATGGACTTATTTCTCTTTTACATTGGGAATTAAGTCCATATGGTATTATTTCACTTTGAGAATGTTCTTTAATATTGTAAAAAATAAATTTTTTGTTAGAAAATAAATTTTATATTCATTATAAATAAAATTATAATACAAATTTCTTTTTACATAAATATATGTGTATTATTATAATACATAATTAATTAAGTATTTTTACAAATATACATAACTAATTAAAAACTTCAATAGAATTAGTTACAATTTGCCTGCAAACTGGGCACAAAATTGGCGAATGTCTTTTATTAGCATTTTCGCATATAGACTGAAAGCATTGTAAGCAAATTTTAAAATGATTGCATGGTTGGAGTAGTACACTTAAAGAAATAAGTTGGTAAAATTTAACTAAAAGTTCGTTAATTTAACGTAAAAATTCGTAGTTTTTGATCCAAAGGAGTTTTCCGTTAAAATTTTTCGTAATACTTTGTTTTCATCCGTTAAAAAATAGCTCTGTTAAACTTCAACTAAAAGTATACGTTAATTTAACGTAATAATTCGTAATTTTTTATTCAAAAGATTTTTCCGTTAAATTCTTCCGTATAATATTAATATTATTCGTTAAAAAAAAGTCCGTCAAATTTAACCTAGAATACGTTAATTTAACGCACAAATTCGTGACTTTTTTCTAAAAGAGTGTTTCGTAAATAATGGCTGTAAAATTTTTATTTTTTCCTTTAAAATTTATGAATAGTTTAATAACGTACTGTTTCCTTACTAAGGTTTTGTTATTCAGATATATGATACTCTTTTTATCTGAAGAAGTTAATCCGTACTTTGGTTTTATTGATTTAAGAATTATCTGAAATTTAAAAAAAATTAAAAATTTTGTTTTACAAAAACTACAAATTAAAACTGCGTTTGTTAAATTATTTCATATTTATTTATAATTTTTTTTTTTTATAATAAATTATATACAAAAATAAAATAAAAAAATTAATTCATTATTGATTAACAAAATAAATCTAAAACACACATAATATAAAACAAAAACGATTTAAAACAAAACCCTAAAAACAATGCTTATACTACCATAAAAATCAAATAAACAATATTAAGCATATATATGAGCGACTGAAAATTTATATTTTTTAGATCACTTGTTTTTTCATTTTTAGGTAGTTCAATTAATAATTCCAAAAATAATTACACATTTTATTTTATTTACTATTTCTTGTTATTTGTATGTTACACTTCAATCGGTCGTCAC
This sequence comes from Dolichopus griseipennis, assembly GCA_963082915.1. Classification (NCBI taxonomy): domain Eukaryota; kingdom Metazoa; phylum Arthropoda; class Insecta; order Diptera; family Dolichopodidae; genus Dolichopus; species Dolichopus griseipennis. The sequence goes on from OY720441.1 coordinate 343,980,872, forward strand.
AAACTAAAGAACAATATTGTTTATTGTTTATTATTACAATTCCACAGAATTTGTTTTTTTTTTGTTTAAGAAATGCAAAAATTTTGTATTGTAGGTACCAGCGTTGCCAGAATGAAATTGTAAAATTACCTTATTTTTCGTAAAAAATTACCTTGTTTTGGCATTTTTTACCTTGAATTTAAAAATTATGATTATAAATATATATAATGTAATTTACATACAAATACAACGTTTGTTTCAAACAAAAAACTTTATTTTTATTAAACATATTAGTTTTAAATTGCACATACTTACTAAACAAAAAATATTAAAAAATTAATAAAAATTCAATTAAACATAAATAACTAATAAAATAACTAAAATAAAAAATATTCAGAATTTTTAAAGATAATAAAGATTATTTTACTGTAAAAATTGTGATTTTACAGTGTAACTAGTTCATCGACCATGTCAGCATTACAATTTTCGTAAATATTATTATCCAACAATTTCAACATATTATTATTTGGTTGAAAATTACAACAGCCTTTTTCCCTGATTCCTTCAGCGGCCAGAATCACATCATTTATAGTATCTGTATATATTTTATTCCTTTGTTTTGTTTTTATTAAATTCAGTTTTGAAAAAATTCTTTCACAATCAGCGTTTGAATGGGGAAGTGACAAAATACCTTGAAAGATAATTAACTTGATTTGAACATAAAATAATTAACATAATAATTTAACATAAAATACCTAAAACAAATTTCGAAAGCAAACCAAATTCTAATGTATTATTTTCGTCACATATTTTGCCTAGAGCAATGTAAAAGCTTCCAATTTCTAGCGATTTCATATCATGAGGTATATCAAAGTAAGGAAGTCTTCGCCATTCGTCATCTAATTGCTGAAGATTTATGTCATTGGCTATTCGAGAACATTGATTAAATAATTTGAAAAGCGATGGATGCATGGTTCGAGTTTTAATATTTATTGCTTCATTTGGTTTTAAAATTTGGATGTTTCTTAAAATATTATCATCAAAATTAAATCTTTTTTTTATTTCTTGACACGAAGTTTGATAAAAATTTTTAATGTTATTTAAAAATTGGATTTTTTGACTATGGAAATTTTCAGGATAAGAAGATTCTATTTTATTTAACTCTGTTTGAACTGATATAGGAATATATATATTTTTATTGTCGAGAAAATATTGTCTATTATTAGGATCAATGTCTTTTATTAAATTCTCAAAAATGCAGTCAGGTTTTATATAACATTGTAATATTTCTTTGTAAATTAGACACATTTTTGAATGAACTTCAGTTATTACAATTTTAGATGATTGAAAAAGTTTGTTTGTAGAATTAAACTTTTCAAGCATCCAATCTAAAAAAACGAAGTATAGTTTTATAAAAGGATCTGTAAAATATTCATAAAGCTCCTTCGACATATTAATTTTTTTGTCAATCCATTGATCAATAAAAAAAAGTTGGAGGGCTCCCCAATTTTCTAATAATCGGGAAACAACTTGTCCTAAAGACAACCAACGTGTTTGTGATGCTCTTAATATTTTATGCGGTTTTAAATTTAAATATTCTTGGAAGGTTTTAAAAATTTCTTGTCTTTTATGACTATGTTTAAAATAATTATGTGTATTGTGCGCTAATAATTCACATTCATAAGGCAAAACCTTACAAGCAGCATTAGAACATAAATGGAGCGAGTGACAAATACATTTCAAAATGTAAATTCCAGGACATTTTTTGATAAAGTTAGCAGCTACCGAGTTATGTTTTCCCATCATAGCATTGCAACCGTCACTGGCAAAACCAACTATATTATCGAGCGGAATATTTCTATCCGTGAAAGTTTTAATAACACAGTTAAATAATTGTTCACTAGGACTAGGTCCAATTTCTTTTTCATCATTGCTAGTTGGAACTTCTAAAAGCTCAAATAGTTTGCTAACAATATTTCCTCCTTTTACATTATCATCAAGAAATCGTACAACAACACATATACTTTTTTTTGTAGCAATGTCTGTCGATTCGTCTATAAGTACACTAAACTTTTTCACTTTTAACTGGTTTACTAGCTCATCTTTGAAACAAGTACCTAAAACGTTTTTACAAACAGCAGTAGCTTTTGTTCGTTTCAATTTCAAACCAGATGCAATTTTTGAATCTGGAAATATACTTTGTATAAGATCTGTTAAGTGATCCATAGTTTTAAAAGAGATATTATGTTCGATTAAAAAACCACAAAGTTTAAGTTCTGCCGTTTTAATTGCTGTTTGTAATTTTTTTGTTTCGTTTGATACTTCGCTTTCCAAAAAATTTGTTATCCGATTTGTACAATTTGGTGGATTAGCTGTCTTAATTACATGTTTTTTAGAAGCAGCATGTCTCTTAATAACAGAAATTTCGGATGAAAAAAAAACGCCGCAATATTTACATTTTGCTTTGTATTTGTCCTCTGCAACACGGCAAAGCCAACCTTTAAACGTTTTATTGAACAGCCATTCTTTTCTAAACTCTTGCACAAATTTTTGTTTTTTCTTTGGTGTATTGCTTTCTTCATCAGATGAAGAAAATTGCATTTTTATTAACTTTAGTTTTGTATATTAGAATTAATATTATATAAACCATATAAAATAATTTTACTTACCTCAATAAATAGCAAAACCTTTTGAAATTTGGATAAATATTAAGTAGCAATGGTAGTAACTGATAATAATGATTTGAATTTTAAATAAAATGACAATTGACATTTGACAAAATAAACTGACATAACTATTCCATTCACAATCACAAAATTTGCAATGGCCTTTTTGAAGTCGTTTTTGTTATTCACAATTTAAAAAAAAAAAGCTGCCAAATGCCAACATTAAATATCATGTCAACTACTTTTTGATTTAGATGTCTGGAAAAAATTTTATTTTATTTTTTAGGAAAAAATTACGGTGTTTTCTAACAAGGTAATTTTTAATTACCTTGGCGGTTTTTGGAAAAAAATTACCTTGAAATAAGGTAATTACGGTGACAATGGCAACACTGGTAGGTACGTTAAAATTATGTAACAAAAAATGTCCGTTGAAATCAACGTATAAATACGTAGAATTTCCGTAGAAACAAAAATAAGTCCGTTAAAATCAACGTATAAATCCGTATAATTTATTATTGGTTAATTTTTTTTGTTTTATTTTTTTGTTTTAATTTGAATACTATTAAAATTCAGAAACGGAAGTGTTTAACTAACTACGGAGTCAATAAATGAAAGTCCGTAAAACAAATATTACGGATTTAGTACGTTAATTTTAAAAATATTAACTAAAAATCCGTAAAAATCTAAAAATCCGACAATTTTTAACGGAAAACGGAATAAAATATGTTCTACGAAATGAATTCGTTAAATTTTTACGAACCTTTTTTTTTAAGTGTATGCGTCGCAAATTTTCATAACATATTACACAAGTGGACAATTCGTTGGTACTATCGGATATTGTTGATGATGTTGAGAAAGAAGGTTCATAATTGTTATCATCAAAATCACTCTAGGTGCAAGTAAAATTTTCATCCAAAATTTCGTTAGTTTTATTGGTTAACTGGTTCAACCAATCATTAAGAGTAATTTTATTACTATAATATTTGGTCGTTATTGTCGCAATTAATTTATCTTTACGCTTGTTTTTCATTTTGGGTGGACGAAAAATGTCAAGGGTACCATCTAAAGAATTATAAAACTCAGTAGTTTTTCTGACATCTTCTTCCAACAAGCAGTCCAAAAAATTAAAGAAATTTCCATTTTTTGCAAGTTTTGAACTTAAAATGCTATTATATGATTCTGCAGCGCTTGTGGTTCTCATTGTTTCATTATACACGGATATAACAGCGGCAGTTTCCTATAAGGATAGAGAAAGTACAATTTAATTCCATAAAATTAATTGTTTATATTTTATAACCACTATACTATCAAACAATAATAAAATAATTAAATTCAAAAAAATTAATAGTGAAGATATGACATACCTTACAAATCCATTGACGGTCAAAATATTTAAAAAACGCGTTAAAAATATTCAAGAAAATAATATTATTTGCTTCTGTTTTAATAATTTCGTAAGCTTTTAATATATCATCAGGTTTCAACAGTGACAGAACCAAAAACTTTTTAAATACTCTCATAGCATTTTTTTCTTTTTGTAAAGTTTTCATAAAGTTAGGAATTGTTGAAGCTTTTCTACGAAGAGATTGGCAATAATGAAACCAACATGTTTTCTTTTTAACATTAGGAAATACAGTATGTAATGCACTTCGCATACCCAATTCAAAATCTGTTGTGAAAGACGTTGCTTCGAATTTAAACAAATTTGAATTAATAAATTGAAAAAGATGAGTATATGCCACTACAGTTTTGCGATTCATTAAAATAAAAATGAATGGAAAAATCTAAAAGTAAAAATTGATATGTTTAAAACTGTGACATGTCAAAGTACATTTTTACAAATGCATTTTAATAGTAATTGTGATACTTACGTGTTCAGCATGAGAAATATATATAATTAAAAGTTGTTTAAATCCGGTTGGACATACATTAAATGTTCCATCCATTACATAATGTCTTGGGCAATTACCAGTCATATTGGTAATAATTGCATTGGGTATGGTAGGCGACATGAAGATAGAATAGGAAAACTCAGTTTCATTGATTGAAATTTTGTAAAATTCTTTGTTGGGATAATACCTCGACATACCATAATTTTTTCGAATATTTTTTTGTGAAAAAGTATCTATAATCTCTTGATATGTTGTAGGCGCTTTAGGAAGTGATTTATTTTTAATTTTAAGTAAATTACGTCTCATTTTCCCATATTGAATTAGGTTCGCATTAGCTAAATCTTTTTTGCATTCAAGGTTAAATGTTTCCCGCACGCTGTTGCGTTTGAGGTTAAGATTTTTGCACGATTGTTTTATATTATTTACAAGGTGCATTTTTTTTATTGTTTCTTCCTGATTTGGATGATTATGTTTTATAGCTTTTTTTAATTTTCTACATAACATAGCATTTTCAAAATCTATAATAACACTACTTTTGCAGGTTTTTATGTAGCAACTATAATTTCGAGATGATTTATGAATATGAATATATAGGTACAATTGTTTTTCTTCCAAAACATAAAGCACTTTAGAATTTTCGCGTAAACCTTTGAAATACTGAACATTAAAAATATCATATTTTTCACTATTCTCTATAACAACTTCACTCATGTTTTTTTTTTATTTTAACTATATTAAATTAATTTTAATTAATTTAATTAATTTATAATTATTCACACCGGCAGCAAAACTTCATTGACGAGAAGATAACATTGAAGAGAAGAACAAAAAAGAAAACAATCAAAAAATCAGACCACAAATTATTATTTAATTGTTTTTTTTATTTTTATGATAAAAATAATAATTTAAAAATTGCAGCTTGTTTATTTTTTTTTTTACAATAATTACAAATTATTATAAACAAATCTATATTTATTATTACCTTCTACCAGTACCTAATATTAGTTTTTGGTTTTTCTGCATTTCTTTATAATACGAAAAATTTTTAACAATACCTAATCAAAACTTGTTTATTATTTATATTTTGGTGACGGGTCATTAGTATTAAATTAATAAGACCATTGTACATTTAATCTACCATAGATATATATACCATAATTATATTATTATGTCAGGCTCTAAATATTCTGGAAAAAGCGTAAAACTCTGCTTTTAAATCCAACCCTAAAATCCCTCCTAATTCAGAATCTTACATATACATATATATAAATATTCTGGAAAAAGCGGAAATCCTGATTTTGAATCCAACTCTAAAATCCCTCAAAAGGAATCCCTAAAATCTTTAAATGGAGGGAATTTAGAGTTAGATTCAAAAGCAGGGTTTTACACTTTTTCCAGAATATTTATATGTGGGTGTATATGTGGGATTCTGAATTAGGAGGAATTTTAGAGTTTGATTCAAAAGCAGGGTTTTACGCTTTTTCCAGAATATTTATATACGTGTATATGTGGGATTCTGAATTAGGAGGGATTTTAAAGTTGGATTCAAAATCTAACTTAATTCATAGCGCCTATATTTTCAAATTAAAAATAAATTATGGTGTTAATACTCAATAAATTCTGGACTTAATTCTCAATGTAAAAGAGAAATAAGTCCATTTTTCTTTTTATGGACTTATTTCCATTTCAAATGGAAATAAGTCCATAATTTCAATTTATGGACTTAAAACCTATGGACTTAATACACCCCCCCCCCCCCCATTATATACTTATTTTTATTTACAGTATAAGCAGGGATTAGTAAAATAAAATACATAAATTAAACAAAATAGTAATTCATTTATTAAGTAGGGAATAATGTGAAAAAAAAAATATATTTAATAGCTTCTTCATATAGGACAAATATAATAACCAAAGACCGGATCTTCATGCATTTAAAAATTGCAAAATATGCGCATATATATGCACCTAAAATTATGAAAATATGCACTTTATATGCATTTAAAAATTCCCATAAAAACTGAAATAAATTAATAAAATAACAGTACTTTAGGGTAAAATTTATATTACATTTTAGGTTTTCTTTAATTAATTCAAATTTACTATAGGTAATACATATATAGCCAAAAACCGTAAAATTATAATAAAAACAAATTCAAGTTATATAAATATAAAAACAAACAAACAAAACAAAAAAAAACATTATTAAGCAAACTAAACTAAACTAAAAACAAATTTTTAACTTTAGATAAGTAAATAGGTACGTAAGTTAATTAAATTAATTGAGAAGTTTATTGCACTGGATAACAATGTGGTGTTTAATATTGTTTTCTGACATATTGAGTCTTCTATCTGTAACCAGCTGCTTACAGCTTGAAAAACTTCTTTCTACATCTGCTGATGTGATTGGACTATATTTAAAGGCAGCAATTTCATTTGCACTGTATTCATTTTCGTTTTCAATATTTGTCAATTCATCGCCAGTAAAATATTTTGAAAATTTTCTTAATTTTTCCAAACCAATATTTTTCGAAAATATTATTTCAAATTTATTTTTAATTTTGCCTCCTTTTTCGCCAGAAACTTTAAAAAATTTTTTTCGTTTTATATAAATTCTTGAGCGTCATCTATCGCTCAAAATTATGACATAACCTATTCAACTGCATACATGTCATTAAATTTATATATGCGCTACAATTCGAATAAATGTATACGAGTTTTAGGGAATAAAAAGTAATTTTAGATCGTAAAAATCAATTTTTTAACTTCAAAAATGGGAAAAAATGCAAGAATATGCTGTTTTTAAATAAATATGCATTTTAAGCTAAAATGGAGAAAATATGCAAATATATGCAAAAATATGCATTTGCTTGAATATCCGGTCTTTGATAATAACTTAGATAATAAATAGAATAATAAATTTACTAAAGCTAAATTAAAAAAATATCATATGGTATACATATATACATACTACATCATTGTTTTTTTATAAATATCACCCGTATTAAATAAGGCACAGTGTTTTTCATTAGGAACAAATGTGGTTGAATTTATATTTTTAGCTATAAAACGAGATTTAATCATGCATACAGCATTAAGACATGTTTCGCCAATTCTATTTCTTTTTTTGGTTTTAGTATCTGTTACGATAGAAAAAATCCTTTCTGCATCAGCATTCGAGTGAGGTAATGAAGCCACAAATTGATATAATTTTGTTAAATTTGGAAATAGTATATCTCCGTTTATTGCTTTTTTGTTTACAATGATTTGCCAAAAGTCTGAAATTGTAGTTTGAAGATCAATATGTCGTTTCTTTTCATCTTCTGTGAAAATATATAAAATTTCACACCACTCATCTTCGAGAGCATTTTTGTCTATTTCTTCTACATATTCTGAAATAACATTTAATTTTTTCGAATAAAATCGTTGATCAGCATTCAAAGCAACATTAATATGAAGAAATTCTAGTGATTGAAAAAATTTATCATTAATAGGAAATCTCTCCAAAATTTTCTCGATACAAAACATGATAAAATTACTGCAATTAGTTTTAACTTTAAGTTGTTGTTCACGTTGAAAATTCTCTGAAGTAAACATCATAAATTCATTATTAAACTTCATTTCATTTATACTAAGTTTAGTATTTTCATTTACAAGTTCATTGTAGTTTATTGGAATACCAGAATCAGAAAGAATAATTTGAATCGAACTAGGTTTCAAAATAATTTTTGAAAATGTCAATATAATTTGTTTAGATTGTCGATATAATTCATGATTTAAAAGATCACGTCCTTGAAATAAAGCATTAAAACGATTAAAGTGTAATAAAACATTCTTGAGAAATATTAAATGACTTTATATTCTAAGTTGTTGAAAACTTGCAAAATTTTATCAGCTTTTTTTCTTTTTGTAAAGGTTGCTTCATAAATAAAAAAATGATTCAAAACTGTCCAATTTTTTAAAATATTAACCATGCAAGGTTGTAATGTAAGCCACCGGGTCGGTGCTGAAGACTTTATTTTATCTTTTGAAGTATTAAAATATTCTTGAAATTCCTGAAGTTGAGCTGAACTTTTTGGGCTTTCTGATATATATGAAGCTACACCTTTTAAAAATATTTCTAAGTCATCAGGCATAAAAACCATTGCTGCCTTTACAATTAAAGCTGATGAATGACAAATACACTTTATCAGTATTAATTTGTTTTTAATTTCATCTTGCATAGGAGAAAAAAAAGAATTATTTTTTCCTATCATTGCGGCAGCGTTATCAGATGCTAATGCAATAATATTATTTATGGGAACTTTCCGCTTTTCAAAGCTTTCCCTTACCACATTCCACATTGTCAGGCCAGAACAATCAATAGCATTAATTTCAATTAATTGATATAATTGAGTATATATTTTATAATTTTTGGTAAATCTAACCACAACACATATATTTTTCTTATTTGTTATGTCGGTAGACTCGTCTACAAAAATTGAAAATTTTTGTTCTTTTAATATAGAATCAAGTTCATCATTTTCGACCTGACCTATTACATTTGTAATTAACTTAGTGCATTTAGTTCTACCTAAATGTAAATCTTGTGCTATTTTCGAGTCGTCAAATATATTTTTTAGCAATGGCACTAGATTATCCAGAATTCAAAATGGTACATTATTTTCAGCAAAGAAAGCACTTAATTTTAATTCTGAATTTCTTATTTTATCTTTTAAATTTGTATTTGTAACAAAAAAATTATTGGTGGAGGGAGTCTTCAAAAAAATTTTTAAATTTGATATATGTTTAATACCTTGGTGATGCTTTAATAGCTCACTTTTCCCACACAGAAATTGACTATTACACGCCCGACAGAAAGCTTTTCTTTTTTCAGTTTTCACTGGACAAAGCCAAGATTTGTATTCTGGTAATTTGAGCCAGCTTTCTTGAAAAGTTTTTTCTTTTTGTTTTTGCACTTTTGTTAGTCTTTTTTTTTTGGTTGGTGTTTGATAAGAATCTAGTTCCTCCAATTCCGATGAACTTTCACTTGACATCTAAATTAAATACTTAGTCTATATTTTTTAAATCACATTTAATTTTTTAATATCTTACCTTAAGATCTTTTTAACAATTTAAAAAATATAATTGTAAACAAAACAATGTTTATTGTGTCGTCAACAGCAACACTCAACAAACAAAATTCAAATTTCAAATCAAATAGTAATTGTCATTATTGTAAAAAAAAGAAAGTTTATATTGGTGGAATTTAATTAGAATATGATACGAACTATTTTTTGAAAAATTACTTGGTTGAAATTTTATAATGCAAATTTCTCACGATTTTGGATCTTTTTCACTTTTTGCATCCAAAGGCAAAATTCCCACGATTTTTGGTCTTTTTCCCTTTTTCCCTCCAAGGCTTAAAAATTTCCGCAAAATGGGAAATTTCCCACGAATCTTAACGTTTTTAAATTATATAGATACTTACATAAAAATATATAAAATATTTTTCTCAGCTTTAATTTTTGTTATTACACTTAATTTAATAACTTATACGGTTTTGAAAAATTTTAATATTTAAAATGTTAGCAAATAATTCTAATATTTAAAATGTTATCTTCTTATGTTGTATACGGAAAAAGATATGATTTTATTTTTAAAAACATATACGAATAATGTTGAATAATGAATGAGTTATCTGAGAAACCGTTAAAATTAGACCCTTTCTTCCAGAACAATTTTTTGTTCACGCATTAGTTTTAAAATTCTTTTAATAAGTGCTAATTACTGACAAGCAATCAATGTATTTTAAAATTCGCTAATTCTAATTTAAAATTTAAAATTTTTACACATTCTAACACATTTTTCTATTCTTTATATCTCGAAAACGGTGAGAGATAAGAAAAATTTATTAAGTACAGAATTTAAGAGCTCATAATATAACATTATTTTCAAATATGCTTTTCCATGTACCCAAAATATCGGGTGTTTCAAAAGAAAATTGAGTTTAATATAAATTTATTTTTTGTAAATCACCTCAAATCTTGCAACTGTTATTGTTTTTTATACTAATAATGTTCATATGCAACATATGAACATCATTAGTATAAAAAAATTTAAGCTCGTAGTTCACTTTACAAAAAATATACTACTTATTCCATTGCCAGTGAGTTCAAAAGCAATAGATTTTTTTATGGAATTTTTCTAAAAACCCTTACTAGTCCTATAACGAATTGGTTCTTATGTGGAACACCCTAATACATAAATTTATCCTATTTTCCACACCACCAAAGAGGTAAAGGATATGGCGCGTTTTTTTTCGTGGTATCCCCAATAGGCCTAATCCACTTAGTTCTTGCAGTATTATTCTTTTAAAATTCTTAGTTTTCGTTCGCTAGTATAATTTTTATACCCGTATGACTATATAGTCAAAGGGTATAATAAATTTGCCATTACATTTGTGACGCAGAGAAGGAAGGGGGGTAGATATAGACTCAAGTGTATGGATCGGATCAGAATCGAAAAATAAATTGATTTAGCTATGTATGTCCGTCCGTCCGTCCGCACGATAACTCAAAAACTAAAGGAGCTAGGATCTTGAAATTTTCGCAAATTCGTTTTTTTGTAATAGCCGTCATCGCTATTTAAATCCAGCCATTTTGGTCCATGGGTTCGGGTAGCTGCCATACAACTTCTTTTTTTATATGAGTATTTTTCTGTACCTATTACAGCTGCGTGTCTGAAATTTTGCCAAAAGTAGTTTAGTTTTATGGCCAAAGTTTTTGCAAAATTTAGTTGGTCTACTACAGTGGGTTCGTGTAGCTGCCATACAATTTATTATTTTATATGAGCATTACTCTATACCTATTGAAGCTGGGTGTCTGAAATTTTGTCAAAAATAGTTTAGTGTAATGGCCAAAGTTTCTGCAAAATTAGGTTGGTCTACTGCAGAGGGTTTGAGTAGCTGCCATACAACTCCTTGTTTTTTATGCGCATTATACTACACCTAATGAAGCTGGGTGTCTGAAATTTTGCCAAAAATAGTTTAGTGTAATGGCCAAAATTACAGCAAAATTTGGTTGGTCTACTGCAGAGGGTTCGAGTACTGCCATTCAACTCCTTCTTTTATATGAGCATTACACTACACTTAATAAGATGTACGTTTGAAATTTTGCCAAAATTAATTAACCAGATGATATAATGTATATGTTACGGTCATACGGGTATCCCAGAGTTGATACAGTCTACTCTACTACACTCTTCCTCGTTTTTTAATGTGGTTCTTTCGAAAATCCATAAACAGTTTTTTCTAATTAAAATCAATAGAAAATATTCTACAAATTTTATTCTATGTTTATAACATGAATTAGCTTCATCAAACCATTTAGGTAAATCATTTATACAGCTATTTTTAATTTTTAATAATATTCCTTCTTCGTGAGAGCTTGTTTTCATAATTTTATCAAAATTTTTTGTAAATTTTAGACAAATTTCAAAAAATTCATTCGAGGGTGCTTTAAGTGATCCAAAGTCGGTATCATTTTTAAAATTCTTAAAATATATCAAAAGTTCGCTTTCATTTGACATTTTTGCTATTTCATTATCGAGCAAATTTTTAGCGCAATCACTGCAATTATTAATTGTACTATGTTTTAAAATTTTTCTCATTGCAAATCCTGCAAAATATCTTGTTGCATTTTCTGATAAAAATCTTTTTTCTGCTGAGTCCGGCTGATTTTCAATAATTTCTTTAGAATCTGTATTATCTATAGAATCAGTGTAAGTATTTTGAGTGCAATAAATACCCTTTAAATCATTTTCATTTGTCACAATATTTTCATTCGATTCTTCGTCATGTAAAATATTTTGCCAATCTACATTAAGCATATTTTCATTATCTTCTTCACAGTTGGCAAACTTAGAACAAAATACCATTTTTACACCAATTATTTTTGCTATTATTGATCCGAACTCATGTGCGGATGGATTTCTTTTTTTGAAACGTATTAAACTGAATAAATTTTCAATTACGTCCTGATTCAGTTTGTTTGTGCAAATATAATACCAATCATGATATTCATCGAACAAATCATTTGACAACATAAGAGTAGCTTTAGTTGTTTGTATTAATCCATCCAAGCAATTTATTCTTATTTTTTTATTTGGCACTTCAAATTTAAGATCCTGCAAATATTGTATCATACTTACCATTAAATTCCTTACATGATTATTTTTTTGCAAACCAGCCATATATGGATTCTTATTAAAAAGTGACTTGCTATTTAAACAGTCGAATAAATTATTTAATTTTTCAAAAACTTCCGCTGTAAATATAGCGCAGTCTTTATCTTCATAAAAATTGGATTCAGCATATGTTTTGATTCCAGCAGAAATACTTGCACTCAAAACTTGAACAGCTAGCTTTACACTCATTTTTTGGAAATTGTTTGGATTTATGTGATTCTCCGTTAATCTAGGACAAACACGTGTAGAAGATTTACTATCTTTTTCAAATAATTCTGTAACAATATTCCATTTAGCAAACTTCTCTGATTTTCTTAAAGGGTATTTCATTAAATTATTTCTAATAGATTTGAAAAGGTGAGGAGTATCGTATAAGCAATAAATTTTTTCATTTTTATGAATAAAATAAGGCTTTTCTACATTTGCTCCAAGCTGTTTAAAAAAAGATTTATTAGTACTTGACTGGTCACATATTATAGCACGTATTTTTATTTTCAAATCCTGTGTTACTTTTAAAATTTTCATAACGGTAAAATTTAACTTATAGGTATGTAATTTTCTAACAAAACATATCCCAAGATTTGTTTCCAACTGTCATGCAAACTTCGTATCATAAATACACAAGCATTTTTAGCTACTTCTGGCTGTCGCTTGTCTGAATCACATGCATAATCAACAAAACCTTCAATTTTATCATATCTCTCACTATAAGTAAAATTTCTTTTTATTGCCATTTCATCAAATATTAATGTAACTTCTCTAGACTGATTAGGATGCTTAGAAAAATATTCTTTAATTTTTACAAATAATTCATTTGGTAATATTGAAGAAGTTAAGCTTTTTATTGGCAAATTATTATAGATACAGCGAACGGAAGGTAAACGAAATTCAAGTTTTTCCCGTAAAAAGGTATAAACGGCTGTTGATTTAAAAAATAGCTGAGACTATTGATTTTCCTCCTTTGAATAATATATATATCATTCTTATTTTGCATACGACAAAATATTTCTCGGTTAGTTAAATTTTCATTAATCTTAACTGCTTTTCGTTTATTTAAAATTTTGTTTTTGCCTTTTAATTTTTTATTTTCATTTTTTAAAATTTGATTTTCGTTTTTCAATTTGCCCGTTAATATTCTATAATACGCTAAATTTCTTTCTTTTTTATGACAATGCTTACAAGAAGGTACATTATATTGAATTGAGTTCGTTTCCCAATTCATTTCATCTAAATTTTCCATAATAATATCATCATCAATAATTAAATTATTTGGAACAGTATTTATTTCTTCTAATGAGGTTTCTTCTGACAAAAAAAGGGAAGGACCAGCCTCCGAATATAATTTCCTCAGGCCAATATGAGATTCCTCAAAATGGCAGCTGCAAATATAAGGACATTTTAAATTTTTTATGTAGTCAAATGATTGCCAACAAGCACTAGCCCACTTTTCATATTTTGCAGTGTTCTTTGATGGAAACTTAAAAAATTTTAAATTTTCTTTTCGAGAATTATTTTTGCAACTTTGTATGCAACAATTTCTAATCAACGGCATCTTGATTTAATAAATAATCTATTAGGAAACACTTACCTGTATATTATTTGAAGAAAGTAAACACCTTCTAACTTGTAACACTAGTACTTTGTATTACTTGAAACTTTACTTTAACTTAAAATTTTAAAAGATATAGCATTTATTAAAAGCTGGAACGTAATATTATAATTATTAATTAATAATTTAAGTTTTTATAATTTATTATAGGTAATCTAAACTGAATTAGTTGAAACACAAATCAAAAATGATAATAGATCTGTTCAAACATGAGTTTATAAGGAAATGGTTTTGGTGAAAAATAAATATATCGCCAATTTAGAGGTACTTGTGTTTCCGTAATTTTATTTAATTAAAATTTATATTTTTTAATTACCAACACTTGTAATTAAAAAATTCAAATTAAAAAACCCTTTTGGTTTTTCCGGTACACTTATTAATCCATATATTCAACAGGTAAATACAGTAGGCCAAAAAGTCACCGTACCCTAGTAAATTTTTTAAACAAAGTGGAAAAACCAACAGGTAGAGGTAAAATTAAATGAAAATAATGATTGCATTTTACAGAGGCATTTATTAGGTAAACTTACACAAAAAACGTGTAATCATGTTCTTTTTTATCATATTCTGTTTTATCTTGTTCTGTTTTATCATGGAACCTATTCGTTATTACACGTTATGCTACATAAGAAATTTTCTCACGTAAAATTGAAAACACTTGTTATCAGAAAACCTAAATAACAATAAACATAAAAACCAGTAAAATTGAAATACTAAAAGAAGAACTGTATATAATATGTACCTAATTCAAATTCTAATGCAGTTTTCTAATTTCAGTTTTACTGAAACACATTTACATTATTTTTTCTTTAATGTGTCTACACGTCTTTCTTTATATGTATTATATTATTCATATGCAAGAAATTTTACATTTACAAGAAATTTAATTTTTTTCTTTATTAGATTTCTTTTTTCTGAATTTAAAAGATCATATACTCACAGGGTTGCCACTCTGAAAAAAAATTACTAAACAAATCAAACTAAAAAAATAACCAAATGAGATAAAAAATAACCAAAAATTTTACATAACTATATCACATAATAGAGTTCATGTATTTTAAACAAAATTCATTTTATTTCAACTAAATCACAAAAATACAAAAATAACAAAATCAAAAATAACAAAAATAACAAAATCACAATTCACAAAAAAAAAAAACATAAAATTACAAAAATGTTTTAATTAGATTTTAAAATTAATTTTACAGGATTTCCAATTCAATTCTTTTGATTTGTCTCAAAAATCTTTTCCTGACCAAACATAGTGATTATCCAGAGATTTCGGCAGAAGCTATTTAGCCAACATTATGCTATTGATAGTTTTGTACTCAAGTTTGTTTCTGAGTTTTGTTTTAATCAAAGTTAAACTTGAAAATGTTCGTTCGGCAGCTGCTGAACTGTGCGGCAAGGACATCAAATTAAAAACAAAATTGGTCAATTCCTTAAAAGAATATTCCCCCAAACCATTTGTTGGATCAGGATTTTCAATATTAGAAAATTGCCTTGATACCAATCTGAAAAATCACTTTGTTATAGAATATAACAGGGTGAATTAATGAAACACTAATTCAATATTATATTCGCAAATCAAAGTGTAAAAATAAAGAATTAAAACAAAGTTCTTCCCTTCAATTCTGATTCTTTAATGTCTTTTCTCTTCATATTTTCGATTCTTATATACTATTTTTAACACTAATACAATTAAAACAACTTAAATATAACATTCATCATAAAACCTAATATTAACTAATATTTCCTAAAAAACCCAAATTCAATATTTTCAAAATTTCTCTTTTATGATTTACAAAGAAAACCCGAATTCAATATTTATTTTATGACTTACAAAGAATTCTCAAAGAAATTTACTAATTACATTACAAAATATTGATAACGAAAATTCTGAATCATAAAAGATCCTTATATTTAATATTACAAAGTTTTATCATTGCAATTGAGAATTAACGCAAGGATCACTTATCTCCAGACATTGTTTGTAAACATTGCAAACATTGTCTCGTCATCTTTTATTACACCGTCATAAAAGTGTATCTTTTTTTAAAATCCGTGTTATCGGAATCTTTTATTTTTCCTTTATTTATTATTGATTTATTTATTTAAAAGTGAATTTGGGTATTTTCTAACATTTTAAATCTTAATCTCTAAAAATACATTGTAAACTAATAAAATATGTAAATTCCAAAAATTCAAATAAATGTAAGAAATTAAGAAAAAATACAAAATTATTTCCTAAAATAAAATATGTTTAAAAGATTAAACATCCTCCCGCCCGTTGATGTGTCCATCAACTATATTGATCTGAAAATCTTCTGGTTTAAAGATGACTGCTGGTTTTTGTGAAACGTTCTTCCTGACCTTTATGTATTTTGCCAACAGACCAGAAAGAATGAGTATGACTACTATTACTGTGACATAACTGACTGCATATTGATGTTTATCATGATGTGAAAGTTCTGGAAACGCTCTTTCTTCAGTCTTTAAGAAGTTAATTTGTTGTTTTAACTGATCATACGGAAGTTTAAATGAACCTTGAGTTACTTTCAAATAATTGTTCATTTTGATGCTAGTAAATGACGTATTAACTATCTCCGGGAACTTGGTCATGATTAGATATTTCCTGTCTATCAACGTTGAAATTGGTTTGAATGTTTGTATCGTAAAATCGTCATCTTTTAAAATACAATTTTCCTTAAATGTAAGGATCCCGTTATTTTTTAATTGTACTGGATATCCTTCGTTATTGCAGACAATATTATAAATTCGTGGAGTTGAGAGTGAATATATCCATGCATTCGCAGTGCCGGCGCTACGCTTTTTGGCGCCCTGTGCACTTTTTGAAAACGCCGCCCTGGAAAAGTTCGTTTCCACATCATCCTTGAGGTAGAACTTTCAATGCATTTTTTTTAAAGAGGTGTCCCACGGAGTTATAATCCTCAATAACAAAAATTTTAACCGATAACAAATTATTAAAAAAGTTAAAATTAATTAAAACATTATGAAAAAATTTAAAATACTAAAATTTAATTCTACGCGCTTTTATTTTTGCAAAGTCGTTAACTAATTCTTCGTAGTCCAAATTTTCAAGAAGTTCGCTTTCAATTGATATAGTTGCTAATCCTACTAATCTATCTTGAGTCATTGTTGTTCTCAAATAATTTTTTATAATTTTTAATTTTGAAAAACTACGTTCTGCTGAAACTACTGTAATAGGTATTGTTGAATTTTTAAAGCTATAACTAAATTGGGAAATAATATTTCTAATTTTTTTTCAAATATAAATTCTAATGTTTCAATAGTGGAGAAAGTAGGTTTTTCTTACAAATTACAATATCTTTAAGCTTTACTGCACTAACAGCTGGGTGGCACAGTGGTTAAGTGCCGACCTTTCATGCAGAAGGGCCCGGGTTCGAATTCTAGTGAAAGTGAAAAAACTTTTCTGGTTTTCGACTCGACTCAGTTACCATTCGCCATTGGGTTCAAATTAATGGCATAATCAATAATTAATAATTATAAATCTTTAATAAAAAATACTTTAATATAAAAATATAAACAAATGCAAAATATAAACAAATAATTTAATTGAATAATATAACTCGCAGATATAGAATACCATATAAGTAAAATATAAAATATTACAATATAAACAAAAGATAGAATTGTAAATATTGAAAATCTGAGACGTTTCTACATGTTATAAGGCCTAGTACTATCTCATGTTTAAATTGTATGTGGAATTCAATAAGACCAATTCTAATAACACGAATATAATATGACCCCCTGTTCCAACATGTACCTATGGTATAGACAGGCTTATTAGCCTAACAGTTGAACAGTTAGCGCTTAAAAAAAAAAAAAAAAAAAAAAAAAAAAAATAAAAAAAAAAAAACAATCAAACAATAAAATTTTTATAACTTTTAAAAAATGAGAATTTAGATATTTAAATTTTTCAAATGTTTTAATTAATATGTATTATATGTATTTAATTAATAATATTTGAAAAATAATTTGATTTGACATTAAAAAGGCAGTTTAAATAAAAAATGCATTAAAAAAAATTAACATGCTAATCTAGTAGGTAGGTACTATAAAACTTTTTTTTTATTATTTCTATACTCTGTAGATTATAAATATAATTATTTATAATTCAGTGTTTTTTTTTTGTTCCTCCATATAAAAATATTTCATGTACGTACCTACTAAAAATAATAACATTTTTTAAGAAAATAACACACAGAACAGTGTTTTTTTTTTGTTCCACCATATAAAAATATTTCATGTACCTACTAAAAATAATAACATTTAACATTTTTTAAGAAAATAACACACAGATGACAGAACAGTGTTTTTTTTTGTTCCTCCATATAAAAATATTTCATGTACGTACCTACTAAAAATAATAACATTTTTTAAGAAATAACACACAGAACAGTGTTTTTTTTTTGTTCCACCATATAAAAATATTTATGTACCTACTAAAAATAACATTTAACATTTTTTAAGAATTAATAATGTTTTTTGTTCTAATTCTCTAATCATGGACCATGGTATTTGTATATTTATACAAATATATGTAGTAGGTATTAGTATAGTATTATATTTATATGTATTATATATACACATTACACACAGCTATTATTATAATGTTCTCAAATCTCAATTAATAAAGTAAGAATCAAAAGAATAAGAATACAACATAATCAAAGAAAAATTTAAGAGAATAATGAATAAGAAAGAAAAGAATAAAAGATAAAAAAAAAAATAAATTGCTCTTAGTTCAATAATTTATATTGAAATTTGAAAGAGTAGTATGTTATTTACTTATTTTATTTTCTCATTTCTGGTTCTGTAATAAAATAAGCCATATGAACATCAAAAAATCACTGTTCCTTAAATTAGAAAATGTAGTACAAAAATAAAAATGTTATTTTTTGGTCTTATAGATTTTGTTGTTGTATAAGGTGCACTTTTTTTAAATTGATAATTTTGTTCAATAGCTTGTTGATATGAATGTTAGGAGGAATGTTATTACTTATTAGAAGAATTTAGAAAAGAGAAAAATAAATTACTCTTTCAATATTTTTATGATAGCTGCTGTTGAAAGAAAACTTATATTATTTTCTTATTCTATGGAAAGAGTTTGATAACCACAATAAGCCATATGAACACCAAAAAATCACTGTTCCTTAAATTAGAAAATGTAGTACAAAAATAAAAATGTTATTTTTTGGTCTTATAGATTTTGTTGTTGTATAAGGTGCACTTTTTTTAAATTGATAATTTTGTTCAATAGCTTGTTAATATGAATGTTAGGAGGAATGTTATTACTTATTAGAAGAATTTAGAAAAGAGAAAAATAAATTACTCTTTCAATATTTTTATGATAGCTGCTGTGAAAGAGAACTTATATTATTTTATTTTCTTATTCTCTAATCTATGGAAAAAATTTGATAACCACAATAAATACAAATGAACACTAAAAAATCGCTGTTCCTTAAATTATAAAATGTAGATAGGTAAAAAATAAAACATGCTTTATTTTATATGATATTGAAAAAACAAATTTCGAATACATTTTTTAATACTTATTTTATTATTATATAATTTTTTGTTAGATAAAAAATTTTTTTTTTTTAATTTCAATTGAAAATTTGCCGCCCTTAAATTCTGGCGCCCTGTTTTACTGTGCATACTGTGCATATGAAAGCGCCGGCCCTGTGCATTCGTTTTTCTTAATTGAATCCATTCGTCTTGCATCTCCGATATCTTTATTATACAATCATCTGATACTATTTGTTGACTTAATAACCGAAACTCACATGTATCTTTATGGGAATTTCGAATTCTGATTGGACCTTGTTGCTCACAAACGTATTCATTGTCGTCAATGTTTTTACAGTGTTCTACTTCTGCTTCACTCATTGGATACCATTTATCTCGATGTACATTAGTCATTATAAATTTAAGATTTGACTCTATTTTTATGAATGTATTATTTATGTTTACTGGAAAGGTTTTTATGTTGAACAATTGATAATCGATTTTGGATAACAGTGGCACTTCTACAGCAAATATCGCTAAATTCATTGTGATTCGGCATTTCGCTGACATCAGTTTATAAATCTGTGATAAATTTGGAAGCCTTGTATGACTTGGGATAACTGTTTTGGATTCTGTTAGATGATGTTTCAATTGTTCCGGTGATAAAATCAACGGGTTTACTTGATTATAATGAATATTAGTAATTCTTTGTAATAAATTCCGCTGAATCAACAAAGTTCTTCAATGAGTAAGCCTAAATATTGTGATGTCAGGACGAAAGTGTTCCTTAACTTTTCCTGTTGCAAGTCAGCAGATAAATCGGTAATCTGATGAAAAACTTTCTCGACTTCTGTTTTCATGATTTTCACTTGCCTTATGTGATCTTCCTGTGATTTTTTCATTAATGTTGCAGTGGCGTCAATTACTGAAGTTTGGTTCTGAATTAATTGTAGCAAGTGATTATTATTTGTCTTCAAATTTGTTATGACTTCTTCAATTTGTTTAGCGTATTCTTCATCTAATACACCAAACAATTTATTGGCTATATTTCCCACAATATTAATTAAGCCTCGCTTGTTTCTGGACTGATGTTTGGTCTCCATCAAAAGAAGCTCATTGTTATCCGAAATTTCCTGCAGCTGGTGTCTATATTGGTTGATAATTACTGTCATATAATCAATTTCTATGCTCCACTTTTTCATTTTTTCTAAGTTAAGAATCCCATCGTGAATTCCTGACAAGGCCTCCCAATAGGTGCTCAAATTGTATACTACCATAATTTTCCATTTTGAGACTTCTAGTTGTGCCCTTCCTAAATCTTCAAAATAAACTCCTGCATCATCAAGATGTGCCACTTCAAATGGACGTTTTTGACCGAAAACTATCAAGGGTAAAAATAGAAAACAAATTAATGTGATGAATGATGCATTATATGCCTGGCGACTTTGTTTGGAATTAGTGGAATTGGACTCTGAAGTTTTAACTCGTTTCTTTCGACATTTATTCCTGTTTTCGTCATGTATCGGTGTTTTGGCCACATCTGTTTGCTGTTCGGACCTTGATTTTTCGTCGACCATTTGTGGTTCTTGATTTGTTTCGATTGAAAGTGGGGCTAAATTATGAATAGCTCTTTTAAATACTCCATTTTTAGTTTGCACCTGCGCCACTCTTATTAAACCATCTTTTCCTTTTATAGTTTCTATAATTTTGCCCATTGGCCAATGTAGAGGCATTGTACTGTCTTCTTTGAGCAAAACTATCATTCCAGGTTTTACGTTTTTCATCGTTTCTTTCCATTTATATCTTGTTTGTAATTCTGTCAAGTACTCTGTTGACCATCTTTTCCAAAAGTCTTGACGAATGGCTGATACTAATTTCCATCTTGATAGACTGCTCATATTTTTGATTTCACTATTCGGTTCTGGAATGCTTATAAGAGGTTCACCAATCAAAAAATGTCCAGGAGTTAATGCTGTTAAGTCAATTGGATTTGTGGATAACGGAGTTAAAGGTCTCGAATTCAAAATGGCTTCTGCTTCTGCCACTACTGTGCTTAATTCCTCGAATGTTAATGCTGCTGAAGAAATCGAATGCTTTAATAATTTTTTAGCCGATTTTACCGCTGCCTCCCACAGACCTCCAAAATGAGGCGATCTTGGTGGGGCAAAATGAAATTGTACTCCTTTAATTTGACATTCACTTGAAATCTTATCCTTGTTTTTTGGTGACATTAATATTTCTGTGACCTCTTCCAGTTTTCGTGCCAAAACATTATTTGCTCCCACAAAATTCGTAGCATTGTCACAAAAGATGTCTTTGCAACAACCCCTTCGAGCCATAAATCGTCTAAGAGAACCTAGGAAGCCTTCTGTTGTTAAATCCGAAACCACCTCTAAATGAACCGCCTTCGTTGTGAAACAGCAAAAAACTGCAATATAACTTTTTTGTGGTCGTTTCCCACGAATATGATAATGAGTCCAGATAGGACCGCAGAAATCTACCCCAGTACTCAGAAACGGTCTTGATGGTAGTACTCTTTTTTCCGGAAGATCTCCCATTTTTTGTTTGAACAGTTGTGGGTTCATTCTGGTGCACCTTACGCAATTACTCACAATTGCTCGAGCGATATTTTTGGCTTGTAGAATCCAGAAACGCTGTCTTGAAAATGCGATTAATGCTAATGGACCTGAGTGTAAATGCCGTAGATGTAATTCTTCCAAGATTAATTTCGAAATCTCGCTCTTTCCAGGTAACAGTATTGGATGTTTCGCCTCATATGAAATCGCTGCATTAGTTAATCGTCCACCAACCCGAATAATGCCTTTTTCGTCTATAAATGGAGATAACGAGAATATTCGGCTCTGTTTATTCACTTCATTCTTTTCTGTTAATTGCTTGAGTTCTTCCTTAAAATGACTACGTTGAACTTCTTTTACTATTATAACTAATGCTCGATTTAAGTCCGTTGTTGTTATTTTTCTTGAAGTTTCCCTGTTTTTTACTATATCCGCAACCTTTAACATATACGCCATAGTGCGTTGTAAAAAGTTAAAGGAATTCCGATGATTAATCCGTGACAGGAGATAATTTTCATCCCCAGTTTGAGCCATGCTCGTTGCCGACACATTTGAACTACACTTTTCTTCCTCAGCTAATTTTATAATTGAAATTTCTCTATTTGGCCATTCTTCTTCCTGAGTTTTTAAAAATGCTGGACCACAAAACCATAATTCGGAATTTAATAGATCACCGGGTAATACTCCTCGTGATATCAAATCAGCTGGATTCATCTTTGTATTCACGTAATTCCATTCCGAACTCTTTGACATCTCACATATCCTTGTAACCCGATGGGCTACATAGGTTTTGTACAATGATGGTTCTCCTCGAATCCATGATAACACGATTTGTGAGTCTGTCCAATAGTACACTTCGTCAGTATCGTGGTTGAAGCATGCTTTCACCTTGTGCAGAAGTTCCGTGACCAATTTCGCTGCACATAACTCCAGTCGAGGAATCGTCAATAATTTGATAGGTTCAACTTTTGACTTTGAACACAAAAGCTTGCTTGTGATATTTCCGTTCACATCTACTGACCTCACATATATTGCAGCGCCGTATGCCTTCTCACTCGCGTCTGAAAATCCATGGAGTTCCGTTCTTGCTATTATATTTGGACTAAGCACATATCTTTTTATTTTTAAATTTGTAATTTTACTCAATTCTTCTTTGAATGTATTCCATTGTGCACTTATGTTTTCGTTGACTTCCTCATCCCATTCTAAATCGAGCTTCCATAAATTCTGGATTAATATCTTTGCCCTGATGACGACTGGACTTACTAATCCTAGAGGGTCGAATAGCCTAGCAACTTCCGATACAATTTTTCGTTTTGTTATTTTCGTGTCCTTGTGCCAGATAGTTGTAAATGTGAATAAATCATCAGTCGGTTTCCAAGACAATCCTAATGTTTTGATGTAACCAGTATTTTCATCTTCGAAGTGCTTCTCTATTTCTCTTTCTTCTGATGTTATATCTTTTAAAATAGCTTCATGATTGGACGCCCATTTATGTAAAGGTAATTTAGCCGTGTTAAGCATTTCAATTAGCTCTTTTTTCAACTTGATTGTAGCAGCCAACGTATCACATCCAGTACTGATATCATCCACATAAAAGTCATTCACAACACTTGCCGCCAGTGGATATCTGATACTCTCTTCAGAAGCTAATTGCTTCAAGCATCTTGTCGCCAAATACGGAGCTGCTCGCGTCCCATAGGTGACTGTTTTTAATTTGAAGTACTGAATTTGTTGACTTGAATCTTCTCTCCACATAATAAGCTGTAACGGTTGATCTTCATCTGCTACTTGAATCTGCCTATACATCTGTTTGATGTCTGCTGTAATTACGTATTTGTATTTTCGAAATCTTAACAAGATTTCGAATAAATCATCCTGAACTTTAGGGCCCTTCATCATTATATCATTTAGGGATAAGTATGATTTGGTTTTGCAGGAGGCATCAAATACTACCCTGAGTTTGGTAGTACTACTATCTGGTCTTTCGATACAATGGTGAGGAATCACATAATGACAGTCTGGTATTTCCTTTTCCTTAATTACTTCCATATGTCCTGCACTTTCATATTCTTTCAAGAAACTTGCGTATCTCTCGTAATGAACTATTTTTGCTTAGTTTTCTTTCTAAGTTTATTAACCTCCTAAATGCTGTGCTTCTGGACTCGCCGAGTACAGCAGGGTTTGCTAATATTGGAAGATTTACAACAAATCTCCCTGTAGCATCTCGGTGTGTTGTACTCTGAAAAAACTGTTCGCACTTTTGATCGGCAGCACTTAAAATTTCCTTTTCGATTGTTATTTTCTCATTCTCCCAGAACTGTTTTAACGACTCATCTAATTGTTGATTTGTGATTCCCACAAACGCCTCTTTGTCCTTTTCTTGAATTGTTTTACCCAATACCATCCAACCAAATATTGTTTCTTGAAGAAGAGGACGATTTTCTCCAAGTTGTCTCTGCCCTACTTGCATCAGTTCACAATATAACTCTGCACCCAAAAGAATGTCTACCTTTTGTGGTTTGTTAAAATTCGGATCTGCTAATTGTATGTTTCTTGGTAGTGGCCATGAGGAAATATTTATGAACTTCTGTGGTTGAATTGACGTTATTTCTTTTATAACCTGAGCCTCCACATTTACTTGAATATTTTTTCTCTTTGAAAATATTTTTAAATTAACCCTATCCATAGACTTCGCATATGATTTTCCAATCCCGCATATATTGATTTCCTCTTTTTTGGTATCCAATTTTAACCTCTTTTGTAGCCTTTCAGATATGAAATTTAATTGTGAACCTGAATCTACTAAAATTCGACAGTCAATCTCCTTTCCATTTTTGTCAGCAACAGTTCCTAAAACTGTTCCCAAAAATACATAGCTATCTTCATTTTTTGGTTGTTGCGATGAGGTATTTGAGGTCAAAGCACCTGCTTCGTCACTTTCTTTATCAATTACTTTTGAATCTACTTTCAAGTAACTGTAGTCATGCAGCAACGTGTGGTGTCTCTTTTCACATTTAGAACATAATTTTGCTGTGCATTTCTGTGCAACATGTCCTTTCTTTAAACAATTGTAGCATAAGTTTAACCGCAATACTTCTTGTTTCCTTTTTGACAATGACATTGCCAAAAACTTGTAGCATGAGCTAATGGAATGGTTTTTCCCACATAGACTGCACACTTGCAAATTATCTTTTGGTGTTGTGTACAATGTTGTGCGTTTCTGTACGTTACTGGCTTGAGGTCTGCTGCCCAGAGCTTCAAATGATTGAAACCGGTTTTCAATGCATTTTAGAAACACTTCTAATGATTGATGCTCTTTAGGTTTCTTTACATATTGTTCATAGAAGGTATGAGTCTCTTTATCTAATTTTTTGATGATGATATGTAATATGATTGGATCCCATGATCCATATACTTTAAGTCCTAATTTTTCAAGCATCAAAACACTTTCCTTTGTAGTGTCATATAACATTTTTAAGCTTTTTGCTGAACCTATTGCTACTGTTGACTGATTTAACAACTTCTCTAAAATTGTTGACACCAGTAGCCTTTTGTTGTTATACCTTTCTTTTAAAAGAGTCCATGCTACGTCAAAATTATCTTCTGTGACTGTAATCTGACGAATCAATCTTTCCGCTTCTCCAGTAAGATATGTTTTCAGATAATATAATTTCTGGACATTTGGAATTGCCTGTTGTTCGATCACTTGTGTAAAGATATCGTGAAATTGTACCCATTTCAAATAATCGCCGTCAAAACTAGGTATATTAATGGGTGGCAATTTTATGACTGATTCTCGATTCTGATGACCTGCTGCCGAATTTCTTGATTTATTCAATATTTCTTTTAAAGATGTAAGAGTCTCATCTACCATGTCGCTAATTTCATGGAATTCCTCGATTTCATTACTAATTTGATCAGGATCTTCCACTAATACATGAAGCTTATCGGTCTCACGACATATTTCCGCCCAATCTGCTTTAATCTGTTCCATTTTTGATTCATAGTATTCCACTGGCTTATCTTGTAATTGGACTTTTCCGATTTTTAATCCAATACAATTTTTCTTCCATTTCAACATTCTCAATGTTGATTGAATTTCTCCATCTGAATCTTTAGACCTTATTTGTGATGATAGTACCGTCTCATCTCCCTCATGAATTTCTTCAATGTCTGGGTCCTGAATTGTGATTTCTTTTAGTTGTATTAATTTCTGCATCAGATCACCTGTGAATTCTTCATATATTTTCTTTGTTTGACCATACAAATCCTCTTTGAAATATAAATGATTTTCCTGATCTGCATAATTTTGTCGTATAGAGACATGTTGCCTTTCGAAATGTTTCCAAACCTCTTCAAAGCTTGCTTTCTTTTGCTGAAGGAGCTTTTCACTTTTTCTCTCTTCTGACAACCCTTGAAAGGCAGTTTGCAAAGCCTTTATTTTCTTTGCCAATGTTACTTGTTCTGCTACCAAGCGATCCATTATTCTCTCACCGTGCCTAATTTCTCCTTAGTTGACAATTGTCTTGACTCAAATTGCTGCTAACTGAACCGTTGTTAACTGCACCGTTGAATGATTACCGTAATCACGTGTTTTAATTGTTCCTTTTGATCTGCTCACTGCACCGTTGATCACGTCGGGGTCACCAAAATGTTGGATCAGGATTTTCAATATTAGAAAATTGCCTTGATACCAATCTGAAAAATCACTTTGTTATAGAATATAACAGGGTGAATTAATGAAACACTAATTCAATATTATATTCGCAAATCAAAGTGTAAAAATAAAGAATTAAAACAAAGTTCTTCCCTTCAATTCTGATTCTTTAATGTCTTTTCTCTTCATATTTTCGATTCTTATATACTATTTTTAACACTAATACAATTAAAACAACTTAAATATAACATTCATCATAAAACCTAATATTAACTAATATTTCCTAAAAAACCCAAATTCAATATTTTCAAATTTTCTCTTTTATGATTTACAAAGAAAACCCGAATTCAATATTTATTTTATGACTTACAAAGAATTCTCAAAGAAATTTACTAATTACATTACAAAATATTGATAACGAAAATTCTGAATCATAAAAGATTCTTATATTTAATATTACAAAGTTTTATCATTGCAATTGAGAATTAACGCAAGGATCACTTATCTCCAGACATTGTTTGTAAACATTGCAAACATTGTCTCGTCATCTTTTATTACACCGTCATAAAAGTGTATCTTTTTTTAAAATCCGTGTTATCGGAATCTTTTATTTTTCCTTTATTTATTATTGATTTATTTATTTAAAAGTGAATTTGGGTATTTTCTAACATTTTAAATCTTAATCTCTAAAAATACATTGTAAACTAATAAAATATGTAAATTCCAAAAATTCAAATAAATGTAAGAAATTAAGAAAAAATACAAAATTATTTCCTAAAATAAAATATGTTTAAAAGATTAAACACCATTTTTTAAATTACTTATTTTCTCCCAAAATTCGTTAATATCATTTTTTTCTTTTAAATTATGTTCAAAGAAATGAAGCAATTTCCATTGTGTAACAATAATTTCAGGATCACATTCGATTAAATTAGAAAATTTCGATACCAAAGGCAATATAGAAGCTTCTTTATCTGTAAAAAATTTTTCAGGAGTTATAACTGACAAATTTTTAATATCAGTATTATCAAAATCAAATCTTCGCTTAATTTGATTTATAAGTTCTATATAAAAATTTAATATATTTTTTTTTATTTCAATTATTTTTGAATCTCCCAAAACATTAATATTTACCATCAAATATGCCTCTGCATGAACACCGATAAAAATATCTCGAGTGGATATATAGTTTTTTTTATCGTATATATCAATCTGTGATAATTGAATCTAGTTTTTGTACAAAATCACTAATCAAAAAATTGCTTAATATTAATTTAAATATCATTACAGTGTGGGAATATAAATACGGCAATCTAACTTTCTCTGACTGAAACTCCTTGTTCAAATCGTTAATGATCTTCAATTTATATGATAGAAAAAAATAATATACTTTGATTTCCGGATTATCCATAATTTCGGCTAAATTTTTTGCATTAATCCCATTCACTTCTGCATAACAAGAAACCAAATACAATTTAAGTGCATCCCATTGTTCAATAATGCGATTAATGGTACCTTCTAAGGCTAGCCATCTTGTAAGAGAAACGCCGAGAATTTTATGTGGCTTAACCTGACAATAATCTTGAAATTCTCTAAATTCATATATCCTTTTTGCACTAAATGAAAAAAATTTGTATATATTGCGACACAGGGTTTCAATTTCCAAAGGAAGCTTTTTAGAAGCATATGCCGAACATAAATGGAGGCTATGACAAGTACACTTTAAAAAAAAAATATTATTACACTGTTTTAGTTTAGCTTGTAAGCTGTTAAATTCTCCTGCCATCACATTGGCTCCATCCGTAGCAAGTCCTATTAAATTTTCTAAAGGTATTTCATTCTGAGAAAAAAAGGTTATAATATGTTCGTAAATAGATTCAGCGTCTGCTTTTGTTACTTCGATAAAACCTAAAAATCTGTCTTGGATAATTTTAGATATTTATCGGCATATCTTACAACGAGTACCAATGCTTTTTTAGTTGACAAATCGGTAGTCTCATCAACAATAAGAGAAAACTTTGTTGTTTTAATTTGAGAAATAATATTTTCTCTTCCTTTTTTCCCTAAAGTTTCAGCTATCTGAGTAGCCTTAGTTCTGCCACACTGTAAGGCCTTAGCAATTTTGGAATCAGGGCAACATTCAATTAAAAGTTTGGGAATATAATCCATTATTAAAAATGGTAAATTATGTGCAATACAAAACATCACTAAAGTCATTTCTGCCAATTGTAATTGTTTTTGGAAACTCCTCTTTTCTTCAGATAAAAATGAATTTATTTGTAATAGTTTCTTTTTCATATTAGTATTTTGAACGTGAATCGTCTTTACTTCGTGTGCTTTAAGGTAAGAAACGTGATTACCTAAGACTTTTTCACATACTTTACAATAACTATTATTTTTTTCGTCTTTTTCTAGCCATGCAAATTTTTCTAACCATTCATTTCTAAATTTTCTTTTAGCTCCTATTTTGTGACTTAATTTTTCATTCTCACCAAAATTTTAATTGAACACTGAAAAAAAAGCTATTAAATTAAAATATATTTTTACCCGTTACTATCATCATCAGAATTTAAAATCTGTGTATTATTCTCCTCATCCAAATTTTTTTAATTTTTAATAATATACCTAATATAAATATGTTTACAATATTTATAACTGGTTTCAACTCAAATATATTATTTTGCTGATATAAATATATATACTTATAATTATGTAAATGTACTTACTTATCCATTTTGAACTCTTGCATTAACAGGTAAGCTTAACGTATTTTATTTAAATTAAAATAAACAAATGTAGATTCATTTATAATATGTACTGACAGCGACAACTTTAGAAGTGGGAACTGACATTTGAAATTAAAATGACATGAAATTAAATTAAAGCAACTGCCAATACATATTGCCAACAATAATATATATTGATAGAAAAAAATGATTTGTTTAAAATATTGTAATTTTACCTAAGATCCAAGTATTAGTTTGACCATTCTCATAATCTTGCTTTAGTATGGATGCTAATTGACTACATTTCCATACATGAGAATCATGACATGAACCAGGAAACCTCGAGTCAACGTAAATAATTTGCAATTTATGTGCCAAGCCAGATGGCAATTTGCATACGTTGCATTGACGTCATACTGACGTAATCGGTTAAAATTCTTTATGCACCAAACCGGTTTCTGAAATATTGTTGTCAAAAAAAAACCGGTTTCATTGCAACCAAATTTTACTTGTAAGACTCGATGTACTAACCAACACAAACAAAAAAATGATTTATTTTTTTCTCTAATTTTTTTGTTGTTTTTCTTTTTTTTTCATTATTTAAAAATTTTTGAACTGTGCGCATCTTAAACAAAAAAAATTTGAGACCGGACAAAATATAAAATATTTCTGGTATTGGAAATTGATAAAAATCAATATAAGATTACCATATTAGGTTTTATTTCTATTTGTTATTTTTTATCTTTTAAACTACATACTAAAAAAAAACAAATATATGTATTTGTATTATATTAAATACAATATAAATATATTTTGATTGATAAAATATAAAATTTAGTTAAAATAAATAATAGCAAAAAATAATTAATGATATAAAAGACAATTAGTTTAAGGAACAGATTTAGAACCTAATTTTAAAATTGTATAATTATGAATGTTTGCTCAGTTCCGCAGATGTTAATTAAAATAATAATCCATTTTTAAATGACCTAGATATGATATAAGTAAAATAAAATTACATACCTACTTACTCAATGTAAAGAAAAAATTAAATTTCTTATATTATCTACAAATCCATTTTTTTATTTAGGTAGCTACAAACCTTTTTTTTTGTATATGAATAAAAAATTACAAAAACTTTCCGCTTTTGAAAAATCAGTTGACTAAACATTCTCCGACGATAACTATCTTCGAATGAACTAAATTTTACACATACATTCATAAGTTCATAAACTGATGATAACTGACAACAGTTGAAACTACAACTTACAACACTCTCGTGTGGGATTGAGTAATATTCACTTACGTTGGAAGATTACGTCAATGCAAGTGAATATCACCACTCATGTATGGATAGGGTATGATTACACACCTGCATGAGTAATTTTGTTTCATTATCAATAAAAAATTAATTGACAAAAAATGTTTTTTTTTAAATATATTAAACTTCAAGTATTGTAATTGAAACTTACGAGCATCGTATTCAAACTAAAATATCCCTTACGGTTATAATACTGCCCTTGGTTATTTTTAGCAGGAGCAGTTATTTTTATGTGTGTACCATCTACAACGCCAATTATTCCAGGAAAACCAAATTTTGTATAAAAATGGCGCTTCGTTTTAAGTTTTTGTTCGTCATCTGGAAATTCTATTAATTCATCGCAGAGATTTTTTGAAAAAACATTTAAAACATCCATAAGAATTTTTGAAAATGTAGATTCTGCTAAGCCGACATTAAAATCATTTCCAGCTCCTACTTGGTATATTCCTGCAGCAAAAAATCGTAAACACGCACTTAATTTTATAATAGTAGGGACAGATGTTGAGCGAGTAGTTTTTTTTTTTTTTTTTTTTTTTTTTACGAGGGAATGGAACGCTCGAAAGCCACCCATTGAAATTTTGCGGTATTTCGTTGGGTAGTGTGCGATTTTAACGCACCAAAACCACACCCTTTTTGAACCAAACTTTAGGAAGGAACCTGTGATACAAATGTACAGTTTGGTTACAGGGATGGGATATGAAAGGATTTTGGGATTGTCGGAGGATATTTGGGAATTTTGGATTATGGTGGATGGGGAAAACTTGGAGGGATATTTAGGAGAAAGATGTTAATTACAAACGAATTACCAACTTTAGGAAACACATTGGACGGAATGTGATTCCATAATCTCGACATGCGCATGACAAACGAATTTCCATAGGCCGTGTTTCGCCATCTTAACAATTCGACGCAGTAGGGATGAGCATCTGTTGCACTCCTTGTTTCACGTTGGAAAACTTTGAGTGGAGGCATTAATTGTTTTATTTCCTTAGAACAGGTGTTCGTCCCCACTAGGTATCTATAAAACAGGGTAAGTGACCAGACTGTACGCCGATGGCTAAGTGGAGTGAGCGTTAAGGTAACACTGGGATCATTTATAAGACGAATAGCTCTGTTTTGCACTTTATCAAGATATCCCAGCGCTGATTGGGGTGCACCAGCCCAGATATGTGCATTATACTCCATTTTTGGTCTAATATATGTTTTATAGATATTGAGGAGATCTAATGGAGAGAAGTAAGTTTTACAGCGATACAAAAAACCCAAACACTTAGCTGCATCTTTAGCTATACCAAAAATGTGATTTGACCAAGTCAATTTCTGGTTTAACTCGATGCCCAAAATATTTAAATCTGTTGAGTGCTGCAAAGCTTCTCCCTGAAAAATCAAGTTGGGAATGGAAGTTGCTATTTTTCGCGAGATGAGACAGCATTGGGTTTTCTTCGTGTTGAATTGAACACGATTATTTTCACCCCATTTGTGAATTTTTGCTAAATCGTTATTTAGCTCACTGACAGTGAAATTTTTTGCTGTTGTATTAACCTGATGATTAATGTTACAGCGGCTATGAAATTCATAGGAAGCTACAAGGGTGCTGTCATCTGCGAAACTGTGAATTGGATTGGAAGTTAAAGATAGAAGATCATTAATGAATATTAAAAAGAGGGTGGGAGAAAGAACAGAACCTTGAGGGACACCAGCGTTCAGTTCAAATTTGTCAGATGATAAACCATCGACCAGAACTCGAATTGTACGATTCGAAAGGAAATCTCCAATCCATTTGAGAAAGACTCTACCTAAACCTATAGCTCTGCATTTTGCTAACAAAGCAGCATGCCATACACGGTCGAAAGCTTTAGAAATATCCAGTGCTACCACATCAGATTCACCAGAGTGATGAAGACTGATATTGAGCTTTTCACAAAGATAAGTCATGAGATCACCAGTTGAGCGACGGGCTCTGAACCCGTATTGTCGACCATGAAGCAAACCTTTATGATCCAGATATTTCAAAAGCTTTTGGTTTATAATTTTTTCCATTACTTTGGAAAGGACCGAAGTTATAGCTATAGGGCGGTAGTTAGAGGGATCGCTTTTGTTACCTTTTTTTGGAATTGGAAAAACGTGCGCAATCTTCCATTGGGCAGGATGAATACCCGAAGTAAAGGATAAATAGAAGAGGTTGCGCAGAGGTTTTGAAATGGTAGAGTAGGTTTTTTTAAGAACCATCGTTGTGATTCCATCGGGACCGGCTGATTTGTTCGTATCTAGATTCTTCAAGATTTTCATCACTGCTCGCGTCCTAAAGTAAATTCTACCAAAGGAGCAGCCAACTTCTGGAATATTTGGTGGTCTTTGAGTTGACTGTGGCAGTGTTGAGTTAAAGGAAAATTGTTTGCCAAACAAGTTCGCCTTTTCTTTTGAATCTGACACAATTGAGTTGTTTTTACCAATAAGCGGAGGGAAGGAGGACCCACTAGTGTCCTCCTTTAGATTTTTTGCAAACGTCCAAAACGATTTGCTATTCTTAGGCATATGTAGGAATTTTCGTTTCAACCCTCGGTTGAATAAGAATTTTTGCTTATTGATAACTCTCTTGCATCTGTTTCGAACCACGATATAGTTGGCCCTGCCGGACTCCAACCCGCTGTTCCGGTATTGCTTAAAAGCCTCCTCTTTTTTACGAATGGCTTCTTTGCAAGTGCGATTAAACCATGATTTGGATTCTCGTTTAATACTTTTCATGGAGTGAGGAATATACAACCTCATTCCAAGTAAAATTGTTTCACTAATCGCATTTGCAGCGAAGTTGACATTTTTAGCGCGGAAGCACAATGACCAGTCGAATGCTTTGAAAAAATTGTTTAATCCCTCCCAGTTAGCACGACTATATTGCCATACTAATTTTTTGGGAGGAATCCTTCGGCTGGCTAATGTGCTTACCGGGAAGCTTGTGGTTACCAGGCAGTGGTCGGAGCCCCCCAGGGGACAACCAACTGAAACTACATATTTTTCAGGGTGAGTGGTTAAAAACAGATCCAAGAGGTGACCCTCTTGATCAGCTCGGTCGGGGACCCTAGTGGGATTTTGGACAAGTTGAGAAAGATGGAACAGTGTGGAAAATAATTCAACTTGTTTCCCAATTGAGTTTTGACTCCAAAGAAGAGTTACTTGAAAAATGAAGCCAGTCTTTGTTGTGTACATTGAAATCCCCTGCCAGAACAATTTCGGTTTGTGGACATGATTCCAAAATTTCATTGATCTGGTTTGAAAGATTGTCAATTTCCACAGCAGTTTCTTGTTCATTTGAATTGGGTGATCTGTATAAAAAACAGAAATGTATTACATGCTTCTCAACGATAATTTTAACCCAAATATAATGGAAGGTTGGGCTAGAAGGTTTATATTTATCTAGGGTGTTGAAAGCAATATCATTTTTAATGTAAATCGCGATTCCTCTTTTGGGTACGAAGTGTGAAACAAGTGAGTAGCCAATAATATTAAAATTATCGTTTTGTCCACTGACTTGTGTTTCACCAAGGGCTAAAATTGCTGGTTTTGTGGAGTTAAGATGACATTCTACGGCATGAAAATTAGCTTGTAGGCCACGAATATTACAAAAATGAACTCGAAAATTGGCAATTTTTAATAACAATTAGTAAAAATTGAGAAAAGAAAACAAAAAAAAAAAAAAAAAAAAAAAAACAAAAATCAATATAAATAAAAGGTATAAAATTTAAAATTTAATTATATTATTATTTAGGTTAAATATTGTATGTGTACGATTCATACAACCCGAACAAGTTATCACCGTTTATAAAAACAAAAGTATTGCTAACAATATTTACAAAATACCATCAACAATACCCCTATTTTATTCTGCTATGAGTGAGCAATCGGTTTATAACACCATTCAACAGTTTTTAACTAGACCTTATTGAACTTAGTTACAACCAAAAAACTCTCACAGCAAAATCTACGTGCAAGTAAAAATACGCACGTATATGTAAATAATTAAATTTAAATTAAATAATTTAAGTTAGTTGAAAAGAAATGAGCTGAAATTTCAGTACTTCCTTTTCTTTTATGATTAAAAATATAAAAAAAAAAAATGATTAAAAATGAGTAAATTGACGTATACCATCAAAAATTAAAACAATACAATTTAAAAATAAAAACAATACGGTGACATACTATTGATGGTATTAATTAATGAGCGAATTTAGAATATTATCATCCGAGGGAGAGGGAATGAAATGGATATATTTTAATTGATTTGTTTACAACTAGTAGATGATAGATGAAGAGTAATCTTCAATAAAAAAAAAAAAAAAACAGTATTAAATTTAATGTAAACAAAACCAAATCACGTGCCGGTATAAAATTGAATGTAAAATTTGTAAATTAAAATTGAAAATTAAAAACAAAATTTGAAAATTAGAATAATATTAGAAAAAATTTTATTTTTAACACAAAAATAATAAAATAGATTTATATCAAATTAAATTAAAATTAGTGCTGTGAAATAGTGAGTTAAGTAAAAAATTTTTAAATTGTATAACACAAAAATAAAAATAAAAAAATAGAAATTATATATATAAGTAAAGAAAAAATATACTTAACTTGCCGCCATTGGAGATGCAGCCATATTACCAAATTCACAACACTTATTTATTTTCTTCTAAAGTTATATTTAATTTTAAAACAAAATAAAAAACTTAATTTATTTTTTATTCTTTTTTTTTTTAAACACAAAAAAAATATAAATAAAAAAAGAAGTGAAATTAAAAAAATAAATATTTTGTGCTAAATTTTTTTTCTTTTTATTAAAACCGTGATAACCTGTTGAAGGTTGAAGAGAGTCTGCTCGTTGTTGGTAAATTTGTTTCTAATATATCAAGTAAAATTTTAAAACCTTCCTTTGTTAATCTGAAGTACTTCAAAAATCTAAAAATATTTTTATTTTTACATGTACATGAACATAATTATATATATTTACATAAGTGTATTATACTTACATATGTAAATAAAATTTTATTTTGTACTTACAATGTTGCAGGTAGCTCTAATGCACGGTCTCTTATATTTTTCCTCATTACACTTACATTCCTTTGCAATTCTTCATCCTCAGAAGAATCAGAATCATGTAAAAAAAAGGAGCTCATCTTTTATTTTAATCTTAAGTTTAAGAAAAATCACTAACACAATATATTTGTTTAAAAAAATTTATTTGTTTATAATAAAAATAAAACGGAGATGTTGATCGTACGAAAATTTTAAAGTGACTGAATAAAGGGTATCGCGTCGTAGGAAAAGTCTTACAGAAATGCCATACACGGTAAATTAGACATTTCTATCGCGTCAATTTGAAAATATCGCTTCAACGTCTTACAGAAATGCTGTTAGTCGCTTCAACGCTTCTAATCGCATGAAGCGACTTACAGAAAGAGGGTGTATTTTATTATTTTATATATTTATTTTTTTTTATTTAATTTTTGTTACATAACATAATTTTCATATAAATTTTCCTTCGTTATTGAAGTAATCAGAAAACTCTTTTCTAATCCTTTCAAGAACGTCTTTTGAATTTTGAGTTTGTCTTTCATTTTCGTTTAAATTTTCTTGTTGGTCGTAATTGTTAATTTCTTGAAAATTTCGTTCTAGATACCATTTACTTTTAGTAATCAAAAAATTGTGTAAAATACAGCAACACAACACAATTTTGGTTACTTTATCTTCTTTTAAATGTATAGGTTTTTTAAATATTTGGAATTTATTACTTAAAATTCCAAATGCACATTCTACTGTTTGGCGAGCTCGACTTAGGCGGTAATTAAAAGTTTGTTTAGAATTTTCAGTTGTTGAGAATGGATAGGGTGTTAATATATTTTGCATTAAAGGAAACGCATTATCTGCAACAATAACATGTGGTAGTAATCTATTGCCAATTTTTTTTTTTGGTGAAAAAAATTGATCACCGCGATTTTAAATTTTAATAAAACATGGATACATTATATCTATATGGATACATTAATAATTAAAAAAAAAATTAAAATTTTTCATTTAAATATAAAGTTGTTATTTTATTATTTACCTTTAAGAACTCGTTTTTGAAATTTTTTATAATAGCATCACAGACACTAATAATTGCCTCTGACAAAAAACTTTTTGACAATTTTGAGTTGTAATACAATTCAATATTGTTTTCCCCGGTTGCTAGAAACCTCAATGTAGCAGCAAGTTTTTCTTCTGGGGAAATTGCTGGCCTGAGTTTGGTATTTTGTTTTTGAATGTCGTTCTTAATTCCAGATAATATATACCTGAAACAATTTTCGTCCATCCTCAAAAAATTTTGGTAATCAGCTTTTCTGGTATTCAATTCTTTCATTAAATTGATAATGTTCCCTTCAGATTTTCTGGTTTTCCTGTATTCTTTGATCCAGCATCTTTTTTTTCTTGGGAGACTTCTGTCTGCTAAAAGCATAGTAGCAGCAGTTATTAATGTTACACATGTAACAAAATTGTGGATGTTGTTTTCCATAATAAAATTTCTAAAAATATGTATGTGAAAAAAGATATAAAAATATATAAAAAGTTTCACGTTTGTAAATTTTATTTTTGAAACTTACCAAATATTTAATATTCCAATATCTAAATGTAAATCTTAAAAATTCTATGTATGGTAGGTACTTATATATATTTTTCCTTAATCTTTTTATTATTTTATATTTACACAATTCTAGTAAAAAAAATTATTATTCAATATTTACACTAAAACAAAAATGATTATTTAATATTTGCAGAACTATAATCAAAAATGTAGAAAATTAAAAGTATGTACAGAAGTACCTACTTAAATTTTCAAATTTCACGAAATTGTCAAAATGTCTTATATGAAATTAAAAATATGTAGCAAAGATTTATAAATAAATAATTTTTTTTACTAGAGAACACTTTTTAAAATTGTCAAAATTGAAAATATATTTTATTATATTTCAGTTTGTTTCTTTTATTTTTTTGTATTGTTTTTATATTTATTCCATGCGTTTAGACGGGGCAGCAGTTGTTGTCAACATAATCTTCTTTCTCTTTCCCACTTACTCATTTCTTCTACAAAAAAGCTTTAACACGAAAAAAAACGACGAAAACACGCTTAACACCCGAAAATCTTGTATACATTTTTGTACATTTTTGTTAACCAAAATTTAGGTGCCTTACGTGTTGACAGTCACCAATACATCTAAAAAAGCAATAAAAAATTTTTCAGGTCAAAAATTTTTTTATGATATACAGTAAAACACGGATAAATGCAAATTTATCTTGTCAAGCTAATTTGTGCATTTATCCGTCATTTGCACTTAGCCGTGCAAAAAAAAATCTAAAAAATTCAAAGTCAAAATAAAGAACAAAATAATGTTTTTAATGATTTTTTTAACTTTATTTTAAATAGAAAC
The DNA here is from genome assembly GCA_963082915.1 of Dolichopus griseipennis. Lineage (NCBI taxonomy): Eukaryota > Metazoa > Arthropoda > Insecta > Diptera > Dolichopodidae > Dolichopus > Dolichopus griseipennis. The sequence continues at coordinate 344,019,537 of OY720441.1, forward strand.
TAAAACTAAACAAAAAATAATAGATTTCATAACAATTCAGTACATTTAAAAAAAATCATAATAGTAATAGAAAACTTGAACTAAAAACAAAATTCAGAAATAAATAAAACATACATAAATAAAATCATATTCAAAAATATACATGAGTATGTATCACATAAAAAAAATTATAGGAACATTTGTTACCTAAAACCCATTTGTATTTTTAAAGTATGTAACTTGTTATTTGCCTTTGCTTAATGCTACCGTTTTCCTTTAAAATAATATATTCTAAATCTTCAATATATTTTACCTCATTGCTAGAAGCTTCAAAATTATTTTCTATATAAGCTCGTACAGTAGCCAATGATGTTAATGCTTGTGTTCTATTGATATTTAATGAAGCTGTATTTGTAATGCATTCTAATTCAGACTCCGAATCAGAAATTATTTCATCGGCCTGATTACAAACTTCCTTCACAATATCTTTATCACTTAGATCTCCACTACAATTGGTATTTTTATCAAATTCTACAAAATCGTTGAACGAAGTTACCGTGTGATGGTAACTCTAAAACAAGATCTTCATCTTCGTTTATTAACGGAGAACATGTTCTTGCTATGAATCCCGCTTTTACAAAACAATTTTGTATTACAGTTGGAGAGACCAACCACCAAGATCTCTTAATAATTTGAAGAGCTTTAAATAAATTTATTGTTTTGGAAAACTCTTGCAAACATCCCCCTGTTTCCAACGCTATAAGTTGTTTACGCAAAATATTTTGTCGATAATATGACTTAAATGTGTGGATAATTCCAAGGTCCAACGGCTGACATATTGACGTTGTATTTGGCGGAAGATATACTACCTCAACGTTGTTTAGTTCAACTCCTTCTTTAAGCTTGTGACAGTTAGCATTATCTACAAAAAGAACGACATTTCTATGTCGTAGTTTTGCATCAAAAGTTGTCAAAATTTGGGACCATATATCCATTGTCATCCAAGCCTTTTTGTTGGAGTAATAAGGAATTGGAATAACATTATTACCGAAGCATCTTGGTTTATTTGTACGACCAATAGCAAAAATATGTTTATCGGACCCGTCCATATTAGTTAATAATAATAACGTGATTCTGGTTTTGTCGTTTTTACCACCTATTATAAGTTTTTCATCCTTACTGGCTAATGTTCCTTGTGGAAGGGCTTTAAAAAACAGAGCAGTTTCATCTGCATTATAAATATTTTTTTTTTCATATTTTTCAATAAATTCTGATAGGATATTTTTACACCAATCGTCTGCACCGCTTTCATTCGCGCTCGCTTTTTCGCCATATATTCTAAAGTGTTTTATATTGTGCCTAGACTTCCATCTGGACAACCAACCAGAATTAGCATCAAAATGTCTAATCTTCATGTCGCAAGCTAATTTGTGCGCTTTTTCACAAATAAGAGGACCTGTTAGTAAGGTATTTTTTAAGCGCTTTTGAGTAAACCAAAGATACAATGCATCTTCTAATTGCTTATTTTTAGGTATTCTTTGGCGTTTTATTGATAATTTTTCATTTTTCAATTTTCTCTCCAATAAACTTTCTCTTTGTTTAATTATTCGCGATACCGTTGACAAATCACAATGATATTGTTCGGAAATAGTTTTTCTTGTTTTTCCAGCACCCAGTTCTTGAAGAACTTTTAGTTTTTGTTTCAAACTTAGAGTATTTTTTTTTTGTTTTTCTGCCATTTTATTCTGATAAAAAATATAATGATAGTAAAAGAACTTTACATTATTTTTATTAATTTTTTAAAAATGAAAACTTATATTTTTATTCACTTACCTATTGTACCTTAAATTATCCAATCAAATTATGTACACATTTTAATTTTCAAAACATCCAAAACAAAAACATTTAAATACATACGCACCAAACTTCAATTTACAGAACTTCAAAATCATAAAAAAAGAATTTCACAATGGAAACACTGTTTATGTATAAAAGAAAAATACACAAAGAGATCGTGTTGAAAGTTAATTTAAAAAATAAAAATACACAAAATACTCGTGTTGAAACTTTTTTAAAAAATTTAATTTGTGCACTAATCCGTATAAAAATTGGTACAAAAGTAAATTTTGATGCGCTTGATTTTGATGTATTTATCAGTGATGTGTACTTAAGCGTTGTGTTACGTGTATTTGTATATATGAAAAATCTTCGAAAAAATTTGTTGTCAAGCAGTTTGTTGTAATTAAACGTGTTTTGCACTTAAACGTTATGTACTTAACCGTGTTTTACTGTACTACACATCATTCTTATATTAAACATTAAAGAGTGATATACTATTGGAAAAAAATCAAGCGGATTATTTAGAAAGTGATTTTTTATGCTATAATATCGGTAAACAATTTTAATAAAAAAGTGGAAAAAAAATATTTAAAAGTGAAATAATTTTGTTTAACTACAAATTTTATATATATAATAATATATATATATATATATATATATATATATATATATATATATATATATATATATATGCCATATATTGTATATTATATCAATTTATCAAAAATAATAAATTTCTAAAAGGCATTTGAACAAAACAAAAAGTGAGTATAATTTTGTTTAATTACATATTTAATATCATTAACTTAAATAGGTACTTATCTAAAATATAATATGTATTATTTAATATTACTACATAATAATTATACTGTATTTTAAATATATTATGTAATATTGAATAATTGATAGACATATTTAAAATAAGGAAAGAATATTTTAGTATTAATATTGTAGTACTCCTATATTATACATAGGTACATTTTATAAAATTATTTTAGTTTAAAATTTTTAGCACATAATACCTATCTGTTATCTGTATGTATGCATAATTGCAGAAAAAAAATTTAAAACTTATGTAGCTATGCAATTAATTTCAATTTGAAATATTTCTTTTTATGTAATTTTACATTGCAAAGCCAATTGTCTAGAGAAAAAAGAAAAATTTTAAATTCCCAGAAACGTGGCTCTGGAGCGGATAATTTGTACGAGCCAGGATTATGGTGTTATGATGAGTTGTCGTTTTTACCAAATATTACAGATTCAGTACCTACTACTTCTAATATAGATCTAACGGACGTAAGACTAAAATTAATATTAAATTAAAAAATAGAAAAATAATTTAATTTAATTGTTTTGCTTATATTTTTAGTTTGGTTTCGATAATACTGAGAATATTGAACATGCAGAAGAAGTGCAGGAAATTTCAAACCCAAATTCAGTAAGTTAAACATTTATATTTTTATTTTTTTACATATTTATTTTTATTTATCTAGAATTTTTATTTCTACATATTAATTTTCCTTCATTTATAAAGTAATTTGCAAATTCTGTTCTAACTTCTTCACTTCGGTGTCTTCTATTTTGACTTTCACTGGCGTTTTCATGATGATCGTTTTGAGAAGAGTTGTTTTCAGAAGAGTAAGTTTGTTGTAAATCTAGATAAAACTTACTTTTAGTAATTAAGAAATTGTGTAGAATACAACAACACAACACAATTTTCTTAACCTTCTCTTCTTTTAAATTTATAGGTTTTTGTAGTACTAGAAATTTGTTTTTTAAAATACCAAATGCGCATTCCACAGTTTGACGAGCTCGGCTTAAACGATAATTAAAAGTTTGCTTATTTTTGTCAGTTGTTGTGAATGCATAAGGTGTTAAAATATTTTCCATTAAAGGAAACGCATTATCAGCAACAATGACATGTGGTAGCAATCTTGAATTTCCAATTAATTTTTTTGGTGGAAAAAACTTATCGCCATTATTTAATATTTGCGTTAAATTGGAACGCAATAAAACACCGCCATCACTTATCCGACCATTGCATCCAATATCTACAAAAATAAATTTGTAATAAGCATCCGTAAGGGCAAGAAGTACAATGCTATGAAATTTTTTGTAATTGTAGATAGTGCCGCATTTTTTTTTGATGGTCGGAAACTAATGTGCGTTCCATCTAACGCGCCGAGACAATTTGGGAATTGCCACCTTAAACTATAGTCGTCAGCAATTTTCGACCATTGTTCTTTTGTTGTAGGAAACTGGAAAAAATAATTATTGTCAACAATTTTAAAATAATTTTCGTTTTAAAATACATATAATATATTAATTACTACAAAATAAATAAACAAATAATGTATATGTAATTTTTATTATAATTTTCAGAAAAAAACAAAATATAATAACCATTTAACTGATAATGCAATAGAAGCGTTTGCAACCGCCAAAACTTTTTTTCAAAAAAAATCAAAACCAAGAAAGGAAGAAGAATTCTGCACATTTTTGTGCACGCAATTAAAACAATGTAAATTAACAGAAACATTTAATGATGTTACAGCACAAATTTTATTATTAGTAAATGATGCCGTTAAAAATGAGAAAAAAATATTAGAACAACAAAAAATTCCAGAATTAGAAAGATTTACTTCAATTTCCCCATTACTTTCAAATTGTAGCACACCATTGGAAAATGAAATATATAGCAAAACTAAATTTATTTATCCAAGTTAAACTTCATTAACTCCATCATCATCAACATCCCCATTATCAACCTCAGCAACATCAACTCCAGCACTAGCAATTCAAAAGTTAAATAACCCGTCATCATCATTTCTAGCATCATCAACTCCAGCATTATCAAATAGAGAGGAAAATAATGCGTCATCATTACTTGTACAAGCATCCTCAACTCCAGCATTACCAATTACAAAGGCAAAGAATCCGTCATCATCATTTCTAGCATCCTCAACTCCAGCATTATCAAATACAGAGGAAAATAATGAGTCATCATTATTTCTACTAGCATCCTCAACTCCAGCATTACAAATTACAAAGGCAAATAATCCATCATCATTTCTAGCATCATCAACTCCAGCATTATCAATTAGAGAGGAAAATAATGGTATTAATAATAACGACAGTGACGAAGAATATAATATATATTATGATGATAATTATTAAAGAGATAATATTATATATCTAATTAAATTACAAATAAATTTTTTATGATTAGAAATAAAAATGTATTTTTTAATAATTTACCTTCAAAAATTCATTTTTGAAATTTTTAATAATTGCATCACAAACACTAATTATAGCTTCAGATAAAAAACTTTTCGAAAGCTTTGTGTTATAATCAAGGTCCATATAGGTTTCGCCTGTAGCTAAGAACCTCAATGTAACTACTAATTTTTCCTCAGGTGAAATTGCTTGCCTCATCACTGTATTTTGTTTTCGTATGTCTTTTTCAATTCTTGATAATAAATACGTGAAGCAATCCTCGCCCATCCTTAAAAAATTAAAAGAATCCGCTTGGTTGCTACTTAATTCTTTTACTAAATTGACGTAGTTTCCCTCAGATTTTCTCGATTTGCGGTAATCTTTGACCCAGCATCTATTTTTTTTCTTGGATCTTCTCCCTTCTAACATCACAGTTGCTCTCGTCAAAATTGTTAGACCTATAGCAACGTTTTCTATATTGTTTTCCATAATTAATAATTTAACTGAAAAATAAAATATTTCCAAAATGAATTTTTTATTTTTATCTTTGAAGTCCGCGCTTAAAGAAAATAAATAGTGCAATGTACTTACCCTTTAAGAAAAAAAATTGAACTGATAATATTAACTCACACATATAAAGTTGCGGCAGCACTCTATGTATACATGACATCAACGTGTAAACGGAAAGAGCTTTTAAGCAGATATAACAACAAGATGTGAATACTACAACGTTGACACCGTCTAAATTAGCTCATTTACTTTTTTTTTTTTTTTTTCTTTATTAATAATTCATTATTTTCCTTACAGATCTAAGACTTATATAATGTTATATTAGTTTTATTACAATTATTCTTATTATTATCTTACTTGGAAACAATAAATTTTTTTTTTTTTTTTTGTTTTTGTTTAACGATCATAGTTTACACTTTCTGATCTTATAATTTTATAAATAATAAATGTATATATGTCAAAGTACTAGGCTAAATAGAATTAAAAGAGAAAAAAGAAAAAATATTTACACTGTATAAATTCAAATACAAAAGTTCTAAAATAAAATTATAGTTGTTAAATTACATATCAAATTTTGAAAAACAATTATGACAAAAAACAATATTTCATAGACTTTTTAAAAGTTCGCGAGTGATTTAGATTGAGTTTAATTCAACCACACTTTTAATGACTTTATATCAATGAGAAAAACATTGAATGAGTACGCAATGCAATTTCCATGAAAGAAACAGATTACTTTCTTTGACACACCTTCAATGAAGAATGTATTCTTTAATTAATTTTTTGAATGAGTGTAAATTATCAATAAGTTTAAGTACATATGGTAGTTCATTATATAGTTTGAGACAATTGTATAAACAGTTGTTCTGTTGGTTTCTTGTTTTAAAAAGTGTTAAGTAGAAATTGGTTTTGTTTCTGGTATTGTGATTATGTATATCGATCATTCTATTAAGTAAAAAATTGTGTTTTAACTGATTATTTATGATCTTAAACGCCATCAAGTACATTTCTATTTTACATATATTTGAAAAACTAATATACTGGCTGTCATACAATTTACTTGTGGGATGTAGTATTGGATAGTTGTGAATTGTTTTGATAACTTTTTTGTGAACAATGTCTATTTTATTTAAAAGAGTCTTTGAAGCTTTATTCCATATCGGATTAAGGTAAATAATATTTGAAATAATATATGAAGAGTATATTATTTTTAGTACATTTTGGGTAAAATACCTGCGGAGTCGTTTCATGATAAAAACATATGGCGTAATTTTATTTAAGAGTTGCTCAATATGAGCATCCCATTTCATTTTACTATCTAATAGTAGGCCTAGATAATTAAATGTTTTAACAACTTCTATTGTACTACCATTTATATGAAAGTTGATATCTGAGAAGTGTTTGTTTTCAAATAACATAATCTTAGTTTTCTTAACATTTAGCAGTAATTTGTGTTTAGTAAGCCACTGTTCGATAGAGATTAGGTCGATTTTAATATCATTTCTTAATTCAATTTCATCACTATTTGCATATTTAACAACAGCGTCGTCAGCATATAGTTGAATTGTACCCTTTAGATTTAAGTTCGCAAGGTCGTTGATATAGATTTTGAATAGAAGTGGCCCAAGTATTGAACCTTGAGGTACTCCTTTTATTATTTTTTTCGATTCACTAAATGTGTCGTTTATGCGCACTTTCTGATGCCGATTTGTTAAATATGACTCAAAATACTTTAAATCATTTGGATTAACATTAATTCTTGAAAGTTTTAATAGGAGTATTTCATGATCGACGCAATCGAACGCTTTTTGTAGATCCAAGAAAACGCAACCAACAAACCTACCATCATATTTTTCGAAATAAAGTCAGTTAAACTTAAACATGCCGCTGTTGTATTAGATTTGTTTTCAAAGCCGAACTGTTTGTTACTTAAGATACTATTCGCATCAATGAAGTTATCCAAACGAGTTTTTATTATAGATTCAAAAATCTTCGAAAAGCAGCTTAGCACAGAAATGGGACGATAATTAGTTACGTCAGTGGTATTACCATTCTTGTAAACAGGCGTTACGATTGCTGTCTTTAGTGAATTTGGAAAATTGAAAGTAGAGAATGAGACGTTTATGAAACGCACTAAAATTGGGGATAGCCGTTCTTTATATTTTCTGACAAATTTGGTGGAGATGTTATCATGTCCTGTCGCTGCCGCTATTTTCAATTTATCAATAACGGCGTCAATTTCTATTTTACTAGTTGGAGTTAGATGAAAGTTTATGTTCGGACTGTGACCGAAGTTTTTTATGTACTCCGTATCTATGGGTTGCTTACAAACATTTATTTCATTGGTTACATTGATGAAGAAATTATTCATTTCTTCAGCAATGTCGGCTTTATTATCTAAAATTTTGTAGCCTTTTTTTAAAACTTTAATTTGACTGGAAGATGCTTTGTGGTCTTTATTGTACATGATCCTTTTATACAAGTTCCATAATTTTTTGCTGTTGCACGGATCTTGAGCTATTTGGTCTGTACAATACTTTTTTTTAGCTTCGAGTATTAGCCGTTCAACTTTCTTCTTATGAAAATTGTATAATTCAGTTTCGTGTGTATCATTATTATATTTTCTTTTATATTTGTAGAAAGAATCTCGTATTTTAATGGCATTTAATATTTCATTTTTTATCCATTCATTTTTTTTTTTTTTATTTTGATATGGAATGGTTTTTACGTTTCTTTGCACAAGTAGGTCTAGTTCCTGTACAAGATCATCGAAGTTTCGTAAGGAATCAGTTCTTGACCAAACATCATCATTATTAACACTGTCGTAGTCTAAAATTTTCTTAAATTGATTGGATTTTTCCTTAATGGGTTTAAGATCTACACTTAGAAAGATACTTTGATGATCAGATAAACACGTATTTGATATATGAAAGAAATATTTGTGTTTAACCAAATCTGTTATAAAATGATCGATAATTGTTTTGGACGTTTTACCAAATCTTGTTGCAAATTTAGCTGATAAATTATTATAAAGCAAGAAACCATTAGTATTAATTGTGTTAATATAGTATTTCGCGTCGCAACTGTTAGTATTAAGTAAATTAATATTGAAGTCACCTATGATAATTGATCTTTTATATGTGGAGATTATTTCATCTACTTTGGTCATAAAAGTGTCAATATTGATTTCGTGGGATTTGTAAACGCCTATAATATTCATATTATGTTTTAATAATTTAACACATAAAACATTTGATTTCTCAAACTCAGTTTCAAAATTTATGCTACTACTAATTTTATCGCTTACATAAATCCCTACTCCACCATACGAATTTTCTCGATTTGAAAAATATGATGTGAAGCCTTCTAAATTAAAAAATTTGTTCTCAGATTTATGTAACCATATTTCTGTTAACACAAGTACATGTACTTCACAAGAAAAAGAATTGACAAATATTTCCAGATTGGTAAGCTTATTTCTTAAACTTTGAATATTTAAATAAAGAACATTTAAATTATTTTTATATTCACCACACTTCTTCGTGCTCACCCCTATAAAGTAATCTACCTTCATGCCATCTTGTATGTTTATAAAATCATCTGTTTGCATTTTGTAAACATCGAATGTCATTTTTGATATATAGTTTGTGTAAATTTAAAAAGTAAAAGCGTAAAATTGGAATTAAAATTATAGTTAAGATTAGTATAAATTTAAAAATAATTAATATAAAATTTAGTGTAGAAGTAATAATTTTTTTATAAATATTGTTCTTTATATAAATATTTTTGATTTGAAAAAGTGATTGTAAAATAATATAATTATTATAAGTAATTTGAAAGATTGATTGAAAACTTATGTTTTTGTATTTTAATATTAAAACTATGTAATAAGTTTTATTTAAGAGGTTATGTAGAATGTTTAATAAAAAAATTTGTGCAAAAATTTCAAGTAATATGTAAATGCTGAAGTGCTTAAAATTTAAAATTAAAATTAATATAAATGTATAAATAATTGTTTTATAAGTAATGTTTTTAATTTCATAGAATAGAGAGTTAGATTTATATAATGAAAATTTTTTTTTAGATTGCACTAGTATTAAAAATTTTTTTAATTTTTTCGATATCATTAAAAGAAGTAATTTTATACACCTTACTTGACTGACTTTGCCGCAAAAGTATTTCATTACTGTTGTTGTTGTACCATAGGAATTGTAGGTTTTGGGACATTTTAATTTGCTTTGCTTGGTTGTATAGTTTAGACTGCATCGCTGAAAGGTGGTGACGAAAAAATATTTCGCGATTCCCATCATCACCCAAGTTTAATTGGCTGGTATACACGCGTTTATGCTGCCTTTTTTTTGCCATAAGCTCAGCTTTAGCTTTATCAGATTTCAGCTTCACTACGCAAAATGTGTTTGATTTACCTGGGTTTTGGTTAATTATTTGTATATCTGAAATATCATCTTTTGTTAAAGATGATTCTAGGTGTCGCGAGATTTTTAGAACAGCATCTTCGACAAATTGGATGTTCATATTAGGCTTAAGTGGTAAACCAACCACTACTATATCATTTTTTCTTTGCAGCTGGTGCGGTTTATCCATTATTTCTTCCAATTTGTTTAATTTATCCTCCAACGACTTTGTATAAAATTCCATTTTAGTCATTCTCTTACCTAACATTTCATTCTCCTTCCTTATAGTGGCATTTTCCTTAAGTGTCATGTCAATTTTGTTTGCGAAAAAATTCATTGTACTGTGGATTTCTGATATGGCAGACCCCACAGTTTTAAGATATTGTGCCATCCTGTCCAGTGTACAATTTGTTGGATCGAAGGAGACCAAATCATTTGTCATAGGTATGGACACAGGAAGCTTTGAAGAAGGTAGTTCGCCCACTTCAACAGGTTGTTCATCTACTTCATCTGCATTCACGTCATCCAATTCCGAGAGCACTGGAAGTGATTCATTTAATCTTGTAGGACATTGTAAACATTTCCAGGTCATATTTCCAGATTTTACAAGTTCGTATATGTCTTCTGGAATCGGAGCACATTTCGCATGAAAAAGTTTGTGACAAACTCTGCATTTAACCGCCTTTGATCTATTTCCTAATGTTCTTGTGCACACACAACATTGATTAACCATATTTATTATTTATTATACTTTTTCTTTTTTTTCGGTAATTTTTTATTATATTATTTTATTATTATAATTTATTATTATAATTTATTATTATAATTTATTTTATTATTATAATTTTTTATTATATTATAGTTATTTTTTTTATTATAATATTACTTTATTTATATATAATTTTAAATATCAAATTAATATGCTTTATAATATTTAATTTAATTAATTTTATTAGAGCGAAAATTTTCTGGTTTATAATTTTTGACGTTTCAAAGATTTTCACTTGTGAATTATATATATGATCATTTACGAATTTCACCGCTAGGTGGTTAAAGTAAAAAGTTTATGTCCACTGTTTATATTTTTTTATTATTTTCGCTATGAAAAAATGTGACAACTGTCAATATTATTATTTATTAATATATTTCTCAATTTATCTGTGTTAATAAATTACTTTTTTAATGTAATTTTAATAATACTATAATTTTTGGTTTTTAATAATTTTGGTGTTTAATTTTATACAATTTAATTATTACTAGTTAAAGTAATATTTTATATATATATACAAATATAACAGAATAGATTTATGATATTGTTTTTTTATAAATTGTTTGGTTTGTTTACACTAATTTTAATTTTGGAGTTAATGAATTAAGAAGTTTAATTTTTTAGGATTAAATAAATACTAGTTTTTATTGATTAAATTATTACAAATAAATTACATTATATTATTTGTTTGTTGCTTGTTGTTTATTATTCAAATTAATTATATTTTTACTATTCAAATTATTTAAATATTAATTAAATTTAGTTTAATTTAATTTAGAAAATTTTAAATAAAGAATTTCATGTTAAAAATAAATACTGTGTTTGATTTAAAATTTCAAGTAAATGTAACACTTTTCTTTTATATGAAATTAAAAAATTTTATTAAGGCTTTTTTAATTATAAATATTAATTTTTAATAAAATTAAAAAATTTTTTTTTTTTTTTAGTTTTTCAATTAAGTGTTTAAAATATTCAATTTTATTACAATTTTATTTACATGTTATATAAATCCAATAATTACTTATGTGCACCAATATGGCGGTTTATTTTTTCTTAAAAATTTTTTAAATTATTATTTCACTTTAGTTAGATTAGATTATTTTTAGAAATATTTTTTTTTTTTTACTAGAAGTCAATTTATTTTTTTTTTGTTTAATTTTTTTTTTTTTTTAAAGAATAAAAAGTCACGTCCGCACTGTCACAAAATTAAAACGAAATGCTTACTAAAGAAAAAGAAAATACGCACACATACAAAAGTTGCAATTGCAATTACAACTTAATGTAAACGCTGAGAGCTTTTTCAACCACATCTTACAATTGCAATTTGCAATTAGTGTGAACACAGCCTATTATTATATTTGCATTTAAAACGATATTTATAATCATACCTTTAATTTTAAGTACATTCGGCATCAATTTAAACCAGTGTTGAGTTAGGTTAAAATAACGATAAAAAATAAATTTCATTATGTTATTTCGTTATGTTATAATGCCTATCTGAAAAATTTCTAAAATATGTTATATATATAAAAATTAAAACAGAAAAGTCGTTTTAAATGTATTCTTTGCAAAGTTTACATCTACTTTTTCCATTTATTTCCTTTTCAAATTGCTGCTGAACGCTTTTGTTGTCTTCACTAATATTTCTACCCATATCTGTGAGATTAAAAAGTTTTGACAACATAACTTTTTGCTAGATCACTATGCATGTTTTTTATTTAGAATGATTATCAAATTCCGAAAAAATACTTATTATCACTTACCAAATTCAACAGAGCAAAATCTACAAAGTATAACAATCACATTAAAATACACTTATATGAAAAATAATATATAAATTTTATAAAATAATTTAAATTTGTTGAATATTTTGATAGCTGTTGGCAGACTGATAGTGACAATACAAAACATATGTACAATTACAATCATAAAATAGACGTTTGGCAGTGTTGCCATTATAGCGTAATAGGTCCTACAAACAATATAGCCGTATTAAAAATTTGATTATTTATAGGAATTGCGATTGCCACCAAATATAATTTTTTTAAATGTAAATGTAACGAAATATAAATGAATTACCGTTATGTTTTTCGTTATGTTACGGAACTAGTAATTCTATAACGTTACGTAACGCTATTTCGGAAAATCATTTGATTATTCCGTTATAGCGTTACGTTACACGTAACGTTTTGCAACACTGATTTAACCATGTTCAACCAATTATATAAATTAATTAAATTAAGCAAATCTTCATTAACTTTACTTACACAATTATCTTAATCATCACCTGTTACATATAATAATGCATCATCCGCAAAAAATACTATTTCAGAATACTTTACCGCTTTTCCAATGTCATTAGTATACAGTAAAAGTAATAAAACACCAAGTACTGAACCCTGCAGAACACCTAATTTAACTTCGGCTGAATCTGATAGCACATTATTAATTTTAACTTTTTGAGTCGCTTTGATAAATAATCCTGAAACCATTGTAGTTCATTCCCCTGATACCATATTCATCCAATAACATATATATTTGAAAACATAATTCTTGAAGAAAGAATATACAATTATTTTTGAAGCTTGACAACCGCAATTATGGCATTTCTGTCATGAATCGCCATCTTCCGGTTTGTCACTACCAGATTTATCAGATTGAAACTGCATTATAATTTTATTTGTCTCTAAGAAAAGATTTGTCAGTTGTTCATTAACAATCATTTCTATGATTTTTGATTCCACCATTAGAATATTTACTGGTTTAAAATCAGATGCTTTAATCGATTTATGTATCTTAGCAACGGGAACAATAATTGATTCTTTCCAAATATCAGGAAAATTTCCGGTTCTCAATGATTAATTTATAATTGATAACAAATTAGGTCCAATAATATCAAAAATATCTAATATAATTTTGGTATTTACGTAATAACTATCTTTTTTATTGTTCATACTTTTAATTGTATTTGATAGCTCACTAAAACTTAAATACAATTTCTCTATAATTTATAAAACTTACGAAGTTTATTTTTTTAAATTAATTTATATTATGATGTATTTCATAAATACTGTCTAAAAAATATTGATTAAATTTATTGGCAATCGCCACAGAATCTTTAGTATTTTCAGTTTCATTAAAGTTTATTTCATTTATTTCTTCAAAATTTTGTTTTAGCACATATTTTTTTAGATTTTTCCACATACTAACTTGTCCTTTGGAATTGACTATTAAATTTTTTATGTAATTATTTTTTGCTAAATTTATTTTATTTTTATAACCATTTCTTAAAGTTTTATATTCAATCCAATCACTATTACCATTAATTAGTCCATTTAAATAATTCATATTTTTCAATTTTTTTAGTTTTTAAATTTCTTAGTTCATTTGTGTACTATTTACTTTCGAATTGCGCAACAGTTTTTTGTACTATAAAAGATTTTTTTCCTTATTATTCCATTAGGGAACATAGGGCTTCCACATAGCCTCTCCAACTGTCTCTGTTTAGCGCTAACCTCTTTAATTTCCCGATAGGTCAAAATCTTTCTGAAATCTCTCTACGTTGATTGCAAGTAATTTTTTTTAATTGAAGTATATTTTTTGAAATGCAAGTCCTTAATATTGTTTTAGTTACAATTTTTGGAAAAAACTAAAATCAAGCCATTGAAATTGAGTTGTTTTATGCGTTATTGAATTATTTAAGTGGAAAAACCAACAGGTAGAGGTAAAATTAAATGAAAATAATGATTGCATTTTACAGAGGCATTCATTAAGTAAACTTACACAAAAAACGTTCGTCCAAAAACTTCAAATTAAAAAACCCATTTGTTTACCAGGTACACATATAACCTCTTTGTTAGCAAGTACTTATAATTTTTTTTATTTAAATATATTTATGCACAAAATATTTAAAAAAATATATATAATATATTTCATATATTACGTATAAATATAATATAATAAACACTTTATTAAATAATAAAAAAAATTTAATAAAATTTAATTCGTGCCTTTTTAGTTAAAAATAATAAAATCTTATTTTTATATATACATATATATACGTAATATATTTTTTTTAAGATATTCTGTTTTATCACTGTTCTGTTATATCATTGTTCTGTTATATCATTGTTCTGTTATATCATTGTTCTGTTTTATCATCGTTCTGTTTGATCATGTTCTTTTTTATCATGTTCTTTTTTATCATATTCTGTTTTATCTTGTTCTGTTTTATCATGGAACCAAATTTCTTATCGGAAGAATGTTAGATTCTATAAAGAAGTCAGGAGAAGGATGAAGTCAACTTTTCCTGCTAATAATTCTTAATGCATGTTTTTGAGCAATAAGTAACGGACGCAATTTGTTAAAATGGGTGCCTCCCCAGCAGGTAATACCATACATAAGCTTAGAGTGAAAAAGCGAATGGTATACCATAGACGATATTCTAGCTGAACTATATAATCTTACATGAAAAAGATTTCTAATTACATTTTTTAATTGTTTATTTAAACGTCTTGTGTGCTCACGTCAATCCAATCTATTATCAATAATGACTCCAAGATATTTGAAGGTTTTGACATTATCAATTTTGAAACAATTACTCGCACACATACCAACAACACAAGAATTTTTGTTAGAGAAAGAAAAACTATTAAGTGGAAATCTAGTGCAACTAGGAGAGTGAAAGAACAAGTTATAATCTAAATTTGTAGAATTACTTAAGCTAAACGTCATGTATTTAGTTTTTGAGCTGATAGATAATTTATATTTACTGAACCAACGTCTTAGCAAATCTAAATCAAAATTCATTTTACATACCACTTCGAAATGATTATTACAACTATAGGTAAATGCCGTATCATATGCAAAAGCAGTCAGGTTACCCTTAAAAGGTTGAATAAATAGTGAGTTAATGAAAATTAAAAAAAGAATAGGGCCAAGTACTGAACCCTGAGGAACACCACAACGTATTTCAAGAAAATTGACTGAATTCACTTTTAATTTTGACTTTCTGTTTTCTAGAAGATATAAACAAACGAAACCAATCATGGATAAAACCTCTGAAACCAATAACATACAGCTTATGTAATAAAATTTAATGATTTACAAGGTCAAATGCCTTAGTTAAATCTACAAAAAGAGCAGAACACGTGTCACCAGCATTTAAACCAGAGTATATCTCAGTACAGAATTTCAAAAGAGCATCCCCAGTTGATTTTCCGCTTAAGAAACCAAATTGGCAGCTCCTGAAAAAACACACCCTATCTAGAAATTTAATTACACGTTTTTTAATAATTTTTCCAATAATCTTAGAGAAAGAAGATAACAGTGATATTGGACGGTAGTTTTTAACAGAGGAACGACTTCAGCAATTTTTAGACTATTTGAAAATCTGAAACACTTTTGACACACTGGAACAGTTTCTCCTTTTAATTCCACATGATAATGATTAGTTATTAACCGATTCCTAGGTTTTGTAGTACTTTTTTCATTTCTTGAGTATTTTTTATCACTAGTTTTGATTAAACCGCTAATATATGATAATCTCAATTCATATGATCCCAAAGACCAATAATTTTTAAAAATTTCTTTTTGATTTTCGTAAACTTTATCTTTACAATTTTTTCGACAGCTTAGAAGTTTCTTAAGTTTTCTATCAGGAACTAACTTTCCTGTTTTTGTCATATATGTTTTTCCTAAATTTCTTTTACGTTTTCTTATTTTTTGATTTTCCGGTTTTTTTTGAGGTGCTTTCATTCAAAATAGGTCTAATTTCTTAGACCCTTTAATTTTACTTTGGTTTTAAATATTTTTTTATTATCCCGAAATTGGGTCTGTAATTGATTATAGAATTAAGATTGATTTTTACATGAAATTGGATTGATATTTATACAAAATTTTAGTTAATTGATTATATTGAAAATGCATTGATATGCATTTTCACAACCATTTCCGAGGAAAATAACTTTCCAATATACTTTCAATAATTATAATTTTACTTGTACTAAAAGGTTCAAATATGCTGATTTAGCTAATTTATATATAAAACAATTGTTATGAATGAATGATGTATTATATTATTGGCCTAATTATGTTGTTTATTATTGTTATGTTAGAATATGCTTACGCAGCTATTTATATTATATTTATATTATGGGTTTGAGAGATATTGTTATACCGTTAGTTATAACACCACCCCCCTTTTTCAAAATATTTCAAAAAATCTATAGTTTTTATATATTTTAAAAAAAATGAAAATTATTAAAATTATTAGTACTATCATTATTGAACCGTTAATTGAATTTTTTACTTTATCTGTTTTTATTATATTTGCTATATATTCTCTGTTGCTTGTTATTTTTTCTAAATGTATATTATTGAAAATTATCTCGGAATTGCTTGTGTTTTTTTTTATTGAAATATGAAAATTAGGTAATACAATATTTTTCTCTTATTCTAATTTCCTAATTTTTATATGTAACATTGTTAATTTTTATTTCACAATCTTCAAATTTTGTTAGATTTGTTCCTTTTAAGGTACTATTATTTAAATCATTACAATTATTTGTTAATATTGTTTCTTTTATATTTTTTGTTATTAATAACCCACTTTTAATTTCTTTTATATTACGGTTAAAAAAATTTTTCAACATTACAATTTCCTTCTTTAAATTTAAAAATGTTATTAATACAATTATCTTCAATTTTAATTAAATTTTTTACAAGATTTTCACTTACATTACTATAAAAAAACATTATTATTCTCATCAATTAAAATTTCATTATTTTTTATATCCAATGTTTTACTAGATTTATTTTTCATAAAAATTTAGTATCAAAGTTATAATAGCTAATTCATGTTCAAAAGCAATCAAAACAATTTTTATATTGGCTAAAGTATCAAAATCGGAGATGTTCTTAAATTCTTCTTCAGTTAGAATACCTTTTGAAAGGATTCCTAACCGGCTTGTTAGTATCATTTATTCTATGTCGTCAATATGGTTTCTGAGCAAATTTATGTCATAATTTATTTGGTATAGATCAGGTGTGGTCAGACTTTTCTTGATGAAGATCGACCCAATCTGAAAATTAAAATGCAAGATCGACTAAAAATTAAAGTAAATTTTTCGGAATATTTACAATTTACTCAGTTCATAATCATAAATATTAAATAATAATTTTTAATATGAATTTAATATTTGTCCTTGTGACACGTGATGTTGAGAAAAAAAAAATTTGATATAATTCAACGTAAAAAAAATTTTATTCTAATTAAATTTTATAAACTTATTTTTATTATTTTGCTGAGCTGGCCAACTCATTTAAATTTATTAACCTAGGTCAGTTAAATTATTTTATGTTAAAGCAAAATTAAAAATATTTTGTTGTTGTTAATCTTATACTAGGATATCCAATATATAGTAAGTTAACTTAATATAGTTTTATTAGAACCTTTATGTACAATTTCTTCTTTATTATTTGAAATTATAATTTTTACATTAGAACCTTCTATACTTTTTATTACATATGGGCCCTTATATAGAGCTTCCAATTTATGAGCATCTTCCTTTCTTAGTAAAACTTCGTCATTTACTTTAAAATCATACCCTTTCACATTTTGGTCGTGTAGTCTTTTGTTGTTTAATTTGGCTTTTTGTAGTAAGTATTGTGCGTTTTTGTTCATGACTTGTAAGTTGTATTTAAGTTCTTTACTGTAATCGTCAAAGTTGTAAATTGGTTCAATTTTGCTGTTAAGAATAAATTCTGGTATTAATGGTGTTTTACCAAAAACCAATTCAAATGGAGCATATTTTTCTTGAAAGCTCACATTTGGTGTTGAATTATGACAATAAGTAAAGTATGGTAAGTAACTGTCCCAATTGTCTTTATTTTCGTTTATATATGAACGTAAGTATTCATTAAGAACTCTGTGATTTCTTTCTACAGTTCCTAAAGTTTCATGATGGTAAGCTGTAGAACACTTATGTTCAATATTTAACAACGAAAGAACTTCTCTCATTACTTGATTTTTATATTCGGTTCCTCTATCTGTTAAAATGTTTTTCATAGGCCCGAATATCAAAACACAGTTCTCAACTATGGCTTTTGCAACTGTTTTAGCCTCTTTGTTGGGAATTGGTACTGTTATTAAAAATTTAGTCAAGTCACAAATAATAGTTACCGCATATTGATTGTTGTTTATAGTTCTTGGCAACGGGCCAATTGTATCAATTACTACTACGTCAAACGCTTTTTGTGAGGTCCCTGTTAATTGTAATGGATCTTTGTGCTTCATTTTTGTCTTATTTAATTGACATTTTGTACAATTTCTTATAAATTTAGCTAGGTCTTTTGCCATATTTTTCCAATAATATTTTGTTCTTAACTTGGCATATAGTCTTTTCTGTCCAACGTGTTCTCCAAATATGGGATCATTATGATATCGATTTAATATTTCGTTTTTATCTAATGTTGGTGTATTTATTATCGCGATTTTTAATTTGTTTAACACCCTATTACCTATTTCTTTGAATTCCTTTATGGTATATTGAGTAAATATGATATCATTATTATCTATTTCTAATTCGTTTATATTTAAGTTGTTAGTTTTTTCTTCTAGTCCGCGGAAAAATAACTCTAATGTTATTTTCTTTTTAACTATAAATTTACTCATATCAAAACTAATTGCGCATTTTCGTTTTTTAAATATTCTACCTAGGATTTCATTTTTATATTTCATTAATTTTATTTTTGGAATTTTCCAATTTTTGAGTGTTTCATATATTTTAATGTCTCTATTTTTATTACAGTGTTCCTTAGAAGATTGTATTCTATCTTTAACGTAGTTATTATCATTTTTATTTTCATTTTCATTTCTATTTTTATTATTATTGTTGGACGATCTTGTTTGTACTTTCATTATTTTAGCAGTTTCATTATTTTCATGGGTAAATTGTAAATCTTTTATATTTATGCGTGATAACGCGTCAGCTACTACATTTAATTTTCCTTTAATATACTCTACCGTAAAGTTATATTCTTCTAAATCTAATCTCATACGTGTTAATTTGGAAGATGGATTTTTTAATGAAAACAGATAAGTTAATGGTTTATGATCACTTTTTACTGTGAAATGTGTACTGTAAATATATGGTCTATAATGTGCAATTGCAAAATGGATTGCTGCTAACTCTTTTTCAATTGTGGACTTATTTGATTCACCTTTTGTAAAAGATCTTGAAGCGAATGAAATTGGTAAATCCGTACCATTATAGTTTTGAGTTAACGCAGCTCCTGCCGCATCTTTTGATGCATCTACTACTAAGGTAAATTCTTTTGAAAAATCTGGATAATGTAAAATAGGTGGTTTTAATAATGAATTTTTTAATTTTTGAAAAGCCTTTTGACAATCTTCATTCCAAATGAAGGTTGCTTTTTTTCTAGTCAAAGCATTTAATGGTCTTGCTATGCCAGCGAAATTTGGAATAAATTTCCTATAATAATTTGCGAAAGCTACGAAACGTCTAGTTTCGTCTTTATCTTTCGGTGTTGGATATTTAGTTATTACGTCATATTTAGAGTCATCTGGATATATACCTTGATCCCTACATTTGTGACCTAAATATGTAACTTCTGATTTGAAAAATTTACACTTTTCCGGATTTAATTTTAAATTATATTGTTGACATATTCCGAAAACAGATTTCAAATTCTTTAAATGATGATTTTCTGAACACCCTGTCACTATTATATCATCCATATAAAGAAAACATTGTAAAGGTGTTGCACCTGCGAAAGCAAGTGACATCATTCTTGAAAATGAATTTGGTGAGACGTTAAGTCCGAATGGAAGAACTTTCCATCTATAGCTACCGGATTGTGTTGTGTGCTAAAAGAAGTTATGTCTCTAGATTGTTCATCTAGTGGTACTTGATGAAAACCAGAATATAGATCCAAAACTGAGAAAAATTTAGTTCTACCTAAATTATCAAGAATATCTTCTATTCTTGGTAAAGGAAATTTGTCGGCTATTAATTTTTTATTAACCATCCTATAGTCAATACACATTCTCCATTTATTTTGATTCCCTTTTTTCGGTACTAATATAATTGGACTGTTATAATTAGATTGACTGAGTTCAATCAATTTATTTTTTAGTAACTTATTAACTTGTTTATTTATTTCTTCTGTTTGCGTATGAGTTTGCCTGTAGTTTTTAATATATACCGGATTATCATCCATAATCCGTAATTTTTGTTTATAAAAATTGTTAACAGACATAGGGTCTGTTTCTAATTGAAAAATATTGGAATATTTATCACATAACTTAAGTAATTTGGGTAAGTATACTTTATTTGCATTTTTTGTAATTATGTCATTTAATTCTTTTATTCTCATATTATTTTTATTGAAATTTTGTTTTAAATTTATTATTTCAAAATCAGACAATGGTAAAGTTTTTAATTTGGTATCAGATGATATTATTTTATTTTCTGAATTTGTATTCATAACTCGAACAAAAGGGGTTTTAGAGGCCACTATTGTTCTAGGTATGAATACTTCTTCTGAAATTTCCTGATCCAAAATTAGACATTCTTCCTCTGAAGATAAGTGGAATTTTCTTAAAACTTCTTAACGTGCTGGTAATACTATTGTTTGTGTATTAGGGCCGCTCAGAATTGGAATTTGTAATATATTACAGTTTGTTTTTATTGATACTGACATATTTTCATAGTCAATATTGCATTTATAAAATTTTATAAAATCTTTACCGAGTATTCCATCTGCTGGTATATCGAAATTGTCTGGTACAACGTGTAGTTCACATGATAGTTCGAAATTTTGTACATAAACTTTTGTATATACAGTACCCAAAGATTTGATATATGAATGAGTTATTCCTTTTATTTTTATTGTATCATTTTTATTTAAATTAAAATTGTTGTTAATAGATGAGATTTTTATTAAGGAAATGTCTGCTTGAGTATCTATTAAAAAATTTAATTTTGCTTTATTTAATTTAGTGAATATTGAAATGTAGTCTGAAAAATTAAGATTTAACGTATATATATTTTTAATTGAATCATTTACTCTTCTGATTCTTGTATTTCTGCCCCCCTCTGCCCATTCCATTGAGGGACTGTAATGTTTTCCGTATACCTAACATTACCATAATTTTTATTATTGCCTCTATAATTTCTACTTTGTTGATTATTATTATAATTGTTATTAAATCTATTATTATTACGAGGATTGTTATAACTTCTATTTTTATTAAAGTTGTTGTTGTTTCTATATCTATTTTTATTAAAATTATTGTAATTATTATTAGGTCTATTGTTCAAGTTATTATTATTAAAATTTTTATTCCTAAAGTTACTGTTTGCTGGTCTTGAATTAAATGATTTTTTGTTTTCAGTATTGGTTTCTACAATGAATTTCGCAACTACTTCTTTAGGATCTTCGAATTTTGAAGATGCTAATACCGCTTTTACTAAATCAGACCTTGCTGATGCTCTACACATATCGACTGTTTTTTCAACTGATAACTCAACAGCCTTTGTGTTACTAATCCCTTCCATTACCAAAGATCTTCTAAACATTTCAGCTAAATCTTCAGCCTGTTTTGCAAAATCTTGTATAGCAACTCTGTCAGCTTTTAAAGCTTGCATTCTACCCTCTATAATTTTTGAATTTTCTGTTTTTATTTTTAATTTTAAGATTTCTATTATTTTTTCTGAATTTTCTTCATCAGTAATTAATTCTCTTGCTTTGCCTTCTAGTTTTGACAATACTATAGATTTTAAAAGTGTTTTCAAAGGTGCTGTTGTAGCTAATTCTTCTGTTAATTTTACCGAGTCTATAAATGATTGTAAACTAAGCGGGTCACCATTATAATTTCTGCTTATGGTGCACGATGCTAGTTTTAGAAATTCAACCGTTGAAAGAGTCATTGTTTCTTTTGTCGACTTTACACTATCAGAATCGGTATTTGAATCATTGTCAGGTTTTTCTAATTTCACTAAATGAAATACGTTATTTGGTATTGTGTACTCAAAATTTAATATTTTGTACACCCTTCTTAATCTATCTCTTGCAAAATGAAAATGTTCTATCAAGTTTCTTTTATTTTCAGTTTTAATCCAAACTATTTGTAATGTCTTAATCAAATTATTGTAACTTTTCGTGATTCTAATTTTGTTTTTGTTTAATATTAATGGGTTCTTTGACCTGTTCTGTTTCAGTATTGTCTGTGTGGCCTTCAAAAAGTCCTTCTTAGCTCTTATAAGTTCTTTACACATAGATTTTTAGTCAAGGATATTTTAGATAGTTAAATGCTCATAGAGGATAAAAAAAATTTTGTTCCTTTAAAACCATTAAAAAAAAATTTTGTTTTAATTTAAAATTATTTTAATTTGTTCATCATAGTAAAATTTATAATTGTCAATATACTATTTGCATATATATTTTTTTTAACATAATATTTATAATTAATTTGATAATTAATTACAATTTCAATTTGTTATTTTTAATGATGTGCTTTAATGACAAAAAAAAAAATTTCTTTTAAAGTACAGATCAATATATTTCCAAAATTTTGCATGTATACATCCTATTTTTAATATTTAATTAAAGAAAGCACATAAGAAAAAGAAATTTATTATTTCAGAATTTAAATTTTAGTTAAGGTTTAATTATCTAATTATCGATTAGTTTTTCATATAATATAAAATAATATAAAATGCTTAAATTATATTTTATTCAATTTTTGTTATCTAATTTTTTCAACAATAAAATATACAATAAAACATTTTGTTCTATATTTTAATAAAAAAAATAATAAAATACAAAAGGAAATTAAATAGATTATATAAAAAATATTTTCACTTATCTTGTTCTTTTTTTTTTTTCATTCATTCAATCTGCGGTACTCGTGTCTGGTATTTCCTTTTTATATTTTTCCTTATGTTGTTGTAAATTACCATTATTATTTCTAATGTCTTAATAACTGCGATTATCAGGATCAATATCTTGATGTCCTCATGATTTTCTTGTAAAGTCTCCACGATAACGGTGTTTGTTATTTCACCTGTATTCTCGATGGATGATGTTTTAACACCCATTTTAGCACTATTTCTTTCTTATTATATATTGTTTTGAAAGATGAATTTAATTTTTATTATTTTTATTGTTTTTGTTATATATTTTATATATATATTTTTTTTTTTTTTTTTTTTTTATTATTTTTAGTGTGATTTAATTATTGTTTTTTTTTTTTTTTCATTTATCATAATAATTTTATTTTTAATTTATTTTGATTATATAAATTTTTATTATTTCTTAAGTTTTAATTTTAGTTAGTATTTTTTTTTATTAAATTTTTTTATTATTAATTTTTTATTTTTAAAATTATATTTTTATTATAGGTGACTTTTAGTTTATATCCTATTTTATTGGATAGGGTCACAAATTCATTTTTTAGAATTTCCTCCCACACATAACAGAGTACGTTACATTGAGTTTCTTGTACGTACTGCACAATATCTCTTGTCTCCCCTAGTTTAAAGGAACCTTCGTCTGGATTACAGGGAGTTGTTTATAATATTTTAAATTTTTTGTTTTAGTCATTTTTTTTTCTTTTTATGTCTTTTATTTAACTTAAAAAAAAAAAATTTTTTTTTTTGTATTATTTTTTTATATATGTATATATATTTTATATATTTTTTTTTTATTTTTACTTATAAGTATTTAAACCATTTTTTTTTTTTTAGTTTTTACAAATTTTAGTTTTTTTTATTGTTTTATTTTTTTTCAAAATCATTCACCTTTTTGTTCAAATCATTCAAAATAATTCACCTTTACCATCATTTATAATTTTATAGTTTCTTTTTTTTTTCACATACATATATCGCACTATGAGAACTGTACCGCAACATTCCAAAATTTTAAGTTTCGAGTAAATTGAGTTTAAAAATAAACAATTTTTGTATGGGAAAATGAAAACTCACATATTTTGTTTTACATCCGTACTGTTTTCAAAGTAAACAGAAAAAGAAGGAATAAAACCAAAAATTGCAGTCTTGAATTTATCATTTTTTTTTATTATTGATGAGAAAATGAAATATTTTATCTTATTGCCGTATATATCGCAAAATACTGTCATTAAATTTTATTAAATCAGGATGTTGCACTTTTTAATTTACAAGTATGTATTAATAGTTTTGCTGTACAAGACTTCTGTAAAATGTATAATTTCTGATTGTTTCAGTACAACACAAAATTTTTCTATGAAATAATACCAGTTTAATTTTAACTTTGCTTAATTTAATTTATTAATTCATTTATTACAAAATTTTATTATATTATAATAATGATTTGAACATTAAAATAAAAAAATAAAAAGCTTTTTTCTAGCTATAATAATAGTAATATAAAAATATAAAAAAAACTATAATAATAAAAAATATTGTGATGCATACTGCTATAGTATTATGATATTCTTGATAAAATGAATGATATTATATTTTAAAGTCATCAAAGTTGTTATTTTGAAATTTATTCGGATAGCATTGATGTTTTTAATTCCATATAGAATGAATGATAGGGTTGGGGAATTACTCTGGCTGTACATAAATTGGTTAAATCCTTTTTCTTAAGCATTGAGATTCCAATAGGTTCACTGTATGCATTTTTAATATTTTGAGGCATTACAAATTGCTTTTTGCTTTGTCTAGTTTTTTTAGTAATATTTATTTCTTCAAAATTTGTATCTGTATAATTCATTTTATAAAAAATTGTATTCGGGGATTCTTTGTCAACTTTAATTACTTTTTCCAATTAACAACTTCACCATTTTTATTTTTGTTGAAATTTTCTCCACAACTCAAAGATAAATCTTTTAAATCGAGTATATACATAAAACATAATTCTTTGACAATATATTTAGGATTATTTTTTTTTGCATTTTTTACAAGCATTGGCCATTGTGTTGGAGAATAAATTGAAGATCCTCTTAAGTATCTTTTTTTTTCTTTTTCAATGCAAGAATGCATACAATCGCCTTCATTCTGCGTATGACCCACTACTAAAAATTTATGGGTTATAGAAGGTATATTGTAGTTTTGTACTATATATAAGTACACGCAAATCATATACTTGTTCTTTTGTTGGCCACTGCAGTTGTCGGTGTAAAACACTATATTTTTTTCTAAGCAATATGTTGTTAAAAAACTAAAAATACAAGTACCAATTTCATTGGCTCCTCTTTTGGCTTGATCTTCGTTCCATAAATAACAGTATCCTTGACTTTTTACTAAATCAAAGGCGGTTAGGTTATATGAAGCGAATTTTCGAGAGTAGTGGAAATTGGAAACATTTCCCGCTGGTGTTGTTAATACCGCCTGTAAATCATAGCATGCTACCATGGTAGATTGTGGATTTGACAGAGCATATTCCTTATCGCTTGACTTTGAATCCTTAGAATTTTTTACGGCAGTCTTATGTTCTTTAACTTCTAATTCTAAAAGTATTTTTTCTTCTTCGTTGCTGTTCTCATAGCGTGTGCATAAGGAACATTGATCTTTCTTCGGAATGAAAAATCCTATATTGAAACACTCGTTAAATATTCTTCGATAAACATTTATTTTGGCAGGTTCTATATCTTTAACAGTACATCTTTTAAAATACAATTTGTACATCTCAGAAATGTTTAAATCACCTAAAATAAATCAAAAAAGGTTTTAATGCAACGTAATAGTATGACAAAATATAAAGTATGAATGTATTGATTTAACTTAACAAAAAATTTAAGTATATTCACTTTAAAAAATTTATTTGGATAACATTCATAAATTCATAGTTACCTGATATATACTGACGGGATGTTTGTTTCCTAAGATAATGTGATTCAATTCTCGGAAAAGAATTAATGTGATCTTTGATTTCTTCAATAATATGATCATCAATTTTTTTTTGTTTGCCATGTTTACCTCTCAGGTCTGATTCAACCGAATCAAATTTTTCACAATTTTTAGCTAAAGCTGTTGTAATTGTTCTTGAACTTATGTCTAAGGTGGCCATGAAGAACTGCTTACACACTCTAACTCGACCTACCTCTTTATATAAATGAAATGAATTATTATGTCCAATCCTATTTGATCCCTCATGCGTATATCTGTATTTAGTTTTCACTTTATCTATTCGTTTATATAAATAAACTCTTTGTAGTGTAATATCACCAATAGCCCAATAATTTTCCAAAATTTTCTGTCTCTCTTCTAATGTAAAATTTTGGGAGCACTTATACTTACAACTGTCTTTGCAAGG
Organism: Dolichopus griseipennis; assembly: GCA_963082915.1. Classification (NCBI taxonomy): domain Eukaryota; kingdom Metazoa; phylum Arthropoda; class Insecta; order Diptera; family Dolichopodidae; genus Dolichopus; species Dolichopus griseipennis. Next base: position 344,046,588 of record OY720441.1, read on the forward strand.
GTTTTGCAAAGCACGTTTACGAATTACATTACCAGTGTCTGTATTATATTCTTGGCCCGAATTACGCTGAAATTTTTTAATATTTTTAACCCATTTTTCAGGATTTCTTTTTCGTTTTTTGGACTGTTCGTTTGACAAATCATTTTCGACAATATGGATTTCACTACTGTCTTGAATATTCTCTTGTAATGATATTGTATTATTCGAAGTAGTAAAAATTTGCTTTTGAGGAGAGTTTTCAAAAAAATTACATTCTGATGTTTCTGACGTAGTTGGAACGTAATCTTTATCTTTGACTGAATCGTCGTCATCAAAGTCCGGAATCAATGACTCATTTTGAGACATTGCACTATCATGTTGGTCATGTCCAATAACTATATCATTTTCTGCATTCTTGTTAATTAATAATATATTATTATTATCTCCATCACATCCTGTAACTTGATCTGGAACATTATTAGAACTAGATGTATATTTTTCATTCTGTTCATTTTCAGAAATCAGTTTCTGGTTATTTTGAGGATTACAATTATCTAATATTCTTCCAGTAACAAAATTTATCACTATAATTAATTTAAATTTGGATTATAGTTAAATTTTTTACTCAAAAATTAGGTAGTACCGTACTATTCCGTATAATGTAGCATGGTACACTATTCGAATTTTACACTTTTTGAAGCATGACAATAGAGAACTTTTTATGTACCATGGTACACTAATCGGACCGTTTATTACTAATAGTGTACCACTGGTATAGTAATCGGAACGTTTATTCCTAATAGTGTACCAATGGTATATTATTGAGCTAATGAAAAATAACTATGTAAAAGAAATAAAAGCTAAATTAAGTTTAATTCATTTATTAATTCAGAGGTAACTTTTATTGAAACATTAAAAAAAATATAAAATTAGGTAAAAATTTAAAAAAAAAATTAATTTGAATCATTTGATGATGAATCTGATTGTTCACTGGGGTCGGATTCTTCATTGCTTGATGCATCAATATTGGTCAATTCAACTTCAGCCCCAGACTCGCTGGCTGTATCACCCGGCTCACTGTCCTGCACTTCAAGTTCATCAATAATTTGTGTTAGACGATGATTGTACTTACAAGTCGGGACAACTTCGCCAAAACCAGATATGCCACAACATTCAAAGGAGCGCTTAATAATTTCTGGTTTGATTCGTTTAACTGCCTCACTTACAAAATTGACCAGATCTTGGTACTCAGGCTTCTTTCTATATCCTTTTGCGGTAAAAATTTCTGGTCCCTCTTCAATCCATTTGTTCCAGATTTCTCTCATCGCTTTTTTATACGGTGCGTTTATGGAAACATCAAGGGGCTGTAGGAAAGATGTCGTTTTCGGAGGAATAAACAATGTTTCTGTATAGCATTTACTCTGAAGGAGATCAACTACTTCTTGTCGCAAATGCGATCCAAAAGAATCCATCAGTAACAACGACCTATTGTGGTTGAACGGACCGTTACGTCTAGCAAAGCAAGATGTCACCCAATGCTGCATTAATTTTGTATTCATTGATCCATTATCGCTTACTACAACTTCAATATTGTTTGGCAATGAAATTCGTGGAACTTTTTTCAAACCTTTGAAAATAATCATGGTTCGAATTATTGAGCCATCGGCCGCCACACATAGCACAACAGTAAATCTGTTTTTTGAGTGTCCAGTATCTAAGCCATCGATTGTTTTTTCGCCCTTGAAATGTAGAGTGCGATTATGACACATATCGAAATAACACGGCGTTTCGTCCATATTATAAATATTTGCGCGTGAAACAGAAGCAGATTTTTGCCTTAAACTTCGTAAAAAATCATTTACTAATTGCAACAATTCCTTATTCGTTTTTGTTTGTTGCTGGCTTACATGTGTCATTTTCCTTGAACAAATATTATGACGTCGGCAAACATTTCGGATCCAATGATCTGAACACACAAAATTCGTATAATCTTCAGGACACATTTCTACAAGCCGTTTTGTTTTTTCCCTAATAGTGCTATAAGTAACAACAAGTTTCTTTGCTCGTTGCTCACGAAACCACTTCACTATCGCAGCCTCGAGCCTATTATATAGGGGTGTTCGACCTCCGCCTTTAATACGTTTTGCATTTCCTTTTACAGCCAATAATTTATTTTCCTGTTTAGCCCAGCGTTTTATTTGTGATCTTTGATATCCCGTACGGCTTTGTAATTTATTCAAAGATTCATCTGCTTTCATCTGGGCAATTATTTTTAATTTTTCTTCTACAGAGATTTGACGTTTTCTTGGCATCGTGGTTGAGGTCTCTAACTGTTTTATAAAATAAAATTTGTTATGATTCAAATTAAAATAAGATAATCAAACGTGTTATGATTAATTATAAGCTATTTATGAATAGCTTAGTCTAAATAAAAATATATTTAACCTAAGTATAGTATACTTACTTACCTATTGAATATAAAATATATATAATAATGAAACACTTTATTTAAACACTTGACTTGATGTGCATGTGCCTAATAGTAACAAAAAACTAAACTAAAAATTCTTTCGAAGAACATTGAAAAAAAAAAAAACCAATGCCTACTTGATTTTATTTTACCAAATTTATTTCGTTTCAACTTCGTTTTAAAAATTCCGTTGCAATTGCAAAACAAGTGAAAAAAAAAACATTAAACGAAGAATTAATAGTATACCATTCGGGCAGATAATTTTCCGTTACAATTGCAAAAACAAAAAAGAGAGCATAAATGAAGAATTAATAATATACCATGGTACACTATTCGGGCAGTTTATTTCTAATAATGTACCAGTGGTATATTATTATGACTGGTACATTATACGGAATAGTACGGTATACACATACTTGAAGAAATTTAGAATTTTTAGGTAGGTATTGTAGGTAGGTACATATTATATGTTTATTATAATGAATTATAATAATAATATAGATATTAATATTTTTATAATATTATTTACCTTCGAATATATTCTTATTCTTACGAGTTGAAGTTCCTGAAGTTGAATCAATATTATCATCTAAAGAAAAAAAATATTTTACTTTTTTTAATTTTCGCTTTTTTATTTGTTTTAGTAAAATGTGTACCTTGTCTTTTTTGTTTCACTAGATTTACTAATACCTAGAGTTTTTGATTTCTTGAACTTTTTTAATTCTCGAGATTCGGGAATTCTCAGTTTTCATAAAAATATATTTCTCGAGAATCGGGATTATTTTAAAATTCTCGAGAATTCTCGGGAATTCCCGAATAAAAATTCCTTAATACCAGCAAAAAAATAAGACAAATTTTAACAAAAAAATTATATTAATTTTATTATATGTATGTCATAAAAAATAACCAAATTTTTATAAATGTTTATTCATAACATAACAAATTACTAAATAAAAAAATTCATATTATCATATTATATATATGATATAAATAACGTATTGACTGACTACATAGTGACATGACTAGTTATTTTTTGTATAACAAATAGGAATTATTATAATAATACTACAAAAATTAAAGAAAGCAAAAATGTCCACAAAACCTAATCTCCAGTCTCTACATAGAATAATGTAAATATGTAAATTATTTTTCATATTTTTGAAAATGATTTTTCAAAAAACAAAGACAATTTAAATGTTTATCTGTCAAACGTCCTCTTAATTTCGATGCAAAATTATTTGAAATAGAAAAGTTTCTCTCATTTTGTGTCGAAGTAGGTTTTATTGTCAATATTACTTCCTTTAATTTTTTTAAATTTTCGGTTATATTCCCAGTAGCTGAATAAATATTAATTTCTTTGGAAAGTGCACGATATTCGTCATCGTTCACATTTTTGATTGATGCTAATGTTTTTGAAATAGATTCTTCCAGTTGTTTCCTCATATTACATATTTTTATATTAGAATTGCTATTTTCTTCGATAATTGTAATATCATTTTCGTTACCATCTTCTTCCAATACCATATCCACATTTTCATCATCATCAGTGACAGTGTTTTTAAACAACCGTATTAAAAATAATTTTGCTCTTTTAATTATTTCATTTCTAGAACTCATTTTAAAAAAAATATCGTTATGATCTTCAAGAATATCACAACTATTAGGAATATTAGGATCATGTAAAAATTTAAGCAGTGATATTAATGTAACGTCTCTTCGTTTTGAAATTTGAATTTTTAATTCTTCTAATAGAGATGAACTTATTTCAGTCTTGTTATTTGTAAGAGTTGTAAATAGAAATTTCAATACACCTTCAGCAGTTAATAAATTCATATCATGACGACTGAATGCTTCAACAGATAGTCTAACTGGTTTCAAAGCATTTAATATATCAAATGCCAACACTTCATCAATTGCAGGATTCCACAAATGTTCTGAATTTAAATCTTTTAAAACTTTCTTTATAGGACTTATAATTCTTAAAAACCTCTCAATCATTATTTCAATTGAATTCCATCGTGTTTTGACATCCAATAGACATTGTAATTCTTGTTTTTCTTCCTCTTTCACATAATTTTGTAGTAAAGCATTTTTTACAGGCGAGTTTTTAAACATTTTAACGATAGTTCGTATTTTTTTTATAATTGAAAATTTCAAATTAAATTCAGTAGCTGCAGCGGTGGATATACTACTATCGCCAATACCATATTCATATTGACAGTCATATTCATCTTCTGATGCTTCGGAGATATCACTATCTACGCTATTTTGTATTTGGACACTAGAACTCTGTTGATAAAAAGTTCAAATCACAGCTAAATGCACTGCGTGATTGTAACATAATTGTTGATATGCTGGTGAAAGTTTTCCGAATTTTATCATCACACTCGCACCATCGCTTGTAGTGGAAACAATATCGGTTGAAAAATTTAAACCGAATGATTTCAAATTTGCATCAACTAATACAATGGCCTTTTCGGCAGGGCAGATCCATCTATACGAATTAGGCCCAAATTTTCAGATTCCCCATCATGATAATATAATTGGATATTCATATGTTTCGAAAACTTGTCCACTCATCGATTGACTGTGAGAATTTTTTATTATTTAATTTCATCAAATTAATTTTTTGGATTATTTCTGACTTTTTATTTTCATAATATTTATATATGAGATTAAATACATCTGTTGGATCTTTTGGCAAATATAACCCGAGGGATGTTAAGCTATTTCTAATAAATTCACTTTTTGTAATAGCATTAATTGAAATACCGTCTTGGGCAGCAAGTTTTGAAACGATATAATCAATATTCCGTTTTTTGTTTACATTAAAATATGTTTCTAATGTCGATCTTTTATTTGATTCAACAATTAGTTTATTTGTTTCATTGTTATCCAATTTTCGTTTCATCCGATGCTGCCCTCCACTCAAATGCCTATGTAATCCACTAGTAGAAGAGGCTTTGCACCCTATTTCTTTACTACAAAATTTGCAGGTAGCTTTATCGATATTACCAGTTCTTTTGAAATAATTCCATATATTTTTACTTAAATATTCGTTTTCATTTTCCATGATCTAAAGAGGTATTAAAAAATAGACAAACTTCATACAGATTCCTTTATATTTTAACACTACTAACCCCAAAATATTATATTGTTCCATATAATAATTTTATATTTAAAATCCGGGATCGATTTTATATAATATTTTAATCAAATCACTTTTGTTTTGATACCACAATAATTTAATAAAATTCTAAAAGCAAATATAAATTTAATGTATACGAAAATCAAAATTACAAAATTTGTTGTTGACTTGACAGCAAAAAATCAAATGTAAACTGATTAGCCAAACAAAAAATTTAAGTTTGACAGGAGTTCAAATATCGAGAATATCGAGACTCGAGCGAGATATGTTAAATTTCTGAAACTTTTTGCAGCGGTTCTTAAACTAAATTTGGATTTTTTGACATAAAATATTGTTTTTTTTATAATTTTGTTTGTATTTTCTTAGAATATGAATTTAGTGCAATTTCTCGAGAAAAATAAAATTTCTCGAGAATCCCGAAAAATCGTTTTTAAAATAATCTCGAGAAAAGAGAAAAAAAAATTATAAGTTTTCTCGAGAATTCCCGGGAGAGAATTCTCGAGACAGAAACTCTACTAATACCTTTCCTCTTGAATATTCCATTATTAAATTGAAGAGTAAAAATTTAAAACGTCTTATACAACCAACCAAGCAAAAACTTTAAAGTAAAATAATCACGTATCGAAAATCAAACAACAAAATTTCAAACGACAATAACTGTAAAATATTCTAAGAAAAAATGCTATAATTCAAAATAATCATGTTGCTTCGATTCAAAATTTAAATATTTTTGCATTCAACAACGCTACAAGATAAAATGAGCCAATAAAATGTAATTTATTTTAAAATTAAAACAGAACCAAATATAAATATTGCTGTATTGAATGTAAAAATTACTCATTAGTTGATTTATTTATTAATTTAATACTGATATGATTTGACTTATTTCAAAAAATTGTGTTAACTATTTAAGGAAGACTGCACTATTTTAATTTATTTCTGTAAGCCTTCAAAATTTTAACATAATAAATAAAAATCGTAAAAGCAATAGTGCAATTATTTTAAATGTAACACTGTATTAAAATGTATTTAAATGTAAAAATGTATATATTTCAAGTTATTGCACTTTTTAACTAAGAGAAATATTGTATAAGTCTGAATAGCGCATAATTTAAAATATTGCACTTTAGAATTAAACAAAAAAACTATCAGTTTGAAAACACTAAACCTTGTTGAAGAAAACCTTCAATAAAAGTGGTATATTTTAAGTTATTGCTATTCTGATTGGAGCAAAGTGATAAAGAAAGATCAGGCTTTCTTGCTCAATACTTAAATCGAAAATGCAATATTTCGATTTGTTGCGGTACAGTTCTCAAGGTGCGATATATTATTTAGTTTTCATATTAGTTTTACTTTTAACATCACTTATAGTTTTTATTTTTTTTTTCTATATATATTATTCAATTTTCAAAATAATTTTTTTTTTTTTTTTGTTTTTTTTTCACTTATATATTTTATATATTATTTTTTTTTTTTGATTTAAGAAAAATTTTTTTTTTTTTTATATATAGGGGAGAGTGGTGTAATTGTGCGCACTTAAGTATTATTGCTAATATTTCGAAGCACGCTAAGTATTTTAAACTTTCAAGAGAAATAATTTGAAGATGTACATTAAACCTAACAATTTGAATTAATAGTTTTTCATAATTATTGCCTGTTTTGATAAAATTTCAAATCAAATATAATATACACTAGATGTTGGCCCGCCATAGAATGACGTACTTCATTATATTAAATTAGAATTTATTATCAAAAATATATAAAATCTTGGAATTTCGGAATAATGTATAATTTGCACTTTGCCAAATAATTGTGTAAAGAAAAAGAAAAAAAGGAATTATTTGTAATTTATATGCATATAAAAATATATCCTTCCATCCGGAAATGAATCTGCGTGTCAACATTTCGGAGTCAGACACTCTAAAAATGTATACTAATAAGAAGAAATGAAAAACTGTATTTTAATTAACTGTATTTTGTAATTAGTTTATAAAACTTAAGTAAATTTATTTTAGTCTGCTTAATTACAAAATGTGTGTTTATATATTATTTTTTTAAAAGTTTTTCCAAAACAAATTGGAAGATTCATATTATTTCATTTGAGTATTTTATTTTATTGATTTATTTCTTAGCCTGTTTTTAGTTGATTTTTAAATTTTTAGCTGATATTATTATTTGTTAGTGTTTTGTTATTAGGTTTTTTCTTATATATTATTGCTTTCTTAGTTTTTTAATTTAAGTAGGTATTAGATAATTAATTGGTTTTTTATTTTAGATTTTGTTTGTTAGAGTTTTTTTTTTAATTTGGTTGTGTTACAAATTATATATAAGTATAAATATATATACATCTTTTTTAACTATGTATCTAACTTTTTCCAATAAAAAATCTCTATTGTTTTTGAAATGGAGTCTGCCTTCCGAAAAAGCCTGGGTCGCATCCACCGCGACTCCACCTCGTTGAACTATTGTATACAAGTTCGTATCCGAAGTTGTGACCCAGGCTTCACTGTTGCATATTTGTTGTTTATGCTTGTTCATTTGGTATGATTTTAGTTTTTTTCATTTGTTTTTTTTGGCATTTTTATTTTTTTAAAGAGTATTATCTTCAAGCTTTTATTTTTGTTTAACTATTTATATAACGTTTCCCAATTAAATATCTCTATTGTTTTTGAAATGGAGTCTTCCTTCCAAAAAAAGCCTGGGTCGCGTCCACCGCGACTCCACCTCGTTGAACTCGTGAATACAAGTTCGTATCTGGAGTTGTGACCCAGGCTTCACCGTTGTATATTTTTGTTGTTTATACTTGTTCATTTGGGATGATTTTAGTTTTTTTCATTCGTTTTTTTTTGGATTTTTTTTAAAGTGTATATGTTTAAGTTTTAATTATTAAACATTTTTGAGGTAATTTAAATTTAGTTGTTTTAGTTTTGGTTTTTATTTTACTGTTTTAACTATTTTAACTGTTAATTTTTTATACTTATTTAAATTTTAATTCTAATTTTAAGAAGGTGTAGTGAACTACTAAAATGTAGTTTATTTTGAAACTTTTTTTATAAATCGTTTTTCGTTATGTTTTGCCTTTTATATAGTGTTGGTTTTTATTGAATCGTTAAAATGCCGAGTTGTTGTTTTATTAAAAAATTTTTGTAGAAAATTTTTAAGATATGTTTCTACTTGTTATTGATGTCACAGTAACCGTTTTACAATATTTTTAGTCAGCCAATACTTCTTTAAATATAATGTTTCTTGTAAATTGACGTTCGTTATTTAATAGTAAACCTTGTTGAGGACCAGGTTGAATTTTTATTTTTATATTATTCGGATTTTTACATCTAGAAAGAGCCACATAGAGTTGACCGTGCGAGAATACTGGTGTTTGCAAATTGATGCCAACATAATCAAAAGTTTGACCCTGTGACTTATTAATAGTAACGGCATATGCTGGAAGTATAGGAAATTGTCTTCGTTTTAAAACGAAGGGCAAGGTTGTTTCTGAATTTATTATATTAATTCTTGGAATGAACACTATTCTTCCTTTATTACATTCAGATATTATTTTAGCTTTAATAAAATTTGTAGCTAATTCTTGTATCATTAATCTTGTCCCATTGCACATACCTTTTTTTGGGTTTAAGTTACGAAGTAACATTATTATTACACCTTTCTTAAGAATTAAGACGTGGGGAGGCATGCCAGATGGAGTTTGCTCATTTAAAAATTCCATAGGAAAATTCAGTGTATCGTTCGGATCTTCAGAAACGACCAAATCTGCACTGTAGTAAACTTTCTCGTCTCCAGGTACCATTGCAATGATCTTTTTGTTCATTTCCAAAGTCTGGGCATTCGTTGGAGCGACAATTACTCGTTTGGAGAGTTCTTCAGTTGTTAGATTTTGGAGATTTCCAAAAATAGTTTCGATAAGATCACCAGTTTCTATCATTATTGTTGGAATTTCAATTAAAGTCTCATCAACTAACCCCGAAATAGGCTCGAAGTCGCCTTTTCCAACTTTCAAAAGCCATTCATTGTATTCATTATGTCCTGCGCTTCTCATATTTGTGGTAAGCGTCAATTTTGTGAAATGTCTCCATAAACGACTTGATTTAATACAGCTTTCCACAATATCTGCATGCGTTCCCCTAGGAATGACAGGCAAAGTTTGTTTGAAATCACCACCACACACTATGACAATACCTCCAAAAGGTAAAGTATTTTGCTTTACTTCTCTTAATAATCTGTCTATACACGTAAATCCATATTTGTTAAGCATGGTTATTTCATCAATTAATATTATAGACGACGATCTCAAAACTTTGGCTTCTTCAGAATTCATCCGCATGGAAGACACAGATGTATCCAAAAGTGGTACGGGCAATTTCAATCCACTGTGAATTGTGCGCCCTCCGTCTAATAAAGTTGCTGCGATTCCAGTTGTAGCGAAAAGCAATACAACTTTTCTTTCCCCTCGAAGGTATGAGGTAAGTGTCCTATAGAGAAATGTTTTGCCTGATCCTCCAGGACCATCAACATAAAAGCAACGATTTTCAATACTTTCATTATATACAGCTGCTTTGATTTTATTAAAAGCGTTTAATTGAACTGGGTTAAGTTTTGCTAACAGTTCTTGAGCCTTTCGTGCCTCATCCGAATAGTCGATTAACTCATCTAATTGAGGATTTCCTGTTGGAGCTGGTAAACCAAGTTGCTCACAAGACATACCATGCTGTTTTAAAATATAATTTATGTCATGAAGTGCATAGTTTATTGCATTTTCTTCTGAATTAATTGACAGGTGATCTAGTATTAAGTTTGTAATGTGATCTCGCCATAATTTAATTGGTTCTGCAGGATTGCAATATATGCAAATATTAGCAAACATTTCACGTAATTGTTTGGGCATCAGATACGTTCCTCCATCTTGCATGCAACGGTCCCATTCTTCGTCTGACTCTAAAAGTCCTTTGGCAATAGCTGCGGACTTAAAAGTTTCGTAAACAATATTATTTACAGTTCTGAGGAATTCAAAACCGGTAGCTCCTGGTACATGAAGAAGCATCATTCTTAAATAGAACCTTTCTTCGTCTTTGATACTGACTGTATACATTCGGCCTACAATTTTCTCATGTCCTCTTTGTCTTTGATTCCACTTAGCACTTTTATAGATGAAATGGTATGGAATTTCGGTATATAGAAAATGTCTTGCTGTTAAATTTTCTATATTAAGATGAAACCATGATTCAAGTTTTGTGCGACGGGTTTGAGCTGCCAAAAGAGCTTCTTCCTCATGTCCAGATTCGAAAACTACTACTTGGTGGTTTGGTAGATGAACTGGAAGTATCATTACGGAATGTGAACGATCATGCATTTTTGATTCTCTCAATCTCCAAATAGCTTCAGGAGCACTAACATAGCGACAATTAATGAAATTTGTTATTTCATTGTTACAAAGTTCAGGAATTCCATTTGATGTAATTTGAACATTTGCACAATCAAAACCTTTATATATATACTTATAAATATATTTTACAGCTCTAAGTGACGTACTAATTTCTACATTTATGTGGGCATTATATTTAAGTGTCAAGTAAGGATTGTATGGTACCACATTTCTATTATCCATAATTACTCCACGAACTTCCGCTTGAGCGTTGTTGCGACGACGATACAAAGGATATCCATTTACGTTTGAAACTGTGGTTTCTGTAATTTGTTTTGGGAATTTTTTGCTACATTTGCTACATGCATGGAGAGTTTGGATTAGCAATTCCACATGGGCCATGCAACATACATCTCAGAACAATTTCTCGCAAATGTGAACTCGATTCAGGTGGTATTTCAGCACAAACAAAATTATCGATCCGCTCAGATGTTGAAAATTTGTCCTCAGCTCGAAGAGCAATTAATATATGTGCGTGAGGGAGACCCCGTTTTTGAAATTCTATGCTGTAAACATATGCCTTGGTGTGACCGAAAATACCATGCCCAGTGATGTCTTTTATGAGTGCATCTAATTTTATCTTAAAGACCCTCGCAACTAAGTCCGGTCGATCTACGGTTTGCTCTCCAGGTATTAAATTTTCCATAATTTCAGGCCAAGATGGATTTGCGGTGAATGTAATAAAAAGATCTGGAGCACCAAACCTTGCAAAGATTGCCATGGCATCACAACAACGTTCACGCATGTTTCTTGGTGAACCTTCGAAACTTGATGGTAAAATTATTGGTACTCCAGCTGAAATATTTTCATTTTGTGCCACATTTGCTATATGATCCTGAAGTCCTCGGTATAGTTCACTACGTAACGCTCTTTGATTTTGTTTAATAAAATTAAGATTATTAGCTTCAACTTGGAGATAAGAATCGACCAGCCATTGCTGTGTTAATTTTCCTGCATTTATGAAACGATTAAAGTCACCACGAATTGCTGTTAGCGCAGCTTTGTACTGCAGAATACTAACGTTGTTTCTTATTAAATTTCGTTGCGCCCCTTCGTAAGACTCGCAGTCCCAATTGGGTTGCCATCCAGGCTCACCATAAGGAAACAACAGTGCGTACGTCATTGGATCCATGTTAGGACTCATAATGTTCAATTGAATGTAATTTTGATTAGGGTCTACTGGATTTTTTGGGTAAATGCGAATATCTCTTTGGAAAGGTGGTTCACCATCTTCGTTTACAAAGACCATTGCAATTTCATTGCAAGTTGGAGCATTGTATCGCCGTTGGTCTGACTGCCGATCACGCCTAAAAACCATACTGACCAATGGAATCTGATTGCCCTGTTGAATTGCACGTTCACGCTCTTTTTCTTCTATTTCACGAATTAATTGAAAGCTTTGAGCCAATCGATTGTTTTCGCGAAAGAAACGATCAATTTGATTCAAAATTTCACGCCGACAATGAAGATTTATTTATTTATTTATTTATTTATTTATTTCAATTTACAATGCCTTAAGAGAGAATAATAACCCTCATGATAGGCTATATAGATTATTATACATTTCATTTTATCAAACATTATTTATTAGAAAGTAATAAGATGTATTAATTAATTTGCAAGACAAGTGGAACAAAATAATCATAATAATTTTATCATTAAAAATTAAATATAAAAAAAATCAAAAAATTAAAAATTAAAAAAAATTAAATAATTAAAAAAAAAAAATTAGAATTAAATAGAAAAGCCAGAAAGAAAATAAAAAGAAAACAAAAAAGATAATGAATTTATAACACAGAATATAATCCAACAAAAGCAATAAAAAAAAAAAAATATGAAAATGAATGTGCTAAAATTAATTATATATTATATAAGTCCGGACGATTTCAGAACACAAAACAATTGTAGAAGAAGTTTAAATTCAATTTCGTTCTCTGCTATATTGAGTAATACATTTTTTTTTTAATTCAATTTTTAGTTGATTACTCCTTAAAAGTTTTTGATGGTTTGGTAAGGTATTATACAATTTAATTCCTTGATGTAACATTGTAGATGAACCATAATGTGAAGTTCTTTTCCTATTTATATGTATTAAATTTTGATTTCTTGTATTTACTTGGTGAAAATCACTACGTTTAGGCAATGAAGTTATAGTATGAATATTTGAACAATTTATGTCATGAATATGAAGTATAAGTTTTATATTGAATAAATCTTTTATCAGTAACAAATTTTTTTCACTATGTATATAATGTGTTTTTTCTTGCCAACTGTAATTATACAAGCTTTTTATTGATTTATTTTGAATTACTTGAAGTTTATCAATTATTTGTTGAGTTGCTATACCCCATAGTTTTATACCATAACTTAAATGGCAATGGAACAGCGCATTATATACTGATGATTTCACACTATTTGGTAACAAATCAGAAATATTATTGAATACACCAACTGTAGAAGAAAGCTTTTTACAAAGGTTAGAAGTGTGAGTATTCCATTTTAATTTGTTGTCAATCCAAATCCCTAAATATTTAAATTCATTTACTTGCTGTAATGAATTCGTAGAGATTTTTATGTCGAGTAGATGAGGTGAAGAATCAATTACCATATATTTTGTTTTTTTAATGTTGATTGTTAATTTTTGATTAGTCATCCAAGAGCATAGTTTGTTTATCTCAGCGTTCATTTTTAATTGCAGTTCATTATAGCTTTTAGCATGGAAAATAAGGCAAACATCGTCGGCAAATAATATTATTTCTGCATCAAGGCCAATATCAGTTATGTTATCTATAAAAATTTTAAATAATAATGGACCAAGTATGCTACCCTGTGGTACCCCGTAAGGTACTTTTTCCTTTGTGCTTATTTTTGATCCTATTTGAGTAAATTGTATTCGTTGACTTAAATAAGAAGCAAACCATTTGTATGCTAACCCTTTAATACCATAACATTGCAATTTCTTCAATAATATATTATGATCAACAGTATCAAATGCTTTCGTTAAGTCCAGGAAAAATACCGATACTGCGTTCTTATTATCTTTTAAATTTTGTATAGTATTTATCATGTCAACCACAGCAGTCTCTGAATTAGATTTTATTCTAAAACCATATTGATTTTTGGAAAGGAGATTATTTTTTTCCAGAAATGAGCAAAGTTGTTTGTTAATTACTTTTTCCATTATTTTAGACAAAACGGGGGAGCCAAACAAATAGGTCTGTAATTATAAGAATCATTTTTACAACCAGATTTAAAAATAGGTATTATTTTCCCGATTTTAAGTTGTTCTGGAACTAGGTTTTCACTTAAAGATTTGTTAACAATTACCGCAATCGGTTCATATAGATACTCATTACATATTTTTAACATATTTGTAGATATATTTAAAATATCAGCCGAATTTGAGTTTTTTAAGTTTTTTATAATATTATATATTTCATATTTATCCGTATTTTCAAATTTAAATGATTTGTTAGTTTTGACATTTGTGTGAAATAATTTATCTTTATATTCCAGGGCCAGCGATTCTCCAATCGTAGCAAAATAGTGATTTAACTCATTTATTTTATTTTGAGCATCAACATCACACATTCCTTTTAATAATTCGACTTTATTTTTCTTACTATTCCCTCTATAAATTACCTCATTAATGCAATTCCAGATCTTAGAAGAATTATCCTTACTATTCTTAAATTTCTTTTCAAAATATTCTTTTTTTTTTTTTTCTACGCATACTGGTAACTCTATTCCGATAATATTTGTATAGACGTTCTAAGTCCGTATTTGACATATCTTTGATCCATTTTGAGTACCAAAATTGTTTGCATTTTGTAGTTAAGATAAGATCTTTATCTATCCATTTTTTATTATTATTATTATTATTATTATTATTATTATTATTATTATTATTATTATTATTATAATTAATGATTTTATATTTAGAGGCTTTATCTATTTTTTTATTTAATTTCAATATAAATTCAGATAAAGTTTCTTCACAATTTTTTTCATCATTTAGAATTATCAAATCACTTGCTAATAAATTTTTCAACACATTTATATTTGTGCAGCGTATTGACCCATCTCTATTTTCTGTATTGTCAAGCTCATTCCTATTTAGACATTTTGACACTTCAATTATAATGACATTATGATCTGAAATGTCAATAGCGACATGAGATAACATAATCTGATCATTAACATTATTTGTAAACAAGTGATCTATACAAGTTTTAGTTAAGTTTCTAGATATAATATTTTCATTACATATATAAAAAGAGTGCATTAACATTAAGTTTTTATAATTGTTAATTTTGTTTGAATTTTCTAATAAATTTAAATTAAAATCACCTGTAATATATGTTTCAATTGAGTGTTTAGATTCCATAATACATTTTTCCAATTCAGTTAAGAAATTATTAAATGTTTCATTTAGTTCAGACGGAGCTCTGTAAACATTTATTAAGATAAAAAATTTATTGTTTTTTTTAATTTTTACACTTAAAAAGCTATCATTGTTATTACTGAATGAATACAGTGTGTCAAAGTTTAATTTCTTGTTGATAAATATTCCACAACCACCACCAATTTTATCTGGGCGACATGAGTAAATGGATTGAAAATTTAAAAAATTATAATATTTTGTTTCATCATTTTTCAGCCATGTTTCAGTAATACAGATTACATCAATGGAATTTTTTAGATTTAAAAGAATAATTTCCAGCTCATCAATTTTGTTTTTCAAGCTACGCGCATTTAGATACAATATTTTTAATGTATTGTTATGTTGATTTAAACTTACTTCACTTATTGTATTTATGTTTTTATTAATTGGGTTAACTAGGAATGGGTTTGAATTATTATTTTGTAAAATCATTAATTATATCAATGTTTTGCACAAAAATAATTTTACTTTTGGAGTCTTTTCTAATAAAAACCTTTCCTTCCTTAACCCAAGCGTAAGCAATATGTTTTTCCCTTTTCAAATCTCTGGCCCTTTTAAATATATAACTATAATAGCTGGTTAAGCATTCATTTATAAACACAGGATGATTACTGTTATCTTTTAGCACCATTCCTGAATGTAAGTAGTTCTTATTAACTTTATGTTCTTTGTATGAATTCATTAGTTTAAGCTTAGAATCTTTATGCATTAAATTTCATGAATAGGAACACCACTTAGTTGTATAGAATGACTTAATTTTTCCTGTTTTTGTTCATTCATTTTTATTGACATACGATTCAATTTTGTTTTTAAGATATCAACTTCATTATATAGATCAGTGTTTTCAGAAATAAGTTTTTCTGCAATATTTTTATAATCATTTATAGTTGTTTTTAGATTTTTGACTTCATTTTCAAGTGATTCATTTTTTCGTAGTAACTCATCTAGTTTTTTACTCAAATTTTCAATGCTTCTTGTTAAATCATTATTTTTATTATTATTTTTTAATATACTATTTTGGCCATTATTAACAACACTACTATTAGCCATAAAATCAAAGTTATTTATAGAAGTAGACATTGTACTACGACGATCACTAATTGTTTTACATTTTGAACACAACCATAATAGACTATCTTTTTTTATTTCATCAAACTTTTTTACAGATAATCCACTACATTTTTTATGAAATATTTTTCTGCAATCACCATTACAAATTATGAAATTATTTCCACTTTTTTTACAAATTGACTTACATTTATCACAAAACGATGTTGAATTGTCATCCGCCATATTGAAAAAATGATTTGCTGCTTGGCCTTGTCGAGTGTTCGTGGCTTGTGTGCTATCAATCACATATAATTGAGCAAAAACTGGTGCTTGATCATTGATTGGCTGCAAGTGAGAAGTGCGATGGTAAGTTTGGCCATGAATTTTAAATATATATGGCCCTCTTCCAGGCAAGGCAACTATTTTAGCTCCCATTGAAGCAAAGGAAAGAACACTGTTGTATGATCTAATATTTTCTCGGAAATGAGAATAACTATAATGAGTATTATCAGACATAATCTTTTTCAAAAAATCTGGATATTCTAATTCATTATGTCTGAGGTCTTTTGGTTTTGGTAATTTCAATTTTCCCTTACGACAACAGCTTGTAAATTTCCCATCAGAAGGACGTTCATTTATAAAATTTTTGGATCCGCAAAACTGGCAGTCAACATTTAAAGGACCACAACTATGAATATCCACTTCATTTCTCTGATCGTTAGTTATTTGTCGAGCACCTTGACCATGCAGCTCTTGAGAAAACGCGATAATTTCAGCTCGGTTTTCTCGAATTATATCAAGTTGTTCTATTGTGCGTTGCTCCATGTATCGACGCTGTTCTTCTACATGAGTTATTCGACGGACTTCCAACTCAGCAGGAATTAGTTCATCAATTCTACGACGCCGTTGGGCTAGTCGTATTTCTCTCTGGCGTTCCGTTTCTTGCGCTCGTCTATTTCTTTGTGATGCAGTCATCTGAACCCGGTATGTGGCTAATTCTTCTGGAGTTTGCCTGGCTCTAAATCTAGCATAACGCTCTCTTGCCAGACGGCTTTTTCTTTCTTCTCTTGATTCCATATTTTTTATTAATAATTTTTTTTATTAATGGAAAACCAATTTCTATAACTTATTTATTCTGTTTAATATTTAATTTAACTCAAATTCCAAAAAAATCTTCCAATAAATAGTGATTTTTATTTTGAAAAACCTACTTTGTTAATATTAATATTTTTTTATTATTTAATTCATAGGTCAAATTTTTTTTTTTAAGAAATACAATAAATTAATAGTTTTTTTCGTAAAAAAAAATTAAACGCGATTATTGCATCAAATTATATTAAAACAAAATTAAAAATTATAACTCCTAACAAAAATAAAAAAATTTAAATAAAATACTTAGAAGCAAATAAATGAAAATATTGTTTTCTAATGTTTAAGAATAGATTTTTCAGTTTTGAAAAATATAATAAGCAGTTAAATTTTCAAAATAATAATATCAACGAACAGTCTCTTGACTTAAGAATTTTCACTTTTAAACTTTAAACACTTTAACTATTAATTGCGTCTTTTTTCACAACAAAATGTCAATAATTTAGTCACAAATATTTAAAAAACCTTAAATAAGATTAAACTTATTTAGTCAATAATATTTTAAATTGTTAAAACTAATAACCAAATCAAAATCAAAAATTTTTAATTTTTACTTTAGTCAAAAGAATTAATTTCCAAAAAGACTTTCCAAAAGAAGTATAAAATTATACTGAAATATTCTAATTCAAACGATGAAAGTTTTGAATACATACATATTGCATTTTTATTGATACATAGTTATAATATCAATTTTTTTTCAAATTCTAATATTCAAAATATAAATAGTAAATAACAAGTAAAAAATTGTTAGAATAGGAGAAGGTTAGAGGGCGAAGGAAAATAAAATAGCAGATTAGCATCAGAATCAGATATACAAGAAAGAAGAATCTACGCACTCTTTTCTAAACTCACTTTTCTCTTAAACATTATTTTCTATTTAAAAAATGTTTGGCATAAAAATTTAATAACACTTGTTACATATAATCAAATTGTTTATGTAAGTAGTGCATACCTAAATAGAAACAAAAAGAAAAAAAAATACCTACACAATAAAATTAATACCATATTTGATTTTTTCGTGTGACAAATAATAAAACTAAAAAATTAAAATTATTGTATATAGAATGTGTATATATGGTTACAATTATATTTTTTTGAAAAACATTTTTGAATTTTGTTATAAAAATAATAACAAAAAGAAAGAAATGAATAAATTAAAATTTCTTATATAAAAGGATTTTGTTACAAAAAGAATGATAAAAAAAAGACGAATTCAAAAATAAAATATTTCTGCCACAACATGGATTTGAACCGGGACGTATTCATCAATAGTCTAGCGCCCTAACCACTGTACCATACTCTGATTAATAATTTGATAACATTTTGTTTGTTTTGTATTTAGTTTCTATTTAGTTATTAAGTTTGAAAATATTATATATGTAAATTCAAAAAATATGTATAAATGTTGGTGAGATGAGGTATGCTGTTTACATTTTGCATTAATGAAAATTAAATTGTATTTTGTTTTTGCATTTAGTTTCAATGTATTTCTATATATGTATAAAATTTTTTGCATTTAGTTTCAATGTGTTTCATTTATAAAATTTTTGGTAACAGAATTGAATAACTTGTTGCATATAATCAAATTGTTTATCTAAGAGAGAGTAAATAGTGCGTACCTAAATAGAATCAAAAAGAAAAAAAAAAATTCCTAGTCAAAAAAATTAATACTATATTATTTGATTTTTACGTGTATGACAAATAATAAAAAAAAAAAATTTAAAATTATTGTATATATTTATTAAAATAAATGAGAGTTTTCTATAAAATTTTTTATAGAATAAGAGTTTCGCACATAAAAATTATTATATTTAATTACAAAAAGAATAAATAAGAAAAAAAAAAGATGAACTTAAAAAAAAAACATTTTGTTTGTACGAGTATAAATATGCCCTGACTAAGATTTGAACCGGCACTTTTCTTTAAAAAGGCCGACGTCCTTACCACTAAGCCATCGATGTAACATTTCTTGCTTCGTTTTTATTTTTTGTTTTCTTGTTTTCGCATTTAATTTTAAATAGAAAAATAAATTATAAATGTAAATGTAGGTGAAGTGAGGGGAAGTGTGTACATTTTTTAATAATGAATATTAAATTGTTTTTTTTTTTTTTGCATATAGTTTCAATGTATTTCTATATTATATAAAATTTTTGTCATAAGAATTTAAATACTTTTTAAATATAATCAAATTGTTTATGTAAATAATGCGTACCTAAATAGAATCAAAAAGAAAAAATTAATACGATATTTGATTTTTTCGTGTGGCAAATAATAAAACAAAAAAATTAAAATTATTGTACATAAAATATGAATAAATGAATAAATTAAAATTTCTTATATAAAAGGATTTTGTTACAAAAAGAATGATGAAAAAAAAAAGACGAATTCAAAAATAAAATAGCTTTCCCGTAATATGGATTTGAACCGGGATCTTTTTATTAAAAGTCTAGCGCCCTAACCACTGTACCATACAATGATTAATAATCTGCTAACATTTTTTTGTTTTGTATTCAGTTTCTATTTAGTTATTAAGTTTGAAAATATTATACAAATTCAAAAAATATGTATAAATGTTGGTGAGGTGAGGTGTTCTGTTTTTAGTTTCAATGTATTTCTATATATAAAATTTTTTGCATTTAGTTTCAATGTATTTCTATTTATAAAATTTTTGGTAACAGAATTGAAATATTAACTTGTTACATATATATAATCAAATTGTTTATATACCAGTAAATAGTGCGTACCTACGAAGAATCAAAAAGAAAAAAACAAAAAAAAATACCTAGTCAAAAAAATTAAACCATCATATTATTTGATTTTTACGTATATGCCAAATAATTTAAAATTATTGTATATATACCTAGCATATGTATTGTTTTGTAACACATTTTTGAATTTTAAAATAAAAATAATAACAAAAAAAAAGAAATTAATAATTATTAAAATAATAAATGCGAGTTTTCTGTAAAATTTTTTATAGAATTAAAAAAAAATAAAAAAACGTTTTGCCCCAAGATGGATTTGAATCCACAAAGTTCTATTAAAAGCTTACTGCCTTAACCACTGCACCATGTAATGAATAATAATATGATAACATTTTGTTTATTTTCTATTTAGTTTGTATTTTTTTTTTCTAAAATAAAACACATCCAACAAAACACATTTAATTGAATGCGTTTGTTACACCTCATCCTAGACAAATATATTAATAATAATTTGCGCACAATTAACCACACTCCAGGTTAATTATGCGCATGAAGTAGGGTAATTGTGCGCTAGTTTTTGTTAATGAAAAATTAAAGTTAAGTTTTTAAAATGATATTTAGAAACGTAAATTGCACTTTATTCAGTTGGTTTGGTAAATAAAAACTAAAATAAAAATTTTACAAAAAGTTATAAAAATTATTAATTAACATAAATTGCACTTTGTTCATTTGTACTAAATGTTACAAAAAAAAAATATTTAAGAAAGGCAAAAGTCGCAAATGTAATTGCTTTCAAAATCGGAGGCGCTGCATAATTGATGAGTCCAACCTAAACATGAAACGCAAACAAAACGCTTTTCAGCTTGGCGACCAATTTCTTTACATAGAAGACAAGTACTGTTAGGTACAATTTGCAAAGGTCTTATGGTTTCATTATTATCTTCAATCAGATCATCAAGCACGTCGTCATCGAGTAAAGTTGGATCTAGATCGTCTTCGTTAGAAGAGGAAAAAGATTCAACTTTTTTGAACTGAAGTGACTTTCGTGGTTGTTTTACTTTAGGAACATTTTTTTTTACTTCCTTTCGCTTGACTCCTTTATTTAATTTTTTTGTTTGTGCTTCTTCCAAAATTGTTTTCATTGGGGATGTTACGATTATTGAATGTTGTTTCCTGTTGCTTTCTTTTTTTTTTTTTTTCCTTCATCTTTGGTAAAGGAGAAAGCTCTGTAACACAAACATAATTATTATAATTTTGTAAATCAGAAGATCCAGCGGGAGAACTATTTCGACCAGCTGACAGATTATCTTCCATTAATGCGAGAGAAGAGACCGCCGGTAAAATACTGTAAAAAAAATAAAAAAAACTTAATTAACATAAGAATTAAAGTTAAATAATATACCTAAGCTTACCAACTTGCCACAGTAGTTTCATCTTGGCTAACTTTGTTACTAAATTCTTCAGTGTTCGATTTATCCATCAAAATATTATTTTCATTATCTGAGTTATACGAAAAGCAAAATTCATCGAATTTTTCAGGATTTAGTGGGCAAATTCCAGCCGCTTCAAATCCGGAAATTGCCTTTTGCATCGTAGCTACCTTTAAATAGGCCTTGTTAAAAATTTCAGCAATGTCGGACGTCACAATTGTCTCATAATGATTTATTTTCATATAACGGTCACACTCGTCATAATAAGCGTTTTTAAGCGGACCAAAAACGGTTAAATCTAGAGGCTGAAGCCTATGCGACGTATGTGGTGGCAATGTTACCATAATAATATGATTTTCTTTACAAAAATTGTATGCTCGCAACGATATATGACTAGTGTGATTGTCTAAAATGAGCAAAACGGGACTCAGTTTTGTTGGATTAGCATTTCGCTGAAAGTGCTCCAACCATTCAAAGAATAATTGCTCATTTATCCACCCATTATCTGAACATTTATAAATTGAATCTGCTGGACCATTTTTGCCCAAAGTGGGATTCATACGTTTTCTTGGATATATGAACATAGGTGGAATATACATGCCACTTGCACTTATTGCACACACAATTGTTATAGTTTTTCCACGTTCCGCCGAAGTAGCTGCACCTAATTGTTTTGTACCTTTTTGAGCCAAAACTTTTCGTGGTTTTTGAACAGATGAAATTCCACTCTCGTCGACATTGTAAATATTTCCTTTGGGGAAATTATATTTCTCCATCGTTCTAGTAATATCAAAAAAAATTTTGATTTCTTCCCCGTTAAATGCTGTAATACGATTAAGAGTAGTTGCTTCAGGCTTGCGCAAACTTATTTTATCGTTTCTTTTTAGAAAAGCGCGAAACCAGTCAGTGCCAGCTAACTTTTTCGTTTTTGAAAAGTTGTGTTTGATTTTATTTGCTTCGGCAAAATCATATGCTAGTTTTCTTAATTCAATTGGTTTAAGCCCGTAAAACATTTTTGATAAAGTAATTAGGTGGTCTGCTAATTCTTTTTCTTGGTTTTTATTGAAAACAGGATTCTTGCCTAAATTTGGAGTAGTTATATAGGAATGCCCTTTTTTTGCTTTTCGAATTGTAGATTCTGGTATATTGAACATCCTGCCAGCTTCTCGATTTGACATACCATTTTTAATTGCATCTAAAGCATTTTTCAACTGCTCAATTGTCCAGCTGCCTTTACTGGTTTTCCTAACATATTTTTTAGGCATCCTATAATATATTATATTAAATATATGTTTAGGGGATAATTATACGCAGCGCACATTTATCCCACAAAAAATGCGCACAATTGCACTTAACTTACCTAATAACAAAAATTCTATTTTAAAAAGTAATATGAAAGTTTTTCAACAGCTTCAAACGTTTAAAAGCAATAAAAATTGATGTAAATTAGAAAATACCCGTACCAAACAGTACCTATAGACTCAAGTACACACAACAAAATTTTTTTTTTATTTCAAGCTAAAATAATAACAAACAACACTACTTTACTATTTTACATCTGCAACAATACTGGATAGTTTTAAACTTCTCATTTTTAAAACATGCATTTGCTAAGCAATTTTGAATATTTCTGTGCCTACTAGATTTTAAATTTTTGATTTTCATATGTTAAATGAAGATGCGCACAATTACCCAGCGCGCACAATTACCCAACTTTCCCCTATATTTTTTTTATAAAATTTTTCTATATATATTTATTTTTTATATACTTTCACTCGGAACTAGAAACGATTTAAAATCACGTACCGCACCACGAACGAATAAGTCCTGTCACGGTCGCCATATAATATAAAAACGCTTTCCGATAATCATTTGATCAGGTTCAATAAAAAATACTTTTTGGTTTTTGTTGTAACTTAGAACTATATTTTATTTAACTTAATTTGGCTATTTATAAACTTAAAACTAACGCTACTAATACTAATTAACATTTAATTATTCCTATTATTAAATTGTGCAATGTCATTATATTCATATAAAATTTGGTAATTAATATCGTTTTCATTTCTTATCGATAATTATTATTATTTGGTATTGGTATTAAAGCATATCGTAATTATGATCGCATTCTTTGGATTTATATTTCTCAACGCGATAAGTCGGTCAATTTACTTAAATATGTTAATACAGTTATCCAAAGCATTATTAGTTCAATGGGCAATCCATTATGATATACTTTAAACTTGTGCGATAAATATCATATAGTTTTATCAAAGACTCTTAATATACACAAAGATACACAAAAATTAAAAACGAGCAATTTTTTTATTTCTATTAAGAAAGCGAGATCAGAAACTGGTATACTAAATATCAAAGACAAATACCAAAAACGGTTATACTCTTATAAAAACTCTTATACTAATTCAAAAATTTATTATACAACTTCAGTAATACCAGAATACAAAGTTATTATATATATATGATTATATTCACTTATATATATTATATACTAGCTAATACCCGGTGCGCGTTGCTGCGCCTCTCAATGGAGGTTTAATTGAATTTGATGTTACTGCAAAAAGTTAACACAAAACTTCACACGGTTTACACATGTAAATTTTAAAATGTGTGAAAGCAATCTTTTTAAAACGATTTTTCTAGGATTATTCTAGTAATTTTTGAAACTTTCTGTAATTCAAAGCAGTACGAACTACTTTCCAAATTTTGACGTAATTTACTTCCAAAAAATTTTTTTGAAAAATCGCCAGACCGACTGTTAACAGACTCAACTCCATTTTCAAGTTGCTTCACACTTATAAAATTTGAGGTAAACCGGTCAAATCGTTTCTACTTTAGAGTTAAGTAACGCAAAAATCTATTAAAAGCCACTGTGCCCCACTGGGTCAACGGAACTACACTTTCTCTTTGGGCAAAGCAGTATTGCGCAAAATTGGACGTAATTTGCTTCCAAATCACTCAACAAAATTTTTTTGGGGCTTTCTTTTTAGCCAAAGCAGTACTTCGCAAATTTTGACAATATTAGCTTCCAAAATTATTTTGACCAACCGTCGGGCCGACATGGGTTAACAAATTCCATATCTGTTAATAGTGTCAACTCAATTCTCACAGGGGAGCACGTATACAAAATTTAAAGAAAATCGGTCAAACCGTTTTTAATTTAGAGTTAAGTATTGAAAAAACCTATAAAAAGCTGTTGGCCCCAATGGGTTAATGCAAGTCAATAAAATTTTTTTCTGGGTTTTCTTTTTAGCCAAAGCAGAATTTCATAAAATCGGACAAAATTCGGACCCAACATTTTTTTTGACACCCCGTCGGCCCAACATGGGTTAATAAATTCCAAAACTGTTAATAGTGTCAACTCAATTCTCAAGGAGCATCACGTATCCAAATTTTGAAGTCAATTGGTCGAACCGTTTCTAATTTAGAGTAAAGTATAGAAAAAACCTATAAAAAGCTTTTGGGCCGCAATGGGTTAATGGAACTCAACAAAATTTTTTTTGGGGATTTCTTTAAAGGTAAAGCAGAATTTCGTAAAATCGGACAAAATTTGGACCCAAAATTTTTTTTGACCACCCGTCGGCCCGACATGAGTTAACAAATTCCAAAACTGTTAATAGTGTCAACTCAATTCTCAAGGAGAATCACGTATACAAAATTTGAAGTCAATCGGTCAAACCGTTTCGAATTTAGAGTAAAGTATTGAAAAAAGCTATAAAAAGCTGTTGGGCCGCAATGGGTTAATGGAACTCAACAAAATTTTTTTTTGGGCTTTCTTTAAAGCCAAAGCAGAATTTCGTAAAATCGGACAAAATTTGGACCCACAATTTTTTTTGACCACCCGTCGGCCCGACATGGGTTAACAAATTCCAAAACTGTCAATAGTATCTACTCAATTCTCAAAGAGCATCACGTATACAAAATTTGAAGTCAATCGGTCAAACCGTTTCGAATTTAGAGTAAAGTATTGAAAAAACCTATAAAAAGCTGTTGGGCCGCAAAGGGTTAATGGAACTCAACAAAAATTTTTTTGGGGCTTTCTTTTAAACCAAAGCAGAATTTCGTAAAATCGGACAAAGTTTGGACCCAAAATTTTTTTTGACCACCCGTCGGCCCGACATGGGTTAACAAATTCCAAAACTGTTAATAGTGTCTACTCAATTCTCAAAGAGCATCACGTATACAAAATTTGAAGTCAATCGGTCAAACCGTTTTCATTTTAGAACAAAGAAGTTTAAATACTTGCACCACAGCCCCAACTTGGCGGTCCGTTAGAGCAAAATTTTTGGGCCACGATTTCTTTCCGTACCCAAAAACCCCTATATACAAATTTTCATGAAAATCGGCTGGGCAGTTTAGGAGTCTATTCGCTACATACAAACAAACAAACAAACAAACAAACAAACAAACAAACAAACAAACCCACAAACATTCCCTTTTATATATATAGATTATGTGCGTGCAGATGTGTTTATGTTAAAAACTTTGCTAGTAGTATGTATGAATTTTGTATAGTTTTTGAAGCATTTATCACAGTTTGTGGACAGGCTGTTTGCGGGAACGAAGAAATTGTATATGCATGTGTGCATTGTGTCTATTATCTATGTATGAATTATTATCAAAGCAATTAAACTAAAAAAAGGCTGTTAAAAATATTTTTTTTTAAGTTCAAATAAAATTAAATAATTTTAATTAAATTTAACTTTCTTAATTTTCAATATTTTTTTGCTACAATATGATTACTTTATTTAGAATAATAAGATTATAAGATTTATAGATTTATTATTAGTAGTAGGTACTTGGCAGTAGTACATTGGTTATTCATCAATTAATTTTTTTGAAATTGTTGAAATACTTAATTCTTTATGTTGAATGTTTACTTTATCAAAATTATCTCTTTTGTTAAAATTTTTTTAATCATCTTGGTTTATTCATTACACTTTTGCGGCAAAAGTTTTGCCAGACTCTCTGTTTGCTCAGCTTTTGTATTATAAGTAAGAAAATTAATTAGAAAATTTTAAAATTTTTTTTATTAAAGTAAAAAAAATCAATAATACCACCCGTAAAGGCGGGCGGGTGGTATTGATTTATTGAATTGAAAATTTTTATAAAGAAAAATTTAAAATGTGCAATAGATATTTTATATTTTTAAGTATATGTAATACATAAAATATTAAAGCTAGAAATATGTAGGTATTAATATGAAAAAATAAAAAAAGCGAAGAATAAAGTTAATTTCAGGAGGGAAAAAGCCAACTGGAAAATTTTTAATTACAGTATTCGTACTAAAATATAAAACTAATTTTCCAATTGGCATAAAAAACCCTTTTTTATTTATTGAAATAGAAATATGTACCTACCTAATTAAAATTCATAAATGCAAAAATTTAATTCAAACAAAACAAAATATTTACAAAAAATTAAAAATAATATTAAAAATATATATAACATATACAAGTTCAAAATTTCAAAATTTAACAAAATCAATAGAAAAAAAATGCATTGATTAATAAAAAAAAATTAACAAAAAAAATATATAAAAAAAATTAACGAAACAAAAAGAATACAACAACAGAACAATAATACAACATCCCACATTTTCATGCTAAATTCTGTAACTGAAACGAAACTCCAAAATAAAATTTAATTAAAGTACATATATGTATGTGCAAAACAATATTTTCAAAATAATATCAAAATGTCTTAAAATTTATAATATTTTTATACTGTTTCTGAGCTTACCTTATTTTTACCAAAAGAAAAAAAAAATGTCCTTTAATTGTTCAAAAATGTGGCAAATATAAACAAGCGAACAGACAAACAAACAAGAAATAAAATAATTTCAAATGGACAAGGTAGAAGCAAGTCCTAGAATTACTAAATGTTGATAAAAAATTTAGCAAACATGCAAAAAAAAGTTTAAAAGGAAAAACTTTCGGAAAAAGTTCAAAGACCCATCTAATATTTTATTGTTGTAGAATTATTAAACGGGGATGTGTTGTAGAACTTCTGCTTAACAGTTGAGTTGAGTTTTTTGTTACCCAGCAGCAGTTTTTTCTTATTAAAACTAAAATAAGGAAATCTAAAAAAATTTTTCGATGATTAAAACATTCGTCTTCTGTTTGAAACCAGTAGGGATAAAGTTCATTTGTTTTAGAAATACATGAGTCGATTTTTTGTTTCTTTAAATTATTGAAATGTAAATAATTATCAAAAAAATGTTTAAATATATTATAATGTAAATTGCAAATTTCAAAAAATTCATCAGTAGGTGCTTTAAGAAAAACCTTCTCTGTTGTTGAGTCAAAGTTTTTGAATTTTAATAACTGTTCGGATGCTAAATTTAAGGAAGAATCAGCTTTGATCATTAATTCGGAACATTTGGAACAATTAATTTTTTTGGACAATATTTTAAAAATTCCATAACCGAAAAAATATCGTTTTGCTGGATCAGCTTCTAATGTATTTATGTCGTTGGTGTCATTTTCGTCATTAATGAATTGTTTTAGAGATTCCTCAACTTCTACTGATATTTCCTTTTCCTGATCATTAGAATCAATGTCAATATGATTATCAAGTGCAGATTCCCAATCTAGCATAATATCTGTATCGTTTTCACAATTTTTGTTACTATGCATAAATGTCACTATACGCATTGACATTATTCGTGCAATAATCCAATTGAATTCGGACACAGAAGGGTTTCTATTATTTCCACCTTTTGAACGTACTCTTGCAAACATATTTTCAAGTGGGTCCTGATTTATTCTTGACGTCAGTAGAAAATTCGTAGTTAGAAGTTTACAAGAGAAAAGTTCCTCGCATAAACCTTGTATACCATTTATTGTAAGAACCAATCCTGAAATGCAAAAATTCTTTTTTCCGGAAGGAAGCTTCAATGATTTTAAATATATTATTACATTATTAAGATATTGAGTTTTTGCATCATCTTTTTTCAAAGGCTGTTTGAAAGAGTGTTTTTCTCTCAAATTTCTAGAATTTAAAATATCAAAAGTGTTATTTATTATATAAACAAAGTCGCTCGTAGCCTTTGCATTTGCTTTAGCTTTCGCTGAAAAGAAATTATTAACCAAACAAGTCTCGATTGCAGCACCTACACTCCTGCTTAAAGTTTGAACTGCCAAAGGTACGTTCATTTTGCCAAAAGGTGATGGATCCATATGTCTTTTCGTTAGCTTTGGGCACATTTTAATTGATTTATTTTTTTCATCTAATTTGTATACTTCTGAAATGACTTCCCAACTTATAATACCATCTTCTGATGTAATGTCGCATGCCAAAAGAGTGTTTCTCATGGACTTTATTAGATGAGGTGTATCAAATACACAAAATATTTTATTTCCATTGAATGACATGTGCGGCTTATCTTCTGTAATACCCAGTAATTTATAATACTTTCTGTTATTAGGTCCTTGATCACAAACAATACATCTTACTTTTAAATCCATTTCAAAACATTTCTGCAAATTTTCTTCTATAATATCCTTTAGTTTTTCTGCGGAGAGGCCTTTTTGTGTTACAAAATAACTTAAGACATATTTCCAATTAGAAAACAGACCCCGCAGCATTATCACACATATTTGGTTTGCAAAAGAACTTTCTCTTTTAGTTTCACCTAAATCCGTAAGTCCATCAATAAGATCTCTTGATAAATTATATGTCAAAGCTCTTCGAATATGTATTTCATCTATCAACAAAACAACTTGTTTTGATTGAGTATCCATTTTATTAACAAGATTTTTTAAGTTATTCAAGAGACATTCATTAAATCCAGGCTGAAGATTTTTTATTGGACACCAATTATAAATTGAAGATTGGCTTGGCAAATGTAATTTTAAATCATCTCTTAAAAATAAATAAAATGATGAAGATCTGAAATTGATATTTTGCGATAAAATTTTTTGCTGCTGATTATAACTATGTTTTCTTGACAATAACATTTTACAAAATTCTTTTTTAGTAGTAATGTTATCTATTACATCTATTCTTGCTTCTATACTAACTTGCTTCTGTTCAATGTTTTGTAATTTTTTCCTTAATGTGGCGTTTTCTTCTTGCAGGTTCAAACACTTTTCAGCATACAATTTTGTTTGATTTTTAAAATAAGCTACGTTTTCATCTTTGATTTTGCATTGATAGCAGAAAATTTCTGAAGATTCTGATGGCTTTCGCATTTTTGAAGGAGATGGTAATTTTGAAATGTCTTCCAAAGTTAATTGTTGATAGCAAACATTTCTTTCTGTTAATGCGGGACCATCATATACATATTTAGGTATTTCAACCGTATAAATAGAAGATTCTAAATCAAAATTATATATATCTAAATTTTCAGAAAGACTATTATTTTCTTTTTCCGCATTAACACATTGTATGTCGATTTTAGAAGAAGTAGGTTGTAAATTTAAATTTTTTGTTGGAAAAATATTTTGTGTTTGAAAGTGATTTTCACAAACGTATAAATGCTTTGAAGAATTATTGTTTAAATTTAAAATATCTAACCACTTTTTTCTAATTTCATTATCAAGAGGAACGTTAAATAAACGATTACTACCTCCAGACTTTTGACAAAAAGGAACACTACATTTTTTTCTAATGGTTCTTTTAACCCTATCTTCCGAATTTATTGATAAAAACAAATCTATATTTTCTTTGTGGCCTAAAAAATATGTCGGAATAGCGCCTTTTAAAAGCTTTTTCTTTCCAACAAAATTTTTATCAAAATGACGTGTACAAATTTTGTTTACTTTACTAAAATTTAAGTTAATTTGTAAATTGTGACACCATTTATCAAACAAATTTTTGTTGGTTAGAAAATTATAAAGATGTATATCCGCATTAATTTTCCCTTCACATTTTTTAGCCCTACAAATCAAATTCGCACGAAAGCTAGAATCAACTAATTTTTCTTTTAAATTAGCCATTTCTTTTATTATTTAGAAAAATACAAATTTTAAAAATATATTTTATTTTCAATAAGTACGTACTTACGTAAATTAATAAACCTCAATTTTAAATTTGCGCTTTTTTTTTTATAAATATGGCACTGTTCATTCAATTTTATTTGAACTTAAAAAAAAATATTTTTAACAGCCTTTTTTTAGTTTAATTGCTTTGATAATAATTCATACATAGATACAGTGTTGTCATGAACTTCAAGTCAAAAGTCGCTACGCGTAGCTCCAAATACTACAATTTGTCGTTACGCAATGGATTAAATGTCGCTACAAAAAAAACTGAATTTTATCAAAATATAAGAAAACATTTTTTGATTATTAAGAAAAATATTGCAAAATATATTAAGAAAAATACAGTAAATTATATAACATTTCATTTATATATCAGAAAATAAAAAACACAACAATTCAAAAAATTCCTATTAAAAAACAAAAACAAACTTTTAATTAATAATATTAATATCTAATTATAATAATAATATTAAATATATTTAATTTATTAGAAATTCATCCTCATCCTCGTCTGATGAAATTAAATCATCAGATTTGTAAAGTTGTTGAGTATTAAAAAGTTTCAGCTTTATTTCAAAATTGTGAGCATTCCAGGCAGAATCCCTCATTTTAATTTTAATGCGAAGTAAAGATGATAATGTTTTTATGTTTAATTTATTTCTTTTTTTAGTTTTTAAGTCTGTGCACATAGAAAATGCTCTTTCTACCAAAGCATTCGAATGTGGTAGAACTAAAACTAAGTATGCTAACTTTGAAATATTTTCAAAAATTAAATTATCTGATAAATCTTTAATTTCAGATATTTTTCGCCAGTACTCTACTTTTGGTAGTTTTTCCAAATATTTTATTTCTGATTCCGAGAAATAAAAAGGCAGTTTATTATATTCTACAATTACTTTTTCTGAATTTATAAATTTTTGAATCTTTGAAATTACAACGTCTATTGCTACGCGATCAGTTTTGTTTAATGAAATTTTAGGAATCACAAACTGAAATTGCGTAATTAATTTGTCATAAATTGGCAGTCTTTTTAAACATCCACTCATTGCAGCTTTATAAAATTTTAAACATTTATCCTTAAAAATTTAGGTTTTTAAAAATATTAAATTTTGCAAAGAATTTTCAAATTTTTTTAAAGTTTTTGCTACTTTAAAAAATCGCTACAAAAGCCACAATTTTTGACAAAAAGTCGCTACCTAAAATATGAGGCTAAAAGTCGCTACAAATGACAACACTGCATAGATAATAGACACAATGCACACATGCATATACAATTTCTTCGTTCCCGCAAACAGCCTGTCCACAAACTGTGATAAATGCTTCAAAAACTATACAAAATTCATACATACTACTAGCAAAGTTTTTAACATAAACACATCTGCACGCACATAATATATAATATATATAAGTGAATATAATCATATATATATAATAACTTTGTATTCTGGTATTACTAAAGTTGTATAATAAATTTTTGAATTAGTATAAGAGTTTTTATAAGAGTACTAGCAGATTTACCCGGCGTTGCCCGGAAGCTTGCAAATTGTAAAAAAGCTAGTTTCAGCCAATTTTTTGAGATACTACTTTGCCTATAAATGCCACAAAAAAATATTTGTGGAGTTCCGTTAACCCATCATGGCCCAACAGCTTTTTATAGGTTTTTTCGTTGCTTTGCTATATATTAGAAATGATTTAACAGATTAACTTCAAATTTCGTATATGTGTTCTTCTTTGAAAATGAAGTTCAATTTACTAACAGACTTGAAAGTTGTTAACCCCTGCGGAGGATTGTTCAAAAAAAAATTTGTAAGTAAATTACGTCCAATTTTTGAAAGTAGGTACAGCTTCTTTGAATTAGGGGAATACTTAAAAAAAAGGTTTGTCGAGTTCTTTTAATCGATTGCGAAACAAAAACTTTAAAAAACAGTTTGCAAAACAATTTGAACGATTATCTCTAATTTTTCTATATATGCTGCTTCTTGACAATTTGGTGCTCCTTGAAGATATAGTTGAGGATGGTAGGTTTCCGGTGAACAATGTTAACTGAATTAAAATGACTATAGGTCAAAAGAGGATTTTCTTGAATTGCCAACGCTTGAATAAAATATAGTCGATGGTTTAGAAAAGGTTTAAAAATTCGCTTTTCAATTTATATTTTGTTTAGTCCTGAAAGTTGTAATACGCTCTTCCTCGTTTTTTTATGATTTTATGAGGGAAATGTAGGCTTATTTTTTGGAAAAACTGTTTTAAAATACTATGTATTTAAGCATTATATATAACAAATTGAATTTTTTGATTTTTAGATTTCATTTGAAGAAAACTGAAAATTTCATTGAATCTTTGTTCAAAACGCACAAACAGGTCAAAACCAAATTAACCCTGTGGGTTTTAATTAAAATGCTGGTACAAATCGGAAACACAAAATTTTTTGGAAGCCCGCCAGGCCGAAATGGGTTAAATTATTCCAAGCAAATTTATGCAACTAATTGCGGTTGCTAAGAGGAACATTTGTGCAAAATTTCAAGTCAATCGGTCAAACTGTTTCGGCTCGACATCAAAAACATTGAAAAAGCTTCATTGCGCCCTCGTGCCCAAACGGGTTAACCGAACCCAACAAAAATTTGTGCCAGCCTCTCTTTTTGACTGCAAAACCACCCTGTAAAATTGGACACAAATCGGAAACACAAAATTTTTTGGAAGCCCGCCGGGCCGAAAGGAGTTAATTTATTCCAACCAGTTTTATACCATTAATTCCGTGTAATAAGAAGAACATTCGTGCAAAAATTCAAGTGAATCGGTCGAACCGTTTCGACTCGACATCAAAAAAACGAAAAAGCTTAAAACGGCTCTGGAGCCGCAACCTGCTGACTTATAAAAATGCGACATAGCCTATGTCACCCCCGGACTCCCAAAATTATTCCTCTAAAATTTGGTGTCAATCGGACCAGTGGTTTTCACGTGAATCCTGGACAAACAAACAAACAAACAAACAAATAAACAAACAAACAAACAAACAAATTTTCTTCTTTATATATTAGATAACCGTTTTTGGTATTTGTCTTTGATATTTAGTATACAGTAGTCCCCGGATAATTACCTCACTAGAAATGCATAATTTTTTGGTTAAATAACCGGGAAAGGCATATATCCGAGTCTCGGATAATTTCCTTGTAGAGGTAGATAAAAAAATCCCTCTTATTTTCACCAACGAGGTAAAAAAACAAAATAAATTTTATTTTGTGTAATATGTATTTGGTGATATGTACCTATTATATGTACATATTATTAAATACATATTATGTACATAGTACTACATATATGAATATGGTCGTATGTTTTTAAGAAATGGACTGCAAAAAATTTATTTAAAAATAACTTAAGCATTATACTTAGGTAATCACTAATTTGTATTTTAAATTTGTATTTCAATATTTTTTATTAAAAATAAAATAAATAAATAAAAATTAATAACATAAAAATTCCATTCATTGGATAACAAAAAAAATTAAAATAAAAGTTAATAACAAAAAAAATCCATTCTTTGGATAATACAAAAAAAATTAAAAGAGTTAATAACAAAAAAAATCCATTCTTTGGATAATACAAAAATATAAATTATTTACATATAAGGTTTTAATAAAAAATCATTAATTTTTGTTTGTTTTGATTTGATTAAATTTTTAAATAATTTTTCTTCTAAATTTTCAAGCTCTTCACATTGGATGTTTCTCTCCGAAGTGAATGTTTGCAAAATGTTTAGAGCTTTTATTGCATCCTTATTTGATATTTTTTCTACTATTTCTGTATTATTATCCTCTGTATTATCATCATCTGTTATTTCACAATTTTCGTTTTCTAGTATTTGGGAAACTATTTCGTTTTCTGATAAATCCCCATAACAAGGCACAGTTGAATCACATTGAATATAATTTTCAAATTCTATCTCAGATATTGGTAAATCATTTTCTTCTAACATTTCAAGATGAAAATCTTCTTCTTCTGTATTTGCGTTAGTTATAAATCCAGCCTAAAAAATGTTCACAATAAATATGTTAGGAAATTCTGAATTTTATTTTGAATGTTATCAGTAACACATGAATATACCTTTTTGAAACAATTTATTATTGTTGTTTTTTGGACCTTATTCCAGGCTTGTTTTGTGTAATGTAAAACGTCCAAAAAACTAATTGATTTCAAAAATATTTTTGGTTCAATTTCATTTTCTAATGCAAGAATTTGTTTACGTATTAGAATTCTACGATATTGGCTTTTAAAGCTGTGAATTACACCAGCATCTAGTGGCTGGATTATGGAGGTGGTGTTTGGTGGCAAAAATACAATTTTAATCATATTTAATTCTACTGTTAGTTTATGACATGCGGCATTATCTACGAAAAGCACGATTTTTCTCTTTTGCTTTAACATTTTTTCTTCTAATTTAATAAGAATTTCATTCCAAATCGCTGTCGTCATCCATGCATTTTTATTTGCAAAATACGGCAGGGGAATTGTTTTATTTCGGAAACATCTGGGATTTTTAGATTTTCCAATGACAAAAATTTCTTTATAATTACCAGCAGCGTTACATATGTATAAAATTGAAATGCGATCTTTTTGTATTTTAAAACCTTTAACTTGGTCCCCTTTACGGAACATAGTGGATTGTGGAAGAACTTTGTAAAAAAGTCCACTTTCATCCGCGTTGAAAATATTTTCTGGTGAATAGTTTTCTAAAATCTGTGGTAAAACATTTTGAACAAATTCTACTGCCGATTCTGTATCGGCGGAAGCACTTTCACCTGAAATAAAAATTTACTTCTAATTCCTTTTTAAAAATTAAATATTTTTTACCTTGTATTTTTTTAACTTTTATATTTTCTCTTTTCTGCCACCTCCATAACCAGCCATTTGTTGGCTTAAAATCTGATCCAAATTTAGATGCAAATTCTTTTGCTTTTTGAAACAAAATTGCTGTGGAAACTACACCATTTTTGTATCTGATTTGGTCAAACCACTTTGACAATGCCCTCTCAATTTCTTCATTTGCACCTTTTCTTGACCGTTTCCTTTTCAAAGTGTTATGTTCCGTAGAAAATTCTATAATCTTTGACTCATTTCTTAATATCCTGTTTATTGTACTAACGTCACATTTATACTCGTCCACCAGTTCATATTTTGTTTTTAATTTGTTTTTAAATTTACTGATAATGTTGAGTTTTTGCTTATACGTTAACGAAATATTTTTTCTTCTTTTATCCATTCCCGAAATTTTTAAAAAAGAATTACTTATTCAAAATACAAAACTTATGTTTATATTTTTCTATTATTGATATACAACTTTGAACTTACTTATTCAAAATGCAAAACCATAAAGTAACATATAATATAGAGTATTCACGTAGAGTAAAATTTTTTTACCAATTTTTTTAAAAAATATTTTTCGTTTTTACTCAGTACTCAAAAATTATTCTCATAACAACTATTTTTACTTAAAAATTGAGAATAATTTGTTTTTAAACTCATAAATAAAAAAAAATTCTTCTCAATTTCTTGTTTTGAGTATTTATTAATATACCTTTAAAAAACTATATGAAGGGTATATACATACATACATACATACATATTTATTTTTATACATTATTCTTCTTATTCCATATAAAAGTATGAAAAGCTAAATCTATACTGCATGCATAGTGTATAGGTATATTAACACATATAAAATATTTAAGGTCTTTTTACTTTTTTTTCGTTACTTTGATTTGAAATTAAAAAAACTAAATAGAGATTTTACATCTTTTATTGATGCATGTGTGAAATATGAAATTAAAACAGCTAAGTGTATTTTTGGTTCTTCTTGTAAATCAAAATAGAAAAATTTATTTTCATATTTATTATTTGTAACTTTTGATATTAATGTTGAATGAATGTGCGACAGACAAGCTTATTATTAAAAGTTGTATGGCTTGTAAAATCATAAATAATCTTATCATTTTAATAAGTATATATAAGAATTTTACGTTTAAGAAGAATTTAGTTCGTTATTTTGATTGACTCAAATTTTTTTTTTTAAAATTTAAATGGACATGAAAGGTAAAAATATAAAATTTAATAAAATTTCAATATTTTTTTAAATAATTCTGTTTTATTATTAATTCTTAAGTTAGTTAATAAAGGAAAAAGCCAAATGGAATAAGTATTGCATTACATTATTGAAAAATATATAAAAAAGCTTTAATATTTTATATTCCATTTGGCATAAAAAACCCTTATAGCAAAAAAAAAATATAATATAAAATATATACATAGGTATAAACAAAACAAAACAATTCATTGACTAAAAAAAATTATCGAAAACAAACAAAAATATTCATTAACTTAAATTTAGTTATTTACATTCAATATTTACAAAATTATATTATGATTAGGTACTTCAATCGTGTTCATCCAATTTTCTCGTTCATGAAAAGAAAATAATATAGGTATCAAGTAAATTATTCAAAAAATAAAAATTATTTTAATAAATAAGTATTACAAATTACATACAAAAATTTATTTGCTAAATCTATAATGAGAAAAAATTTTTAAACAACAGACAAATAGACAGACAGACGTACAAACATATGCAGACAGACGGACGGAAATAAACAGACAAATAGACAGACAGACGGATATTATGAAATATATTAAAAATAAGTTATGCATTTAATATTTTAATTTTACTTTGATTACTCTCAGCTTTTTTTTCGTCATTTTTTAAAAGCTTTTCCCTTAACCATTTTGCTTGCTTTTTTAGCAAAAGATTAATTAGTAACTCTAAAAACTTTATTTTATGCGTGTAGCATTCATCATTTTCCCTAAACCATGTAGGATATTTATCAGATTTTTTTGTGGCTTCTAAACAACATAAAAATATATTTTTCCTTAAATTTTTTTCATGATAATTTTCATAAAAATAGTGATCAAATATGCTCATATGAAATTGTGTAATTTCGAAAATTTTTTCGGTTGGAGCTTTCAAGTTCAGGATTTCTGATTCATTTTTATAATTTTTTTGATAAATAAATTGCTCCGAATCAAGCAATAATATATCATTAGAATTTTTTAAAAATGAAGAAGTACATTGATCACAAGAAATTTTTTTTATCAATTTAAAGATAACGTAGCCACAAATGTATCTTTCGGCGTTATTTGAAACAATATTTAACTCTTCAGTTTGATTATCCTCTAAAATTTTAGATTGAAATCCCTCTAA
The DNA here is from genome assembly GCA_963082915.1 of Dolichopus griseipennis. Classification (NCBI taxonomy): domain Eukaryota; kingdom Metazoa; phylum Arthropoda; class Insecta; order Diptera; family Dolichopodidae; genus Dolichopus; species Dolichopus griseipennis. The sequence continues at coordinate 344,084,657 of OY720441.1, forward strand.
ATAATTATTAACTAAATTAGTTAAATCGTCATCAATTTGATCATTTGAATCCGAATCATCTTGTTCTAATTGATAATCCTTTAAATCGTCTATATTTAAAAATTCAGCGTCATCTTCTTCACAGTTAGAGCTTTCAAATTTATAATTAATTAACTTAACCGACATTAATTTTGCTAAAATATTACTAAATTCATGGACGGAAGGATTATTGTTACATCCATTTCTATACCGAATCAAAGAAAATAAATTTTCTAAAACATCCTGATTTAAATGAGCTAACAGTAAATAATAACATTCGTGTTTATTATAAGTTGAAAATATTTCGGAACTTAGTTCCGTAATGCCTGTTAAAGTTTGTATCATACCGTCGATACAATAAACTTTTTTAGATGTGATTGGCCTTATTAATTGAAAATATTTTTTCATTTCTAAAAGATATTTGGATATATGATTATCTTGCTGCAATGCTGCACGAAATGGATTTTTTTCATATAATTTCCTACTATTGAGACAATCAAATAAGTTATTAATTTTTGAAACAAATTTTGCTGTTGATACAGCACAAGAAATCCTATCAGTAAATTTTTTTGTTGAAACTAGAGTTTTAATTGCAGCAGCAACAGAATTACTGAAAATTTGAGTAGCCAATCGCACATTCATTTTTTCAAATGAATTAGGAAAGATATGTTTTTTTGAAAGTTTGGGACACATTTTTCTATTATTATTTTGTTCATGGAAATAGAGGCAACGAATAATTTTAAAAGAAACCTCACCATCATCTGTATTAAGGTCATATTTAAGAAGGGTGTTGCGAAGCGATTTTATTAAATGCACTGGATCGTAAAGAGCAAAAATTTTTTTTTCTACTTGATTGAAGTTAAAATAAAAAAAGGGTTTTGTTTTTGAAACGCCTAACATATTAAAACACTTCCTATTATTAGCACCCTGATCACATATGACGGCCCTAACATTAATACCTAAATTAAAAGCTGCACCTAAATTAATATATAAAATGTTTTTAAGATCTTCGCCACTAATGCCCTTCTCTGTGGCATAAAAACTAAGAACATACTTCCAATTATGTACTAATCCCCTTAGGAGAAAAACACAAACGTATTTTGCAACGCTTTTCGTTCTTTTAAAGCTATAATCCGAAAAACCACTAATTTGATCCAATGCACTATTATAGTTAAGATCCCTTCTAATACTAATTTCATCGAAAACTAATACTGCTTCCTTTTCAAGAGAATTTTTATTTGAAAATATAATCCCTAATTCATTAATATTCTTTTCATTAAGACCTACATTTAAATATTTAATAGGGATCCACCTATTAAGGGAACTAAAATGGGGTAAATTTAACTTTATCGCATTCTTTAAAAATAAATAACCTTTTGGAGAACTAAAATGTATATTTAAAGCTACCTTTTTTTCATCTTTTGACCATATCTTTCCATTTTTGAAATTCATTTTTAAAAAAGTTTTGGCATCGTTTGCTAAATGAGACTGCCTATCAATTGTATTAGATAAAGAATCCTGCTTTTCCTTTTTTATTTTTAATTGTAATTTCCTATTCTGAATTTTTAAATACATAATTTTTTTTTTTAAATAAACATTTTTTTTTTTTATATGACCTAATGTTTTATGACATGTGGAAAATTTTTTAAAATAAAAATTTTCTTTTTTTTGGAATTTCAAACAATGCCTACAAAAATTAATCGACAATTCATTTGGAGACACCGTTCGAATGTTTTCTAAGGGTACTTTTAAATTTTCTAAATTTTTTTGACTATAAACTTTAATATTTGAGTTATTATTAAATGTTTTAGAAAAAATATTTTCTTTATTAAAATTTGAAAACTCTTTTGACTGAAAGTTTAAATTAGATAGTGGAGTTATAGGATTGATTTCAATATTATTATGTGGCAAACACAAACTTGGAAAAGCTCCCTTTTTTAGTTTTCTCCCTAAAAATTTTTTCTCGAAATGGTCTTCGCAAATAAATAATTTTTTTGTTTTTAAATTTTCTATACTTACACTACATGCCGATACCCACATTTCGAATAAATTTTTCTCTTTTGGAAATTCATACAGCCTACCGTCAAAATTACGTCTACTTCTATTGCACACTATGCAAGGGGTACCATTCTTACGGTAATCTGCTTTTACGTCCTTAAACATTCTTCATTTAAAACATGCATAAAGAAAATGAAGGAATGACAAAAGGAATAAGCAGAGAAAATAGATATTTCTGACAATGCGGAATATATCTATCAGGCCGAAACGCTAATTTGATGTTCAGAATTTAACCAAATTTAAGTATATTTATAAAAAAAAGTTTATTATTTTATAATAATACATCAAATACATAATAATCATAAGATTATTACATATGTAGTCGCTAAATAGTTTTATTTTATTTTTTATTTTAAAGAAATACAATTTAGAAAATGTCTTTTTTATTTAAATAGTTTATTATTTCTTCTTTAACAAATTCTGATAATAAATAAATGAACCGAGCCAAACAAGATCTCTATAATTACTGACTATTTCAAATTTTAATTTATACATTATTCTTTGAATACTCTTTGCTCTTTTTTTTATTTATTTTCTTTTCTCCTTTTTGTTTCATATACATATGAGAAAACTACTACAATTCGGCCATCCTGACCACTTAATCGTCCTCGATTAAGACATATCAATATTAGACATATACATCATAAACATTAGTGCACTATTAACATTAAAACATTACCAACATTGGAATAGATTAATCTGAGTTTCAAAAATGCGATTACCAAAACCAATTCAAATTTAAAAAAAATCAATTAATAGTTAAATAATTATTTTCGCTATTATATATATATATATATATTTTTTTCTTCTTTTTTTTTTTTTTCTTTTTTTTTTTCTTTAAGGGCCCCTTCCAGATAATAAATTAATTGATTTTAATAAACACATAATTGAATTTCTCTATTAATACTTAAATCTAATACAATTTTTCTTTCTATCATTTGAACTTTTCATACAATTATTTTCTTTCTTTTATTTTTAATTTTTTTTTTTTTTTTTTTTTTTTTTTTTTTTTTTAAAAAAAAAAGAGCTAAGTTTTGAATGCAATACAATTTGCAATATTTCATACATATATTAATATCAGATCGGTTCAAAATATAAAGTTTCCCAAACAAAATAATAAAATTCATACATATTGTATTCCAATACATAAATTCCAAGTAAATAAAGGTTTCATTAAATTCAATTAGTTTTTCCATTATTATTAATATGAAAAAATATTAAAATACATATCTACAAACTAATATCTATTTTTAATCTTTCTTTTCTTTTTTTTTTTTTTTTCCTTTTTTTTTTTTAAATTTTCTCCAAATATTTACATAAATTTTTTTTTTATTGAATTGAAATAATAAACTTATGATAATATAACTATATATTTTATTTCAACATATCTATGATTTAAATATATATATGTATATTTTTTTTTTTTTCCCAAATAAACTGGAATATTTTTAAATGGTCATTTACGTTTTCTCAAATTATAATTATTTTTATATGGTACCATGTTACGACTTTCTATGACACCTTTGTATGGAATTTGACTAATTTGAAAATTTTCTATGTCATTAACAATATAACGATTGTTACCTAGCACTTTGAGGACCTCATATGGACCTTTCCATTTTGGTAGTAATTTTTTACTAATACCAGGAGTACAAACATAATTTTTAATCATCACATAATCTCCAACTACATATATTTTAGCCGGTTTTCTAAACTTGTCGAAATACTTTTTATTATAATCCTGAACCTTTTTGTTTGCTTCAATACTATTTTTTCTAACTTGTACTAAATCTCGCGAATTCGAATTAATTTCTCGCTCAATAATTTCTTTAACACCGTCGACAAATACACCTCTTTGATTAACTCCATACATCATCATACTAGGGGTTGTAGCAATTGAACGATTGACCGTATTATTAAGACTAAACTCGGCCTTAAATAAAACGTTATACCAGTACTTTTTAGTAGAGTTATCGCTTAGTTTAGCTAACATTGGAATAAGGCTACGATTTATCCTTTCAACTTGTCCGTTAGCTTGTGGCGAACCGGTGGCTATCTTTATGTGTTCAATATTATTTTCTTTTACAAAATCATCAAAATCTCTGGAGGTAAAACAACTACCTCTGTCTGAGATAATTCTACGCGGACGACTATAAGAATTGAAATAATTTTCCAAACAAACAATAACTTCTTTAGTGCTGGTAGATTTGACAGCGTATAATTTTGTATATTTTGTAAACGCATCTACAACTAAAAACACATGTTTTTTTGAAAACTTAGCATTGTTATCTATAGGACCACAATGGTCTATGTGAATGGTGTCAAATGGAACGTTATTTTTGGGAATATTATGCAAGAAACCCTCAGTTTTGCCTTTTGATGAAGAAAAAGTTATGCATTTTAAACAATTGGAAATGTAATAACTAATACTTTCTTTTAATTTAGGGAACCAGTAGTTTCTAAGTATAAGCTCATAGGTTTTATCTACTCCTATGTGTCCCATTTCATCGTGATTTATACGAATAACATTATTTTGCATACTTTCCGGGACATAAAACAGTAATTTTCCTTTCAATTTCCTATACACCAAACCATTTCGCATCTCATAGAAACTATCTTCGGACGATTCTAATTTCTTTTTAATTTTCTGAATATTAAGATCTTTATTTTGTGATATCGATAGTGTTTGCTCAAAAGTGTTTTCTTCGAGAACTAATATATTTGTGGATCTACTAAGTGCATCTACATGAGACATTCGATTTCCTTTACGATGCTCTACCATATAATCATAGTTTTGAAGCTCAAGTGCCCATCTTGCTATACGAGCATTAATATCTTTCTTATTAAGAGTAAGCGTAAGTGAGTTACAATCTGTAACGATCTTAAACTTAATGCCTTGTAGGTAAACACGAAATCTTTTCAATGCATAAATAATAGCTAATGTTTCCAATTCGAAACTATGATACTTGCTCTCAGTTTCAGTCGTTCGTTTGGAAAAATAAAAAACAGGGTGAAATTTATTATCCGGTTGGCGTTGTAATAATATAGCACCAAAGCCAATCGAACTGGCATCCGTATGCAACTCAGTTTCGGACTTAGGGTTATAAATGGCTAAAATGGGAGAACTTACTAAATGATTCTTCAATGTTTCAAAAGCTTTGAACTCTTTTTCCTGAAAGTTAAATTTTACATCTTTACGAATTAAGTCATAAAGTGGTTTCGCTATTAATGAAAAATGTGGTATGAATTTACGAAAGTATGAACTCAAACCTATAAAACTGTGCACTTGTTTAGTACTTGATGGAACTGGGAATTCTAAAACAGCTTTAATACCAGATTCAGTTGGCTTTATTCCTTCATATCCAACTGAATACCCCAAATAGTCAATATTTGTTTGCAAAAACTTGCATTTTTCCAGATTGAGTTCTAATTTATTTTGCCTTAAAAGTATAAAAACGTTCTTTAATATATCAACGTGTTCTTTAATAGTCTCGGTCGCGATCAATATATCGTCAAAATACGTTAAAATTTTTCCATCAGTAATCATTTCTTTAAAAATAATATTTACAAAACGTTGAAATACAGCCGGGGCGTTTTTCAACCCAAACGGCATTTTAGTATACTCGAATTGACCCAACGGGGTAATAAACGAAGTATATTGGACAGAATCTTTATTCATGGCTACGTGATGGAAACCATTTTTGAGATCCAGTGAACTAAAATATTTTTTCCCTTTTAATTGAGTAAGTTGGTCCTCTATTAATGGTATAGGATAATTATCCCTCACTGTAACTTTATTTAAAGTTCTATAGTCTACACATAACCGAATATCATTATTTTTTTTTTTTATTAAAACAATTGGAGAACAAAATGGAGATTGACTAGGTCGAATTATTTTTTCTTTTAATAATTGATTAAGTTTTTCTTGCAATTTTTCTTTTTCGTAAAATGACAAACGCCGAGGTGTCGAATAAAATGGTACGTTGTTATTTAGTAAAATTTTCATTTCATATTCCAATTTATTATCATTTTGCAAATTAGAGTTAAAATAATTTTCATAAAATATGTCATAACAATTCTTAATAATATTTTTATCAATATTTGGATTAATGTTTAATACTACATTTTTATTTTCAGATTCATCCAAATAATTAATAGAAGAGAGTAATTTAATTTCATTTTCAATCGGGTTTAATATATTTGGTTGATCAATACAATTTAAATTTACTAATTTGAAATTTGAAATTTGCATAAAATCTCTACCAAGTATTAAGTCATAAGTCATTGTTGACTTAGGAACTACTTTAACATTTAATTTATAATATTTATCAAATAATCTAACAGAAACATTTATATTACCTAATACAATTAACTTACTGTTATTGATACCGTAATAGTTTTGTTGATTTTCATGATGAATACTTTTATATGATACAAGTCTTTCTGAAATAAGTGAAATTGAGCTGCCAGTATCCATTAGTGTTGATAAATTGTTGATTAGTTTTTTATTATCATCCGCGATGATTGTGGTATACATGAATTCTTCAATTGGATTAATATTCGAGATTGCATTCTGATGATCTTGAAGTAATTTATTCTGTGATTGTGATTTTTCAATACAATTGTTGGCAAAATGTCCTGATTTTCCGCACCTAAAACATTTACCTTTTTCTCTCCGTGGTTGCTTACACTGTACTACTGTATGGCCGATTCCGTTACAATTAAAACAACGAAATACTGGTTTTTCTTCTTTAACATTTTTAGTTAGATCTGCATTTTTATTTTGAAAATTATTATAAGTTTTGTTATTTTGTTTGAATTGATTTTTATACACTGGTTTTAAATAATTTGAATAGTTTGAAAAATTTGCTGTCGGAAATCTTTTTTGCTTGATAATCGAAGAAAATGCGCTTAATATTTGTTCACTGCTAGTAAATTGTAACATTTTTGCTTGATTTTGAAGTACGACATCATTCATTCCTTCTATTATAAACTCACATAATTCTTCTTCAGATATATCTAAACTTCCAGCAAGTATGACTTTATCATGGAAATAATCAGCGAAATTTTCATTTACATTCCAAATACGATGCTCAAATTTCCGTCGAATTTCAATTTTTTGTAGCTTATTTCCAAATAATTTGTCCATTCTATTTAATAACTCGTTTAAATTCATTGTTAAATGCTCTGATTTGGAATGAAACCATCTTAGTGCTTTACCTTTTAATTTTTTAATAACAAATAATTTCATCGTACCATCGTCAACTTGATATGTTTCTTTACATGTTTTTACATGTTGACACCAAGGTAAAAATCCTTCGTCACTAAAATCATACAATAAATGATCTAAATAATTTAAATTTACCTCTAAATTAATATCATTTTGTGTTGTTTTATTGTTATTTGCTTTCATTCGTTCAATATCTCGTACTAGCTTTTGACGTTGCGTCTCTATTAATTTAAGTTGTCGTTTTAAAACATCTATTTGACCAGTGCCGTCGATAACTTGACTTTCATCTTCTCGAGCACTAGTACAAACAGAACCTTCAAATACAAGTTGGTCCAAATTCTCACCATCATCTTCTATTATTTCATTAACATTTACATCTGGATTATTTTTTTCTTTATACTGGATAATTCGATTAATTATAATTTCTTTTGTTCCCGTTTGCGGCAAACCATAAGTCTTACAACTTGAAGTTAATTGTTTTTTTGATTGTTTACGTAACTCCGAGCGTAAATTCTCCATTTTTTTTTTTTTACTTTACTTTTTTTTTTTTAAATCAATCTTTAAGCAATTCAAACGATGCAGCCAACCTCACTTTTCATACCAAATTCAAACAAACAGTCAATTCAACTTATTATTTTTTTTTTTTTTATTATAATTTTTTTTTTTCTTAGCTCTCAATATTATATTCAAAAACATAATATACCAATTTCCCCTTTTTTTTTTTTTTAAATAGCGAAGACAGCATAAAGAGGAATACACAAAAAAAAATTAATTTTGTTGCGGTCGTAATACTATAATAATATTGTTATACATTTTTTTTTTTTTTCACGATGCTTGCTCAGCTTTCAACTCTATAAGAATATCACTGTAGTAGAGTGAGACAAAACTATGCATAGTTTTTGTGTTTTGTTTTTTTTTTTTTTTTTTTTTTAATTTTTTTTTTCTTTTTTTTTTTGAATTGAAAATTTCAAAATTTAACCGTTTTTTTTTTTTCAAATAGGTTCTAGAAGCTTTATTACCAAATTATCAAATATGGTATTAAAAGTACATGAATTTTTGGATTATAAATTGAAATTCACTATATTATATATATCTTGGTTTTGTCTTTTGTGACATATTGTTTTTTTTTTTTTGGTTTTAAATGAACAAACGAATAAAACATTTTTTTAAAATTTTAAATACTTAAGAACAAAATGAATATTAAGATTCTTTTCTTTTGAATATTTTGTTATTTTCAGAATTTTATATTTAAAAATTTTTTTTTCTGGATAAATATCCCACTTCTGAAATTTTGTAGTCGCTAAATAGTTTTATTTTATTTTTTATTTTAAAGAAATACAATTTAGAAAATGTCTTTTTTATTTAAATAGTTTATTATTTCTTCTTTAACAAATTCTGATAATAAATAAATGAACCGAGCCAAACAAGATCTCTATAATTACTGACTATTTCAAATTTTAATTTATACATTATTCTTTGAATACTCTTTGCTCTTTTTTTTATTTATTTTCTTTTCTCCTTTTTGTTTCATATACATATGAGAAAACTACTACACATAAAAGACATAAAGTATTATAATATTTTTCAGAAGATTAATAGACAAAATTTTTACATGGCTTTATAAAAATATACCGCATTGTTTCAGATGAATAAAATTAGAACGTATAAAAATGCAAGGTGTTTCATGAGTAAAGTATTTTTTATTCCTAAATACATGTAGCAATTAAGTTTACTTTTAAAATTCATAATCCAAATTTTTTTTTACATGTATGTAGGTACATACATATTATTATGATTACTATTTCTAATGTAACATCTTGCATGATAAGTTATAAGAAAAATGCAATGAAATTTAGAGAAAAGCTATAGTAAAAGCAATAAGCTATGATGTGACAAGTTATACCTCGTAATTACACGAAATTTTGGGGGATATGAAAAAAAATTTTTAACTGGAAATTCAAATTTTGTAAAAAAAAAAATTTCGTAAAAATATGTAATTACTTTAATAGTGATAACTTGTCATGTAGCGAATGTTATTTTTCTTTTTTAATTGCTTTTGTCTAAAATATAATACTTATTCTAATAGAAAATTTATAAATTAATACTTACATGTAAATTTTGTTCCTCAATTTTTTTAATTCAAATTTTAATACTTAATAATTATGTTCATAACAAAATAAACACTTGTAACAAAATAAACACTTGACACTTTTAAAAATGCGCGCCTTTATTAAATTGATTATAATTCTTAATATCAAAATAAGAATACATAAAAAATACATCAAAAAAAAAATAGAGAAAAATATCACATAAAAAAAAGTACATTTACAAAAAAATATGTACACACACACATTTTTCTTAACATTCATAAAAATATGCATAAAAATGTAAATATGTGAATATGTACATACATATACATATACTCTTCATATAATATCATAATACTCAAATTATGAAGAATTTTTTTTTTTCTAGAGCTTAAAAAAAATTCTTCTCAATTTTTAAGTAAAAATATTTGAGTTTTAAAATTAATTTTGAGTGTTGAGTAAAAATGGGACGGGATATTGAGTAAAATGGGACGGGATTTTTAAAAAGAAATGACTAACGAATTTTGTTCTACGTGAATACTCTATATATATGTTACTTTATGGCAAAACTTTTTAAATCACCACTACTGACTTTTATTCAAAAATCATATGTCAAATTAACTTTTAAAATTTGATACTAGTTCGCGCTGTTGTGTTTTTTAAATATGTACTAAATTTTTTAAAATTTTTTTAAGGGTTCGAATCTTAGGTAAATATCCGAATAAAAAGCAAATAAAATTTAATAAAATTGCTCAAAATTCTAAAGTAATTAACCGGGATAGGTACTTAACCGGGAGGTAATTAACCGAATTATTTTATCAACTTTTAATAGGAAATTTAAATTGACAGTAAATTTTGAGCATATAAACGGGTTACGCAATTAACCGGGGGGTTCTTAAGCGGGGGCTACTGTACCAGTTTCTGATCTCGTTTTCTTAATAGAAATAAAAAAATTGCTCGTTTTTAATTTTTGTGTATCTTTGTGTATATTAAGAGTCTTTGGTTTTATATTACAATTCTGATTCTGTAATTTTTCCTTTTATAAAATCGATTGGTTTTTTGTTGGTTGTACTGCGAATAGTATTATTATAAAAGTGAATTATTTTGAAATTTTTTTCTTCTACAGTCCATGAATTGTTTTCTTCATGGTGTTTTAATAAACGTATATGTTCGTTTATTGTACTATGCAATCGTTCTACTATTGCGTTAGAAGTATGATTGCTATTAGAGGTATAATGGATTTCAATATGTTCTTTTTCTAAGAATTCGCGTATTGGTAAAGCTTTAAAACCGAGTTCATTGCCAACAACGATGTTTTTCATTTTTCTGATATATTGTAATAACTTTGTTTTGAATTCGTTCCAGGTTCCGGCTTTTAATTCTATATGCCTGATCATGTTTTATAAATTTGTCAATAGTGGTCATAAATAAGGTTTTTTGCATACTATAATGACTATAAAATACATCTATATGTATAGTTTCGTTTGCTTTTGATGGTGTTTCAGTTATTTTATAAGGTATCTTAGGTGGTTTTCTTTCATATTTTTCAAGCGAACAGACCTCACAATTGTTAATAAACTGGGTTATTCTTAATTTTAATTTGGGATGGTAAATTGAATCTTTTAATTTCTTAAAAGTTTCGTCTATGCCTCTGTGATTTTAACTTCTATGTTGTTTTTCGATTAATTCCGCGAGTTTGTCTTCGTTCTCTATATCTTCTAATAATTTTGTACATCTTATTATTTTAAATTTCCGGTTAGTTGAAAATAAATTTTTGAAAGTATTATGAAATTCGGTATAAAATTCTTGATCAATGATTATTGCATTGGTTTGCTTAGGATTGAAATGATTTTTTAATAAAGTAATAATAGTAGGGTGTCCATATGGCATGGAGAAAAAAAGAGAACATAATTTCAAGACATAGGAAATCTATTGAAATTCTTTTCAAAAAGTCATCGGAGTAGCACTTTATTTTTTAGTTTCAAAAATACAAAACAAAAACGTTTTTTAATTACAGTAATAATGCGAAATAATCCGATAATGCCGCGATAATCCGAAATCACAATTTTCTGCATGTTTAGGATTACAAAATTTTTCGGATTATCAAAACATTAAAATTTTAAGAGTTCAAAGAAAATAAGACATATTTAGTGTTTATTCAATATTCATAACTTTTAATCAAACATTTGAAAATTAATAACAAAAAACTTATAAAAAAATAACAAAAAAATTAGAAAACAATATAAATTAATTAAAAAATTTAAGTAAAAGAAAAAAAATTAGGAATTTTTGTTTGTTTTTATGTCAAATATTGTTGAAACTCCTACTCCATATTTCAAAGCTAAGCTTTTCAGACTTACCCCGTCTGATACTTTCTTAATAATTTCAGCTTTTTGTTCTAAGTTCAAAGTCTTGTGCTTTCTTTTGATTTTGCAAGACATTTTATGTATATGTATTAACGATTTACACTTGAAGAGAAACTAATCATTAATGTTTTGTTCTTACATTGTTACACTTAAAAATTACATCAAAAAAACGTATGGGAAATTCCCTTTTTTATTTAAAAAAATGCCCATAAAACAATAAAAATAAAATAAAAAAAAATTTAAGTACGAGTATGTAACAAATACAATGAACAAAAACAAAAAATTAGGATTATCGAGTTAACCTTTTTTTTTTTGTTTCGGATTATAAAGGCAGCCAATAAAGAAATTTGTGTTTCGGATCAGCGCGAATTTCGGATTATCAAATTTCGGATTATCGCGGCCCTACTGTATATTATTTTATTAATAAAAAATAAAAATAAACAAAATCACATTTTCTTTTTCTTGAAAACAATAAAATAAACAAAATAAATAAAATAAACATTCAAAAATTAATTTATATAAATTAATTGAGATCATGAATCATCGTAATCTGATTCTGATGAATCAGAATTATACTTTTTGGAGCTACTTATTAGGGCTAAGTATTTTTTATTATTTAAAAGTAAATCTTTAAAAGATTTACATTTTAAATTTTTAAGATTATAAACTACCGTGAGAATTGATCTGACGGTTGAAATTTTCAGTTTGTTCCGCTCTTTCGTCCATTGTGCGCCAATTAAAGAAAATATTCGTTCAACATTTGCATTTTGTCCTGGTATGCAGAAAAAAAATTGACATATTTTTAAAAGTTCCGAATAATACTCGGTATTATTATTATTGTCGAAAAACTTTATCCATTTGGAACTTGATATTAATCTTTTAAATCCATCATCGTCATCGGTATCAGATAGTTTCGCGGCCACAAAATTTTTTAAGTTACAAAACTGGTCAAAATCTTTTGAATCATTGAAACTCAGTTCAATACCTTTCGAAGTTATATATTCGATAGTAAGTTCAACCGATTTCCACTCAGGTACTTCGTCCAATTTCATCCAATTAAAGCAACTGAATTCATCCAAATGAATTACCCATTTTTCAAGGTATTCCAATGATTTTCGGTAGCACTTCATACAATCATTTTTAAAAGAATTAACTTCAGCTTCAAATCCGTTTCTGATTAATTGAAGTAATATTGTTTTTGTCGATAATGGCAAGAACTCGTGTTCAATTCTGTATTTTAGGGTTGTTTTTAATGATTTTAATATTTCCGATACTTCTAAAATTGAATTTGTTTCCATTTCCATCTCTTTACTTCTTTCGTGAAATACGTTTTGCAATGAATGCACAAAGTACAAAAACGCCTCACTTAGGTTTGAATTTAAAAATCGTTCCAGTATGACTGGGCAATTATCGATAGATAAAAAATAGGATTTAAGAGCTGGAAAAACTTGTAAAATTCGATTGACCGCAGGAAATAATGATAACCATCGCGTGGCTGAATGTCCTAGCAAGTTTTTATACTCTATTTCCGTGAAACTGCAAAATTCTTTTAAATTTTCGGTTCTAACCGTATATATGGAAAAAAAGTTGAAAATTTTTATACAAATTAATTCTACATCAACAGGAAACGAATCGAACCCAGTTTTGGCTGAGTTAGAAGTAATGTGAACTGGACATCCGATTCCAATTAAATCTTTTTGAAGTTTTGATTTTAATTTGTAAAATACATTATTTTCGCCCCCTCTCTTTAGTCCACCGAAATTTGTGTTACAATTATCTGCGGAAAAAGCAATACACTTGTCTAACAAATTAAATTTTGTTAAGTATTTAACTAAATAATTCGTTATAGTTTCGGATGATTCATTTTTCAAATTATTCAAATGCAACATTTTGGTCTGAATTCCAGTTTTTGTATCGTAGTACTGAAGTTAAATTGGAAACATTTTTACTGATCCATGGTTGCTTCCATCTGTTGAAACTGATATATATGGAATATCTGAAATATTTTTTTTAATATTTTCAATACAAAAAGGTGTTATTACATTTTTTGCAATTGCTCTGGTTTTTGTATGCGCAGACGTAATTAGTTTCGCAATTTGGGAATCATCAAATATTTCTTTAAATAAGCTTGAACTTCAGTCGGTGGAACGAAAACTAAAATGATGTTTAAGAGTATGGAAAGCTAATGTACCTTCTGCGGCAGCTACTTTGTCATCCAGCTTTGTAAATTTTGGTGTAAAAAACTGAGTCAAACTACTCGAACCTTCTCCTGCCTGTAATGATTGTTTGTGCTTTTTCGAACTAATATGTTGTTTCAAATCATATCGTCCTTTATTTGCAATCGATACTTTAGTGTTGCAAATCGTGCAGAATGCTTCATGTTTATCAAGTTCTGGTTTGGCAATGAAAGTTTTAAATTTTGTTTGTAAATCAAGATTAAAAATACATTTTCTTTTGCTCATCTGTAGGCTGTAGCTGTAATAAATAGTTTTTATATAATAAAATAAAATAATAATCACACTTTTATAAAAAATTACTTTATAAAACAGGGTATAATACACAACTCATTATCCACCATTAATTTTAATCTAGAAAACAAAAGTAACAATAACGATTGAAGATTGGTTGCATTAAAGTTCAATAGTTTGGTGTTTGTGTTTGTTGAAAGATTTAATCTGTCAACAGATTTAACCCAGTAAACAATTAGAGCGGGTTATCGCGATGCGGAGGAAAATTTCGTAGTTCCGATTTCTGCAGAGATTTTTTTTGTAATAACAATAACACCAAAAAGAGTACATAAAGAGAACACTTGAACAAAAAGAAAAAAAGATAGTGAACAAAAAGATCCTAAACAAAAAAGAGAACATGTTCTCTTTAAAAGAGATGTAATGGAAACCCTCAATAATAGTTTGGTTATCTAGATGTTTTATTCCTATAATTTTTCTGTTGTTATTGAATTTTTTAGTAGTTTTTATCTTTAGGGAACCTGAATTTATTTTATTTATTATTATTTGGTTTTTGAAGAGGTTCAAAGGTGCGTTTGTATTAGGGATTTCATTGGAGTTTTCGACTGTTTCTGAAATATTAATTTCTGGATTGTTTGTTCTGGATAGAGCGTCCGCGTTGTTATTAATTCTGCCCTTTTTATATTTAATAGTATAATTAAATTCTAATAATTTTAGTCTCCATCTTACAAGTTTTGAGTTAGGATCTTTTATTGAAAAAAGCCAAGTGAGGGGTTTATGATCTGTTTCGATCAGAAATTCTCGTCCAAAGAGATAAGGTCGGAAGTATTTTGTTGCCCATACAATTGCTAATAACGCTTTTTCGATGGTGCTATAATTTATCTCATGTTCATTTAGTGTTCGACTTGCATGACATAACGGGTGATCATTTTGAGATAACACGGCTCCTAAAGCCAAATGACTCGCGTCTGTTGTTAGAGTAAATTTTTTACTGAAATCTGGGTATTGGAGAACTGGGTCATTTACTAAAATTCTTTTTAATGTTTCAAAGCTTTCCCTATATTCAGGGTCTGATATATCTAATTTTACTTCTTGTTTTAAATACATAGTTAATATACATAGGTTTTGCAATTCCAGAATAGTCTACTATGAATTTTCGATAGTAACCGGTCAAACCTAGAAATTGTTTTATCTGTTTTTGAGTTTTTGGGATAGGAAATTTAGTTATACATTAGATTTTTTTTGGATTTGCTTTAATTCTATTTTGTGTTACAACATGGTCTAGATATTCCGTTTCTTTCTTTAAGAATTCGGATTTATCCAGTTGAATTTTTAAATCGGTTTCTTTTAATCTTTTGAAAATTTTTCTAATTGAGTTTAAGTGTTCCTGTAGTGAAATGAGAATATAATTATATCATCGAGATATACGAGACAGATTTTATTTATATAATAAATGGGAACCTGTATAAGCGTAACCATTTGCAAAGAGTATTTCTATAGCATTTTCCAAATTTTCTGGATCTCGATAAGCTAAGATAGTTCGCATTTGTGCAGGGATTTTTCCTTTAAAAACATTGAGTGCCATTCTTGTGTTATTAGTAGCACATTCATTGGCAGCAGGGCCTGGGCCCAAAGCAAGAACAGTTTTGTTATTAAATTTTCTCAATTTTTGTTTTAGTTCGTTATAAAAGTCAAGGCCGTTAGTTTTAAATGTTACGGCTCTTAGTTCGTCATATTCCTCTAAACCTTTTTTTTCACCAAAATAATTTACTAAGACATTTTTTATTTCCCTGCAAGAATAGTAACTTGACAATTAATCTCTATCACTTCCCTAGCTTTATTTTTAAGTTTGCTTTATATAATATCGGAGAATAATAATGACATATCGTCAAAAGTTAATAAAATAGGTTTAATTCTATCTATAAGATTTGAAAAGGTTAATAAGTCGTTAGGGTTACCGTCGAAGTCGAGTAACGAATTAAGATATTTTACTGGATCATAATCGTACAGTTCGGCCATTTTGTTTGCTTTTGAACAAGTGAATTTACAATAAAAATTTTTTTTTGAACAAGAACAAATATTTACTTTAGTTTGACAAAAATTTTCCTTATTTATATATATTTTAATTTTTAATTAAAAATAAAATGTTCTTACTTAAACTGCTAAACTGCTTGCTGGATCTACTGGAATATTGAAACTTGAAGATGTTCTTAAAGATGAACCAAGATGAATATGCACGGGAGTTATTAATTTATTTAATGTTGACAATAAAAAAAAATATTTCCACATAAATAAAACACATTGATTTTATATATAAACTTTTAATATAAACCTGTTATTGATGTTAACTTAAGTATAGAACAGTTCTAATAGACGTTACAAAATAAACTCTACTTAATTACTAAAATTAAGGTAATTTATAATAAATTAAATTGCTGATTAATTAGATTTTACAACAGGTGTGAAATAATTCTGAAATATGATATTTCTAAATTATATTTAATAAAGAATAATATTGTGGGAATTTGTTTCCCTGGGAAAATCATTATTTAATGTTTCTCGCAACGTTTGCAAATTTGACACGTTGCCGAAACATGTTTTATTTATTTGTGATTTGTTGTTACATATAACTCGTACTATGTTTTTACTTTTTTTTACACAGCTTACAGTATTTAATAATTTAATTTATTACAATAACAATTTTATTTTTTTAAAACAGTGTTACTGTTATTATATGCTTTTTATTTTATATTTGGTTTTTGTTACTATTTTATATTTATTCACTGTTAATGTTAGCAGTGCCGGCGCTACGCTTTTTGGCGCCCTGTGCACTTTTTGAAAACGCCGCCCTGGAAAAGTTCGTTTTCACATCACCCTTGAGGTAGAACTTTCAATGCATTTTTTTTAAAGAGGTGTCCCACGGAGGTATAATCCTCAATAACAAAAATTTTAAATATTAAAATTTAATTCTACGCGCTTTTATTTTTGCAAAGTCGTTAACTAATTCTTCGTAGTCCAAATCCTACTAATCTATCTTGAGTCATTGTTGTTCTCAAATAATTTTTTATAATTTTTAATTTTGAAAAAATACGTTCTGCTGAAGCTACTGTAATAGGTATTGTTGACAAAATTTTTAAAGCTATAACTAAATTGGGAAATAATATTTCTAATTTTTTTTCAAATATAAATTCTAATGTTTCAATAGTGGAGAAAGTAGGTTTTTCTGAAATTAAAGTTGGAAATAATTTGAGCTCGTCACATAATTCTAAACCGTTTATGTTGCAATGCGCACCATTTGTTAAATATGGGCCTTTTCAAAAACTGTCATATGACTTACAAAAGTTGATGTTAGAAATCATAATGCTTTTGTCATATGTCAAAAAGAGTTTATTCATTGGCCGCAAAGTAACGAGGAGTATTCTAAAATTATGTTAGACTTTCAAGAACTAAGACCAAATGGTTCTTTTCCTAATGTTGTTGGTTGTATTGACTGCACTCACTTTGAGATAAATACACCAAAAGTTGATGCATCAAGTTATTCCAATAGGAAAGGAACACATTCCATAATTTTACAGGTAAAAAATTTATCATAGCATTATATCAATTACTTACAAAATTTTCACCCGTAGGCTATCTGTGACAGTAAATTTCGATTTACAAATATTTATTTTGGTAGGCCTGGAAGGTCACACGACGCACTTGTTTGGAGAAATAATCCGTTATTTAAAAAACTAGATGAAAAAGAAATAATATTACCGCAAAATGATCACTTACTGGGAGATTCCGCTTTCCCTCTTACTTTATTTTTGATAACACCATACAGATATAATGGTAACCTCAACGAAATTCATAGAAAATTCAACACCAGGCTTAGTTCGACCAGAGTTTGCATAGAGCAAGCATTTGGGATATTGAAAAATAGATTCCCTATATTAAGACGTTTGCCGATAATTGAAATTAAGCAGGCAAAATATATAGTCTCATCTTGTGTTATTTTGCATAATTTTATTATTGAAAAAGAAGGTTTTGATTTAACACAATTTGAAAATATAAATTTGGATAGATTTCCAGAAAATTATATAATGACTAATGATAATACCAGCAATGCAGCCAAAGAAAAGCGAAACAACATTGCAAATATTTTTTCTTTGTAATTTAAAATTGTAAATTTTTTTTTATCTTTTTTGAAATAATAAACTGAAATAATAAAACAAAGTTTTAATGTTAAATATATTTATTTACAGCCTTTAGTTTTTAGTCTTTTTTCATTTGTACTCAACAAATTTTCTTAAAATCAAAATTCTTAAAATATACCCTTTTTTAATTCATTTGGGTGATAGAAAAAAAAAATTAAAAAGTAAAAAAGTAAATTATTGCTTTAAGAAGCTTTGAAATTTCTTTAAATAAAACTTTAAAAAAAACGAGGAAGATTATAGTTGCCCTTGTCAACTTTTAGATACCCGTGCATACCCACTAACCGTTATTTATTTCCCCTATGCTATTATAAATATTACAAAAAAAATACAAGAAAGTAAAATAGTTTAAAAAATATTTAACTTATTAGGTATCCCATAATTTTTGATTAACTCACAAATTTTTGATTAACCCATAAAAAAAAAAAAATAGCCCACCCTAAAAGTTGGTCCGAGTGATGTCCAACTTTGCCAACTAACTTGTCCTATTACTTTACCTGCCCAGTTTTGATTTTAACTTCGTAGCTTCATTAGATTCACAGTTATCGAATTGATTACTTTGTATGGCAGCTGCCCGAAAACGGGTCCGTAACATTTTGAAACTTCATATAAGTGCTCGATTCATTATATAACTAACAGTGTGTAATTTTTATCCTCGTAGTATTATCAGTTTCCAAGAAATTGATATTGGTGCAAAGAAGTTGTATAGCAGCCCCCCGAAAATGGGCAGTAACATTTTGAAACTTCATATAAGTGCTCGATCCATTATATAACGAACAGTGTGTAATTTTCATCCTCGTAGTATAATCAGTTTCCAAGAAATTCATATTGGTGCAAAGAAGTTGTATAGCAGCCCCCCGAAAATGGGGCCGTAACATTTTGAAACTTCATATAAGTGCTCGATTCATTATATAACTAACAGTGTGTAATTTTCATCCTCGTAGTATAATCAGTTTCTTAGAAATTCATATTGGTGCAAAGAAGTTGTGTGGCAGCTCCCCAAAACCTTGATCTGGTCTTAACCAAAAAGAATAGGGAACCTCAAAAACGTCCCAAAAATGTTTTGTGTGAATTTCAAAACTCTTGCTCTAATTTTTCAATTCCATCTCTTATAATTAATTTTTAATTCACGAATATATTAAACCATTGATTAAGAATTATATATAGATAAACATTTTCATGTTAAAAATTTGTATGAAACTTTTTTCGCATATTTTTTAAAATTCTCTGAAAATCGTTGGCACGAATATAAATGTATTGTAACTATTTCTATTTTATAGTATACACGTATACCTTTTTTTTTTATTCTCTCAATTTATACCAATTTATAAATTTTTAGAATTTTATTTTTATTCTCTCAATTTATACCAATTTTTAGACCATTTTTCACTCTACATAGTACATCGTACATGTTACATGATTCATGAATACGATAGCAAAGATAAAAAAAAATCACGAGAAGAAGAAGAAAAAAACAAAGATTTTTTCATTCATAAATTCAAAGTTCATTTTTTCGAATTGATTTCTTTTTTTCTAAAAAATTAAAAGTAAAACATAAAATAAAAGTAAAACATAACCAAATTAAATATATAAAATAAACAAAAATAAATTATTTAATATTTTTAATTGTTAAACAAAAGCTGATCCACCTGTTTCACTTCAAGATTCAATGCTTTGGTGACAAGTTGGAAGGTGTGGAAAAAAAAGATAAATTAGAAATTTTTAAACATTTTAAATGAATAAAAAGATAAATTAGAGTAAAATTTTAATTTTATGGCTCTGTATAAAGTATTGAAAACCTTAATCTACTAAAAATTTGTTGAGAAATTAATAATTTATTAGTTAAAATTTATGAAAATAAAACGACAATTTACCACTCAAATTTGAATTTTTCTTTTATAACTTTTTGGCTTTAATTGAAACCTCATAAGAAATTGAAAATAAAATATTTGGTCACCTTCAAATATTCATAAAGGTTATTTGTTATTGAGATCTATAAAGTTAGATTTTAAAATAATTATTTTAGAACATTATATGCTTACATATCTATTTACATTCAAATTTAAATAATTTTTTAGAAAAAAAGAAATCAATTCGAAAAAATGAACTTTGAATTTATGAATGAAAAAATCTTTGTTTTTTTCTTCTTCTTCTCGTGATTTTTTTTTATCTTTGCTATCGTATTCATGAATCATGTAACATGTACGATGTACTATGTAGAGTGAAAAATGGTCTAAAAATTGGTATAAATTGAGAGAATAAAAATAAAATTCTAAAAATTTATAAATTGGTATAAATTGAGAGAATAAAAAAAAAAGGTATACGTGTATACTATAAAATAGAAATAGTTACAATACATTTATATTCGTGCCAACGATTTTCAGAGAATTTTAAAAAATATGCGAAAAAAGTTTCATACAAATTTTTAACATGAAAATGTTTATCTATAATTCTTAATCAATGATTAAACTTAAGCCAAATCAACTTCATATGATCATTATTCATATAATAATCATCATTATGATTCATCATATATATTCATAAATATCTATCAATATCAATAAGCCATTTACTTAAAATAATCTTTGTGTTCTTTTTTGCTTATCTTAAATAAACTACGCATCATTTAAATCATATGAAATTCTAACTCGAAATCGTACAAAAAAAAATACAAAAAAAAAAATAAACAAAAAAACAAAAAAACAAAAACAAACAAAATTCATATAATTTCATGTTACAAGGTGCATAGCTATATTTCAAATTTTTGTATGAAAATATTGGAGTTAAAAAAGTTAGCTGTTCGAGAGCTACCCGAAGTTTTGGTCCGATCTTAACCAAAAAAAATAGGGAACCTAGAAATTGATTGAAAAATATTTTGTGAAAATTTCAAAACTGTAGCTCTTTTAGTTTTTGAGTTATCGTGCTGACACACAGACGGACGGACGGACGGACGGACGGACAGACACACATAGCTAGATCGACTAATTTTTCGATTCTGAGCCGATACGTTCCCTTGACACTATATCTAGCTCGTCTAGATCGATGCGTTACAAACGGAGGAGCAAATCTAATATACCCGATGTCATATATGTATGCACGGGTATAAAAACAAAACCCCTTAATTCATTTGGGTTCAAACAAAATTAATAAAAAAAGTAAAAAAAACGTTAATTATTTCTTTAAGAAGCTTTCCATCAAATTTTTCAGCTCTTTTAAGACAGAAAGCTTCTCTTTTTCTGTTTCCAACATTTCGACATGATGCCGGTCGTTCTGTTGAGCATCTTATTTTAAAACATCTATAACCTCAGCCATTTTTGATTTATTTCTCCGCTGATTTTGGCTTGTGCTGGGTTCACTATTTAACACAACTTCATGGGAGAACTCTATCAAATTGTCGGAATCTGGAACTTCGATCTCCGTATCTATACTGGATATTATATTTTCATCTGGCGGAGTTATAAAACTCGAAGTTCCAAATGTCTCGTCGAAGTTGTCAAAATATTCCCAGGTTGTTTGGTTTCTTCGGCTTTTTTTTGTTTCTATTTTTGATACGTTTATACGTTGTAAACAAATTTGTATACTTATTTATAATATCTGCTTTGGTAAAATTGAATGTTTCATCCTTCTCCTTAATTTTTTGCAGTGTTCCACATAACGGTTTTCTTTTTTTTTCCATTTTGGAAAGAGTTTTCCAGTTCCAGTCTTGTAACTACTAGTAGTTTGATTTGAGACCTCGTCATTGTGCATTCTTCACTGGAAAAAAGGAAAAAAAGAGTTAAATTAATTTTTAAAAATGTATTTCATATGAATTTTTAGAGCGAGTGATTTTTTATTAAAATAAACATAAATCAAATTTTCATTTTAACTTACCTCATTTTTCCAAAAATTTTATTAAATTTTACCAAAACAGTTATTAAATATATTTATTTCAATAATTATTCTAACCAATCTTATCTCTGCAAGGTATATTTATATACTGCGTATTCTCTAAATTTAAACAATAATTAAGTAAAGTATCAGAAGAATATGAAGAAATTGTGGAAAGTTCGTGTAAAAATTTAAATATGTTATTATGTTCAGAAATTTGTTCAAACCGCTCTGTCACTGACTGAAATGCTTGATCTAATACCTTAAAATAAAATTCTACTTTGAACCTAACTTTTGGATCTATAATTACTTCATCTCTTCCTTCGTATGAAAAAAGAGATGGCTTTCTACGAGTTCTAAGTGTTGAAGATGGTGGGAAAGATGGTGTAATATCCAATTTTAATGCAATTTGCTTAGCTTCATCTACAAAAATTTCAAAGCTTTCGTTTGTTCGCAAGTTCCCTAAAAACTCTTTAGTTGAGAGTAAAATACTAACTGCTGTTGTTAAACAGACTCCAGGACTTTGTAAATATTTACTAGCTATATTATTTTTTTCTAAGACTTTAAACCAAACTATTAAAGAACAAATAAACTCAAATTTTAAAATATTGTTACCTAAAGCTTCTGCAGTATGTTTCGTTAAGGAGTCACTATCATTTGATAATTCTACTAATGCCTCATAAATTTCTTCCAAATTAAAAAATAAAGGTTTTAACGCCTCAATACGACTTTCCCATCTTGTTGTGCAAAGCGGTTTGAGCGTGAAATTATTCAAATTTTTTTTTAAAATTTCCCACCTTGAAACGGAGCTTGAAAAGAACGTATAAAGATTTTGAACCGTATCAAAAAACCTAACAGATTAGCTTGAACATTGTACTGAATCTGAAAGAACTAAATTAAGAGAATGAGATGCACATGGCACAAAAAACGCACGTGATTCTAAATTTTTTATTTGCGGTTGCATTCCAATGTTCTTGCCTTTCATATTTGAGCCGTATCATATCCTTGTCCTCTACAATCATGAATAGAAAACCCTAACGAAGTTAATCTACTTAAAACTAAATCTGTTAAACCTTCACCTGTGGTATCTGTAGCTACGAGAAAACCTAAAAAGAACTCTTTTATTTCAAAACTACTTTCTTTTTTATTAACTATTCTAATAATAATAGATACTTGTTCTTTACGACTTAGATCAGGAGTACAATCCACAATTATTGAATAATATTTAGCAAATTTTATCATTTCAACTATTTTTTGTTTTAATAACTCAGAAATAATTTGAATTAATTCGTTCTGAATATCTTTACTTAAATATTTGTTTTGAGTCTCGTTGTTATTAATGCGCCTTAAATGTTCCGATAAAACTGGGTCAAATTGCGATGGCTTCCACTAACTTTAGAAAATTACCATTATTTTTTTTATATAAAGTATCCGAACCACCTCTAAATGCTAAAGATTGCACAGCGAGAAATTCTACAAAAATTAAAAGTCGTTTCAAGACATCTCGCCAATGTTGAACCTCTTCCGATAAATTTTTTTGTAAGTCTGAGTCAATTGGCGTTTGAGTTGTCAGTCGTCGTTCAAATTCTTTCCAAATTTTAAAATATTCGAAGTGATTTGAACTTTGTTCATGGTCTTTAAGCAGTTTTCCTATGTGATTCCAATCACTATAACCAGAACTAGAAATGACGTTAGTAGAATTTTTTGTAAATAATTTACAGCAAAAACAAAAAACTGAATTTTTAGAAATTGAATAAATAAGCCATGATCTTTGAATTTTTCCCCCATTTGCTAAGACCCTTTGATAATGCTTAGCATTGAATTTTCTACCAGATGAAACGGGAACAGCTATGTTGTCTATTTGTTTGGGACCTTTCTCTACTAAATAACTAATTATATTATCATTTAGATCTGGCCAAATTCCGGGATCTTCTAAACTACAAGAAATATCACTTAAGGAACTAGATTTATTTGATTCTAATCTTATTTGTTGAAAATTTGAACAGCTAGGTACAATTGCAACATTTTGAGCATTTAAAGTATCTGTATTTACATCAGAGTTTTCCCTGCTAAAAAATGAATCTAAAGCATTTTTCTGTTTATTTAGAGAAATTTCAACTTGCTTTCTTTTTTGTCTATAAGCGTGACCTGACAATTTACGTTTTGTTGACATTTTTAAGAAATTTCTTTTTTAATTTAAATGTAAAAAATAATTCAAAAATAAAAGGTTTTACTAATAAAATAAAAATGTACTTACAAATTACAATATCTTTAAGCTTTACTGCACTAAATTTCAAAAAAAAAAACAATCAAACAATAAAATTTTTATATCTTTTAAAAAATGAGAATTTAGATATTTAAATTTTTCAAATGTTTTAATTAATATGTATAGAAATTTATAAATATTTTAGTTATTAAATAATATTAAAAACTACTGTTTTCCACAAATATTTTTAAATTTCTTACCATAAAAATAATTCCAACCGCCACTTTTGAAAAATAATTTGATTTGACATTAAACAGGCAGTTTAAATAAATAATGCATTAAAAAAAATTAACATGCTAATCTAGTAGGTAGGTACTATAAAACTTTTTTTTTATTATTTCTATACTCTATAGTCTATAGATTATAAATATAATTATTTATAATTCTTCATTCTCTTTAATATTTCTATCATGTACGTACCTTACCTATACTAAAAATAATAACATTTTTTAAGAAAATAACACACAGAACAGTGTTATTTTTTTGTTTAACATTTTTTAAGAAAATATCAAAAAATTGAAATATGGTAAAATAGTAAATACCTATGTTTAATAATGTTTTTTGTTCTAATTTTCTAATCATGGACCATGGTATTTGTATATTTATACAAATATATGTAGTATTAGTATCAGTGTTGCCGTTTTCCCCTTCAAAAATATGCCACTTTGCCAAAAAAAATATGCTAAAATATTCCACTTAAAAAAAAAATATTCCACTTTATATTACATTTTTTTTTCATAATCTATAGGAAAAATTTGTGTAACAATATGTTAAATTTGTTACAAAGAGAGGCATCATCCGCTTTATCGACTCGTTTCTTTGATATAATTTTCTAAAGAAAATAAAAGTAATATAATAAAAATTTATTAAAACTATTACGTTAAATTTTTTTAAATTCATTTGGTATATTATATTAATAAATTAAAATAAACAAAATAACAAAAAGCCTCATCCAGGCAAAACAAAATAAATTTTTTATATTAAATTAAACTTTTATATATTTTAAATTATATATTTATATAAAATCAATAGCTAGCCATACACCGACACTTTTTTCTAAAAGCCAGATGACACGCCACGCTTTTCGCTGCATTTTTCTGTTGGTGTGTGGTGAATATGACGCGCCACTTTTACTAACACTCAATCTGTCACTCCAATTGACACTTTTTCACCTTAGTCCACACACTAACAAAATTCAAACTGAACGGAAAAACGTCAGTTTATTACAAGTAATTACAAGTTATAGTTTATTACAACTTGAAGTAAAATTGCAGTGTTAATAGTTTTAAGTGAAATTAATAAAAAAAAAAATAAAAATGGATAATGATAAGAATAAGAATAAAGAATTCATAAGTAATTTCATTGAAATATATAAAAGACATCCATCTCTTTGGAAAATTAAATCCAGCGTTTACAAAAATCGAAATTTAAAAAATAAAGGTTACGATGAATTACTTGAGTACTATAAAAAAGTTTATACTCATGCGCACAGAAGCACAGTCTGCAAAAAAATTCAATCTATAAGAGGAGCATTCCGAAAGGAATTAAAAAAAGTAGAGAGTTCCAAAAGAAGTGGAAAATCAGCGGACGAAATATATGTGCCAAGTCTATGGTATTACGAACTGCTTTTATTCACTTTGGAACACGAACAGATTTCTGAGAGCATTGATAATATCAATGAAAACACTTCATTGGTAGATTTAGCTGAAGATGATATTTTTGGACAAGATTTTGAAGAACCACAATCAAACTATCAGGTAAATTAGTTTTAATTTTTTTATTCAAACATTAATATTAACATATAGGTAAATAGAGGTGTATATAAAAATAATATCTAGCTATAAATAATAATATGTAAGTATAAATAATATAATATAGCTATAAATACTAATATGTATAGGTATAAATAATATGCATGGATATACCTTCATATTAATATTTATACCTACATTACATTATTTATAACTACATATTTAACTAATTAAGCTTTTCCATATTTCACCATATCATCTTGCCACGAAACTTTTCCTTTGTTGTTGAAGTATTCCATATAGTTATTTCTATTGGTAACACCATCAAAACTTCTTGCTCCATTGCTTTGTAATGAAGTAAGCAAATGTGGATCTTCATTGCGCCAAGTCCCATTTTGTCGCATTTCGTGTGTGCTAGAATTTTCAGAATCAAATGTATTTCTTGATATATACTTATTATTTGAACGGATTAAAAAGTTATGTAGTACACATATAGCAGAAATAACGTGTTTTGTATTTTCAAGTGCAATATTAATAGGTGTATGTAATATTCTGAATTTGGTTGTTAAAAGTCCAAATGTATTTTCTACTACATTACGAGCTCTTGCAATTCGATAATTAAATATTCTTCTTTCATAATTTAAAGTTGCTTGCGAAAATGGTTTTAATATATTTTTCTGCAAGGAGAAAGCTTCATCACCAATTAAGACAAAATTAAAACTTTCAACGTTTTCATTATTTGAAGGAAAATTGATGCTATTATTTGTAATGATTTCATTTAAAGTAGTATATTCAAAAACACCACCGTCTGAAATTCTTCCGTTTTTACCTACATCAATGTAAATTAACTCATAGTTCGCATCTACCAGAGCCATTAATATAATACTATAAAAATTTTTATAGTTGTAGTACATTGCTCCACTTTTTGAAGGTGCAATTATTCTTATATGTTTTCCGTCCAGCGCACCTCCACAATTTGGCATTTGCCACTTTTCTTCAAATTGTTTACCTATTTCAGTCCATTGTTCTTTTGATGTTGGAAACTAAAAATAAAAAATGTTTTTATTATACTTAGACAAATATATAAATGTTTTTATTATATAATATGTTTTTATTATATTTTTAGACAACAAATATAAATGACGGTGTTCATGGTCAACCATCAACATCTGGTGCTCACTGCCAACCATCTACATCTGGTGCTCACTGTCAACCATCTACATCTGGTGATCATGATGTTTCATTTATCCCGAATGCTTCTTCATCAACAAAAAACAAAAAAAGAAAGTTAGAAGGAAAAGAGCAAGAATTTTTAAAAGCTTGTACCGAAACTTTACAAAAAAATAAAATTACAAACGATGACCAATATGATGCCTTGGGGAAGTATGTTGCACACAAAATGAGATCCATTCCAAAAATCCATCAAAGAATATATGCAGAAAGAGTAATAATGCATGCTCTTCAAAGTGCCGCATTAGATAAACTGACGGAGCAATCTAATATAATAGAAACTGTACCAAATTCACAACTAGTATACGAGTATTGTGCCACCCCAAAGCCATCAACACCACTTGATTTTTATGATGACTAATATTTTATAATCTAAGAAAACAAAAATATAAAAAATAAAATTTGAAATTTTTATTCATAGCTTACTTTTATATATTCTTTTCGAAGAACTTTGAAAATCGATTTCCAAACTTCAGGTATAATTTTTCCCAGAGCTTGAGGTGATATTCCGGTTGAAAACTTTAAACATTCGTAATTACGGCCAGTGGCTAAAAATCGTAACGTAGCTACCAAACGTTCTTCGGGAGGAATACTTTGTCTCATTATTGTGTCTTCTTTTTGTATAAATGGTGTAATTTGTTTCAATAAAGTCCCAAAATCATGAACATCCATCCTCAAATAATTATATAAATCTGATGGGTAGTTTGTTCGTAACTCCTTAAGTAATTTCATATGACTAAATGAAGCTCTTTTCGCAAACCAACTTTTTTGCCAATACCTTCTAGATTTTGTTTTAAATTTTTGTCTGGTTAAAACCATCATAGCACATATAATTAAATTTTCTGACATTTTTTAAACATGAACAAATTTAAAACACTTGTTCTACTTCCAAAGCACTTGTACTATTAAAAACACAAAAAGATCGTTGGATTGTCATTTGGAATTAAAAAATTTTACACATACCACACGACATTCCAAAGAACAACAATTTTTTAGGCTTATAAAAGCTCTTTAACTGTCGTCCAACCTTCCAGTTTTTTCAGCATTTTAACTGTGTAGTGTGTATGCAAAGAGCTTTTTTTGAAATGCCACGTAAACTGACATTTTTTTTTAACGAAAAACCGTAAGTTTTTTTCATGAAAAAAAGTGTTAGTGTGTGGCTAGCTAATGTTTTCAAAAAAACTGTAATCTTGAATTTCTTCAATATCATTAACTTCATAAGGCTGTCTAGGCTCAGTCCATTTAACATTTTTATATTTTTGTAAATTTTGCAACTACAGTGGAAACCACTTATAGTCACACAAAAAAAATCAGAAAAATTTGTGATTATAAGCGGTTTGTGCCTATAAAAGGAAAAAAAAAAAATTCTAAATAAGGCCCCCAGTACCAGCGAAAAACAAAACTAAACATTTTTTTTAAATAAATTTGTGCATTTATTAACTAAAAACAATATGTAAAAACAAAACAATAAATTAATAGCCTCTTCTAACTCTTAAATAACTAAAAACAATAAAAAAAAAAACAAAATAATTCATATATGTACATAATATGTATGTATGTAGGAACTTATATGTACAATGGTAATTAAGGGTGAAATTAAAAATTAAATACTGCAATTGTGAAGCACAATTCAGCTTATACATAGCATACGTTGAATTTTGCATCACAACCGCAGTGTTTAATTTTTGATTTCACTCTTACTATCCAAAGAAATTAAAATTTAAAAAAATTTTTTAATTTTGTTTGTTTATTTTTCAAACTTAATTTTAAAATATGACTTTCTAAATTGTAGAATAACTCCATATTTTCATTACTTTGTTCGAGATAATTTTGAATAGTGTCTAAGGCAACTAACATTTCTTTTTTATTAATTTTACGATGAACAATAATATTTTCTTCATTCTCTTCTTCTTTGTCAACATCAACATCTGTAGAAGTGATGTCTCTTAAAATCTCATCTTCAGTCATATCGCCAAAACATTCTTCGTTTTGATCTACGTCAACAAATTTTTGGAAATTATCTTCCGTAAGCGTATCAGAAACTAGAATGTCGAAAACAAAATCTTCATTAACTTCTTCTACTTCCATATCTGTTTGTTCTTCTATAACAGGCTTAAATCCGCACTTTTTGAAGCAATTTGCAATAGTTGTCGGTTTTACCATCCACCATGCTTTTTTAATCCATAATAATGCTTTATATAAATCTATAGTTTTACAAAATTCTTCTAAAGTACTCTCTTTTTCAAGAGCGGCTAACTGTTTTCGCAAAATGTCTTGCCTATAATATGCTTTAAAAGATCTTATGACACCAGCATCAAGAGGCTGGATAATGCTTGTTGTATTTGGTGGTAGAAAAATGACCTCTATGTTTTTCAAAACCAAACCGTCCTCTAATTTATGGCATGCAGCATTATCTATAATTAAACAAATTTTACGCTTTGATTTTAGCATGAGTTCATCTAATGTTTTCATTATTGAAGACCATATTTTACTCGTCATTCAAGCTTTACAATTCGAGTAATAGGGTAGAGGAATAGTTTTTCCTTTAAAACACCTAGGTTGTTTTGATTTTCCTATTACGAATGAATGTTTTTCTGAACCATCCATATTGGTAATAAAAAGTACAGTAATACGATTTTTTGGTGTTTTTCCTCCAGAAATTGTACTTGTTTTTGATGTTAAGGTACCACTTGGAAATGCTTTATAAAAAAGTGCTGTTTCATCTCCATTAAATATGTTATGGGTTTCATATTTATCCAAAATTTCTAAAAGTGTAGATGATTGAAAGTAATTTGCAGATTCATTATCAGCTGCATTTCTTTCTCCGTGTGCTCGTTTAAATATTATGTTATTTCGCTTTTTAAATCGCGATAACCAGCCAGTACTAGGATTAAAGTCTATGTTTAATTTAATAGCGAATTTCTTCGCTTGTTCCATAATTAGTGGCCCACTTATTAAACCATTTTTACTTCGCATATTTTGAAACCAAAGCATTACGGCTTCGTAAATTTTTT
Organism: Dolichopus griseipennis; assembly: GCA_963082915.1. NCBI lineage: Eukaryota > Metazoa > Arthropoda > Insecta > Diptera > Dolichopodidae > Dolichopus > Dolichopus griseipennis. The sequence goes on from OY720441.1 coordinate 344,115,202, forward strand.
CATATTTTCCGCTTCTGATTTTTTTCGATTCAATATTTTTATTTTGCTTTGCAAGATTTTTAAATTTATCTTCATTTTTTTTTATTTTTGAAATTGTTGAAATGTCACATTTGAATTCAGTCGCTAGAGATTTCCTACTTTCACCATTTTTAATTTTCATTAATATTTCAAGCTTTTTTTCTACCGTCAAATTAGTTCTTTTATTCATTTTCAATTTCTAAATCAAAATAAAGTGACTAAAAAGTTTTTTAATTACGGTTGTACATATTATGTACAAAAATATACAAACCTCAAATTATGTTCCGTCTAGTAAGAATATGTCATACCTATTCAAATTTAAAAAAAAATATTTGAAATGACAGCTGTTTTGTCGATTAATAATATGTACATACATAGATTATAATATGTATCGATTATTTCGTGTTAGTACCAATATTTCCCACTTGTAAGATTGAAAAATTCAATAAATAATTTCTTTTTTCCTCGCTCTACAAAAATTTGGCGTTTTGTCGACAAGTGACTATAAACAGCATTACATTATATTAAATTTAAGATTTTTGGCAATTAAATTATATGATAATAACCGGTATATGACTATAAACGTTCTTGACTATAAACGAAATAAAATACAAAGAAAATTTCGAAAATAGATGTTGTCAAAAAAATTATTGATTATAAGCGAATTGTGACAATAAACCATATTGACTATAAGCGGTTTCCACTGTAATTTATTTTTTTGCAATTTAGTTATATTTTGGAAGCTTTTGTGTTTTTTTGTGTTCATGTGTTGAATAAGAGTAGATTTTTTTGCAAAAACTGCAACATTACAAAATTTACATTTAATTTTGTCCTCTTCAAAAATAATCCAATTTTTAGATTAGAAACCCATATATTTTTTGAAAATTTTCCAAAATTAACACTACAAATAAGTTTAATTTTAACGAAAATCAAAATAAACTATTTCACTATATTCTTAGTGAAACATACCACTTTTTACTTAGATTTGTTTTTGATGAATCTTCATCTAAAAATTGCACTTCTGATTGATTCTTTACTACTTCTTCAATATTATTTACTTCTTTATTATTATTTACTGCTTTATTATTATTTTTATTCTCCAGCCATCTATAAAATCATTCAAGTTTATTTTCACATATTATTTGCAAAAAATTAGATTTTGTTGTTGTTTTTTACCTTTTCATGAAATTCTCCATTTCCAACGTTTATTCTAATTCAATTCAAAATAAAAATCAAATTCAAAATAAAAATAATGTCATTTGTCAATCCAATGTCAAAAATGTTTGACGAATGACGAAATAATTGCCACCTCAAGTTTTTTTAAAAAATCTTCAATTGTCTTTTTTCAAGATTTTTGGAAAAAATATTAAAAAAAAAATTTTCTTCTGAAGCCTTATCGAAATATTTAACTTTTTTGTTGACATATTTTTTATGAAAAAAATATGCTAAATATTTAACATTTTTGGTGGAATATTTTTTATGGAAAAAATATGCTTTTTTCAAGAAAAATATTCCATTGTGGAATAAAATATTCCACTTCGGCAACACTGATTAGTATAGTATTATATTTATATGTATTATATATACCAGGGATGGCATGAGACAAAACTTAAATGTACCATTTTTGCCTTTTAAAATGTACCATTTTTGTTGAAATTGTAATATTTTATTTTTCAAACTTTTCGAACTAAAATTTTAATGATATCTATACTATATTCATATTCAATGGATAATATATTCATAAAATGGCAAAAAAAAAAAACAAAATATTTTTTTATTAAATATTTATATTTAAATTATTTAAAGTAATTCACAGTAATATTTAATAAAACTAAATAATAATTTAATTCACAGCAATATTTAATAAAACTAAACAAAAAAGAAAGTTTACAAAAATAAAAATAAAATAAAGTCGATAAATAACAGAAATTAAAATATAATACATATTTATTCATTTTAAATTGTAAAAAACAAATTTTATTTTATAATATTTATATTTTGTCAGTCACAAGATTAATTCTTCTGTTTGCTGATCAATATTTTGATTTAATATTTCCTTGTCAATATTACAATTGAAACAAGTTTCTGAATTTGCCTTTAAAAAATCCTTTGATTTTATTAATCCTGCAACTGTTTCTATTTGAAGACGATTTCGACATTTTGTTTTTATTATGTTTTGGTAGGAAAATACTCTTTCTACTGTTGCAGATGAGTGTGGCAATGATAAAATTCCTTTGGAAATCTTATAAACGTTTCCAAACATCAATTGGCCCATTTGATTTTTAATTCCACCTACTTCATTCCAAAATTCTGTAATTGACTTGTTTTTAAATTTTTTCAACTCTTCATATTCTGCTATAGATCGAAATTCTTGATTTATTATCTCAGCACGTTCAAGTTCTTTTTTAAGGGCATTATTAGGGGCAGAATTAGAGTTTGCAAATAAACCGCCTTTTTACAAACCGCAGTTTCCGGTTTTCAATTTTCCCAAACCGGCGGTTCAGGTTCGGTTTTCGGTTTTCAGTTTATAAATTTTTATTGCATAATTTGATCAAATATATACAATGATTTATACTAATAACAAGACAATTATTTCATTTTTGTAATACCAATATATATATATTATATAAAAATTTAAATTATAAAACAGTTAGACATAGAATATTAAAATTAAACAAAACAAAAATATTACAAAATTTAAAGGGAATAAAAAATTAAAGTAAAAAAATTCATACGTTTAGAAATTATTTATTCTAAAATATTTTAAAAAAATTAGAGAATTCAATGAGTAATCGCTAAGGCGAGATCTTAATTTCCGGCTGAAATTAGCTGAAACTGAAAATACTCTTTCAGATTCGGTGGATGTTGTTGGGCGTATCGTTAAAATTGCGTCATACAATTGTTGAAGAATTATAGTTCTCTTGCCGGTTTTCTTATAAATTGAAAATTCATCTCTTAGAGAACTAAATTGTTTTTCTACTCCCTCTTTGGCAGCCTTATTTATTGCAGCATTGATTTCATCTTGCAGAGAAGCAATATCACCATCAATGCTCACATCATCTAAGCTTTCTCCATAATTTTCATCTGCTGATGTCGCTATATGAGGGTATAATCTACTTAGAAAACTTGAACCAAAATTTAAAATTTCTTTTGTTGGTACTTTTTGTTGAAGAAGGCAGGATAACAAAGAGTTTAACTCAATATTCTCACGTGAACACAATCTTGCTTTGATTTTATCTTTAAGTTCATCAATTTTGGAAAAACTTGTTACTTCAATGTCATCTAGCTTCTTCAATAAGAAATTAATTGCACCTTTGGCAGTTATTAAATTCGCATCCTTTCTACCCAACGCAAGAACAGTCAGTAACAATGGTTCCATAATGGCGCACAACTGTTTAAGCACTTCAAAATCGATTCCTCGAATTAAATTACAAGCATTTAATTCTTTTAATACTTCTTCGATGGGTTTACTACATTTTAAAAATGTCTCTAACATAGGATGAATTGAATTCCATCTATGTTTCACATCAAGTTTTAGATGTAGTTCATGACCAAGTTCGATACAAATTTTTTGTTGCAAAATGTCATTACGAACTGTTGAGTTTTTGAAAAATTTCACAATAGCACGAACTTTATTTAATATCTCGGCTAGATTGATTTCTTCGGAAACTTCGGATTCGGTATCATCATTGTCAAACAAAGAATAACCTTCGTCATCTTTATCAAATTCATCATCTTCATTATTATCGCTGTCGTCTTCAGCTTCATTATCGAAATTATCGCTATTATTTTTTGATTTTTTGCAATAAAATGTATTAGAAACAGCAAGGTGAAGACCATGATTTAAACATAATTGGACTTCAGCTGGACATTCTCTACCGTATTTAACCATAACACTAGCCCCATCGTTGGTGGTAGCTACAATGTCTCTTTCGAAGGACAGATGGAAAATTTTAAGATGGTCAGCCACGGTCAGGTGAATCTTTGCCGAGTTGCATGATCCAATAATTCTTACCAATCCTAGGTTCAATACTTTACCTGTCTTATCATGTACATTTATGTTCATATAACGGCGTTGTCGAGAACTTACCCATTCGTCCAAAGTGATACTAAATTTCTCACCTTTTTTTTTGGCCTCATCAAAAAAACTTACATAAAGTTTTTTCTTTTTTTCATATTCGGCGTGAATAAGTGCCATTGTTCCATTTTCACTTTTAGGTAATTTATAGCCCTTTTCAGAAATTGCATGTCGAATAAAATTTGACCTTGTAATGGCTCTAATTGAAAAGCCGTCTTTTGTAGCCAACTCGTCAACAATTTCTCCAAGACTTGCTTTTTTCATAAAATCAACTATTGACGTTTTTTGTTGTAATTTTGAGTTCCCATTTCCACTTGTTGAAGCAACGTTTGTTAGGGAATCATCGTGCGATCTTTTACAAGAAATCTTATGAATATTTCGCATGTGATTGATCATTGCAGACGTAGAACCCTTAGAATTGTTCACTTCTGTTCCGCATTTTTTACATTTAGCTTTATTGTTAGCACTGTTTGCAGCTGAAATTTTCGTAAAATATTCCCACACTGCCGACGACATTATTTGGGCATATATTTGAATTTTAAAAAAATACTTAAAAAAACTTATTAATTTTTGTTAAAAAAATTTAGTGGAAAAAAATACTTACTTATTTAATATTGTTAAAAATATATTAGTGGAAAAAATAACTATATATTTAATATTTGTTAATTAAATAAACTACAATATCTTAGATATATTCTTTTTTATATTTTATTTTTATGTTATATTTAATATTAAAAAGAAATCGAAAATGCATTTGTTTATATAGTAAAATATTTTAGCATGGCAAACTAAGATTTTTAAAAAAATATTTCTTTTAAATTTTTTAATTCTAACGTTCTTAAACAGCCTTTTGTGTAATATATATATATATATTTATATATATATATAATTCTGGGTATATATAATATAACACATTCGTAATATTTTAAAATAATTTAGCATGGCAAACTAAGGTTTTTTTAAAATATTTTTTTTAAATTTAAAATTTTTAAAAGTTTTTAACGGCTCTAATATAAATATAAATACATATATATTAATATATTATCATATCAGTTTATACATATTTTATATATGCTTTTTATATACATTACTATATATATGATATATGCATCTTCTTTTCCATATTGTAAATTTTAAATTAAACAATCACTTGGAAATGTTGCGTTTTGTTTGTAGTGGACCTTAATTTTTATGTTAATAATATGGTAATATTTGGTTTTAATATGGTTTCTAGTTAGATATATGTAAATAGGTAGATTTCAACATTTTAAACTTTTTTTCAACATTTTAAAAATTGAATTTTGTTATGGAAATAATTATATTTTATATTTTTGTTATGGAATTTTGTTATAAAAATAATTATATTTTGAAAACCGTAAACTGCGGTTTTGCGACGAGGTTTACGGTTTCGGTTTTTGAGGTTGAAAACCGCGGTTTCGGTTTCCGGTTAACCGAACCGTGCAAACTCTAGGCAGAATACTATTTGTTTGTCCATCTAAAACATTTTCTGGTGCAAACTTTGGTATAAAATTAAGAATTTCGTTTTTAAAATCTACTTTATTTCTTAAGGTTTCGCAAAATGTAACGTAAAAATTCCGTATATTTAATAAAAATACATTCATTTCGTTTTCAGAAAGAACCGATTTATTTTGAATAATAAGAGCATCTACTTCAACTCCACAATAAACTTTATTAAGCTGTAAAAATTGTTCATAGTTATTGAATTTTATGTTTTCTAGTGAACTTGAATCTATGTAATGTTTGTTTAAAAAATTCCTACAAAATTTTTTTATTACATATTTTAGTCTTGATATATATATATGCATTCTATAGTCTTCAGACTGCATTTCTACATTCAAATCATATATGATTTTTAAAATATAATTCAAAAACAACATGTACATTTTAAATATTAAATCTTCTAACTAAGCAGTGAGATATAAATGATATATTTTTATTAGCATAGTGAGTTTTGAAATTTCCCAAATTAAAATAATGAGTTAAAGGCTTCCATTGTTCTAATAACCTGGCTATAACAGCTTGTCTAGAAAGCCATCTTATTTCATGATGACATAAAATTACATGTAAACTGGTACCGAAATACTCTTGAAATTCTGCAATTTTTTCCTTTCTGTTAGGACTGTGACAAAAATGAAGATTAACATCTTTAATGAATTTATCTATATATTTTGGAAGTTTAGAAAATGCTGCTTTAGAAGAAAGATTAATATTGTGACAAATACAACCCTGCACGAATAAATTTGGTATTAACGCTTTTAGTTTAGCTTGAACACCATTAAATTGGCCCATCATCACGGAACAATTATCGGCAGTAAAGCAAAGCATATTTTGTAGTGGAATTTTATGTTTCTCAAGCTATGTTAAAAGTGCATCAAACAAACCTTTAGCTGATACATCTGTTACAGGAATTAAATCTAAAAAACGGTCGCAGCATTTATTATTAAAAATTATAATCACTATTGCTAAATTTTTTGAAAGTGTTGAATCTGTACTTTCATCTATAATTAAAGAATAATATTCATCTGAAACTAATTTTGAAATATTTTTGCAGTTCCTTGGACCTACAACATCTCTTATTATTTTTTGTGCTTTATGCCGATGTATATTCATATTTTGAATTATCTTTGAGTCTGGAATATTTATTTTTAGTAAATTATTTAAATGATTCAAGCATGTAAAAGGCAAGTTGTGCTCAGCTACAAACAAACTTAATTTAATTTCTAATTCTTTACTTTTAATTGCAATGGATTTGTTTTGATTTACTACCGTAAAATTTTCTATATTTAACTTAGACTTAGCAGCTGCAATATTTTTCTTATGCAAACTACTTTCTGCATGCCTTTTAATATGATTGTAATTACCTGCTATATTAGAGTTACAAAATTTACATTTTTTTCTATTTAAATTTAAACATTTATCATCTTTAATCAACCATTCCTTAAATTCTTCAATCCATTCTTCTTTTACTTTTCTAATTTTTGGTTTTTTCTTTTTTTTATCCTGACTACATCATAACATAATAAAATAACCAAAAAAATAGTTAGTATAATAATACTTCTTGTCAAAAGAAATTTCTTGTAAGTTTTCTTGTAAGTGTTTAGAATTTTCTTCGACAAGCACACTAGTGCTTGGTGCATCCAAATCTTCAATACATACAGTTTTTCCAGGTATAATATTCATTTTAGATTTTTTCCTTTTCGGTGTAGTATTTTCATTACCATGTCTCATATTTTTTAATACTTCAATTACAGCTGATGAAACTGAGACCTGTACTTCATCAATGCCTTGTTCTGGTTCTTTTGGGATCCGGTCTAACACTTTTGATGGATTAAAAGGCAAAATACCACATTTAGCAAATCCGGACACACTATTTTCCGATTTGTTATTTCCATCTACTAACGCTTCTACTAAGTGATAAAATTTTTTTAAAATGATTTTTAAAAGTGATGGAAAATTCTCCTTTGTAATGGTTTGAGAGTTCTTACGACTATTAGTTTTGTAATGCTCTAGTATCGAGCGCCATTGTCTTTTTAGAGGCCCGTAGAAAGCCACGTCCAATGGCTGACACAAGTTTTTTTTTTTTTTTTTTATTAAACATCCCTTTTTGGATATGGTTAGTAAATCTTATAAAATATTATATAAATTATTACTATTTTTAACAAAGTACTTAGAATTACTAAGCATAACTTGTTTGAGTTTATAGAATCAATATCCTATTCTCTATACTACTTCTACAATTACATTACTTTACATTACATGTATTTATTTATTTAATTAGATTATATGGTTTTAATCTTCTTATTCGTCTTGTGTTGTTGCGGTTGTTCATCAGTTGTAAAACTTCTATGTTAACATGCTGCAAAAGTCTGTTTTGATGTTTTGTGGCATATTCACCTATTACATCTTCGATTACCTTTATGTTAAGGTCATTATGAATTTCTTCATTGGTTACATAACGATACGCGTTGGTAATCGTGCGAAGAAATTTATTTTGACTACGCTGAATAATTTCTCTATTTGATGATTTTGTACATCCCCACATCTGGATACCATATGTCCATATAGGCTTAATTATTGACAAATAAATGAGTCTTTTGGATGAAAGTTTGAGTTTAGAATGTTTGCCTATAATCCACCACATTTCACGCAGTTTTAAGTTAATTTGTAATGCTTTTTGTTTAACGTGATGTTTCCAGTTTAACCGTTCATCTAGATGTAACCCCAAATATTTTGCTGATTTTTCTTGTGGTATTTGAATGCCATTTAAATAAGTGCAATATTGATCGTTTTTCTTTTTTAATGTGTATGTTACTTGTACCGATTTTTGTTCATTAAGTTTAATCTTCCAATCATTTGTCCATTTGGTTACTTTATTTAAAGCACGTTGAAGTTTTCCTGTTGCATCTTGTTGTGTTTCACTGACTGCCATTATCACTGTATCATCGGCAAATGTTCCGATAATAGTTTCGCTTGACGTAGGTATATCTGCGGTATAAATTAGGTACAAAAATGGTCCTAGGACGCTTCCTTGTGGTACACCTGCTAGTATTGGATAAAAGTCAGAGCGAGCTTCTTCATGTGCTACTCTAAATTTACGCTCAGATATGTATGATTTCAGGAGTTGGCAAAAGTTATTCGGTAATAATTTACTTAATTTATAAATGAGACCCTCATGCCAGACTTTATCAAATGCTTGTGAAACATCAATAAATACGGATGGACAATATTTCTTCTCTTCAAAAGCCTGTTCAATTACTGAAGTGATTCTGTGTATTTGGTCAATGGTGGAATGTTTCTTTCTAAACACAAATTGAAAATCTGGTATCTTAATCAATGGTCTTATACGTTTCAGTACTAATTTTTCAAACAATTTTGATATAGCTGGTAACAAAGATATTGGGCGATATGATGAAATCTCATTCGGCGGTTTATCTGGTTTTTTCAGCATAATGATTTGGGCTACCTTAAAACATAATGGTACATGTTTGAGTCTAAAGCAGGCGTTAAACAAGTATGTCATCAAAATAATACCCTTTTGTGGTAATTCTCTAAGAAGACCAGGTGAAATTTCATCAATTCCAGGAGCTTTTTTTGGATTTGTATTTGTATCTATTTCTTGTGCAATTTCAAGAGGTGTAATTGTTTTTAAAGTTTTTTCAGCAAGAAACATATTTGTTGTATTGATGTCTGATTGCATATCATGAGGTTTAAATACGGAAGCCAAGTGTTGAGCGAATAACTCTGCCTTCTCATCATCGCGTCTCGCCCATGTTCCTCGTAGAGTTTTTATAGGTGGTACATGCGTATCCGGTCTTTTAAAACATCGTGTTGCTTTCCATAAAGAGTAGTTTTTATCAGCTTTAGGACTTAGATTTACAAGAAAATTATCAATATCATTTTGCTTATAATTTTTGATTAATCTATTTAATTTGTTACTGGTGCTATTAAATATTGTTTTGTCAGCAGGATGTCTGGATCTATGCCAAACTCTTCTCGTTCGACGTCTCTCCTTGATTAGTTCCCTAATTTCAAGAGGATAACAAATACTTTTCGCAGCAGTTTCTACAGGAACAGGAGTTGCACTTTTGGCAGCATCTTGTATGTTGTTGATAAATCTCTGTGCCTGTGATTCCAAATCATCAATTGTTTTGATTCTTATTTTGAGATTCACTAATTTTTCCAGATTGTCTCTAAATAGATCCCAGTCAGTGTGCTTATTAGTCAAAGTTTGTTTCCTCTGCTTTTTGATGACTTTTGAGCTTATATCCATTAAAACTGGAGTATGATCTGATGACAAATCTGCCATTCCTTCTACTTTAATATAACTTGACGCTATACCTTTCGTTATATAAAAATCAAGCACATCTGGTATTTTATTGGAATCTGTTGGCCAGTATGTTGGACTGTTGGATGAGTGGTATTCACAAGATGCTAACTTAATAGCATTTAAGAGTTCATTGCCCTTTTTGGGTGTAATTAGCCGAGAACCCCATGCTGTATGCTTAACGTTAAAGTCACCGGCAATAATAAATCGTGATCCCAGCTGCTTAAAGATTTCCATATACTGTTTTTTATCAGTTTTGTGAGATGGTGGACAATATGCTGCTGCAATGTTCAATTCTGCATCATTATGGTTCACAGTTATTATTGTGGCTTGTATATAATTTTCTCTTATGTCATCTTGTTGATAGTGTGAGATGTTTTTCTTAATAATAACTGCAGTTCCTCCTCGGGCACGTTCACTTGGATGTGTGGTCCAGTAACTCTTATACCCTTGAATTTTTATGTAGTTTTTATTTGTAAAATGCGTTTCTGAAATGAGTGCTATGTCTATATTATTTGTGTTAAGGAACACTTCTAGTTCACGAGCTCTTTGGTTTAAGCCGTTTGCGTTCCATGTTATTATTCGTAAAGAATTATCTGTCATTTTTATTTTCTTTAATCTGGTATGGCGTCGATGTTTTTTTCTGTATTTCATCTACACGCCTTGCTAACTGCCTGAAGTTTTGTTTAGCTTCAGACTGGAACTTTGTTATTAACTTCATAAGGTCATTTATTGTTGTTTCATTCTCTGTTGTAGGATTTTGTGTTTGTTCATTTGGTTTATCCTCTACTATTTTTATAGCCTGCGCAAAAGTTTTATTAGCAGTCACTTTCTTGACACAAGTGCGTAGCATTTGTTGGCAAACAAACAAACCGAATTTTATTTTTTGCTGCAGCCTCAATTACCTCCACAGAAAAATGGCTAGATAAATTATCGCCAATTAAAACAACTTCGTCATTGAAACCTCTTGTTGCTGGAATAAATAATTCGAAAAACCAATCTTTGAAGCACTTTGCATCAAACCAGCCAGATTTTGAACGGTTATATCTTGTGCCGTTAGGTCCTCCATGTATCCATGTGTTCCATAAATGGGCACTTTGGTATACAACGTATGGAGGAAGTAATGTGCCTGTAAATACATAGTGAGGTACTATAACTATATTATGATAGTCATGAGAAATATCATAGGTACCTATATATGTGTATTAAAATTAACTTCATATCTAATGTAAAATAATCGTTATAGTAGCAATCAAAATAGGAAGACTGAAGTCATCAATTTGTTTTTCATATTTTAACTTACATAACTATGAAATTAATACGTTGTTAATACCTACTTACAATTTGTATTGTAAGACATTTTCAGAATCAGTTAAATGAAATCATTCTGTATGAAATAAATTTGAAACATTTTACCTTCCGCAGATCCACAAAACATTATAGAAATGCTGGATTTTGTGCTATCCATAACACGTTCTGGATATTTCACACCTTTTTTGAAAATAAATTTCCTTACTCCAGGATTGTCAGTTAAATTAGTTTCATCATAGTTAAATACTCTAAATTAACATAATTGGCAATAATAAAATAATCAGATTAAATAAGTAGGTAGGTAGGTAATAAATTTAGAAAAAAGTACCGTTCTGAAGAAATAAATTGCCCATTTGAACCTGTAAGGGATTCTTTTAAACGTTGAAAATAATCCGAAATATATTCGTTGGTTAACTTGGCTTTTGATAGTTTTAGATTTTGGCAAAACCGCGTTCTTAAGTGTTTCTTATTTCTTAACATAAAACCATGGAGCCAATCCTTTCCGGGCAAATTATTTGTAGTAGAAAATACTTTTTTTTTTTATTAGAAATATCAAGATACGTTTTAACGAAATGTCTTATCGCTTTGGAATCGAATGGAAATCCCCATTCGCTTACAGCAACAAGTGCATTTGTAATTACTTTCTCTTCTTCTGTAGAGAGAGCAGTAGGTCTTCCCACCTGTTTTGTGTGCTGTTTTTTTATTCGATTAATTAAAGTACCCTTGGAAATCTTAAATTTCTGTGCGCATTTATTAATTGAAATTTCGCCATTAGAAATTAACTTTATAGCATGTTCAATCACTTCTGGCGCAGTACTATTGTATCTTCTTTTATTATTGTTTATATTTCAATATTCTGCAAAAAAGATAAACTAAACTATAATACCTAGGTAGGTACTGAAGGTAGGTAGGTATAGTTATTTTTTAAAATTTCTAATCTCAAAATCATACAAAAAACGGGTGGTCAAAGTTATGTTTAGTATAACATAATTATTAATAATGTTTCGTATAACTTTGACCACCCCGGTCAAAGTTAGACTAATGGCGGTCAAAGTTTTCAGAATTTTTTTTTTTTTTTTTTTTATTTAGTCATTTATTATCTCAAAATGAGCCCAATCGCTCGTAAAAGAGTTTATACATAATTATAAATATAAAAATTACAACAAATAACAATAAACATTGAAAAAAAAAAAAAAAGGTAAAAAAAAAATAGAAGAGTTTAAAAGTAAATATTAAGAATTAGTTACATTATGATAATAATTATACAAAAACAATAAAAACTAAAATAGTTCAAAATAAAAATACAAAATTCAAAGCAGGTATAAAAAATCCAAAAAGTTCAAAATAAAAGCAAAAAAATCCAAAACAAAAATAAAAATTAAAAAAGTTCAAAATAAAATTAAAATCCAAAAAAATTAAATGAATGACAAATAAAATTCATTTACCATATGTTTAAAAGTATGTAATTCATTTGTTTGTTTTAAATTACTAGGAAGTTCATTGTAGTACTTATATGCTAAGTTATAAATAGTGTCATGATTATTAAATCTTATTGCAGACGAAATTATTCGAATATTATCAGCTGTTCTGGTACTATAATTATGATGACTATTAATCAGTGATGGTTTTATGATGGTATTGATGTTATTATTAATCATCATGTGTGCTTGAGTTGCCAGCTTACATTTTATTAAAAGTTTTAATGTTAGAATTCCGTGATCTCTGTGAATTAGTTTAGTAGAAGTTCTTATATTGTGCCCAAATAGATTTTTTATCGCCTTGTTTTGAATTATTTGTAAAGTATTTAAATCTTTAAGATATGTGTTTCCCCAAATTTGGATAGCGTAAGTAATAGTGCTGTGAAATAAACAGCATATAAAAATGGTTTACCATGACGTATAACATCGGGCAAACTACTAATATAACACGAAAATAGTGTAGGCCCTAGGCAACTTCCTTGGACGACACCATAGCCATAGCTTATATGCCACTTTTTATATTATCACATTCTGTATATTGTGATCTATCCTCAAGATAACTTTGGAATTGCTCTTTTCTGCTTATGGGGAACTCTTCTACTTATTAACTTATAAATCCCAGCAATTCGTCTCCCTTTCTTGATTTGTTCAGAAATTTGTGCATCCCATCTTAAATTACTATCGATTATTACACCCAGATACTTATATTGATTAACAATTTCAATGTTGCAATTATCATATTTTATGCTAATAGTATTTGTTGTTTTATTTTTAAATAGCATATATTTTGTTTTGTTTGTGTTAATAGTTAGCTTATGTTTGTTCATCCAGTTTTTTATATTCATCATAATTTGATCAATGTTGACTTGTAGTTTATCTAGTGTATCTTCTGAAATCACAATGGCCAGGTCATCAGCATATAAAAATGGTTTACCATGACGTATAACATCGGGCAAACTACTAATATAACACGAAAATAGTGTAGGCCCTAGGCAACTTCCTTGGACGACACCATAGCCATAGCTTATATGCCACTTTTTATATTATCACATTCTGTATATTGTGATCTATCCTCAAGATAACTTTGGAACCACTTAAATTCATTACCTGTGACTAGAGATGTCAATTATCCGGACTTTCTGGTATCCGGATATCAAATAGATTAAACATGAAATATCCGGATATCCGGATACTATTCGGATATTTGCCAATTCTGAAATTTAGAAAAAAAAATCAAAATATTTTAGTTTTTAAGTTCATTTTATTTAATTCAAGAAAAAGAAAGTATAATATAAAGAAAGTATATAATAATATAGTTTTATGATTTAATTAAATTAATATAGTTTTATTATTTTTAATCATTATTAATTTATTATTCATTATTAAAATAATATTTCAAGAATACCAAAGCATTCAACAATGGAAACTGAAGTCTACTTCTTAATTTTGTTGAAAATGTACCAGCCACCGAGAAAACTCTCTCACTGCTAGTGGAGGTTGGTTGAATCGTATTAAGAGCATTCAAAAGTTTTTCTAAGTTGTGAGTTAGTTTTCCATTGCCTTCAAGAAGTTTAAATTCTTTTTGTAAAGAGTCAAAATTATTTTTTTGAAATTTTGTTGGATTTTCACTGCTCATGGAAGCTATAGATTTTTTCAATTCCATAACCAATGTAATCGGTTCGCAAATTTCATCCTCAGATCCGGACGAAGACACATGATTTTCATCTTCTGGAATTGCATACAATCGACTCATTGTATCTTTTGCATAGACATAGATTGCTGGTTTCGAAGCATATGTAATATCATCAAAATTATCATCTCGGGAGATTGATGAATTTTGTAGAAATTTCATCAAAGATACTACTTCTTTATTTCTCCGTTTTAAAATTTCTGTTTTTAATGACGTCAACATTTCATTGCTCAAATCTGAATCAATATCGTTTAATTTTTTAAACATAAATTTAAAAACACCTTCGCTAGATAAAAGTGTTGCTTGTTCGTTACTCAACTCTTTTACACCTAATTCAAGTGGTTTTAAGATATTTAACATATTTTCTAGGATTACGAAATTTTGTTCATTGTAATATTCTTTTTCCGTTCCTAATAAGTCAATCAATGATTGTTTAATACATTTTTTTAACTTTAGGAGTCGCTCAATCATAGGGACCAATGAGTTCCACCTGGTTTTGCAATCCAACAGTAAATGTAATTCTTTTTTTTCTTGTTCCATAACATATTTTTGAAGAACATTTTTTCGAACAGCAGAAAATTTAAAAAATTTTATAAGCCTCCGTGATTCAGATATAACAACATTAATGTCAGGTCTCATAAGTATATTATTAACACCAGTATTATCAAATCCTAAATTCATATTTTCGTGTTCAATATCACTATTTTCATAATCATAATCAGAATCGTTTTCAGACTGCTCATCAAATTCGCTATTATTTTCATCATCAGATGTCGTAACCGTTCCTGTTTTTTTATAAAAAACACCAATCACGGCCAAATGAATGGCGTGATTGTAGCACAATTGACTGATTGCAGAAATATTTCGCCCATACTTCTGCATAACAGCAGCACCATCATGCGTGGAGGCAACAATATCTGAAAACTGAATACCGAATTCTAAAAGTTTATCTTCCACTATTTTTTTAGTTTTTTCAGCGTCACAAGATCCATCGATTTTTGCCAATCCTAATTTATAACAGATACTCTTGCTATGTAGTGTAACATTCATATAACGCTTCATATTTATGTCCGTCCATTCATCGACTGTAATACTGAATTTTTGTTCATTTTTTTTTTTTGTATTTAGATTGTTTTTAAGTTCTTCTCGTTTCTGTTCGTAAAACTGAATTATAAGTTTTTTAACTGTGTTTCGACTACGTGGCATTTCGAATCCTCTTTTATGTATAAATTCTCTAATTGCTGATGAATTAGTTATTGCGTGGATTGAAAATCCATCTTTTGCAGCACATTTTGCTAATAACTCACCTAAGCTTTCTCTCTTAACAAACTTTAAAATTTGTTGTGAATTTACAATTTTTGGAGATTTGGCCACACTTGTAGTTTCTTCTTGATTCGACGTTCTTTTGTTGATATAAATTTCATGTCTTTTCAAATGATTTATGAGTGGAGTTGTAGAAGATCCTTTACATTTGATATTATTACCACATTTTCTACATGTCGCCTCCTCAGAACTATGTTTTTCAAAGTGAATCCAAACCTCCGATTTTTTTGAAGACATTATTATAACGATAACCCTTCAAAATACAAACTAATATATAAATTTTTAAAATTTTAAATATATTCATACCAGTGGCGGCTTCTCCTAAGATTCAACTGATTCATTGAATCAGTTGTAATTTTTGCTTTACTGAAAATCTAAAAGTTTTAAAAAAACTTATATTTTTATAAATTTATATTATTTCGAACAAAACAAAAGAAAACACATATTTTGGTCCAAATGCCAGTATCAATTTTACCTTAGATTCAGTAGAGTAGAACAAATTGAATCCTCAATATTAAATCTTCTTCGTATATTTTTATTTTTATTATTTGCATACATTTAAAAATGTTCAATACCTATATTTATTATTCGCGTTAAGTTGTATGTATGTATTATATTATTATGTTAAAGTATGCAATGTAATATAGTACCATGTGCATGCCCATACATTCAATTTAGTTATTTGAATCTATGAAGTATAAACTATGAAGAAAATATGAACCAACGACAAAATTTGATTTTTATTTTCTCTTCTGCGATTTCGATATTTTTTTTTTAACGAAGATTCAATTTTATGTTTTGAATCTAAGGAAAAAAGAAGAATAAGTACCTATTTTGACTATTGAGCATTGTATTTTATAAAAACAAAAATAAAAAAAAAAACAAAATAAAAAAAACGAAAACCATAGCGACGAAGAGAGAATCAATAAACAAACGAAAAATTGAGATTACTTTTAATACTTTTAGTTTTTACTTATAATTTCATAATAGAATCAGTGCTGTGACCCAGCAAATACTAAAAAGTAGTAAAAAATTTTTGAAAAAGTAGTAAAAAGTAGTAGGTTATCTAAAAAGCAAAGAATCTTATTTTTTAATTACACGACTTCACACAAAAAATATGCATTTGCCTAGAAATCCGGGCCCTAATTATCATTATTTTCTTCTACAATTTCTAAAACATCTAAATTTTCGTTTTCCTTTTCTTTATTTGTCTCTTTAGTTCTGCAGCAAAAACAATAAGTAGGTATTTAGGGTAAATTTTAATTAATTTTCTTAGTTATAAAAAAAATTTTACCTTTCTGGAGTTAATTTTTTTAAATAGCGCAACATTATTGTTTTAATTCTTTAAAAACAAAACTATAAATCTAAATTCTAATTACAAAAATTATAAAACCTTATTGCAATTGAATCAGAATTTAAACACAACGAATGACATATAACACAAATGACAAAATTCAAAAATTGACAATTAAGAATATTGACATTTGGAAAGTATTAAATTTGAAAAATTGTGTGTACATCACGATAGCGGCGAGCGGATAGCAACAGTAATTTGAAATTAAGGTGGATTTTGTTGAAAAATTTTGTACTGTGTAAAATAGTGATACAAATTTATTGAAAGGTACTAAAATATTAATTTTTTTTTAAATGGTAGTAGATTTAGTTTCTATGGTAGTAAATTTTAAGGAAAGGAAAAAGGTAGTAGATCTACTACTTATGTAGTAGGGGTCACAGCACTGAATAGAATACATAGTTGTTATCAGAGTTGCCAGAACTTTGTATTAATAAGCGCTAAAATATTCCCAGAAAAGCGCCAAAAAAAGCCAACATTTTTGCGAAACTAAAAAGCGCCTAAAGGCGCGATTATTTTTTTTTTAATAAAACGATATCAATATTTTTAGAGTAATGGTTTTATTATTTCACAAAAAATTCAATTCATTAAAAACAAATTATAAAAAAAATCTATTAAATAAAACATAAAAACAAAATATTTATCTGATCAAACATAACATAACATAAAAATAAAATATTTAGAAATTTCAATTACATACATAAATAACAAAATTAAAATAAAAATTCCAATCCAATTATTTTTTCATTAAAATTAAATATATCTACTTCTAAGTTCTACAGACATTCATATAAATATATTTAAAAAAAATTTATATCTGTATCATAATATTCATCATTTTCTTCTTCGTCTATTAAACTTAATTCATTAGTTTCAGTTCTTTCATAAATATTCGTCGAAGAATAATTTTCAATCATTTGTTTTGTTGGAACAAATTTGTCACAGCATTGTTTTTCCAAATAGAAAAAAAATTTAATTTGCAATATGGATGTTATTGATTCAAAACTTAGTCTATTTCTAATTTTTGTTTTTACAGAATTTAAAACTGAAAATACTCTTTCTGCCATAGCATTCGAGTTTGGCACAGAAAGAATTGACATTGCGCAACTACTAATTGTTGGAAACATAATATAAATTCCTGAAGCAGTTTTCATTTGGGATACTTCTTTCCAAAATTGTAGAGTATCTTCTGGAATATTTTGAAAAATCTCACTCCATTTAATGTCTAGCATTTTATTATATTCTGATTCTAAAATTAAAATTTTGCTTTTTTCAGTAAAAAATATTGGTAATTCATCTGCCCTTTTTCTAAAAGGACTTAAAATAATTCGAGGAGAAAACATTTTAATTTTTTCAAATATTTCAATATTTGGTGGTAATCTTTCAGTCATTTCGTTAATTAAAATTAAAATAAATTGTTTACAACTCATTTTCAAAGTTTCCAAATCACTTTCATTTATTGATAATAATTTTAACTCATCTTCAAATTCTTTCCCATAATTAATATTTTGAATATTGTGTTGGACATTCGGATTTTTTATACCATTTTTAATAGAAAAAATGTCATCACAAGAAGATACATAAGAATCTTTAAAAACTCTACGAGCTAAACAACGTATACATAGTATTAATTCCTCAATTGCTTTGCAGAAATCAATACAATCGCTTTGAAAATATATATTTAAACAATGTACCTCTTTTATTATAGGCTTAATAAAAATGAGTAAAAGTTTGTTTTTCTTATCTTTATACAAATTTTTTAATAAAGTTGCTGAATGACATCTTTCCTCTAAAGCTGCAATTCCAAAAAAAGTTTCGAGCTCTAAATACTGTAACAAAATTCTTTCTACCGCCTTATATCGGGATAACCATCGGGTAGGGCTTAATTGGATTAAACTTAAAAAATTTTTGTCCATATTTATTAGTTTCCAAATCTGTTTGTATTTTTCTTTTCTTAAGGGACTTTTGGAAAACCAATTATATGTTTCTTTCAAAAGAAAATCAATGTCATCTGAAAAAACTTTTGAAGCCTTAGAAGCACATAAGTGCAAACTGTGACAGATACATTTA
Organism: Dolichopus griseipennis; assembly: GCA_963082915.1. NCBI lineage: Eukaryota > Metazoa > Arthropoda > Insecta > Diptera > Dolichopodidae > Dolichopus > Dolichopus griseipennis. The sequence goes on from OY720441.1 coordinate 344,134,366, forward strand.
ACAAGTAAAGCATTTGGATTTTCTTTTTTCAATAATGTATACAAAGAATTATTTACACCACATAAATTGCTTGCACCATCTGTTCCGATACCTATTAATTTTTTTACATTTAAATTTTTTGAATTCAAGTAACCTGTTAAGCATTCATAAAGATCCTTCGATGTTGTATTAATTACAGGAATTAATGATAAAAAAGTTGTAATTATATCATTTTTCTTTCTACTGTAATATTTTATACAAACACAAAGATGTTTTTGATCAGATACATCAGTGGATTCGTCTATAATTAAAGAAAAAAAGGAATCTCCAATATCTATCAACAAATCATCTAGTAGCGAAGGTCCAATAATTTTTCTGATAACTTGAGAACATTTAGTTCTATGCAACTTTACATCCTGTTTATGTTTTGTGATATCATTTACTAAATTGGTAAGATGATCAACCGTTCTTAAAGAACAATGCATAGCTACATAAATAGCTAATCTCAATTCTTGAATAATATTGCATTCTTTCTTTTTCACTAAAAATTAAATTTAGTTTATAGAAAATTACCTAATTTGATTATTGAATAGAGTTCTACCAAATATATCCAAAGGTGTTTGCTTTCTTAACTCGTTTGCTTTAGTGATATGTTTCGGTCTATTTAAATGTCTTTTTATATCACTTTTATGAGGCCTAATTTGAATTTTGCAAAAATTGCAAAATGCAGCATCTTCTTCTCCATATTTTTTTAACCAACCTTTAAAATGAAATTTTATTTTTACCCAACGCTTATTTATATTATAAAAATCTGAACCAACCTTTAAAATCCGCCTCATTTTCCCATTCAGGATTATATTTTCGTTTACCATTACCAGCCATCATTATTCAAATTTCAAACAAACATTTCATTTCAAACAAAAATTCAAACTGATTGATAATTGAGATGTATGTATGTATTATGTATATTGAAAACAATTTGAAAATTGTTGCTGAGTTAAAAATTTCAAATTGTTTTTAATATGTCACTTGTCATGTCTGTTTAAATTTTAAGTTTTAAGGGTTAGCAATTTAGTTAAAATTTACTACATTCACAAAACTTACTGAAATTTAAAATTTAAAATTTTTTTTTGGAATTTTAAATTTTTTAAAATTTTTTTTAAGTTTACAAAAAAAATGGTTTAGTAGATCAAGTTAATAAAATAATTAGGAAAAAAAATTACGCCAAAAAGCGCCATGGTGCGTTAAAATTTAAAAAGCGCCGTGGCTCTTTTTTGTTTTTGCGAGCGCCACACAATGTTTAAAAAGAGCCAATTTGGCGCTAAAGCGCCACTTCTGGCAACTCTGGTTGTTATACGTATACCATACCAATACAATAGTACAAACGACTTATGAGAGATACCTATATTAAATATCATTTTTTCGTTGTTGTATATATGCATATTATTCATATATGAATAAAAAAAATGACATTTCTCCTAATAAGAAACGCCAGCAATCTAGAAAGATTCAATTGTATATTTTGAATCTAGGCAAATTTCTTATATAACAAAAAAACAAAAATAAAAATAGAAAAAGCAAAACAAAATACGGAAAAATATGAATCAAACTAAAAAATTATTCAAAATTATAATTTTTTAACGAATTTTAAACTATTTCTTTTTTCAATCTAATTTCTTTTATGAATTTAAAAAGTATTATAGTTGTTTGTAATGTAATTTGCAATTCCAACTTGTTGTCATTACAACAAGTGTATGTCAATGAGTTTAATGTTTTGTAGCCTTTGTTTTATTTTTATTTAGACTTTAGTAGAGTTTAATATTTTTAAACAATTTCATATTAAAAATTTCCAATTATGTAGTTACATTAATTCATTAAAAGATAATTTTCTTTCAATTTTCGATTTTATTTCTTTAAGAAATGATTTAATTTTAGTTTATAGGATACAAGATTTCCGAAAATTTCAAAATATTGCAGATTTTATAATATATTGTAAAAAAAATTACTTGGTAGATAATATAAAAGAAGCACTCAAACTTGCATTACCAAGAGAAGCTATACCAGCTTCTTCTACATCAGCAGAAAGATCTTTTTCAAGTTTAAAAAATATAAAAACTTAGACAGAATGTCTAGTTTGTCATTCATTGTCATTGTCAAAAAAAATGTTGCAAGAACTCATACTTTTTATGAAAATGTAATAAATATTTTTGCAACTAAAGAAACCAGAATAAAATATAACTCTTTAAATAATTTTTGGTTTTATTTAAACTTTTTTTTTATTTTGAATCAGTATGTGGAAAATCCACGAGCCGCCACTGATTCATACATACCTTTAATTTGATTTAAATTCGTTTTTCAGCACAGAAATACCAGCAAAACAAAGTGCACTGCACAACTAACTCTGATTTTATTTAAATACGAGTAAAACAAAAATCTCTAAATGTAATGTTAGTGCACAGCCAACTCTGATTATGGTATAAAAATTCAAATTTTTGAAACGATAAAAATTTACTTTTTCGAAAATCAAATATCCGGATAATTGATTCAAAGTATCCGGATTTCGAATTATCTGCAATTCAGAAAATATCCGGATAGTTCAAACCGAATATTATCCGGATTGCCATCCCTACCTGTGACCCCTTGCTCATAAAGTATTCTTAGTAATATTTTTCGGTCAATTGAATCAAAAGCCTTTTTGAGATCAAAGAATATTACTATGACTTTTTTGTTATTGTCTAGCCTGCCATGCACTTCAGAAAGCAAATCGAAGAGCGCCGCCTGGGTATTTGATTTTCTTTTGAAACCATACTGATTTTTACTAATTAAGTTAGTTGAATTTAAGTATTCAGTTAACTACTCATTTACAAATGTTTCTATTATTTTGCTGATGACTACTGAGATTGAAATTGGCCTAAAGTTGTTAAGATCTTTTGTATCACCGCTTTTGTAGATCGGAATAACTTTGTTTATTTTCATCATTGCACACATTTTACCTTGTGTTAAAGATGTATTAATAAGCTTAGTAATATTCTTATTTAATTAATTTTTACAGAATTTAATAATTTTTGTCGAAATTTCATCAGCACCAGCAGAATTTGAGTTAGCAAGTTTGTCAATCAGTTTAATAGTTTTGTATTCATCACTGGTTTTAAACTTGAATACCGTGTTAGTTCTTGATATAGGAACATAAATGGAGTTAAATTTTTTTGCTATACTTTCACCCACACTGCAGTAGAGTTGATTGAATTGTTCAATTTTCTTTTCTTTTTCAAGTTCACTTAGTAAGTAGGGTGTCCATTTAGGCAGATTGGATAAAGAGAGCTTTCCACAAAAAAAAAAGAGAACAAAAAGAGAACTTACAAAATCAAAAAAACAAATAAGTACAACATTTATTGTTTTATTTAAATAAATTATTTACACTTCAGAACTCAACTAATTTTCAGTTGTGAGTTTTTTAACAACATAAAATAACATAAAAACAATCAAAACATAACATTAATAAATTAATAAAAATTGTTAACTGACTTATTTCTTAATAAATAAAAATATATTAAAGAGTTTTTAAACTAATTAAATTAAAAATGTATCATTAAATTAAAAATGTAAAAATGTAAATATCATTAAGATTTAATTTTCTTCTGAATCTGAAGATTCATATTTTTGACCTTCTTGTACTTTTTTAAGTAATTGTACATTATTTTGGCAAATTTCATAAAATTCCTCACATTTAACTTCTTTAAAATTGTAACATATTGTTAAAATTGCACGTACTGTAGAAATTTTAAGTCTATTTCTTTCTTCTGTCCATTGCGAATTCATCATGGAAAATATTCTTTCGACGTTCGCATTTTGACTCGGAATGGCAAAGAAAAATTGATTTATTTTTAATAACTCTGAATAAAATTCTGAGTTATTTGCATTGTTTTTGAAATAGGTCAGCCATTTCTCTTGTACTAAAAGTTTTTTAAATCCATCATTAGTAATATTTTTTTCAACAAATCTTTTCAGATTGCAAAATTGATCAAAACACTTTATGTCGTTAATAATCGTATCATTTTTCATTATGTGAATGTAATTTATACATTCCATTATTTCATCCAATTCTGGTATACGATTCAAATCCATCCATTTGAAACATTTAAATTCTTGAAGGTGGACAGTCCACATTTCTAAGTATTTCTTAGCGATTTTATAACAATTCAATGTGTTGAATTTAAAAATGGATACTTCACTTTCATGACCTTTCCGAACTTGTTCACGTAATATATTGTTAACATTAATTGGTAAAAATGAGTTATCATATCTATCTTGCAAAGAATTATGTAAGCTATCTAAAATTTTCATTGTGTCTAAAATTGAATTTTTTTCACTTTCCATGTTCTTACATCTCTCATGAAACAAATATGCAAATGAGTGGACGAAATATAAGTAGCCTTCGCTTAATTCTGTTTCAAAAAATTGCCTCAAAACTGTGGGACAATGTTCTAAAGATAAAAAGTATGTTTTTAAAGCTGGAAAAATTAATAAAATACGTTCTACGGCTGGAAATAATGAAAGCCAGCGGGTTTTTGAATGGCGAAGTAATTTTTTATACTCAATTTCAGCACTTATACAAAATTCTTTTAAATTATTCTCACGAATTGTATAAATAGAAAAATAATTGTAAATTTTTAATATTAATAACTCAATGTCAAAAGGCAAAGAATCCAGACCATGTTGTGCAGCATTATGAGTAACATGAACCGGACACCCAATTCCTATTAAGTTTTGATTAATTTCATCTTTTAAAAGTTTAAATACGTTTCTCTCCCCTTGCCGATTCAAACCACCGAAATTCGTGTTGCAATTATCAGCAGAATATGCAATACATTTATTGAGCAAATTAAATTTTTTTAAATATTTAACTATGTAACTTGCAATGGTTTCAGATTTCTCATTGTACAATTTATCCAAGTATATTATTTTCGTTTCTATTCCGCAAGTGTCAGTAAAATATTGAATAAGCAAAGGAAAGATTTTGTCTGACCCATGATTGCTAGCGTCAGTTGAAATAGAGATGAAAGGAGTACCGGTTTCATTATTTAATGTTTCAATGTATTTTTCTATACAGTACGGCGTAATCACATTCTTTGCAATTGCAGCTGTTTTCATTCTTGCTGATGATATTTTTTTAGCTTTTTCAGAATCATCAAATAATTTTTTTAATAATTTTGAAGTGCAATCTGTCGACCTGAAACTCATGTGATGTTTTACCGTATGAAACGCTAAAGCGACTTCAACGGCTGCAATTTGATTTTCTAGTTTAGAACATTTTTTGATAAAAAATTCATTTACTGGAGTTGAATGGTTATTACTTTGAATTATTGATTTGTGTTTTTTTGAATTTACGTGCTGATCAAGATCGTATTTACCTTTGTTTGCTAGTGAAACACTACACGAACACAAAGTGCAAAAAGCTTCGAATTTTGAATTTTTATTTGGTTGGAAACATTTATATTTTCTTTGAAGATCTTCATTAAAAACGCATTTTCTTTTCTGACTCATTTTTCTGTCCTAAAATATTTAAAAAATAAAATTTTTTAAAATTTTAATTAAATCATAATCACATATTAATATTAAAACTACCTAAAAACTTACATTTAATAATTTGAATTTCAATATTCAAAAAATTATAGGATCCAAATATTCAATGAAAATCACAATAACAATATTAACGTTCCCGGCTGAGTAATTGTAATCACTAAAAATTTTAAATAAATCATAATCACATATTAATATTAAAACTACCTAAAAACTTACATTTAATAATTTGAATTTCAATATTCAAAAAATTATAGGTTCCAAATATTCAATGAAAATCACAATAACAATATTAACGTTCCCGGCTGAGTAATTGTAATCACTAAAAATTTTAAATAAATCATAATCACATATTAATATTAAAACTACCTAAAAACTTACATTTAATAATTTGAATTTCAATATTCAAAAAATTATAGGTTCCAAATATTCAATGAAAATCACAATAACAATATTAACGTTCCCGGCTGAGTAATTGTAATCACTAAAAATTTTAAATAAATCATAATCACATATTAATATTAAAACTACCTAAAAACTTACATTTAATAATTTGAATTTCAATATTCAAAAAATTATCGGTTCCAAATATTTAATGAAAATCCAAATAAGAATAACAATATTAACGTTCGGGCTGAGACTTGAGTCTTTGTAATCACTAACAATTGTAAATAAATTATAATCACAAATTAATGTTAACTACTTTAGTTTTAAATTAAAAATTTACATGTAATTTCAATATTTAAAAAATTGAACACATAATAAATTTAATACTTTCTGATACAAACGTTTAAAATCGCGGTTACTTGAAAAATGACATTTTCAAATAATTTTGCATTTGAATTTTGAATATTTGACATTTTAGAATGACACTGTGTATATACACAGGGTTTCCACTCAAAATTAAATATTGCCAGATCTTATTTTTCCCCAAAAGTAGTAATTTTATAAAAAAAACTGTTCAGAATTTGTTCAAAAAAATTACCAAAATAAGAGAAGAGTTACCAAGTTACCAAATTCGTCGTGTTAAAAATTAAAATTAATGAAATATTTTGTTGACATATTTAAAAAAAGAAAATAAAACAGTATTTTAGCAATTAAATAAAAAAAGAGAACAATAGAGAGTTTAGTATTTTAAAAAAAGAATAGAAAAGAGAGTATCAAAAATAGAGAACGTGTTCTCTTTAAAAGAGATACGATGGACACCCTGTCTTAGCTCATCAGAGAAAAATTAGTTTTTTTTTATATTTGAACCATTTATTAATTTTTTTATATGCCAATGCCAATTGGCAGTATGCCAATTTTTTGCCGGATCACCAGCAGCTCTTTCAAATTGTAAATTGTCATATTCTTCTCTCTTTTTTCTCTTTAATGTTGTTAATCTATTTAGCCAATAACAGTATTTAGTTTTGATGTACTCATTATTTTTATTATTTACGTATTTCTTATACCAATAATTTTTTCGTTCAAACAATTTTGTGCATTCACTATCTATCCAAGGTGCCTCAAATTTTTTAGTTCTCTTTTTCTTTTTAGAGACCCTGGTAGTTCTATTGATTGCATTTTTAATTTCAAGTGTCAGTTTATTAGCCATTTCGTTAACATCTGTTGTATTGATAGTTAATGCACTTAATTCCTCAGCAATTTTTTTATAGTTAATGTTTTTGCTAAGGTTATGTGTTATTTTTTTTTTTATTTCTATTCGAGCATCTCGTATTTCAATTATTTTTGCTAAATGATCAGATATATCCGTGTGGAAAAGAGTAATGTTCATATCGGAATTAGGATTGCTGCTGAGTATATGATCTAAGCAAGTACCAGATTCTGGACGTGTAATTTCGTGATGACAAAAGAAATAACCATTGGAACTGACTACATTTTGGTAAGATTGTACTTTATTATCAATATTATTTCTGATATCAAAGTTAAAGTCGCCCATAACAAATGAGTTATTTGCTTTTAGATTTGCAAGGTAATTGTCCAGATAAATAAGGAAATTATCCATAAGACTAGTTGAATTGCTTGGGGGTCTGTAAATTACTGTAACAATAGTGTTTATATTTTTATTGTCAATTTGAATAGTAATAAAACTATTATAATCATCGGAAAAAATTTTTAGTGTTTTGTAATTTAGGCTTTTATGAACAAATATAGCAGCACCACCACCACGTCTAGTTGTTCTTTCTGATACAATCATATAATAATCCGTGATATTTATCCCATGGACAGCTGTATCTAATATCCAAGTTTCAGTTATACATTTTAAGTGAATGACATATTTTAGTGAATCTAATAAGTGCGTAATTTCGTCAATTTTGTATTTTAAACTTCTAGCATTTATATAAAGAATTTTTAAAGAATTTTTTTCTTTTATTATAATATCATTAGTGTTCAAGATATTTGTAGTTACATGAGTGTTGAGTGGCAGTTCATATGTTAAATTATTCAACATCTAAGTGTGATTCGTGTAAGATTCTTATGATTTTACTTTTTGCAGTTTTACGAGTAAGTAGTCTGCCATTCTTAACCCATGCAAATTCGATTATTTTTTTTCGTTTTAGGTCTCTTGCTTTTTTATATAGTAAACTGAAATATGTCGTCAGTTTTTCATTAACAAAGATAATTTTGTTTTTGTCATCTTCATTATCACTGAGACTTTGCATTGTTGGTTTACTTTTTTTAAGAGCACTAATATATTCAGATTTTTTGCGTATATTATTAAAATGAACTATAATTTTACCTGTCTCTCCGGATTTATCTGATGATGATTTTCCCACATAGGCATCTTTAATATCACTAGAATTTATTTGTACGTCACAAATCTGAGCTAATTTGTTCACTATGGCGGTTGGATCAACTTCACTAAGTTGGTCAGGTAACGCTCCAAAAATTTCAATCTGGTATCTAGTTGGTTTTGCTTAATTTTCTGAAATTCAATGCTGTTGTACTTAATTTCATCTTTTAATTTTGCATTTTCATTTCTTAAATTTAAATTTTCATCAATAAGGGTGTCTATATATTCCTTTAGATGCTTAACCTCATTTTCCAGGGTATCAATTTTGGTGACTTGCGAAGCTTGCTTGGCCATTATTGTATCCAATTTGGTGTGTATTGCCTCAGCATCAGATGAGGGTCCAGATAATTTGTTCAAATTATCCTTAGCAATGCTATTCGACGGGTTTACATTCATTGATTTTCTTTTTTGACTCTTAATTTTGCAATGAGAGCAAAACCAGATTTCAACTGGATCCTGTCTATATTTCTGGATTTCATCATTTTCCAAACCTGTGCAGATACTACAGTACCATTTTTTACAGTCGCCATCACATTTTAGCCCTATATTATTTTTTAAATTAATTATTCTTTTGCACTGATTACAAATAGTATTGTTACTTCTTGTCATTTTGACGTTTTCATGACCAACATTTTAGTTTTTAGTAAAAAATACTTTAAATTAACTGATATTTACTGAACAAAATAAAATTTGAAAACAAAATTGATTAAATTACTTACTCTAATATAGGTTTAATTTATTAACTTGCTTAAAACCCCCTAAAATTTATAATTTTTTCGCAGTAAAAAAAAACACTACTGAACACTGTTGTAATTTGAATTCAAATTCTGGTATAAAGACTTTTAAAATCTTTCTAATATTTTTTCTGCCATCTCTTGAAATATTTTCCAACTAAATGCTTTTTATTTCGACTTAACAGGGTTTCTCAATTTTTAATAAATGGGCTTACAAACTTTTTTTCATTTTCGGTCAAAGTTACCTATGGTGGTCAAAGTTACACGGTTTGACGGTACATTTAGAATATTTTTGTAATTTTCTTCTAAAGAAAAACATAAAAATTTTGAAATTTCTTAAAATCGACAAAAATAATTCTATTTGCACTAAAATTATCAATTTGTACCAAAATTATCAATTTGTACCAAAATAGTTTCGTGTGTACCAGTATACTTTGTTAAATGGAATTGTGCCAATTTTGGTACAATTGTACCATACATACCATCCCTGATATATACACATTACACACAGCTATTATTATAATGTTCTCAAATCTCAATTAATAAAGTAAGAATCAAAAGAATAAGAATACAACATAATCAGTGTTAACACTTCACTAAGAGTTTTGCGTACCAGAATTTATCAAAAAAATGTACTATTTAAAAAAAAATGTAGTAAATATAAAGAAAGGCCTTTTTTTTAATAACACACTTTTTTATTTAAATTTAAATTTTTATTGCAACTAAATTAAAAAAATAAAAAACATAAATAAAAATAAAACAGCCTTCATAAATATTTTAAAATAAAAAAATTAAATAAAATAAACAATTTTATGACTTTAATGATTAAACAATTTTATGAATGAATAATATTTTAAGCTTTTTGAAATTTACCATCAACGAATTTGAAATTCATGGCAAATTTTACGAGTTTGTCTGATTCTTCTGATTGGGATGGTTCCCAGCATTTTTCTGTCGTTTTTATTATTTCTTTTGCAAACATTATGCTTTCAACAGTGTTAACTGTGAGTCTATTTCTTAATTCAGTCTTTATTAATTTTAATTGTGAAAATTGGCGTTCTGCAGCAGCACTGCTGTGGGGAAGGCCACATAAAATGAGCATATATTCGGCTAGTTCAAACATAAAATGCTCATTTACCGAATTTTTGCTACTTTTTATTTTCACCCAAAAGTCTACCACATCTCGAACTTCATCTAATATCTTAATTAGATCTTTATTACCAATTAAATGACGCCACTGATCATTTAAAACTTCTTTACTATATTTATAAAAGGGAAAATTTTTTAAGAGTGGTAATATTGTAGAATATTGCCCACCAAATATTTCCCGAGGATTTATTAGTTGTAGTAGTTTGAATTTTTCATCATTAAAATCGAATCTTTTTTTTATTTGTTTACATAATTCTATGTAAAAGTTTAAAATGTTGGTTTTTATATATGATCCTTTTCTTCAAAATTTTCTGATATTGCAAATTCTTGAAAATTAACTCCAAAATACATAGTAGAATATGGGAGAAACAAAGATTCGTTTTCAAAATTAATATCAGTGGAAATAAATTCAAGTTTTACAAAATTCTTTAATACATCTTCGTATAGCTGAAAAGTTTCTTTATATAAAAGGTGAATTTGGCATTTTGAAGATTGGAAAAGCTTATTGATAATATTGATTTTTTGTAAAATAAATGACAAAAATAATAAATAAAGCTTATTTTTAGGATCAAACAAAAATGTTTTGACATCATTCGCATTTGAATAATGTAAGTCCTCAAAAGTATATAAATTAAAATAATATTGTAGAGGCTCCCATTGCTCTAACAATCTTTTAACTACGGCCTCATATGAAAGCCATCGTGTTGAGCTTATTGATAAAATTTTATGGCTTTCAACATTAAAATATTCCTGAAACTCTTTGTAGGAACCAATTCTTTTTGGACTATGAGCAAAATGATTGAATATGTTCCGTACATTTGATTCTAATAACCTCGGTAATTTTTTACTTGCAGCTGAACTACACAAATGTAAGGAATGACATGTACATTTAACAAAAATAATATCTTTTTTAATTTCTAGAAATCGAGCCTTTACTCCTGTTAAATGCCCAGTCATAACCGATGCATTATCAGAAGCTATTGCCATCACATTTTCAAGGGGAATTTCATGTTCTTCTAAAATTTCATTAATTTTCTTAAAAATTTCTTCTGCTGTTGAATCTTTTAATTCGGGAAGTCCAAAAAATTTTTCTAAAATTTCATTTGTTTCTTTATTATAAAATCGCACAATAAGTACGAGACATTTAGCAGAAGAAACATCGGTTGTTTCGTCTATGATTAAGGAAAAATAATTATTCTTTAGTTGTGCGCCTATTACTTTTTGAGAATAAGGACCAATTACTTGTTTCAACATTTGCATTGCTTTAGTCTTCCCACATTTAATATTTTTTACCAAAACAGAATCACTACAAGTTGTTTGCATCAAAGTAGGTAAGGAATCCATTAAAGCAAAAGGTAAGTTATATTGTAAAATATACATAACTGAAGTAATTTCTGCTGCAGTTTTAGTATAATTTTTCGAAACACTTTTAGATTCAGAAAAAAGTTTTTCTATACTGTAAAAATTGTTAGTTTTATTATTGGCATTTTTTTGATGAGTCTTACTAAATTGTTCATGGCGTTGTAAATAACTTTTGTTGTTGGTTAATATTTTGAAACAAATAGAACAAAATGCATTTTCTCCAACCTTTTTCAACCATTTAAATGAACTCTCCCATTCTAATTTGTAATTTTGACTATATTTCTTTCTTTTCGTCGGCTGTATATCTAATTCACATTCACTTTCATCTGATATATTTTCTACTTGATTACTATTGCTACTACAACTAGTAGAAGGAAAACTATTTTCAGGTAAACTTTCTTCATTTAAAACTAACCTATGAAAACCAAGATGTATTCATAAATCATATGTTATTAAATATAGATAATAATTTTTTATCAACCGATACATATTATGTATTAAATAACTTACGAATCAGTAGTTTTATTTATTACTGTAAAAAAATTCTTCATATCTTCTTCAAAATTAATAATTTTAGTATGTACTTAAAAAATATGTATTCCTTTTTAACCAGAACCTTCGCCATACAATAAATGACAATTAATGACAATTGACAAATGGAATTTAAGTTAAAAAAAAAAAAAACAAATTTGACATTACACAAATTTTAATTTTAGTCTTGCCGTTCTAGTTACTTGGTAGTTTTATACAAAGTGTGTATGAAAAAATATTACCGAAAATAAAATCGAATCTTTTTGTAATCTTTTTGTGAAATGTACTAAATAGAAAAAGTACGTACTGAATTCTGTAATGGCAAAAATGTAGTAGAATTCAGTACAATTGTAGTAAAGTGTTATCCCTGAACATAATCAAAGAAAAATTTAAGAGAATCATGAATAAGAAAGAAAAGAATAAAAGATAAAGAATAAAAATAAATTGCTCTTATTTCAATAATTTATATTGAAATTTGAAAGAGTAGTATGTTATTTACTTATTTAATTTTCTCATTTCTGATTCTGTAATAAAATAAGCCATATGAACACCAAAAAAATCACTGTTCCTTAAATTAGAAAATGTAGTACAAAAATAAAAATGTTATTTTTTGGTGTTATAAGATTTTGTTGTTGTAAAGGTGCACATTTTTTAAATTGATAATTTTGTTTAATAGCTTGTTGATATGAATGTTAGGAGGAATGTTATTACATATTGGCTATTTCCACACTATTCATTAGATTCAGATACTTTTTAATTTTTTAACACTGCTTTAATTCCATACTGGTCTTCAAAAAGTAGATCCTTTTTTATATGTATGTGTATATGAAAATAAATTTTGAAGAGAGAAGAATATAAAATAAAAGCGGATACATTTTTTTGTTTGAATTTTTTTTATTCAATATTTATACCTACTTGGAACTGATTGAATGGTTATATTTGCAGTAGTCGGTTTTTGGAAAATTTAAAAAATAAATGACATTTGTGTTTGAAATTTACATACATTAATCTATTTTAAAAAAAAATTATATTAAAAGGTAAGTTTGTTATTGAATTTAAAAATTAAATTTGAATTATTTATTTTTAATTACATACATAATTACATTCTTAAATCAGGAAAAAATGGGGGATAAAAATACTTCCGCTGTAGCAGTAGCTTTATTGGCATCAGCTGCTGGTTTATTGCTTTTGAAAAAGAAAAAAATAAAAAAAGAACGAAAAAGAAAGTTGTGGATAAAGCAATATAGAAAAACCAGAGAAGCCATTGGGAATACACAACATTTAATGAAGGAACTTATTCCAAATTCTGCAGATTATAAGAATTTTTTAAGGATGGACGAAAATTGCTTTAACTTTTTGTTAACAGCAATTCGAATGGACATTCAAAAGCAAAATACTCTTTTGAGAGAGGCAATAAGTCCCGAAGAAAAACTAGCAATTACGCTTAGGTTTTTAGCAACTGGCGAGACATATATGGAGTTGGACTACATTTCTAAACTTTCAAAGTCTTTCTTAGCTGAAGCAGTCATAGAAGTATGTGAAGCCATTTATAAAAATTTAAAGGACGAGTTTTTAAAGGTAAAAATAAAAAAGTAATTTTCATAAATTTAATTTGTTAATGAAATTTTTTAATTTAAAAAATTGCATTACATAATTTAATTTTTTAATATAAAAAGTTACGTTATATAAATTTAATTTATTAATGAAATTTTTTTAATATAAAAAAATATTTTACATGAATTTAATCTAAATCATGAATTTAATCATGAAGTTAATGAAATTTTTTAATTTAAAAAATTGCGTTACATAATTTAATTTTTTAATATAAAAAGTTACGTTACATAAATTTAATTTGTTAATGAAATTTCTTAATATAAAAAGTTATTTTACATAAATTTAATAAAAAATAAATAACATAAAGTTAATAAAAAATGTCTTCTTCGTCACTACTGTAACAATTGTCGAAAATAACTTCCAGTGCTAATTGCAATGTGTCTGCTACTGTATCTCTTGGTGTCAATGGAATTTGTTTTTCTTGCCAAATCTCTTTCGATGTTGAGGGAATTTGATTTTCTGCTACTTTTATTACTTGCATATCAATAACTTTAACATTTTTATTCGCAAAATTTTTATCATTTTCCTTAAAATTTTTATTTTGAATATCATCTTCATTTTCCGCAGATGATGAATAATAAAATAACGTTGGATATTGTGAAAAATCTGATGAAGCAGAAGTTGATGGAATAGGAGTAGATGATGCTTGAATTCTACGTTTGTTGAATTGAAACAATTCTTTCTGTTGCAACTTCTCTTTTTCATCCTTAACCTTATTTGTTACCAATTGAAAAATTTCAACGGTTAGTTCGTTAAAACTATTTTCTGATTTTAAAGTTTGCAACAACGTACAAAGTAATTCGCAAAATTGTTCCTCTTTTGTTTTTGCCGATTTTTTATTTTGATCTATTAAACATTTTGCACTTAGAAGGATATCTTCAATATTTTTGTCCAAATTTGATTCAGCCTCTTCTCTTTGTCTTTTCTGAAAATTATAAATATTTAGTTTTTATTTTACATTTAAAAAATACAAATTTAATTTCAAATTTTAACTCAAAATTAAATTCGTAAATTATTTTTAGTCTTTTTATTTAAAGAAATTAATAAAATATTTTTTTCATTTTAATTTCTAACTAGAGAAAATATTTATAATTTTAGTTTCCAAATAAAGTAGAAGATTGGTTAAAAATTGCTGAGGATTATGCTTTAAAATGGCAATTTCCTAATTGTCTTGGTGCTTTGGATGGGAAACATATAGCTTTCCGTCCTTCGAAAAAGAATGCTGCACTTTTTCATAATTATAAAGGATACAACAGTATTGTCCTGCTGGGTCTTGCAGATGCGAATTCAAAATTTATTTTTATTGATGTGGGTTGCAACGGTAGGATAAGTGACGGTGGTGTTTTAAACCGTTCAAAATTTATGTATGTTCTGCAACAACCAGAAAAATTCTTGCCGCCAAAAAAGTTTGTTGGAAACAATAGAATGCTACCACATTTATTTATAGGAGATAATGCATTTCCGTTGCTACCAAATCTAATAATACCTTATCCGTTTACTTCGATAGATCCGAACAAAAAAACATTTAATTATAGGATAAGTAGAGCCCGTCAAACTATAGAATGTGCCTTCGATATATTATCCAACCGATTTCTAATATTTAAAAAACCTATTAATCTACGTGAAGATAAAGTAAAAAAAATTGTTCAATGTTGTTGTGTTCTACATAATTTTTTAATTACAAGAAACCGCGGGTACGTCGATGCAAATGTTTCGGTACATGATAATGATACTGATAATGAAACTTTAATTGAAAATGAAATTTCTATAAATGGAGAAGCGGTCAGAAAAGAATTATTAAATTATTTCAACAATGAAGGAAAATTAAATAACTAATTTTCGTATTTATATTTAAGATGTAAAAGAATTATTAAGAAACTATGAAGTAAAATAAAAATATTTAATTGCTTATTAAAAATTTACTTTTTGTGTTTTAATATTTTCTGGTATTTTAATGTTTTCTGTTGCTTCTTCAGCAGATTCGATTCCAAACTGAAATCATATAAATAAAAGCATATCCATAAAAAAAAATTACAAATAAAAAATTTAAAATAAAGTTGAGTTAACTTACTTTTGTTAAATCTATAGTTGATTCGCTCGGTTCAGAATCTGTGATGTTATTTAAAAACGATAGCTCGTTGTAACACCACAATTTTGGTTCAAAAACCTCGTCCGTTCCAGCGCCACTTCTTTTGGAATTCCTTTGGAATTTCTCCTTAGAGAGTTGTGTTTGTAACGTTTTATATTTCTTCTTTATATCTGGAACCGTTACATTTTCCTTTACTTTATTAACTTCTTCCAAAATAGACAGATATGCATTATTTTTTTTTTACTTTGTTTGTATAATGCTGATCCAAAGGATTATATAATTCAGCATGTTTTTGTAATTCTCTGATTAATATCAGAGTTTGATTTTTTTTCCAATTGTCCAAATTAGGTTTTTCCATATTTTCTGGTAAATTTTTTATTTATTTAGTTAGGTAATTTAACAAATTTAACTGATATATCTATATTTATTAATGATACTTACCTATATTAATTTATTTAGCTTCTTTTTATTGAATAAATACACTTTAAAGTATTTTCCGATTTTAACCACTCCGTTTAAATTTTAAAAACTGAATAAAATGTGTAGGTACACAAAATTTTTCTAAACCTCTTAAAATTTTTTCCGATTTCTACCTCTCCGTTTAAATTTCAAAAATAAATAAAACGTGAAAATACACAAAATTTTTCTGACCCTCATAAAATTCTTTATTTAATTTTTTCTTTGTATTTGTAGATTCTCAGGTTCACCGAATAAAATTTTAGTTTTAAAAAAGAAGCCAGAAATTTCACAACCACAAAACCACAAAAAGGGACGAAACGTAATGAAAAAAGTAGATTAAAAAAGGGTGAAGATGAATAGTGTGGAAATACGGATTAGAAGAATTTAGAAAAGAGAAAAATAAATTACTCTTTCAATATTTTTATGATACCTGCTGTCAGTGATGCCAGATAGCGATGACCAAAAACCTTCAAAATTTTCAAAAAAAACCTTCAATTGAAGGTTTTTGAAAATCTAAAACATTAATGCTTTCATAAAACCTTCAAGTGAAGGTTTTAATAAGAAAAACCTTCAAAAAAATGTTTATTTTAATTTTTATTAATACATTGGCATTAAAACATTAGTATATAATAACACAAAATAAATTATATTGTAACAAAAATGTCTATTCTGACTAGGGTGTGCATGAGTACCGGAAATGAGGAACCGGTACCGGTATCAGAAAAATTTTCATGGAACCGGGAATCCCGGTTCTTTCGATTTAATAATAATGAAACTTGTCTTTAAGTTAAATTTTTTTCTAATTGAAATAAAAAATAAAAACATTGATATTATTTATTTTAATTAACATTTTTTATTGCCATTTGTATTTTTGGTCTTAATCTTAAGTCTATTAATTGGTACAAAATATGAAATTAAAAATATAATTAGACTCATTAGTCATTATCTTAGTTAATTCATAAGATTTTTAAAATAAAATTTTAAAAAAACTTGTGCATTTAAAGTATCGTCAGATAATTGTGAACGAATTTTGGTTAAAAATAGTCCTGTCGCAGAAAATGCTCTTTCGCTCTCTACACTTGTTGGTTTAATTGTGAGAAGTGCAGAGCGCAACCGATCAAGTTTGTCGGTTCGTTTTAAAGTAGCTTCAAAAAGTTTAAAATCATTGTTTATATTCAATTTTTCTTGATTATTAATATTTGAGGTACTAGGAAATTCAAGTTTATTCACTTCATTGTAGTATTCTTTAAGCAAAGGATTATTGATTGATTCAGTCATATTTAGTTCAGCACCGGCTTCTATAGCAGTAGCAGTACATTCTTCTTCAGTTTCTTTAGACTTTTCTGCATATAGGCGTTTGTAAATTACCTCTGCACATTTCTTCATAGTAAACCGTGAAACTACAGGAAATTCCGTAGATTCAGAATTTTTATAATGTGGATTTTGCAGATATTGAAGTAGGGCCGAAACATCCGTTTGTTTACGCTGCAAGTACCTCTCAGTCAAAGCTTTTAATACTTAAGCTATCTTCTTTACCTTTTAACTGATTTGATAGGAAAATAAACGAAGATTCAGCTTTCAAAAGTGTAGCATCTCTGGTTGATAATTCTTTGACCACAATTTCAAGTGGCTTTAAAACTTGAACAACTTCTTCTATTATTTGCCATTCATAATCTGCTAGTGAATCTTCGTATCTAATTGCTCTTAAGGCTTTTGGAATGCAATCTTTTAACTTTAAAAATCGATCTAACATATGCAAATGGCTATTCCAGCGTGTTTTTACATCAATAATCAGATTGAAATGCTGCCCATTAAACTTGTCCGAGACAAATTCTTGTAAATAATCATTTTTCAATGGGGATTTACGGAATGTTCGGCATATTTTTCGAACTTTGCGAATGACTAAATCAAAGTTTTTACGAATTTCTGGATAAAAGTCTGGAGATTCGAATTCGACTAGGTTTTCTTCTTCATCTGCTTCGATGTCAGTATCATCATTGTTATTACAGATAGAAAATTAATTTTCTAGTTGATCGACATTCTGAATTTTGTTATATAAAACATCACAAATGCTTAGATTAATTGCATGTGCTAAGCACTGCTGGTGAATTAACGGAATATTTTTGCCAAACTTAATCATAACCGAAGCTCCATCAGTCGTACATGCTACGATATTATCATTCAAAGCAAGATTAAATTCTTCTAATCAATTTGTTACCATATTTATAGCAGTCTCACTATCAAATGATCCCTTTATTCGACTGAGGCCTAAGTTCCAATACCTTTTTTCATCATGAACGTTGATGTTGACATATCTTCTATTTCGTTTTGAAGTATATTCATCTAATGTAATCGAATACCGCTTGCCTTCTTTAATTTCATTTTTGAAAAATTCGGCCAATTCTGCCTTTTTTTTCATATAAAAGTTCAAGTTGAATTTTTAACACCATTGATTGTGGTCGGAGCTTTTTTGTCAAATTCGAATTTCGCAAAACTTTTTTGAAGAAATTCACTATTAGCAATGGCTCTAAAGCTCAGTCCATCTTTACAAGCAAGTTTGGCAATTTCTTCATCAATTAAATATTTTTTGATAAAATTTGAAAGTGATTTCTGTCTTTTTAACTCGGGCAAACCAGCTTCATCTTCTGCTTTCATTTCCCCATGAGCCAATCTATAATGTTTCATAAGTCCTGAAGTTGAACCGCCAGAACACATTAATTTTGCTTTACATACTGAACATTCGGCTTGATTTTTGGATATTTTTTTAAAATAATCCCAAACAATTGATTTTGACATATTTTAAAATAATTTTCGAAAAAGTTAAAAGATAAAATTTAAATTTTAAAAATATATAATTATGTTCTTTAGTGCACCATACAGCTAAATCTAATGCACATTTAACACAATTATTGTCTATTATAATAATATGTTCTAATTTCTAATAAGACTTTTGTTTACTTTCGCTTTTCTTTCGAAAATAAACGCTCTAATATTTTGTAAGGTTTTACAATACAAATATGTACTTATTTTAGTATGTATTTGTCAATATTTTTAATTCTTTGCTTTTACATATTATACGCATATTATTTCAATTATAATAGCAAACCAAATTACAAATACTTATCCAATAAATTTGTGTGTAGTATACTGTTTAATCAATTACCTATATATAGCCAGTTTCGATTTTCTGTTTCTGATAATCTATATTTGATTGTATTCAATATAATAAACAATTGCAATTTAAATGCTCTTATATAAGCATATACTACATATGTGCATACATAATTTATTATAAAAAAGCTATGTTGACAAAATATAAATTACATACATTGAAATAAAAGATTGCAAAAAATAAAAAACATTATTCAAAAATATATAGTATACTGTACACGCACAAATATGTATTTTGTAAGTATTGTGAGCATTTTTCAAAAAGTGTCAAATTAGAATATGGATTATTTTCAATTCGATTAAAAACGATTTTTTAAATTTTTAATAACCGGGAATTGGTTTTCGGTTCTCGGTTCGGTTTCTTAAATATTCTACCCGGTTATTTCCCGGTTCTCAAGAACGGGGTCACACCCTAATTCTGACTTATAACTTAATTTTAAACAACTTTAAATTTCTATTAACACCTTGGCATTAAAACATTAATATATAATATAATAACACAAAATAAAATTATATTGTAACAAAAATGTCTATCCTCCTGACTTATAACTTAATTTTAAACAACTTTAAACTTCTATTAATACCTTAGCATTAAAACATTAATATATAATAACACAAAATAAAATTATATTGCAACAAAAATGTCAATTCCGACTTATGAAATTTTAAACAGCTATTAAGATAATGTTATAATGTCTGATTCATCATCATCACAAAAATTTTCATTATTATCATTATTTTTGTACATGGAACTTTTAAAATATTTAAGCAAACCATATAAGTCGTTATCTTCTAAATCATAACAACTACGATTTTTAATTTTAAGAAAATCTTTTGAATATAATATACCCGAAAGAGTTTAAGAGTTCAGTCTATTTCGACTTTTTGTCTTATTTAAATTTATTTGTGAGAAAACTCTTTCAACATTTGCAGTTGATACGGGAATTGTTAAAATAGTCCAAATTAAGTGTTTTAATAAAGGAAAACAAAAGGAATTATCACAACGTTTCGTATTTAAAATTTTTCTCCAAAATATTTCTATTTGAACATCAGGTTCAAAATTAAAAGATTTGAAATCTACTTGACGTAATTCCCTCCATTCATTATCGAGAAACTGCAAATTAGATAATTCTACTACAGGAAAATATTTATTTAGTTTTGCTATAGAACTAACTTTTTTTTCTATAACATTATTGGGCGAAATTATTTCAACACATTCCAAAATTTTATTCTTAAAATCAAACCTTTGTAAAAATTGGTTGCATAAAACTACATAAAAATTCAAACACCTTTCTATAAACTCAGTTTTCATATTTTCTGTTATATTTTCGTTTTGCAGTAAAATTGAAACCTCAGCGCCGAAATATATTTCATCGATTGGTTTAAAAAATTGTGAATGAGAATGAACTGAAATATTTTTAAAATTTTGGAAAAGATTTTCGTCATATATCATGAAGTAATCGAATATTGTTCGCAATAATCTAAGTAATTCTTTATTTAAAACATGAATTTGAGGCGCTTCGCTTTGAAATAATTTATTTAGCTTATTAATTTCATTTAAAATGAATTTTAAAAAAGTTAAGTAGATTTCAAATAAAGGATTATTGAGTTTTTCGAGAATTCTCTTAGAAGAATCAAATTTAATAACTTCTTCATGGATGAAAAATAATTTTAATACATCCAATTTAAGCAACACTCTTAATACTGCGGCCTCAAGTGATAGCCATCTAGTTTGGCTTGGGTGCAAAAATTTTTGGGGTTCTAAACCTAAAAGCGTTTGCAATTGAATGAATATGTCGATTCTTTTAGGACTATTTTGAATGAAATTATAAATATCCCTAACAGTCCTTTCTACATATTCAGGTAATTCAGAGCAAGCTTTATTCGCACATAGCGCAAAGGAGTGGCATATGCATTTAAACACAATCAGATGTGGGCAATCTTCTTTTAACATAGTTGCTACAGACCGCTTAGAGCCTGTCATTACATTGGCGCCATCGGCTGCGAAGCCAAGTAAAAATTTCTTATAATTAATGTTATGCTTAAAAAAAAATCAACTATTATTTGGTAGATGCCCTTAGCATCACAATTTTTGACAATTTCTAATCCTAAGAAATAGTCTTGAATTTTTTCTTGGTTTTCAATTTTTATAACTAAACTTAGTAATTTAGTTGTGGATAAATCTGTGCTTTCGTCAGCACACAACGAAAAATATTTTTTTGACATTAATTCAACTAAAAAATCTAGTTGCACTTTACCTATTACATTTTTTATTAATGCGGTAGTTTTAGTTCTACCACTGCTAATGTTTTAAGCTATTTTCGAATCAGAAAAATTTATTTTTATTAGTGGAGTTAAATGGTCCATCACCGTAAAGGGAACATTGTGTTCCACACAAAATAGGGCAAGTTTAATTTCACCAAATGCAACTTTGTCATTAAGTCCTGTAAAAACATCTGTACTTCCAATATGTAAATTTACAGCTTTGGCATTTTTTGTATGTTTTGTTGATTTTACATGATCAAGTAAATCCTTTCTACATGCAGCAGCTTTTAGTTCTGATCCACAAATTTTACAAAAGGGTAATCCATTAGACCCTTTGGTTAACCAGCTAAGAAACTTTTCTTCACATTCCCAATTTAAACTAAAAGCTTTGCGTTTTTTCTTAAGAGGCTATAAACAAAACTTTTTCAGTGTTTTCAAATTAATAAAAATTTTCAATTAGGTTTAGGTACCTTAAACATTTCAGTTTGTCCTTCTGAGTCTGTCTCATCACTCTCATGTTCATTATTGTTATTTTCTGAACTTTTGCTAGTAGATGGTGTATCTATATAATTTTTATATATTTTATAATTTAAAATTAACACACATTTTATTTTATTTAATTAAAAAAAAACTTACTTTTACTTTTGAAACAGTTGCAAAATATTTTTTCATTATTGCCAAACTTTAACTTAGATGGTTTATATTAATCTATAAAATTTATTATTTACATTTAAAAATATGATTAAAAATGTTTTTCATTATTTATAATTTAAAATTAACAATCGTTTAGTCTTTACGTACCCTTATTTTTATTAGATTTGATATTATAATCGAACAATATTTTTACAAACAAAAACATTCAAAACACAACCGCCAACTACCAATTGTTAAATAAAATGACAAATTTGATTTTCAAATTTCATTAAGATTTATAGGAGAGTTTAGAAAATAGAAACATCGACTAGCAAAAAAAAATATTAAAATCCTAACACTTTTTAAAAATTTTAAAAATTTTAAAAATTTCAGTTAACATATTTCTACTAGATGTCGGTATAAACGCTAAAATACAAAATAAATTTATTTATTTAGATTGATTTTAAATTTTTTTAAGGAATTTTTTTTAATTGAAAAACCTTCATTTTCAAAGTTTTTTTGTTCCTGAATTTTGTACATTTCAAAAACCTTCATTTGAAGGTTTTTGAATAAAAATGCTTTTAAAAACCTTCAATTTGAAGGAAAACCTTCACTTCTGGCATCACTGCCTGCTGTTGAAAGAAAACTTATATTATTTTCTTATTCTATGGAAAGAGTTTGATAACCACAATAAGCCATATGAACACCAAAAAATCACTGTTCCTTAAATTAGAAAATGTAGTACAAAAATAAAAATGTTATTTTTTGGTGTTATAAGATTTTGTTGTTGTATAAGGTGCAGTTTTTTTAAATTTATAATTTTGTTAAATAGCTTGTTGATATGAATGAATGTTGATGTGTTATTAGAAAAGTGAAAAAAAAAATGAATTACTCTTTCAATATTTTTAAGATAGCTGCTGTGAAAGAGAACTTATATTATTTTATTTTCTTATTCTCTAATCTATGGAAAAAATTTGATAACCACAATAAATACAAATGAACACCAAAAAATCGCTGTTCCTTAAATTATAAAATGTAGATAGGTAAAAAATAAAACATGCTTTATTTTATATGATATTGAAAAAAAAAATTTCGAATACATTTTTTCAATACTTAATTTTTTGTTAGATAAAAATTTTTTTTTTTAATTTCAATTGAAAATTTGCCGCCCTTAAATTCTGGCGCCCTGTTTTACTGTGCATATGAAAGCGCCGGCCCTGAATGTTAGTTAACGTTTTTTGTAACTATTTAAATTTACATAACATTTATTTTAATTTTAACAGTTTTTTTTTGAACTGTTTAAATTTACACAGTTTAATTTAGTTAACAGTTTATTTTTTCTGTAATTAAATTTATATGTAAATTGCAGCGATTACGCGATTAAGTGTTGAAACACACGTAACTTTTTCGGCTTGATATTGTTATATTAATTGATTATATTGAAAATGCATTGATATGCATTTTCACAACCATACCCGAGGAAAATAACTTTCTAATATACTTTCAATAATTATAATTTTACTTGTACTAAAAGGTTCAAATATGCTGATTTAGCTAATTAATATATAAAACAATTGTTATGAATGAATGACGTAATATATTATTGGCCTAATTATGTTGTTTATTATTGTTATGTGAGAATATGCAGCCATTTATGTTATGGGTTTGAGAGGTATTGTAATACCGTTAGTTATAACAATTCATCTCCACTAAGAATAAAATCTGGATCTTTGATAAAATCATCAGTATCTTCAATAAAATTTATTAAATCCTTAGTTGTTGATTTATTAATTGTGGAAGGATCATTCTCTTTAAATAAATTTTTATCAACTGAAAATAATTTTGTAGTAAAAACTGTAGAATTTACTAAGGAAATTACCTATATTTTTTGCAGTAGATACGTCTTTATCATATATTTTCTTTTTATTTATTTTCATTGCTAAAGATAAAATTTCCCTTGACCAATTCATTATTTTCTAATATTATCTGCACAAAAAATTAATATAAAGATGTTAACTTTTCGGAAGTTAAAATTATAATCGTTCAAAAAAAAGAATTATTTATCATGTAACTTAAGTTTTGCTATTTGGTTTCCTAGACAACATGCTACCCTTGATATAGACGCTTAAATAAACATAATATACGTTACTTTCAAAATTCGTTTTGATAAACAATCTTATGTTTTTTTTTTTTTTTTTCTTTATTTATAATATAAATTTAAATATACATACATAATTTAGCTTTTCAGTACATAGTAAATAGATTGAGACCTATGCCTAAGGCAGTGTGGTCATATAATTTTTTGTAAGAATTATTTAACAATAGATTAGAATGTTGCATAAGATTAGTTTTTGTTCAAAAATTATTTTGATGTAATAGCTTAAGTCGACATTAATTTATATTAAAAAAAAATTATTTGAATAAACAAGCTTATGTCAACATTAGCTGTTGTTCGAAAATAAAAAATATTAAAATTTTGTTACAAAAACCTTTAAAAGTATGATATAAGCTAATGTATCATAATTCTATTCACCCAAGAAATAACTTAAGTAAATTTTTTAACTTAAGCTATTATATAAAGTGCACCACTCGAACTTAATGAAATAAGCTGTTTTTACAGGTACAAACACGAGGAATACACCAAAATGTAGAGATTTTTTCGTTGAACTTAATAGTATTAAAATATAAAATTCGCTTATGTCGACATAAGCTCACAGATTTATACAAAAATTTCATTCTTATAATATTATCTCTATTAATTATATAATATGTACCCTACCTTTTCTATATGTCCCATAGACTTTGCATGTTTCATCAAATCGTTTTTGCCCGAAGATCCTTTTAAATTGGCAGAACAAATGGAGCAAAAGGCCAAATACTTTTTATCAGTTGAAGGTCTAATCCACGGTTTAAACTCTTTTGTTTCCTCTCAAGAACGTTTGTAAGATATAATTCTTTTCGAAAAAAAATCTGCATACTTACAATATATATTTTATATATAACATATTTTGTTCATTATATTAATAAATAACTCAATTCATTTATATTAGTATATTATGTTGCATTCTTCAATCTATTAACGTTTTAACATAAATGTTATGATATACTCTATAACTAATAGCTAACCAATAAAAATTAATTATCTTTGTTTTATTTACTTGTGCGATATTGCTATCTTCATCAATTACTTCAATATCCAATTCCAAGATCATAGCAGTAGATGTACTAGGAGTATTAGCAGCCATTGCCGAAGTACTAGAAGTAGGAACCGCAGTAGCACTAGCAGTACAGCTAGCAGCATAAGTACTTGGAATATCATCAGACATTTCTATTTCGTCATTCCCAGTATTTTTAACTTTTTTTTGTTGTGGATGATATTTTCCTTATTTGGATTTTTAATTAAATTAAATATGTTTAAATTTTGATAAACCTTACCTTTTTGTTTAAAATAATTGCTTATTATGCTGAATTTTAAAATGTGTTTTTTAAATTTCGGATCACTTCACTATTCTAACAAATTATACAAAAGTTAATATAAATATTTAAACCTTCAACTATTAAATTCTAAGATACATACATATGAATTTAATTTTTTGAATTTTAGCAATGAAATTGCAATTTAGCAAATGAAAATTTCCAATTAACTTCACTATTTTAAATTTAAAAAATGTGTATTATAATGGTTTAATGTTTTGTTTAAAAATAAAGTTAAAAATAAAAAATTCACAATAACTAATTAATTTACAACTATCAAAAATCCCTTCACAAAACTATTTCAAATTGAATTTGCATAAATCAAAATCAACTACTCACTTCTATTGAAAAAAAAAAAAATAACGTACAATAAATTTGAATTTTGATACATACATTACATATTATTTTTGTTTCTGGAATTTCTGTCATTCCACTTATTTCAATAGTTTTGCTGTATTCTTTCTGCTTTATAAATTCTAGTTCGATTTGGTTTTTTTCCAGTTTACAACGAAGTATGTCGTTTTCATTTTTAAGTCCAATATTATCATTAATTAATGAATCAATTGTTTCCCTAAGTTCCTTTATCTCTTTTCGCAAGTCATCGAATTTCTTACTATCCATTGACTGCTGTAAAAGTATTTTATCCAATTTTACTGAGACTAGATCTTCACTCACATTAATGTATTGATTATTAAAACTTGTGCTGCTTACATTGAGATCTACTGATTTACGTTTTTGGCGCTTCTTATTGCTAAATATGTACTTACCGTATATGAAATTTATTATGTAAGAGAAAAGGATAAAAGGTTCTACTAGTTGTACAAAGCAATTGTATTTTACACTGCATTTTTTTAGTATACTTCTTTTATTCTTTTTGTAATGTAAAATAAATATTAATAAAATAAATATGGAATTGTTACTGTTCTTTGCCTGATCCTTCGAATACTTCTTTTCATGGACACTATAAAAGGCAAATGTGGTTTAACTGCGTTCATTCTTTTAGTTGAACAATTAGCTACTATTAATTGACTAGAATCTTTAGTCAAGTCTGCTTCATACTTTAAATATTCAATACATCTTTTCATTATAAATAAAATTTATCTATTTAGTTCAATAAATATTTTACCTACCTAACTATATCATTTTTTGTTGTCTTTGTAAATAGTTTCTTATTATATACTTTTAATTGAACTTGCCTTTGTCTATGGCTTTATTTTTCATTTTGTCAGTTAGTGACACATTTATATTAGAAATTTGACCATAAATTTATAAGAATTGTATGGTTTAGTGGTTAGCAAAGTGGCTTAGGGTGTAAATAGATGTGAGTTCGATCCTCCTTCAAAGATAAAATTTTTTTTTGTTTTTTTTTTTTTTAATTCAACAGAAATAATAAAAAAATTACAAATAAAATTAATTTATTTGGATAGTTTGTTTTAAAAATTTGTAACTTTAAAAACAAGTAGGTACTAAAATAAAAAAAATAAATTTTACTATGAAGCGAATTTGAACTTATAACCCCAACGTAACTTATTCATCTTCAAATTTTTAAAATGCTACAACAACAATTTATCAGTCATTTGGTTTTGTTTACTTTTTCTGTATGAGTATATTATTAGAATCGGAGCATAATCTAGTAAAACAAAATGTAACGGGTGTGAAATTATTTTGTTTTAGTATAATATGGTATACTAGTAAAAAAGCCCGTCGGACGACGGGTATAAGTAAAAAATTAAGATTTTGTGAAAATTTTCTCAATGTGTGAAGAATTTAATTCAGGAAGTTTATACATACACATATAGTTTAATATGTTTAGGTATTGATATTTTAAACTTAGGTGCTAAAATGTTTTATTTTATAAAAAACCTCAATGATTTGAGAAGTTTCTTTCCAAAAATTTAATTTTTTAATTTTTCTTGTTAAAAGTTTATTTTCTTTTTTCCACAGAAGTATTTATTTTCTTTTTTTTGTGGTTTCCCCAATAGGCCTACTCCACATTTCAAATAAAAATCAGTTACAACGAATTTGGTAAATGACGTTATAAATGCTTTTTTTGGTAGTCAAATGTACTGTGCTCATGTATGTAATCATACAGTCAAATTCACTGTTCCTATGTAGTGGTGTACGTATATGTGTAGTCAAGTTCATTTTACTTATGTAGTGTTGTATATATATATGTATATAGTCGATGTATGCCGTTATTAACTATCTTTACTGCAACTACTTGTATTTGTCAAAGAATTGAAAGTAAAATTTAAGTATTTGTCAAAACTTCCTTATATACAACATTGTTTGTATATAATTTATTGGAATTAGGAATTAATTTGCCCTGTTCCCTTCCCTCACTGATTTTTATTTTAACATCTCCAGATCGCCGTACTCTGGAAATAGCTACATAGAGTTGTCCATGTCCAAAAACAACATCATGTAAATAAATTCCTACCTTTTCTGAAATCTGTCCTTGAGCCTTATTTATTGTCATAGAAAAAGCTAATTTAACGGGAAACTGTCGACGTCTGAGAATAAATGGTAAATCTGTAGTAGATGGAGCTAAATCTATTTTAGGGATAAATACGGTTTCGCTTATAGCTGTCCCAATTAGAACTTCTGCGATTATCAAATTAGACTTTAAAACTTTTACAGCTAATCGGGTTCCATTACAAAGACCGCGTTTTGTATTTAAATTCCTAAGTAGTATTATTAAACTTCCAACCTTCAGACTAAGTTTATGTGGTGGCATTCCACTTGGGCAGCAGCTATTCAAAAACTCTACAGGATAATTCTCTTCATCCGTTTCACTGCAATTGTCTATTGAATCTGTGCTTAAGTAAGTAATTGCATTTCCGTCCAAAATATTCAAAACTCGTTCGTTAATTATATCGACGTCAACATTTTTTGGACTGAGTATTGCTTTTTTTGAATACTCAGTAAAACTATTGACGTTTAGGCTATCTCCAAAAATTTCTCGTATGATGCAGCCATTGCATATCATATTCGGAGGAATTTCAATTTTGTTTAATAGGTCTTGGTCATTCGTTAAATCACCATCTCCCAACTTTATTAGCCAATCACTGAATGACGGATCTAGTGACCTAACGTTTTGGTTTAGTTTTAAGTGTTCAAAGTAGCCCCAAAGGAATTTATTATTGCTGCTTGGTTTTTATGGGGTAGAACCGGTAAGGTTTGACGGAAGTCTCCACCTAGAATTATAAGTTTTCCTCCGAAAGGTTTCTCATTTTTCATAATCTCCTGTAAAAGCTTATTGATGCAATTAATGGCATTCTTAGGAGCCATTGTTGCTTCATCCAAAATAATTATTTTGGCATCCCTAATGAGAACTGCATCAGTATTTGTCATTTTTAGAAGGGACACAGAATCTTCAAACAAAGGAATCGGTACCTTGAACTGCTAATGGTATGTTCTACCACCATCAAGCAGATTTGCGGCAATACCCGTTAATGCTGTGGCTAATGCTATGTCTCCTAATCCCCTTACAGTGCTAAGAAGCAACTTATACATGTAAGTTTTCCCACTGCCGCCTGGTCCGTCTATAAAGAAACACCTACTTTGTCTAGTCTCATCTTCCAATGCAGCCATTATTTTGTCGTAAACTTCTTTTTGTACGGTACTCAAAGAACCTAACATAATTTCACTACGTTCTTTTTCATGGAGGACATTATACAAATTTGAGGTAGCTGTTCGAATGTTTAGTGGTGGATTAGGTAAACCAAAGTCAGAGCATTTTTTGCCAAAGAGAATAAAAATTTCTTGGATCTCTTTGAGTACAATATTTTCGCAATAAGTACAATCCTCTATATGACTAATATGTTGTAGTGCAATGTCATTGTATAAGTTTTTTTTGTATTTTGAAAATAGTTGGGGAACATTTGACGGTACAGCTAGAACACAAATATACGCGAAAAGGTCTCGTAATTAACACCATTAACTGTTTTTAAATAGTCAAAAGAAGTTGCTGCTGGAACATGTAGTAAAAGAAGGCGCAAGCAAAATCTTTCTATATCCGCACTAA
Source organism: Dolichopus griseipennis (assembly GCA_963082915.1). Classification (NCBI taxonomy): domain Eukaryota; kingdom Metazoa; phylum Arthropoda; class Insecta; order Diptera; family Dolichopodidae; genus Dolichopus; species Dolichopus griseipennis. The sequence continues at coordinate 344,164,227 of OY720441.1, forward strand.
TGTTGACAGAGTACATTCGTCCGATAGTCTTGTCTTTTCCTCTTTGGCGTTCCTTCCATTTCCGTTCTCTTTCATGAAAGATATAATATTTTGGTATGTCCACATAAAGATAACATCTTACATTTTCGTCTTCCGTATTTAATTTGAACCACGCAGTTAAGGTAGTGTCACGTGTAGCTGTTCGGTCCAATACGGACTGCATATTTGCTTCGGTAAAATATACATTCTGTTCGTTCGGTAGGTGTACTTGCAATCGTACTATTGTAATTGATTGGTCATGCATTTTGAAAGCAAAAAGTCTCCAAGCTACTTCTGGAGCACTCACATATCTAGAATCCAAAAATGTCTTTACTTAGTCATGGTGCACACGTTCTTCAATTGCTATATTAGCACAATCATGATCTTTGTAAACATACTTAAACAAATATTTTACGCTCTTTATTGAAGCACAATTTTCAACGTTAATATGACAATTGTACTTCAAACTGAAAAAGGGATTATATGGCACAATCCAAGAGTTATTTATGATCCGTCCATTAACAGTTGTTACAGTGTCAATATTTCTACGGCGATATTTAGGGTAACCGTCTAAATTTGTCACTGTTTCGTCCTGAAATTCCCTAGGAAATATTTTGGAACATTTGCCATCAACCATACATGGCGAATTCAAGTTATATGGCCCACATGGTCCATGAACCATATGTTTCGTTACAATAGAATATAGCCTTGGGCAAAGTTCAATATTGGGAATTTCAGCTGAAATAACTCTATCAATATCATCTGAATCTTTTGGGTTGTCCTCTGTCTTAATGATAAGAGTAAGTGAGCATGAGGTAATCCCCTTTTTTGAAACTCAATTACATGCACAGCAGCTATTGGTTTTCCAAGTACATGTCTCTTTGTAATGTCATCAAGTAGTTCGTCCAACTTCAGTTTAAAAACGCGTGCAACTAAATCTGGTCTAAATTCAGCTCTCTGTCCTGGTTCTAAGTTGTCCGTTATTTCAGACCATTTTGGATTACATGTCATCGTAACGAAGTAGTCAGGCTTACCATACGCACGAATTATAGCCATTGCGTCTTGATAATTTTGAGCCATATTTCGTGGACTACCTTGAAAAGAGGAAGGGAGAATAAATGTTCGGCCGGGAAGTATGCCTTGATTTGCTGCGATATTATTTACATAGTCCATTAACCCTGTGTATCTTTCAACACGCAGTTTTTACTGATTCTGTCTTATAAAATTGAGGCGATTGAGGCGGTGAACAAAATATTGTTAAGTCAATTTTCCCGCTGTGATAAAAGGATTAAAACTGTTTCGTACTGAAAATCTATACCCATAATACTGTAATTGGGAAACACGTGTCCTAGAGTTGTGAGAAATGTTACGTAAGGAAATTGGTCTTCTTTGAAGAGGAATATTAATTCCCCAACTTTGATCGCCAAAAGGGAAAAGTAAAGGATATATAAGCGGTTCTAGGTTTGGGTCTAAAATATTAATTCTTTCTGTCTGTCGGTCATTTATACGAAAAATTTCAGCTACCTCATTACTTTTTGGAGCATTATAGCGGCGAATATCGGATTCACGATTTTGAACAATAGCCATACTAACTTTAGTTGGCTCAGTATCATTTAATTCTGCATCACGGATACGTTCTTGTTCAACTTCGTAAAGCATTTTGCAGGCTTCAGCAAACGGATTGTGGTCATGCATAAATTTACTTAATTCCCGCATCAATATTGGATTACATTGATTATTTTGTACTACCCTTTGATTTGAAGCCTTATCGGGATCTAAAATGTATAACTGGGCAAATTTGGGCTGATCTACGTTTATTGGATGCAGCGCTCCCGCTCAATGGTAAATTTGCCCATTTATACGGAAACTATATGGGCCATTCCCAGAAGGTGGAGCTATGTTCGCCCCCATTGATGCAAATGCAAGAGCGCTATTAATTGATCTTACATATTGCATAAAGTTTTTTGAACTTGGATGTTGCCCTTTCATTAAGTTCTCGATAAGTGGAGTCGATCTTATAGGATTTAAATTTATTTTCCCTTTTTGGCAACATAGCATAAAATTTTTGTCAGGGGACTATTCTTTCATAAAATGTCTCGCAGAACAAAAGTTGCAAATATAATTCATCGTACCACAATCATGTGCACTGACATTTTCCTCCAAAAATTCATTTGAACGTAAAATAGCCATATTATGGAATTGAACGTTTCTGCGCTGGTTTTCAACCCGATTAACTGAACGATGCTGTTCAACGCGTTCAACTTTCATATTTTCATGACGGTTATGTGGCTGATGTAATTGAACGCGTTCGACTGTCATATGGTCATGTTGATTTTGTAATCGATGTTGTTCAACACGTTCAACTGTCACATTTTCATGACGATTTTGCGACTGATGTAATTGAACGCGTTCGACTGTCATATTTTCATGTTGATTTTCCAAACGATGTTGTTCAACGCGTTCAACTGTCATATTTTCATGACGATTTTGCGACTGATGTAATTGAACGCGTTCGACTGTCATATTTTCATGTTGATTTTCCAAACGATGTTGTTCAACGCGTTCAACTGTCATATTTTCATGACGATTTTGCGACTGATGTAGTTGAACGCGTTCTACTGTCATATTGTCATGCCGATTAAGATACGGATGTCGTTCAATTTGTTCTATTGACCTGTTTAATCGGCGTTGTTCAATCTGTTGGGGAGTCATATTAATTGTCCGTTGTCGAAGACGATTGTGTTCTCTTTGTGATTCAGTAAAATTTAACCGTCTAATTCGTTCCCTTTCAGCCCTACGTCTTTTATCTGCTTCTTTCTTTAATGCAACTTCCACGGCAGACCGTTTAGGAGGCATGTTTTGTCACAGTCAAAGTCAAGTTAATTTAAATTCAGTCAAAAGTTCACTTTAGTCCAATTTAAAAATTTAGAAAATTTTTTGAAAAAAAATTATTATAAAATTCTTTTTTTTTCTAAAATAACTTTTTTTTAAAATCTAAATAGTTTTAAAATTTATTTTGGAAATGTAAAAAAACACTTTATTTAATTTTTTTTAAAATAAATTTTAATGTATCGCTTGCCAAAAATATTGAATCAACTATGAAACTATACTAATCTAAATTTTGAAGAAAAAAACAACACTATGTATTTTTGTAATAAAAAAATTTTAAAGGCGGGCTCTTATAAAATTGTCTATGAATGAGTATAATGTATCAGGAATAGGAACTATTGAAATTGAAATCGCGTGTATATATAGTGGCGGGCTCGTTTGAAAATTTTAAACTAAAGCTATAATAAAATTTTAAAATCAAATTCAAATTTACATATTTTTATATTGTAAAATTTACAATTATATTTTTAAGTTTATTATTGGTTTATAGCAGGCCTGCCCAACCTTTTTGTACTAAAGCTCGACATTTTTTAATGGAACTACATCGAGATCGACCCATATACAAAAAAATTAGATTTTTAATTGGTATAACTTAAGTTTATTTCATTTTATTCAAAAATAAGAAAAAATTAATACAAAATAAATAAAATTGCTATAAAATAAAAATAATTATTAATTCAAAAAAAATATATATATAACTTCATTTGAAAATTGCAAAAAAATAGGAAAAAAAAGCAAGTAAAAAAATTAATTAAATAATTAATTATTATTTTCAAAAAATATGTGAGGAAACAAACCCATATTAATGTGATCTTTGGCATTGGTTTGATTCAGCAATTTTTTCAAAATCGGGATTATATGACGACAAAGATAATCTTAAACATTGATCAAGGTGGATATCAGTTAAAGAATTTCTGATTTCCGATTTTATGAGATTCATGTCTGAAAAAGCGGATTCTGCCAAATATGTTGAACCGAAGCAAGACATCATTTTAAGCGCTGTCTCTGTCAAAATTGGGTATTTATCTTTTGTATACTTCCAAATATTTGTTTGTGATTGTAAAAATAAATCATGTTGGATTTTAATTATTTCCATCTCAATGTCCGTCTGATTGGCATCAAACATGAGAGCGATTTGATTCGAGACATCTTGTATGTTAAAATTTTTCTGGAAAACATTAAGCAAAAAGCAAACTATGGTTTCAATCTTTTTAAAATCTTCAAATCTTGTTTTAATTTCCTGTTCAACACTTTCAATTTCATTTATAAAATTTTTTGGATCGTAATTACTCATATCTTTGTTTACTTCTATAAATTTTTTTATGGTTGGAAAATGTCGATATTGGCGATCTTTCAAATTTGATTTTAATATAACTGAAAGCTGTTCAAAAGCTCTTATTGAGCTTATCATATCTGCTAAATTTCTATTTTTACCTTGTAGTTCAAGATTTAAGTCACTAAGTTTTGCAGAAAAATCTGCCAAAAAACATAAATTAATCAACCACACTTTATTGGTTAATTTTGGGTAGGATTCTTTTTTTTCAGCTAGAAACTTTCTAATTTCGTCCAATAAATCCACAAATCTCATTAAAAATTTACTTCTACTAAGCCACCGAACATTTGTATGTAAAAGAAGTTCTTTCTTTGGGTCTTCACTTTGTAATCTAAACAAACGCCTCTGGAGAGCACTGCCACGGATAGAGTTTACTATTTTAAAAGCAATATCCATAACATCGTGGGTGTTGAGTCTCTTGGAACATAGAACCTGCTGATGAATAATGCAGTGATATGCCATAAAATTTGGATATTTATCATTATTTCGACACAATGCGACAAAACCATTATTTCGACCGGCCATTGAGGGAGCACCATCAGTTGTAATGGAAACTAATTTTGAAACAGGAAAAGCAGTTTCTTTGACAAAATTGTCAAAAGCATCAAACATATCCTGCCCTCTTGTCCTTCCATGTAGTGGTATTATCTTAAGGAGTTCTTCTTTTGTTGTGCAGTCTTCAAATACCAATCGTATAAATATCATTAATTGTGCAGTGTCAATTGCATCTGTTGACTCATCAAATTGTAATGAAAATGCAACGCATTTAGATATGTCTTGTTGAAGCTGATCAGTAACATCAGCACTTAAATCTTCTATTCTTCTTGTTACAGTCATTCTCGAAAGCTGTAAATCCTTAATTGAATGAATAATCTCTGCTTTATTTTTGAAATCAGAAAATAGAGCTTCTGCCGCTGTCAAAAACGATTCCTTAATCAAATCGCCATCGCTGAATGCCTTTTTCTTTTTTGCTAATAAATGACACACTCTCAAAGATGCTATGGTTACTGTAACTGGTTGCTTCATAACTTTCACAAACATATTCTGCTGCATATAAGTTTGCTTTTTCAAAGCTTGGATTTTTGCCTTGCGTATTTCAGTATTTTTTGGATATTCTGTATCATATTTTGCATGCATTGTTTGAAAATGTCTTTCCACATTTCCCTTTTTTGGAAGTGCGACAGATGAGGAACATATTAAACAGCAACATTTACTATTAGACATAACAAAAAAATAATCATGTTCCCATTCATCGTGATAATGGTAGATTTTAGTTTTCTTTGCAACGCTCATGATTAGGGCTGGGGAAAGTTAAATAAATCTATGTACAGAAACACTAAAATAAATAATTCCAATTTTAAATTACCAAAATAATAACAGTTCCTCCAGTGAATTCTTAATCGAAACTAAACTATTTAAACGAATTTTGACATGAGGTAAATTCATATAAACCGCGAGAATTTTCAAAGCCTACTTAAAATAGGCAAGTAAAATAAAATTTAAAATAAGGTATCGAAGTAAAATAGACCACTTACTTTAACAGCAAAAAAAACAAGAAAGCAGACAATTTGTGTTTAATTTTTGTTTTTACATTTTTTTTTTATTAACATTTTCAGTTTGTAGTAGAAGATCGACCCAAACTTGTGTCGCGATCGACTGGTGGATCGCGATCGCCTGGTTGGGCAGCACTGGTTTATAGTAAAAAAGCCTGTCGGACGACAGGTATAATTTAAATTTCCCTTTTTATATATATTCTTTTTTATCCGACTATTGCGCTACAGAATTAATAAAAGGAAATTCGTTACCTAAAGAACATTAAGTTACCGTAACATTATAATAATTTGTTTTAATTCTGTAAGTGATAATAAAATAAAGGTATGCATACTGAAATGTAAAAAATTAGCTTTTCTGTATCTACTTTGTAAAAGATTTCTTATACGTTTTGATTTTTTTTCGCTTTTAAAAAATTGAAATTTGCTACCTAAAGAACGTTACCATACCATTAAAATAGTTTGATTTAGTTCTATAAGTGATAATAAAATAAAGGTATACCTACTGAAATGTAAAAAATAGCTTTGAAGTGTTTATTGTAATTTTCTGTATCTACCTGGTAACAGATTTCTTATACATTTTGATAATTTTGATAATTTACATTTTATCAGTTTCATTTTTTCTTTCTCCTTTGTATGTAAGTATTTTTAGAAGTATGTTACATGTGCAACACTTAACATAACATAGGGCACGCTGGTCAGCAGCAGCAGCAGTTTGTCTTTTATTATATTTAGAATTGCGAACACAATATATGTATGGATATGTATATAATATACATAGTAGGTATACACAGAATTAGAGCATCCAATACCGGACCAAAATGTGAATACCGGTATTTCGGTATTATATTTTGTGGAAACCGGTATACCGGTATTTAGAAAACACTGAAAAAAAACATTAGTGTTAACACAAAACAACAAATAAACTGTTAAGCAAAATACATAAAAAAATTATTTGTTGTTATTAAAATAAGCCTGCAAAAAACATAAATTATTTAAAGTTTCGTCCTTTAAAGATGACCGAATTTTGGTACACAACATTCCTGAAGAAGAGAAAGCCCGTTCAGCTTCTACGCTCGTTGGGGGAATTGTTAGAATATAATCGTATACCAACTTCAGGTTGGTACCACGTGTGCCGTCTTCCTCGAATATAGAAATTTCTTTTCGGATCATTTTAGTCAAATCGTTAATATTTCGATTTGTTTTTGGTACTGTTTGAATTTTCATCTCATTATTAATGGCCATGTCTAGCTGCTCCTGTAATGTCAAGTCCAAAATTTCGTCTTCGCACATTATGGTATGTTCGTCATTATCTGTTTCGGATTGTAATGCTATAGTTTCAGGTGGGACGGATGGAGCCGCTGAATAAGATGCACAATTAAATTTACCAAAGCTGTTTTACTTAGTCGATCAAATATGATATCTATATATATATAGCTATAGTTTCAGCTGGGACGGATGAGAGCCGCTGGATAAGATGCACAATTAAATTTACCAAAGCTTTTAGTCGATCAAATATGATATCTGAGCCTAACTAAAATTGTTTTGGGCTTGATCTCCTTTATGAAGATATTGTATCAAATAAGATAAATTTGTGCGTCTTTCTTTTAATCTTTGAATTAAGGAGGTTTTCATATTGTTACTTAATGGTCCTACGCCCAAATTTTGCAGCAAAAATGCCAGGGTAGTATCGGCTGAGAGAAGATTAGCATCTCTGCGACACAAAGCCTCTACAGCCAATTTCACTGGTAACAACATAAAAACTGTTGATAATAATCAATTCTAATTCAGATTCTGTAAAGGTAATAGCTGAATTTTAGTCAATCAGGGCTTTTTGAATAGAATTTTTTAATTTATAAAAACGCTCTAACATAAAACGTAAGCTGTTCTATCTGGTTTTATTATCTAAGATTAATGAGAATTCTTTTCCATGTTCAGTTTTAACATACACTTGAAGAATTTCATTTTTTGTTGGTGATCGTCTAAACAGCTTCACAACTTTTCTAACTTTGCTTATCAATGGAGCCAAATTATTTGCAAGTTCATTTGAATTTGGTGAGCTCTGAAAAATTCTTAATCCGTCTAAATGGTCTTCAATATATTCATCGGAAATCTCATCAGCACTATTTTCATCAGATTCAAAATAAATAATCATCTTCGAGTCCACGACTGTTGTTTTATACAAGACGTCAACCACAGCCAATTGGATTCCATGGGTTAGACAAAGTTGTTGGTCGATGGACATTAATCGTCCCACTTTCTTCATAACCGAAGCACCATCCGTGGTAATACATACGATATCGCGATCAATTTTTAAGTTGTGTTCTTTTAGTATGTTGTCAATTAACTTAACACACATTTCTGCTGGGAAATGTCCATTAACTCGTGCTAAACCCAAATTCTAAAATCTGTTTCGAGAATGAACATTAATGTTCAAATATGGTCTATTTTTTACAGAAGTCCACTCATCAAACGTAAGACTAAATCGGTTTCCTTGCCATTGAAGTTTTGATAATTCTTTTATTATCGAGTTTCGAATTTTAATAGCATAATTCATTACTATTTGCCGAATAGATTCGGATGATTTTGGAACGTCGAAACCTCGTGCTATCAGCGATTTTCTTAGCTCAATGGAAGTTATAAAAACTCTGAATGGCAAGCCATCGCTGGCTGTCATTTTAGCTAAAACATTCGGCAAGGTATTTTCGTCTTCGCTTTTTGTAAAATATGTTGAAAATTTATTTCTGGGTATAGGGAGTTGCAATTCAGATGCAGTGGAAACACCATCAGTAAAAGACGAAACTGAAACTTCAACTGAATGGCGTTTCAATAAATTTATTTGGTGAGAAGTCCTTAAATGTGTATGGAGTCCACTAGTTGACCCACCACATGTCTTAATATCTCTAGCACATTTTTTGCATTTCGCTACAGTACCAGACTTCTCGCGCAAAGAGTAATGCCACACTGAGTTTTTGTCCTGAAGTCCTTTTTTAAAATTCAAATACTTTTGGTTTATCAGCCATTGCTGGGGCAGAAAAATAATTTTTAAATAGAAAAAAAAATAAATAGTAAAAATGTATAAATACGAAGATATTATATTCACCTGCTATAAAAACGCAACAATTATATTATGTTCACCTGCTAGAAAAACGCGACAATAAAAATAAAGATTTTTTTATCTTTTTTTAATGACAATTTTTATTCACAAATCAAACCGAAACGTTTTCACTACTAGTCCCATGTCCTAACCACTACACCATAGAACAATAAATAATTTTCCTACAATACGAGTTTTTATTTATCTTAATTTTTTTTTTTAAATAATTGTAGTTGCTATGGTATCCCATGTTGCCATATCATTTTCATGAAAAACCTGGCAAATCTTAGTAAAAAATCTGGAAAATCTGAGAGTATATAAAAAGAAATCTGGCAAAAAATCTTACCAATAAAACTAACGGTAGTCCCCTAAATATTTAAAATATGCCCATAAATTTTTAAGATTTTTTAGATTATTTGTAATATAAAGGATTTTTTTTTCATTTTTATTTTATTTTATTGAATATTATATGAAGGGGTTATAAGCAAAAGGGTACAAGTGCTTAAAATAAAATTCTTCAGAATATTAAGTCAAAGTTGTTACGCTTTCAGTAAATCTGGAGAACAGGTGCAAAATTTATTTTGTACGTCTTTTATGTATATCAAGTGCAGGTTTCAAAAGAACCTTAAGCTGATTTTGTGTCATGTCAACTTTAGCAGAAAAGTGTAGTTATACCCTTTTGCTACCAAACCTATGTTACGTTTTTTGAAAATAATATCTAAATCAGAAATTTTTTTGAAGACTATATTTTTTTTATTTTATTAATTTATTAATATATTTGACATTATTCATAATCCGATTCTAAAATAATTTTGGTACTTTCATTAGCTTCCTCTTCGTCCTCCGAGATTATTGAAATTTGCGTATTTTTTTTTTTCGAGCTTTCGTGCGCTATATTTTTATAAAAATCGTGGTGTATCGGAGGTATGTATATAAGCAGATCCATTAAATTTTTGTATTTCATGTAAGTTATGTTAACTGCAGAAGAATGAAGAGCTTCCGAAACAAGGCTATTCACACTGAAGTGAGGTTTTCCAGGATTTAATTTTGAACAAGTTATACTCTTTTGAAATGGAAAATCTTGATTCCTTGTATTTTTAAAAAGAAATTGGAACAAAAGCTCCTTCCGATACTTGAACCACACAATATTTCGCCATTTAAGTACATTTTTTTCATTATCCTTTTTTGGATCAGACATCTGTAAATGCAAGAACCGAAACGAAACAAAATCACTGTTTTTCATTTCATAAACTACAAAGTTTTTTGAAGATTTTTGAATTACAGAAGTCCAGTGAGTAGGAACGAAAACTTGAGGTATTTTTTTTTTTCTTTTTTCAATAATACCAAAAGATCTGTCGCACTCCATATAAGAGTGACCGGGCTCGTAAAACTTATGTTCAATTGTATTAATACTTGTGGCCTGTACAATATACATGAATAATTTCGCTAAATTTTTGTTTTTATTTTGGCCACCGCATGAATCACTGTAACAAATGAGATGTTCCACTTTATTAGGCAAATCTTTTATGAACTGTAAAGTAAACGATAAAATCAGATGATTAACAAAAAAATAAAATATTAATATTCGAGATTTTACCTTAATTAAACAAGATCCGATTTCTTGAGATCCACGAGAGGCTTGAGTCTCATTCCAAATATACATGTAAGACTTTCCAGAAATAATGTCGTGTACACAAAAGTTGTATGTTGACTACTGTCTAAGATAATAAACCTTGTTGGTAGTAAGTAACGGTGTTGCTAATACTTTTTGCAAATCGAAGCAAACTAAACGGGTTGTTTCGCTGTTCTGGGAACAAAATTCAATATCCAGTTTCTTAGACGTTTCGACACTTTTAACTTTCCTGTGATGTAGCTCCAATTCTCTATTTGCAATACATATTTCGTTCATGTTCTTAGAGTTTTTTAAAACATTATTAAGACGATCACATGTATTGCAAGTATCAGAATGAGGTTTGTGAAATTTTAGATTAAATTCAGTGCAAAATATGTAACGATAATAACTTTCTTTTACTGGTTGCAGCTTTTTTTCTGAACAAAATTCGCAATAAAGATTATACATCTTCCTTATATTTAAATCTTCAGATAAATATTTAGTAGAATCATTTTGGGATCTTGAATAGTGACTTCTGTAACGCGGGAACATTTTTATGTGCTCAATTACCTTGTTTTTTACCTCGCCTGCAATTTTATTTGAAGGTGTATGTCTACCTCGCTGATCTAGTTCGACGAAACCTTCATTCGAAATTTTTGAGCAAACTGTCGTAAATCGTCTATTTGAAATATCTAAGGTAGCTAGGAAAAATGCCTTGCAAACTCTGAAATTCATTAATTCAATACAGGTGGCATACTTTTTATTAAAGTTGGCAGTTCTTTTCATTCTAGTGGGCTGTGTTTTTTTGATACATGACGCTATAAAATTAGTTTGTAAATCATATGATGGTAGTTTGTAAAAGTTCTCAAATATAGTCTTCCTTTGTTCTTCACTGATTATAGAGCATTTATACCTACAACTGTGGTTAAATAATTGCTTCAATTCTCGTTTTTTGACGAGCTTTCCTTTCTCTGTGTTGTATTGCTCCCCGCTAGTTCTAGATCGTTTATTTATTTCTCTTTTCCATTGTTCTTGATTTCGTAGCCTTTTTCTAGTTCTTTTTTTTATAGTTTTTTTCATACCATTCGTGTCAACATTCTCCTTAGCTCTCTCTGTACAGATTTCTTTGTCAAAACAATCGAGATCAATTGTATCCGCATTATCATCAGAATCTAAAGAGTATTCGTTTACTTTAGGATTATACTCACTCTCTCCGTCTGTTTCAAACGGGTCAACTGGCTCATCGTCTTGAAAAACGTACTTACTAGTACTAGCTACATATGTGTAGATATATGAAACAGTTAAAAGTATCTAAAATAATATTTAGATAGCTTTATACATTATTTTACTTACCTTTACATTGCCTGTGTTTTTTGTACATAACGAAAATCGTGACAAAATTATTTTAATTAAAAAATTATTTCAAAATTATTAATTCTTTTATTTTTATTCACAAAAAGTAAAGAAAATACAATATTCACACAATAAAATGATCAGTATACACAAAAAATCATTGATGGGAATTTCCCTTATTTTTAATTAAATGCGACAAGTGCGTGTAGTTATAAATAAATCGATTTGTAGTTAAGAAGCAAAACGGTGCAAGTGATCATAAATCTTTTTGCCACCCAATAAGTTTCATTTTATTCACTTACTTTTTCTACCCACCAATAGATGTCAGAAAAATAGTTAAATTCACCTATATCTCTTTGCTGCTAAGTCAATTATGATTTTAAAATTAAAAATATGTACTTATCTCAATTTTTTTAAAAAGTGCACTTGTACCCTTTTGCTTATAACCCCTTCATATGTTGTACATATTACAGTTAAATTTATTATACATAAATTTGTTAACTTTTAAATTATAACATGAAGAATTATTTTTTTTTAAATAATCCTTACATAATAAAATTGCACGTAAAGTATTGGTTTCTAATTTGTTTCTAGATTTAGTTTTATTTATATTTATAGCAGAAAAAGTTCGTTCTACATTTGCTGATGAAACCGGCAGCGAAAGCAAGCTATAAATAAATTCGTTAATTAAAAGTGGTAAGCATAATTTCCATCACATTTTCTTTGTTGCAAAATTAATTTCCAAAAATCTTGCACATCTACGATTTCCAAATTTTCATTAGAAAATATTTCATTAAAGTTTAGGTTTCTAATTTCACGCCACTCTTGATCAATATTTTGTAAATCGTTACTATTCACTAAATTTGGAAATTCCAATCATAATTTTGTAATAGATGGATTTTTTTTTTGCATCACTGAACATGGAGTTAAATAACTCAAAAGTTGTAGCTGCGTGTCATTAAAATTAAATCTTTGAAGAATTTGCTCTAGCAATTCAGTATAAAAATTTAGACATTTTGTTTTGAAAATATTAATTTTTTCTTTTTCAATATTTGGATGGCTTAATATATGTACACCAACTTCTGCGCCGAAATATATATCGTTGAGACTACAAAAATTTTCAGGATTACTGAAATCAATATTATAAATGTCATTTTTTTTTATGTAATCTGGTTTCAAAAAATAATCAAAAATTGTTAAAACAAGAGTTTTTATTTCACTATGCAATACATGTATTCTTGGAGATTCACTTTGGAAGAGTTTATTAAGTTTATTAATAACTGGTAGAATAAAATTCAAAAATTTCAAATACAATTCAGTTAACGGCTCTTGCAAATTTTCCAAAATACTCACAGCATTGCTAATTTTATCAATATTTGCAGCAAAAGCAAAATAAATTTTTAAACTTTCAAACAACTCGAGCAATTATTTATTCCACTTAAATCAAAATATTTAATTATAAATTTTATCTGATTATATAAAATAATGTGTTAACTTCTAAAACTTTAAATAATCGAATTTTTTAAATAAACTTAAACTTTCTGTTTTTTTTTTTTATATATATAATTTAATAAATATAAACAAAAAATAAACTAATAAAATAATAAACAGTGTCATCTATCATTTTCAAAAATTGTAACTCCATGCTTACACGAGCAATATATAGAAAACAGTGATAGCACTTCACAATTTTTGATATCAAATTAATAGTAAATGAATACACAACTAAATAAATAAAAAAGGTGTCAAAGTTGTCAAAGTGGAAAGACCCAAGTTTTTTTTTCGCTCCATATAACATAAAATAATAAAATTAAAAATTAAATACAAAATAAAATAATAAAATTAAAAATTAATATAAAATATAATAATATAAAATAAAACAATAAAATATAAATAAAATAAAATAATAAAATTAAAAATTAAATATTATTAAAAATTTTAAAATAATAATATTAAAAAATATTAGTTTTTTTTTTATTGAAAACGTCAAATCGATAGGTTGCATAATTTTACGCTCCTGATTAAATTAAAAAAAAAAAAACTTTATCGAAATATATTAAATTAATTCTGTTTTTTAAATAATTTAATTTTTTCTTTTTTATTTAAATAAAAAAGAAAATAAATAAATAAAGCGCAACTTTAATTAAAAATATCATAAGTCTAATTTAATAATTTTGTAATTTTTCGCGCAATTTCCAAGTTACCAGGAAAAATGGTTAAATGTGTAATATGCCAAAAAGCTATTTATGTCAATAGTCGAGCAGTCCGTTGCAGTGGATCTTGTGGAGGAGTCTTTCACATCAGATGTGTTAACATTTCTGAAGTTCTATTCGAGAACATTAGCAGTGCCAAATTATTATGGCGCTGTAAAAATTGTCCCTCAGCAAATGAGTCTTTTGTGGTAGTCGATGGTGACCAAAGTTCCCAGGAAGAAGATGCGTTGGAGATGAATGCTGTAACTGCGTCGGAAGTTAATTCCAATGAAAACAGCTTTTATCCTACTATAAGGGAATCACAACCTAACATAGCTAATGATGCAACTGGTAGCTTGTACTATGGCGGCCCAGCTGAATCAAAAATTCCTGAAAAAGTATTGGATCTTGAGTCGTTCAACACAGTCGACTGTACCTTGGATGGCATAGCTGAATATTTAAAAAAAATGGGTTCCATGGTTATGGATATTCAATTATCTCAAAAGTTCATTTGCCAGCAATTTGAAGAATCGAAGCAAACTCAAAATACCATCATTAGAGAGAACACCAAATTAAAAAAAGAAATTGCTGAAAACACCAAAAGGCACAAACTACTGGAAGATAAGGTTTGCTATTTGGAGTCATTACTTGACAAAGATCAGCAAATTAAAAATAGCAACAATATTGTAGTCGCTGGTCTACCTCCCAATCCAGGTAATTTAAAAGATCTTTTCTATGAAATTTCAAAAAAAATTAAGCCAGATATCAACATTAATGACATCGAGCGAATTGAAACGATCACTTCAAAAACTGGCGCCGGAAACAACAATAAACAATATATAGTGCATCTTCGATCTCAGGCAATTAAAGAAGAACTGATGTTAAAGAAAAAGAGACAGCATATATACACATCAGAATTTTTTCCAAGTGAAGAGGGAAATAGAGAAATTTATTTCAGAAACCATCTATCGCCATTTCAAAAAAAATTATATTTTGAAGCAAAACAAATTAAAATTAATTGTAATTTTCAATATTTATGGATTAAGGATAATATTATTAAAATTCGTAAATCTTCTTCTAGCAAAATTCACAACATTAATAATTTTAATGATATCGAGAAAATCAAAAATAATAATATTAATAATTAATAAAACTAATGTAAAATTGCTAATTTCTGAAATCATATTTCATCTCTTTTCCTCTTTCACCAGTGCCCGGAACTTTTTGTTTTTTTGTTGTGGCACTTGTTATTTTGATTTTTCTATTAAAATTTTAAGTTTCATCTTTTTCCACATTTTATTTAAAAAACAAAAAAAACACAAGAATTTTTTTATGACTATACCAATTGGTTTTTTTATTTATAATTTTTTAATCATCCTAAAAGTAATTATTTTTCTATTAAATTTTATCTTTTATATATATCTAATAATTTTAACATTCACATCAACAATTTTTAATTTTTATCAATGTCAATTAATCTTGTACAATTTATACTTTATCAATTTATTTTCATATCAACATCTTAATTTTACAACAACATTTTATGAATTACAATTTTTTTTTTTTTTTTTTTCTTAAAAATAACCCGCCGCGGACCGCATTTATCAAATCAAATTACATAAAAAATCTTATTAAATCTAATTACAATTTTATCTTAATACATAACCTGAATTCACTATTATTTTTTTTTCTTTTATTCCTTGCTAATATACAAATTATCTTTATAAATTTCTTAATTATTACTAAAACTATAATTAAAACTATAACTAAAACTATTATTTCAAATATAATTGAAAAAATAGGAATTTTTTATATAATTAAACGTAAAACTGAATTTTTTACTTTCTTATTCATTAATTCCGATGCGTATTTATTTAAAGCCGTCCTAATACTGATTTTAATTACTCAGGTTTTGTATGTATGCTTGCCAAAATCCATGTGCTTAACGGACTCTATTGTCGTAATTAGTAATGACGTCATTTAATTTTGAGAATGATTTGAAAGTGAACTACTATACAGAGTTACACAAAAGTGTAATGATGAACTATAAACACAATTTAAACATTTTATATTTAAATATCAGAAGTTTACGAAATAAATTAACTGACCTTGAAATTCTAATTAATTCTTACGGATGCGCAATACATGTTCTAGTCTTAACTGAAATTTGGCTACACAAAACTGAAAATCAATTTTTCAACCTACCGGGATACGCTGGTTACTTCTCAAATCGTACTGAGTCAATTCGGAACATAACGTACGGGGGTGTCGCTATATATGTGGCTGAAAAAATTAGTAGCACTTCAGTGCTTGTGGAAGAGTTCAACAATTCCAACCTTTTGATAATTAGATTACTAAAAGAAAATGTGAACATCATATCTTTTTATAGATCTCAACAAACAAATATGGTAGACTTTATAAATAAACGCGATTTTATTACATCTACCTATAAACGATCGCTAGTTTTAGGGGATTTCAATATCAATCTACTTGACAAGCACAACAGGGAGGTTAAAAACTATTCTCAGGTTTTGCTCTCTAGCGGATATTTTATATACAATAAAATTAATGAACGGTTTGCTACAAGAATTGATAAAAACTCTAAATCTATAATTGACCACTTTATCTTCGATTTAATTGAATATAAATATTGTTTTCATATTATTGACACTCCTCTATCGGATCATCAAATGTTTCTTATTAGTACAAATCTAAATCCATGCATTGAACAAAACGTCACTATTTATAAAACTGTATTAGATTACAATAACTTATCGGCAAATAGTTTTTGGTCAAACCTTATTCTAAACAACTACAGTTTTGACGAATTCGTGCATGCCTTATCATTGCTAATAAAAGAACATACGAGATTAATCCCGGAAACCTATACAAAAAAAAAAAAAGAATGGATGACTCCTGACATTATAAAGTTCATAAAAATTCGAGACTCCTTTTTTAAATATAAGAAGAAGTACCCTAATGATACAAAAACCAACGATCTTTATGTATTTTATAAAAAAAAGGTAAATGATCTTATAATGCTGGCTAAAACGAATTATTGTAATTCAATTATCTCCAAGGATCCTAGTGATGGGAGGAAACTGTGGAACTTATATAAACAAATAATGTACAACAAAAGTAACTTGAAAACCGGCAGTCAGATAAAAACTTTAACAGATAATAATAAGGTTATAGAAAATCAACACCAAATAAGTGACTTATTAAATACATTTTTTGTTAACGTTACCGATACTCTTGACATTGACTCAAGTCCGATTGATGAGGAATATTTGGGGAAGTTTAGTAGGAACATATTTTCTCCTCTTCAACTAAACCCAACAAATTTAACGGAGGTAAAAGAAGCAATTGATTCTCTTAAAACTTCGTCAGCGACAGGGTACGATTGTATCTCTGCAAAATTTGTACAAAAGTTCTCGACCCAACTTTGTCCAATTTTAAAAGAGTATATTAATAAGTTGTTTCTCACTTCAACTTTTCCAAATTCGCTCAAGTCTGCGGTTGTAATACCTATTTATAAAGGTGGAAATGTCACCAATGCAACTAATTATCGACCAATATCAGTCTTGAGCACTTTTTCGAAAATTTTTGAAAAAATTATTAAAAAACGCCTTACTTCCTTTTTGAGAAATAATGCTATCCTGCACCAAGATCAGTACGGTTTCGAAGAGAATTCAAATACTACCGCCGCATGTCTCGCATTAACGGACTTTGTAACTCGAAGTATGGATAAAGGCAAATACACTGGGTGTATCTTTATCGACCTACAAAAAGCCTTCGATTGTGTCGATCACGAAATTTTACTTTTTAAATTACTTAAACTAAACTTAAGCTATAATGACAAACACTTCTTTGAAACTTACTTAATGCAAAGAAAACAAAAAGTAAGCGTAAATGATAGTTGTAGTAATTTTATCTATGTGAAAAAGGGCGTTCCGCAGGGCTCAATTCTGGGACCTGACCTATTTAAAATTTATATAGATGATATCACTCATCTAGCACTCAAAGGCAGCATACAACTTTACGCAGACGATGCCGTTATAAAATATTCTATGGACTGCGAAAGCGAGATAAAAAACGCCATTTTATCTGACTTATCTATAGTTGAGGAATGGCTTCAGAAAGACAAACTGTCCCTAAATATAAAAAAGACAAAAATTTTGTTATTTCAGAACAAAACTTGGAATAACTTCAACATCAATTATAAACAAGAATCTTTAGAAATAGTCGAGCATTTTAACTACTTAGGTTTAGTTATAGATAATAAACTAAAATGGTCTCCTCACATCGATCACGTTATCAAGAAAGTATCCCCATATATTTTTATTTTAAGGAAACTAAGAAAATTCTTTAGTAAAGATGTCTTATTCTTAATATTCTCGTCCTATATTTCATCACATTTATGTTATTTAAATCCTATCTGGTGTAGAACGACACAATCCAATATCGATAAATTAGATATTTTACACAAAAAAGCTATCAAATCTATACATGGTTATCCGTTAAGATACCCTACACATCAATTATACACACATCAGTACATTTCTTTTGATAACCTATGCATGCGTGAACTTTACTTATTAGCTTTTAAAATAGTAAACAAAAAAATCAAACATAATTTTATTCTAAATCGAAACATAGACTTTCACAACTACAATACCAGAAACAAATCCAATTTCTATCTCTCGCTATTTAAAACTAACAAGCAAAAGAATAATTGTCTTTATAATTGCCTACAGGCTTTTAATAATTTACCAATAGAATTGAAGGAAATTCAGAGTTATAGTGTTTTTAAAAATAAAATTAAAGTATTCTTAATAAGTTTAGGTATTACAAACGGAATTTCAATTGTTTAAGTACTTTCATAACATTATATTAGCAAGGGCTTGCAGTTAAAAAGTGATAAAGAAAAAAAAAAAATCAAAACAGGTTATTAAAACAAAACAAAAATAAAATTATAAGAAGATCTTTGAAAATTATCGCAATTTAAGTAAATAATAAAGTAATAATAATAAATAAAAATAAAAAAAAAAAAAAAAAAAAAAAAAAAAAAATATTAACTAGATCTTGGTTCCTAATTATAATATGAATTATTTTAAATATTTTATGATCCAAACAAAAAAAAAAAAAAAAAAAAAAAAAACAATAATTATACCTTATTATCTATTAATAAATTATACTTTAATATTGTAAAATTCTATACGACCAGATTGCTTCGGCAAAGGTCAAATTAAATTCTAATTGTAACATTTATGTATAATATTAATTTTTATCAATTGTTAATAAAGAAAAAAAAAAATCTCTTTACGACATTTTCAAGAGACAACCACCTTGTTTGCGACGGATGAAGAATGCGCTTTGGTTTTATTTCTAGTAAAACGGAAATATCTTTGAATTGGGCAATTCGTTTTGGACTGTTTTGGATAAAATTAAAAATATCCTTTGCCATTTTTTCAAGATAAGGTGGAAGCTTTTTGCAAGTATTTGATGAACATAATGCAAAAGAGTGACAAATATATTTCATTGTAAATAAATGCGGAATATCTTTTTTTAATAATGTTGAAACCGAATGTTTCTGACCATGCATAACTGCTGCATCATCAGCTCCAAATCCTATTAAATTTTTTTTATAATTAATGTCATTTTCAATAAAATAATTAGTTATTGCATTATATAAATTTAATGCGTCAGCTTTTTCGACATCAATAAGCGTTAAAAAAAAGTCTTCTACTTTTTGACTTCCTTCTGTAGCTACTCTTGCCACAATACTGAGAATCTTGGTCGTAGAAATGTCTGTGGATTCGTCGATACAAATGGAAAATTTTTTTTCTTGAAGAATTTTATTTAAATCAAATTTTTGAGTTTCACTAATAACATTTTTAATTATAACATCAGTTCATCAGTTCTTGCGCATTTAACTTGCTTTATTATTTCTGAATCTGGACAAATATTTTTTATCATCTGAACAAGATGATCCATTACGGAAAAGGATATGTTGTGTTCAACACAAAATGCACTAATAGATAATTCAGCATACATTACTTGTTTGTTAAAATTAGGTGGATCTAAAATTTCTTCAATTTTCCGTTGCGAAATTAACTTTTCAGCATTTTTAATATGTTTTGTTGTTTTCATATGAGCTAACAAATCAGTCTTACCTCCTGTAGCTTTCAATGGCATGCTGCAAATTTTGCAATAAGGAATACGTGTTTTATCTTTTTCGTCTTTATTTTTTTTAAGCCAATTTTTAAATTCTTTAATCTCCAGCCATGATTGTAAAAATTCCTTGCATTTTCTTTATTAATTTTTTTCTAAAAAAAAATAAAAAAATTTGAAATCTTATACAAAACAAAAAAGGACTTAATCTTAATTTTTGCGTAGATTTCATTTATAGATTTCAGCAAAATCAACATACTTTAGCAGGTTCACTTCTTTCACTTTCAGAACTTGAAAATGAAATTACACAATTATCATCATTTTTTTTCTGTGTTCTGTTGTGTTCTTCCTTATTATTTTCTGTAGAAAATATTAATAACTAATTAATTACCTATATGTTTACTTTCTATTAATTTCAAAATTAAATTACTTGATTTTAAAAGCCAATTATCCATTTTTGAATATTTTGCCCTTTTTATTATTTTTAAATATTCAAAAGTTCAAAACAAACCAAAACGTTAAAGCAAATTTTCCTATTAATCAATTTTTAAAAATGAAATTTTATTATTAATTGTCATTTGTCAAATGTCATACTTGTCACATCACTATGAAAACACATACCCCTAAAAATTCTTAAATAATTTAATTTAAAGGCACGTTTGACGTCGTATCGTAGTTCAGTCGTTCGGACAAACAAAATATTTGATGCATTTTAAATATTTTGAAATGCGAATATGTATAAAAGGTACATTCGACCAAAAAAAAAAAAATTTATAATTATTACTTAGAAAATCTTGTAAAATCTGTCATTTTCTATAAAATCTGTCATTTTCGGGGAAAAAACTTTCAATCTGATTTACGCAAAAAAATCTTGCAAAATCAGATAAATCTGACAATATGGCAACATTGATGGTATAAATTGTTTGTTTTAAATAACAGTTTTTAAATCATTGCAGTTGCTATGGTATCAATTGTTTGTTTTAAATAACAGTTTTCAATTATTTTTATAGAAATATTTAAAAAAATTAATAATTTTTAATATAAATGAGAGTTTTCTGTCAAATTTTCTATAAAATAAAATTTTTCATGCACAAAATAAATACATATATTTTATTAAAAAGAAAATAGATACCTAACAAAAAATGAATTTAAAAAAAAAAAAAAATTTTTCCTTAGCCTGAATTCGAACCGAGACATTTTTGCTACAAGTAACATGTCCTAACCACTACACCATGAATCGATTAGTAATTAGACAACAATTTGTTTGTTTTTATATTTGGTTTCTATTTCGTTATTAATTTTGAAAATATTCATAAAATTTCGAAAAATTTGTTTGGCAGCTACCCGAAGCCTTTCTCCGATTTTAACCAAAAACAATAGGGAACCTACAAATTGTCTAAAAATTACTTTGTGAAAGTTTCAGAACTCTAGCTCTTATAGTTTTTGAGTTATCGTGCTGACGGACGGACGGACACACATAGCTAGATCGATTCACTTTTCGATGCTGATTCGATACGTACCCTTGACACCTTATCTAGCTCGTATATTTCGATGCGTTACAAACGGAGGAGTAATTTTAATATACCCGATGTTCATAATTCATATAAGTATGCACGGGTATAAAAAAACTGAAATACCGGTATATACCGGTATTGATTGCTCGGTATCGGTATTGGAAAAACGACCGGTATACCGGGATACCGGTATTGGATGACCTACACAGAATGGGTCTAATATAAGTTTGTTTTTTTTGCAAATAGAAAGATTTTAATATAAAAGTAAATTGCTGAAATGGTGACAGTCCCTCTTTCAGTTAATCTTAATCCAGCAATTTACTTTTATATTAAAACAGTAACAAACTCCCAAAA
The DNA here is from genome assembly GCA_963082915.1 of Dolichopus griseipennis. Taxonomy (NCBI): domain Eukaryota; kingdom Metazoa; phylum Arthropoda; class Insecta; order Diptera; family Dolichopodidae; genus Dolichopus; species Dolichopus griseipennis. Next base: position 344,186,313 of record OY720441.1, read on the forward strand.
TCTACCTTCAATTTTTTATTTTCTACATTTTAGGGAGTTAGTACTACTTTAATAAAAGTATATATTGAAAAAAATATTTTTTTTTATTTTATTTTATTTAATTTTATACTTTTTAGTTTTATTTTAATTTCTTTACACTTAAATATTTTGACTATTACCAAGTTGGATCCAATTTATTAATACTAAAAACCAATTATTAAAATTATGCCTCCTAGTAAATTTAACTAAATTAATTTAAATTTTATTAAACTGTATCACAAATTGGTATCAGGCCCGTGCCTGAGTATATGGCCGCCTGAGTGCTAATGTATTTTGGCCGCTTCCAAGATAAAAAATAGAAAAATAAGTATTTTTAATTAGAAAATAAAATTTGTGCATCAAGTTCGCATTTTTAATTTTTATTTATATTAATATTATGTACATTATAATGTATATATTAAATTAAAAATTAATTCTACGCGATTTTTGCGTAGCATAGTCTTCAATCGCTTCATGAATATTTAAAGAACCAGCAATTTCATTTTCAATCGCGATAACTGAAAGATTGCTCAGGCGTTCTTGCGTCATTGATGTTCTCAAGTAATTTTTTATTGTTTTAAGTTTCGAAAAACTTCGCTTTCCAGATGCAACAGATACAGGTATTGTTAGCAAAAGTTTTAAACTTGTAGCTACATTTGGGAAAGAATTTGCCAAGTTGTGCTTATATAAATATTTTAGTAAATCTTCGGGTTGCTTTCTATCTTTTATAATAATTTTCAAAGAAAGCAATTCTTCATACAATTCTTCACCACTAATATCATATGATTCATCACCATCTTTAAATTTATTATGGAGATCAAAACAACTTTTTTTTATATCCTCATGTTCCATATCAATAAATTTAATTAGAAATCCAAAAGTTTGTTCAAAATATGATAGAGATTGAAATCGAGTGGTAAGCGATGAAATAGTTGTATCTAGTATTATACAGAAAAAATTAATTTTAAAATTTTCTTTTGGACTAAATTGAATATTTTCATCTCCTTCATAGTCAAATTGTTTACGATGACGTCGGCGACGTATACTAACATCACCAGGAAATTCTGGTTCAGTTTCAACTTTTTCACACAGTTCATCAGAAAGCTTCAAATAGTTTTCGAAACTTTCATCATTTCTGATATTTTTAAAAAAATTCAAAACTTCACTAATTGATTCAGCACATGAACTGATATTCCAAGAAACTTTCTGCATCATTTTACTAATAATATCTACTTTCCCGAACAAATAAATTTATAAGATTTGATTTTCATTGCCAAACATTCAGCTTCATGTCGAGATATTGCTGTTGAACTATTTTCAGCTACTTCTATTAGGCTGTCATAAATTTCACCCAATTCATTTCGCAGTGGTCTAATAGCTTTTATTCTTGCTTCCCATCGAGTTTCACTAACTTGCTTTACTGTTAAAGATTTTACATTTTTTTTTAAAATTTGGCATCTAAATGGAGAACTAGAAAAAAAAATTGTATATTGCTGATACATTACTAAAAAAATCAACTGTTGCAAATGAAACTTTAGCAGCATCATTAATGACCAAGTTTAATGTATGCGCGTTGCATGGCATAAACAAAGCTCGTGGATAATTGTCCAAAATTCTTTTTTATAATCCATTATGTTTTCCGGACATATTGGAGCCATTATCGTATCCCTGGCCACGCAAATCGTTAATATTTAATTCAAGATTCTTTAATTTTTGTATTAAGAAGTCATAAAAATATTCTCCAGTACTTGAGAAAAACCAATGAAATTTTCTCTTACTTCAACTTCATCATTTTGAATATGTACATACCTGAAAACCATTGTGATTTGCCCAGCATCCGGCGTACAGTCCAAAATGACTGAAAAATATTTTGCCTCTTGTATTGAGGTTAAAATATATTTTCTAATTTGGTTTGCAAGGATAGTAATTATTTCATTTTGGAAGCGGTTTCCCATATAATGTGGCATGTGGTCCTTTAAAGAGATTGAATTTTGTACACGATTAATGTGGTTCGCCATTATATCATCAAATTTTCTTATCATTTCAATTGATTTTAAAAAATTTCCATTATTTTTTTCATACAATTTGCTTGAACCGCCTCTAAAAGCTAAACCCTGTCCTGCAAGAAATTGTACCACAGCTATCATACGTTCGACAATTTGATACCATCGTTTTTTCTCGGCGTCATAGTATCGTTGCATATTCTTATCAATTGTACATTTTTTTTTTAAATTTAATTCCAAATTTTTCCATTTGGTGCAATTTTCAATATGCAGCGATGTTTTTTCGTGGCGAAATAAGTTTTCAGAAGTATGTTGCCAATCATTAAAGCCTTCACTAACTAGTTTTATTTCTTGTTTTCCAAATATTTTACAACAGAAGCAAAATATGGCATTATTTTTTGGCGAATAGATTAACCACTCACGATTAAATTTTTCACCATTAGACATTTTTCTGTAGAAATAAATCTTTGAAAATGATCTTCCCATTTCATTATTCGGATATATTAATTGTACATTTTGAATCGGTCCTTTTTCGATTAATATATCCAGTATTTTATTGCTGAGTGTTGAAGGCCAGCAAGCTGGATCACTTAATTCCAAGCACATTGAAGTATATGGTTCATCAATTTCAGCGTTATTGCAAAACTCAGTAGCAGAATTATTTTCCATTTCGTCATTACTACTATATTCATTCCCATTTTCCGCAGATATTTCATTTACATTTTCCGTAGATATTTCATTTACAGTATTCGCAGATATTTCATTTACATTTTCAATGGAAAAAGATTCAATATTTAAATGGCTACTGGAAGAATTTTCTAATTCTGCTGATTTTGCTAAAAACTTTGTTATTGAACCAAACATTTTTTTAGATTCATTTTGTTTTTCTTTTCGCTTTCTTTTATATTGTGCTCCAGACAATCTTTTCGTTTTTCTTTCAGACATTTTAACCTACGAAAATATTTAAAAATATAATTATCAATACCTATATATTAAAAATCTTTGTACCTTTTTCAACTATTTTCGTAGTCTAACTAAAACTTTCAGCCACTTTTTTAAAACAAAAATAATGTCTTAATTTTTTTAAACGTTTGAAGAATCTTGGTAGTGAAACTTACTTTAGTAATCACGTTAACTTAGCAATCACGGCTTACTATGAATATTCTAACACACAAATTTTAAAAAATTTTGGAAAAAAAGAAAAGCAAATTTAACTTGCTTTATTTTTAAGAAGTATAATTATAAGAAGAAATATATGAAGAAGAAACTGAAATTAATACAAATAGTATTTGAATAAATTTATAAGAAAATTCCATAAATTATATTTTTATATAAAATTTCAATTACATAACTAATTTTTTTTTACAAATTCATTAAACAATTTTTTTAAATAATTTCCTTGTCTTATGTAATATGTAAACTTATGTAATATGTTTTCAAAATTGTTCCGAAACTATTTGAATTGAGTTTTAAAAAAATGACAAAGTTAAGTAAATTAATTTTTAAAGTAATAATCTTTCAAACAAACTACCTAAACATAAAAAAATTTAAATGGAATTTGTATTATTATTTCTGATTAAGTAAATACGTTCAATCTTAAGCAAAATTGTTTTATATTTATTATGTATGTAAACATGTGTGTAAAGTAAATAAGTAAGCACCTAGTTCTTTGTTAATGTCGTTTATAATTTTTTAACATACATATACATACACATGCTCATAATAATTTAACAATAACATGGTTAAAAACCTAATTAGAAATATTAATGTCATTAATAAAAAATATTCACCTAAATATTTTTTGCTTATATTTGCATATACAACAAAAACTAAGTAAGCATTCGCTTTTTTCATATAAGATTATTATCTTATCACTTCCTATAGATTGGAATTATCCGGCATGTTTAAAACAGTTAGCTATTACCATAGGTTTGACCTTATTCCAAGCTGTAGCTGCTATATTAACTGCTTCTAATGAATTTACATTGAATTGTTGGTTGTTTTCTGCATTACGGATCATTTTATAAACGAGGTTTTGCCTAAAATCACTTTTAAGGCTCTTGATTACGCCCTGGTCCATTGGTTGTAATACTGAAGTTGTATTTGGTGGAAAGAAAGCAAGTTTAATTGAATGTAATTTATCTATTTTTGGGTGAGCTGGACGGTTGTCAATTAAAAGTAAAATTTTTTTATTTTTTTTCGTAAGTTCTCTATCTCATTTTCTTAGAATTCCTTCGAAAATTTCCGATGTCATCCACGCTCTTTTGTTAGATGCATAATCCACAGGTAATGATTTGATATTTTTGAAGCACGTCGGTGAAATAGATTTTCCTATAACAAATAGCTTACGTTTTTCTGAGCCGTCCATGTTTGCCCCTACGAGCAAAGTTATTCTTTCCTTAGACATCTTGCCACCAACGCATTTGTGACCCCTAAATTTTATGGTTTTATCTAGTGTTAATTTAAAAAATAAAGCAGTTTCATCAATGTTAAAAATTTCATTGTCCTTGTAATTTTCTCTTAATTTTGGCCATACTGAAGATAACCATTGATCACATTGTTCTTCGCTGACACTGCCAGCTTCACCTGATATCTGTCCTAATATGACGGATCCGAAATCGTTGTACCCAACTTTCAGAACAATTAAAATTTTGATCTAGAAGCTTAGCAATCTCGTTGGCTTTTATTCCTAACATAGGACCAGATATGGATATATTTTTAGTTCTCTGTTGTTTAAACAAATTTAAAAAAGCTTGCTCTGTATCAGGAAATTTAGAAGATCGAATTCGTTTTATTTTAACATTATTAGATTCGAAGCTAATTTGAATATTTGATCTATTTTTCCGGATTGTACTTATTGTAGAATGGGACACTCCGAACTCATTTGCTAGAATTTTATTTGATGTCCCAGCCTCAAGCCTATGTATAATGGCAGCTTTATCTTCTAATGAAAAATTTTTTTGTATTTTTGATGCGTTCATTATGCTTTTTTTATTCAAAACTAAATAAAAAATACTTAATTAATCACCAAGCAACATTGTTAGACATAATAATTTCGAATAAAAGAAATATGAATGTAATAAACAACTTACATTTTTAGGTAAAATTCAATGCTGTGGTAAAATTTGTAACGTTTTTTACAATTAAAATTGATACATCAAATAAGCACTTTTTTATTTACGTTTACATTTTAAACTAATAAGTAGGGCAAGGATTTTTAGGTACTTAAATTTAAAAAAAAGGTGCCTAAAAAATGTTATAAAACAGAAAAAATATTTCCTCAAAATATTCTCATTAAAAAACCAATAATATTAATAATTCAAATTTTATTTTCAATAGTAACATAAATAAAATTAACAAAAACAAAGTTTCCAAAATCTTAATAAAATGAAAAGTAATTTTATAACATTTTAATAAATAATTAACAAAATTAAATATCTCCATTTAATAATAGGAACAATAAAACCAATTTTCATTAACTTTAGTGGTTAATGATTTATCTTTTAAATTAATGTGTAAATGATTTACGCTTAGTTCGTAAATGCTTCATTGCAATAAATAATAAAAATTTTGTGCAAATTTTCGAATGAAAATGTTTGTCGATTTAGTTTTAACAAATTTTTATGTAAACTAAAAGATCTTTCCACTTCAACTGACGTTATAGGTGCATATTTAAAGGCTGAAATTTCCGCTAGACTATAAAATATATTTGAATTTATTTCTTTGCAATCTAAAATATTTCCAATACTGTTCATTGTTTTAAAACCCGTATTTTTATTTAATACTTTATGTAACTTTCTTTGTATCATACCTGATTTTTCTTCCTGTGTAACTTCTAGTTTCGCAATTACCTCTTTTATGATATTTAAATTTTCCGTCAAAGTCAATCCAAAAGTTTCAAGTTTAGTTATTTAATGTGGAAGAAATCCATAATTTGAATATATATATGCTAATTCATGCTTAATTTTTTCTTGTGACATAAGCTGTTTTACATTTAAAATCGAAGATGCTTCTTTTTCCTTAAGTTCATCAACTATTCTTTTTACTTTATCAAAATTTACTACATAATAACTAGCAGCATCTATCCATGTTCCCCATCGAGTCAATATAGGACGAGGAGGTTAATTTAAGTCAGACTCCATTTCTTTAAATAAATCAACTCGTGATGTATTAATCGTATTAAATGAAAATTAAAAATAAAATTTTAATAATTGAACAAATTTACCTTTTAACGTAACATGTAAAACTTTAAACTTCTAAAACGAGCAACGATAAAAACCATAAAATTTCAAAACGAAGATATGTCAAAAATTTAGATGTGTCTGATTTTTTGTACTAGAATAAAATTGGAATTGGATATTATGTCAATAAAAGTACTTGTTAATTTGTTTTTATCAGTACTATCAATAAAAGTATTTTTTTGACATTCAAGTACAATTTAAAATAATTTTTCGGATAATTTTGTAAAATAATGTAAGAAATTTACAAAAATATGCAATTTAGGTTATTGCTTCGAGAAATATTCTATAACGAGAAATATATGTCATTTTACACTTTTCTTTCTGAAATAATATAGTTTAGGTTTTTTTAGGTTTTTACCTAAAAATCCTTGCCCTACTAATAAGTAATATATAAACATAACATAATACATTCCCTAAAACGATTAGAATTCATGCTTAATTGTTTAAATTATTATGAAAATCTTCGAAACATTTAATACACAAAGGGTAAACCCCTCTGGGCACGTTTTACATCTATTAGATGTACAGGATCGCTTCTTTTGTTTGTAACAACATGTGAGAACATTGACCTTGACTTCTTTTGCGTGACCGGCCAACTAAATTCATTTCTGCAACTAATTTTGTACCATGTGTTATATTTGTTGGAAGATCTATTAAGGTTAGTATAAGCATATCTCTGAATTCCAAAAATTTGTTTTTTCGTGGAATTGCTTATAAATATAAAAAGCGTTCCAAACACACATGTCTATCAGATGAAAAATCACCTTTTTATACCACCTACATGTTTTTCGGGGGTCGAATAGTATGCGATCATTTGATCGCACCGATCAATACCCGACATATTGGAATTGTAATCGATAATATCCACAGGTTTAATTTTTTTTTGTTTGTATCTGTTTTCAGTTTCCATGAATTCCGGATGATGGGCTGTACTAATTGAAAGTACATCACGTTTTTCTTTCCATTTTGAGACATACACATATCCTTTTATTAGCCATGTTAGCTCACCGGTCTTAAGTTTTTTACTGACAACGTCTTTTGGATTTTCTTTACGATTTGCACGAAGAGTTCCGACTGTGTGTGTTTGGTATTCTAGAAGCTCTTCAGATAAGGCGACACTATTGTAATAATTATCCATATATAAGTAGTGCCCCTTATTTAAATACGGTTGCATAAGACGAAACACCAGATTTCGTGTTTTTGAAGTAGTTCTGTATGTTTCTCCTGCATGCTGAACCTGATATATTTCCATATTTAGTACATACCCATCATGAGTTGTAAGCTCATAAAATTTAATACCATATTTCGCTTTCTTTCCTTTGTTATATACCTGAAAGCATAAGCGTCCCCTGAATAAAAGAAGAGACTCGTCTAATAAAAGGGCTTTATTTGGTTTATAAGCTATTTGAAAATTGTTTATAAAGCAGTTTACTATTGGTGAAATTTTATTAATATTTATTTCATTATCTTGATTATTTTCATCCGTACTGTGGGAATTAAAACATCATAGTAAATTTGAAAATTGGATTGAAATATAACGGGTGTAATGTGAATAAATGGCGAATACTAGGTTTTCTATTTTGAGCCTGTAAAAGGCACAATCCAATAAATTTTAACAACTCAGCTTTATTTGTTTCCTTAAATGATTTTTTTTTTGTTGAGCGTGTAGTTAATTTGGCGTTTTGGGTTTTACATAAATTATTTCCATAGCTGTTTGTATACTTAACCAGCCTTTCAATTATATCATTTGTAAATAGGAAATCAGAAATATCGCGAGGATTGGAATTTGCAGAAACATGAATTTTTATTCCAGCTTCATTATCGTTGAACGGAAATTTTAATATTTCTTTAGTATCTTGTGTCCAGTTGCTGGCGACTTCATTGTTGTTTCCAAAATTCTCATTTTCTATTGAAACACTGGCACATACTTTACTGGTGCTGTCCTCAAAATCACGTTCATTATCAGGGGCACCAATATCAGAATCCTCGCTATCGCTATAACTGTACGGTTGATAATTGGGATCATCACCATATTCTCCATCATCAGCAAAAATATCAGCATCAGATTCAAATTCTGAATCAGAGCCTAAATTGCACAAATTTTCCTCTTCATCACACAATTCTGATTCATATAATAATTTTTTAAGCTTTTCTTGTAGCTCCTCGAAGCTCGTTTTCTTAAAAAAAAACACACCAAATTGGTTTACAAATACATAAAAGAAATAAATCTAGCTCCTTACCGTATATAAAAAAGATATAACAAATAAATTAATTACTCAAATAAAAAAAAACTAGAAGAACACAACGAAAATAAATAAACGTATCACAAAAAAAATTTAAAAAAAAAACTAACGTCCACACAAAAACAAATACTTTTACTTACTGAAGAAATTTGTATGAAATTATGACAACTGTTGTTGTCATTTGATTTTGTTGTATTTTGTTTATTTGATTTAGGGAACTCCCCAAATTATATCAAAATACCAGTCGTTTAATTTAAATTTGGGCAATGTTGCCAGTTATTTAAAATAATAATATGTATCTCTAAATAAAAAAATATCAAAATAGTAGGGATAGCAAATTATTAAATATTTACAGGCAATTTATTTTAAGACAACAATAGTTGTCATTTGCTAATAATAAAAATTTTTTTGACAACCATAGTTCTCATTTACGGCAACGTGTTAATTCAAAAATATTCAAAGACTAATAAATTTTTAATTTTTTTTATTAGGTCTTGTCACGTCGATACGAAATATCTTCGTATTTTGGTTGAAAATGTCATTTTCGTAATTTTGACAGTACCAACCACTTTTTCTTTCATATTGACATGACAAGGTATTTTTTGTTTAAAACACGTATTTATTTTTAAATTTTTTTTTTCAAACAAAAAATGGATAAAAACATAAATAAAATTTATTTGAAAAAGAAAAATTTGAAATGGAATTTGAGGTAAAGAAAAAAGAAATGGAATATAAATTGAAAGAAATAGAACTTAAAAGAATGGAACTTGAAAAGAGTGAGAGAATTAGAAAAATGGAAATTGAAAAAGAAGAAAAGATTGAGACATATAAACTAGATTTACAATACAAAAATCGTTTATAAAAAATGTTTTTTATTTATATTGCTTAAAATAAATTTTCATTAAATAAAACTTCATATACACGGTTCAAAATTTAGGTTTAATTTTTAAACTAAAAGAGTTTCTATATAAATCCAAACGCAAATGAGTTTAAAAATCAAACTAAATTGTTTATGTACTAAATTTTACATATAAATAAACTAAAATGTTTAAAATCAAAACGAAAAAGTTTGATTATTATATATACATTTTTAAACTTCTGTGTTTACATTGTAAACGAGAGTTTAAAAATAAATAAATACGGTTTAAATATTAAACATAAAAGTTTAAAAAGGTTTTCTTTTTTAATCTATCCGGTTTACATTTAAGTTATTTGGTTTAAATTTTAAACTTAAAAAAACAATTTAGTTTATTTTTTAAACCATGATGTTTAAATTTTATACATTACCGTTTAAAAATAAATATATCAGAGTTTAATTATATCTCCTTTTAAACTTAACTAAACTAGTTTAAATTTTAAACGCTTCAAGTTAGATTGGGAATAATTTTTAAACCACTCAGTTTAAATTTTAAGCCGAAAAGTCTAGATAAAAAACCATGAAGGTTTACAATTCACAATCCTACACAGAGAAAAAGGGTAGTAATGTCGGAATCCTATACAAAGAAAATGTTTCAATGTTTGATTCAAAGGAATTTATTTACGATAGGGTAAAACCTCCAGTAATGAGCCCCCTTAAGGAAAATGTCAACTTTATTTAAATATTAAAAATAATTCTTGCAACTTGATCGTCAAGGGTAATTATTTTTAGCTTCTGTGAATATTTAAGTTTTAAAAATTTAAATAATAAATAATATTTTTAAAATAAATAATTTCTTAAAATACGAATTTGTAAAAATATTTCCATTTTTCCAGTAATGAGCCCCCAAAGCTCCAGTAATAAGCCCTAATTATTTGCCAGTAATGAGCCCCCATTTTATTATTGAAAAATTAAAATAATAAATTAGTTTTCACAAATAAATTTATTTTAAGGTATTCACATAAATAACGTATTAAATAAAAAATGTAGGAACTTCATTTGTAAAAAGTATAAAAATTAATAAAAAGTAAATTAATTTAAATTATATTAGGGTAATTTATAATATTGCAAATTTTGCAAACGAAACCAGTACCTTCTGTGTTAGGTAACTGATTTACAGCACAGCTAATATGTTAATTTCTAATACCACATACGGAGCATTTCACCCCTTTTTGGTCATCACTAATGTGTCTAGCACATTCAAAGCATAATCCGGTTAGCGGATCATTTCTCTCTGTATCTTTGAACAATATTTTCACATGACTCTCTTTCTTTCTAATATTTTGTTTTTCTTGCTGCAATACATTTTCTTTTTTAACATACGGAAGAATTTTCGCCGCTGATACACTTCTTTCGATGGATCTTCCAATTTTAGGGGCTTTTTTAATTTTATTTTTAATGCATTTATTTTTATTTCCTTTTTTTTCTGCTTTCACTTTTTCGCGAATAATTGTTTTTTCTGCTCTTTTTTTGGCTCGATCTTCTTTTTCTTTTTGAATTTCAATTTTTTTATTAATTTTACTTTCTTCATCTTCCTGGAAAGGGGTTGATGAGATTATAAAACTTCTTCGTTCAGTAGTATTAACTCCCTTTCGTACTGGTGTTTGTGGTACTTCTAGAAAATCATGTAATTGGACATTTGGATCATCTAAGAAAATAATTTCAGCTTCTGATAAATTGATTGGGTAAACCTGCATTAAAATGGAAATAAGTAGTTTTGTGAATAAGCAACTCAAACATATTTTACTTACTTCTCCGATTTCCGTCGTTTGAATTTGATCGTCCATAATATTGCGCGGCATATTTGATGATTCTGCTAGTTCCGTCTAGGTAGAAAAAAATTAATAGACAATTGTTTTAATTTTAAAAACTTTAATCACCACTATCATAATTTCCGTAGTTGGGTTTTCTTTATTTATAGGATCATACTGATATTCATCAAAATCGAATTCTATACTATTATTTTCATTCTAAATAAAAGAAAACTGTAAAATAAGTTGAAAACATTTTTTTAATGAACTTCATACTCTACTGCCTTGTGAGTCTTGTGACTGGTTCTTGAAAACTTCAAATAATTTATGTAATAATACAAAATCCTCAGATTGCGTTTCTTTTTTACTATCAAAGGATTTTAGTTGTTTAATTTTCTCTGTTCCTATTAGTTTCTTAAATTCATTATATGTTAAAGGGTTTTCATTTAAAAAAGTTTCGTTTTGCAAAGTTGAGTTTTCAATCTGGTTAGTATTTTTTCCAAGGCATTTCGTGTAATCAATTGCGTCCGCATCAAAAGGGTAGAGACCACATGTACGAAAACCATTTTCAATTGATTTTTTGTTAACATATTGATCTACTACCTCTTTTAAAATGGGAGCAAAGCATAATTTTGTGAGTTTATTGTCAATATTTTTTTTTCGCCAACGTTGGACTGCTTTTTGCCAACCAGTTTTATGTGGCTTAAAAATTGAAACATCTGCAGGTTGCAGTATTCTTGTCGCGTTCGGGTATAAACAAATTAAAATAATTTGTAGTTTTTCGCATAATTTAAGTGAGTTTTGTGACCATCCACGTAAAGTATTATTGGAAATATAATTTCTTTTTCGATTAAAGCTGGGTAAAACACGTCTTTAATATAATTATAAAACACTTCTTTTGTCATCCACCCAGAATCCGACTTCATCCATTTGAGACCTTGGGGTATTTTTTCTGTTAAATCGATGGGTGCTTGCACGTTTATAAGGAAATATAATTAAGGGTGGAATCATAAAAAACTGAACATTACAGTCAAGTTTTCCTTAGCTTGCCCACGATCGGTTTCGTACACATTTTTTGTTCCTATAAAAGTAATTCAACATTATAAATTAAAATTCGGAAAAACCTGATACCTACCTTTTGGGGCTAAAACCTTGCCACCTTTGGGGCACATCAAAAAATTTGTTTCATCCCCATAAAATATTCGTGACGGATCATCTAAAATTTGGTTATAGTTTTTTGAATTTATGTAGCCTGCAATTTGATTGAACCAGCCACGAATATTATTCTCAGATACTTTAGAACTTGCATCAGTTATAGGCTCTGCAGTTCTAAGGAATAGTTCTGGGTTCCTTTTCAAAAAACTTTTATACCACTTTTCAGCAGGAAAGTTATTTTTGAAAGGATTAGGTCTTGGTGCAGCATCTAGAAAGTCCTTTACGGCACTTTGGATGTCTTCCTTTCGTCGAGGAAAACCTTTGGCATGATTTGCAATTAGCCAATCAACTATTTTCTTTTCTTCCTCATAGGTCAGAACAGGGTCTGGGCCGAAACTAGACTTTTTTGCACGATTGTGCAATCGATTTTGTATTGTAGATCTTGGAATACCATACTTCTTTGCTGCGCCATGAATGGATAATCCATTTTGAATTTCGGATAAAGCCAAAGAAACCATAATCAACCATTTATCATAATTTCTTCTTTTAGGCATTTTTCTTTTTTCAAAAACTAAAATTTAAGTGCAAAAGTAGGTATGCAAATTTTCGCTTATTTCAGAGTAGAAAGGTAGAAAATAAAATGATGAATACATTTATACCTGTATTATTTTATTCTCTGGTAAATACCTAACAAAATATCTACGTAAGTAGGCACTTACTTATTTAGTTAAACATTAATTTAAGGGGCTCATAACTGGATAATAAATTTACTTTAAAATGTGCCAGTAATAAGCCACTCGGCTCATTACTGGAAAACAAAATTTAACTTATCCAGTAAAGAGCCCCCTAAAAAAAGACATTACTAATAAATTTTTATAAAAAATAATATTTAAATTGTGTTAAATATAGTTTTCTTAAATATTAAATATACTTACCGAAAATATAAAATATATTAAAACTTAAGGAAACAACGATTTTCCAATCACTTTCTTAAGCGAAACAGCTAATATTCACTAAAATTTGTATTCAAACAAAAAGAGGTTCAAACACTTTGAATTATCGCACAGAACTGAGCAAAAATATAAATAAAACAAAATTTCAAATAAAATGTAAAAGTTGGCGCCATAATTCAAAAAAAAATTTATTAAAAAATGTTTACTACAACTAAAGTTATAATTAAAAATACGTTAAGAGGGCTCATTACAGGTAAGGGGGCTTATTACTGGGAGTTTTACACTACATTGTTGTAAACCTAAATAATACCTTACACTTATTTTTATTAAATAATTATCTATAAATTAAAACACAAATAATTATTCACCAATAGATATTATTTAATTATATTTAATTAAAATTTTAACAAAAAAAACATAAATTTTATGTGTTAATTAATAATAATTTCAGAAACTATAATATATATAACTTAACTTAACTTAATATAATCTATGTAACTTAATTAATAATTCGTAAATAAATTTTTCAAAAAACCGGAAAAATAATTTTAAATCGTTATCATACTGGATATGAAATATATAAAAAATTTAAAAAAAAATGTCAAAAACCTGTAAAAATGAATAATGACTAGGTATAGGTAGCAGTTCCTTGTCAATACTTATGAAATATTGTTGAATATCATTGTTGGAAGTTCCAGTTGCAATGATAATGGGCTGCAATGTTGAACTAGTATTTACTTCATCCAAAGATTTATTGTTGTCATGGAATTTAATAAACTTCTCAGCGGTTTGTACAAAATTGCATCTTGATGAAATATTTTGTCCAGGTGGTGCTGGTAGCAATTTAATTAATGCTAGGAAAGTTTTCTCTAATTCAGGCCAATCTGAAATTTAAAAAAAAATTAAATATAAAGTATTTTCATAACTAGAAATTTTTTTAAATTGATTTACCATTTAAGGGTTCAATAGATAATCCTTTCAAATTGAGAACAGGTTGAATATACTATTGCCCAGTTGTTTGAAATATTTTTAATTTTTGGGTATTGAATGTTAAAGTCAATAGAAACCTGAAAATAAATAACTAATTTTAAAATTTGTTGAACCAATTAAATTAATTAAATACATTACCAATTCAGCATCCAAGAAAAAAAATGGAAAAATAATCCCAATATTACGTGGCACTTGCAGAAAGATCTTTCGTGCGCTAACTGTAAGGCGCAGTTTTGCGATTAGCTCCAATTTTTGTTCCGGTAGCGTCACTTTTTTAAAAAAATCCAGAACTTCATCTGTGATTTCTTCTTCTTCGTTAATGCCTTCGTTTGATGTTGAAGCTGGTGCAAGAGTATTTGAAGAACAAGGTTCAGAAGATTGATATCTTTTTTTTTGAAAACAAAGTATTTTTCAATTGGCTGACCAAATACCCAGTATTTTGATCTGGATCAAAAAACGTTTCCTATAATTTATAAATAAATAAAAAATAAAGAATATTTTTATACAGAGCAAACATCCCTTACAGCTCAACCGTATGTGTTATTTGTTTTATAACAGGGAAAAAGTTCCACGGCTAAATTAGCAACCTTCAACTTCTCCCTTTTAGAAGGTTTCTCTCCAAATTGGGATACAATAAATTTGACCAATATTCGGATGAGCAATCGTCTCAGTCTATCGGTCAAACTATTACTTCGGTTGAAACAATCAATTATGCACTGTCCTTCATTTATTTCTATATACTTTTTTAACTCCTGCAAATATTCAAAATTATTTTTAAGAAATTGTTTTAAAGAATATTATTTTTGATTACTTCAGATGTTATAGAAATAAGAGGTCCAAGCGCAGCATTACACCTTCTTACTGGGACGGTCTTAGGTACTGTGCAGTACTTTAACGAAAAGCAGAATAAATGAATTGGTTGACTAATGGTATTATAATTGTATTTGGTAATATATTTCCTTCAAAATCCTTGAAATGTAAAAATTCCTTCTCTTCTGTATTAGAAATTACTAAAAATAAAAAATAACTAAATTCGATTAAAAAAACTAAATTAATTTTTTTTAACCGCTTAGATAAATTATTAAAATATAAATGAAATAAATTAATCAATAGATAAATAGTTAAATTAATGAAAAATGAAATAGAAAAATTTACCGCATTGAAGTAAATCTTCGAATTGCAGAGGAGCAGGAACTTCTAAAAATTCTATTGAAACTGGACATTTGTTTTCTAAATAAACATATTTAGTAACATTGTCCGCGTCAAAATACACTTTAATATAGCGTCCAACTAATGACATTGTATATATGTGTGGGTTGGTATCAAAAGTGATTCTTTTCCATAATAAGTGATTTCTTAGAAATTGAGAAAAACTTATAACTTTACAACAACTTAGTAATTAGAAATTAAAATAATTTAATGTTAATAATAATAGTATGTATTTAGTGATATAAGATGAATTTATGATCATAACTCAATGATTTTTCTTTAAAACTAACAAAACTTTTGGAAAAGTCTGGTTTTGTAAATCACTCGTGGAAAAGATTGGTTTTGGAAATAACTCAGTGGAAAAGACTAAGTTTTGCAAATAATATTTTTTTTTATTTTCTTCATCTTAAATCTGATTATAAGTCTTATAAAAATTTATATAATAATAGAAACAAAAACATAATAGTTCATTATTTAAAAATAAAATAATAAATTAATAAAATCAACAAAATAAAAATTAATTCAGTTCAATATTCAGTTTTTTCTTAAGTCTAAATTATGCTAAATCCTATTAATATTCAAAACTAAAACATAATAATTCATAATTTAAAAATAAAATATAAATTTAACAAAAAACTAATAAATTCAAAGAAACTTCATTGCAATTTGTAAACTATTAAACAATTTCCGTTGAAAGATCTTGAATGTTATCGCAAAGGGATTCTTCCATAGCCTCCGGAAGGTCTTTTGACATGAAAATTGCCTTATAAAATTGGAGATCTTCATGAGGTTGATCTTTCCAGTCCATGCCAAAATGTTTTTGCAATAGTTTATCTACATCTTTCATTTTCTCTGACTTTATTTGCACACCTATTGGTAATGTGTCCAGTTGCATTGATGCTAATCCTTTATTACCCTTTTTCAAAACACTTCGCTTCACTCCCAAATTGGATTTGTACGAAGTCTCGCCCTGAACGAGAAAACCTTTATCTTTTTTCGAGCGCGTAATCAAAAACCGTTTAGCTTTATTGAATTTGAAATGCCAGTTACCCGGTGTCTTCATTAATGTGGACAAAGCAGTTTTCCAGTCATACACTTCAACTTGTGACCCAAGAAAATATACTGTTCCAAATTCGTTGTATATATCATAGTATACTGCTGGATTGATAATAGTTTCTACTTTTTTAACTCTTTTTTCAATATGTGCAAAAACTCTATCAGGAGGAATAAATGAGTGTCCTGGCACCGGGAATATTAGCTCTATTTTTTTTACATTGGATGGAGCTTTTGATACCAGCCAATATGCACACATGCCCATCATTGACGAATTTTAATTCTGTGCTCCACATCCGTCACAAATAAACCGCACAACATTTTTATTTTTAAATGAAGTGTTGCATAGTCTGTTAAACATTGCAGATACAATTTCATTGGATCCTTTCTGACCAATGATCATGTTCATGCCAAATATATAAAAAAACATTCTCTTTGTCTAGAGAAGATTTTGAAGATCCCTCTACTACGCCGAAGTTAAATAAAGAAAATTGCCGACTATAGTAGGCAGCCTGATCCTGTACTTTTGGGAGGACCATGTTTTTCTGACAATCGAAAGAAAATGTAATTAAATCCGGTCGTTCCTTTTTAGCAAGATTAAAAAAGGCTTTGCTTCTTAGCTTATGAACTCTCAGTTGTGTAATTAATTCGTTTATAACTAATGTATCAACAGGATTCTCCTTTTTTTTTAATGAGATTCGTTCTTTTAACATAAGACATGTGGAACATTGATCTTGCGATGGTAGTTTGAATCCAACATTAAAATTTTCGTTGAAAACTTGACGAAAATATGATTGCTTTACATTATTCAAGTTAGAGTTTTCTTTTTTGAACAATCGGTATAACTCATTGATGGAAAGGGAACTCGGAAGATATTGCCTTTGTGTTATATTAGAACGGCAATAATGTACCTCGATTGCCTTAAATTTTCGTACAAAATCGATTATACATTTTTTCCTATCATTATATAGATGACTTCTTCTGTCACCGCCTCGAGTTTCTTTTGGAATAGTTCCATTTTCAAAAAAATTTTTAACAAGATTTTGAACACGAAATTTAGAGAACCCTGTTAATTTTAAGAACATTTTTTGGCAAACGCGAACCATTTTTTTATTGTATAATCGCACGAAAAATTCGGTTGATAAATTTCTAACTGATCCCAATTTACGACGATCAGTTCTTACAGGTGGTTTGCATTTAACGTAGTTCAAAATAAAGGACTCCTGGCCCTGTTTCGTTTTACTAGTGTACAGATCTTTATGGAATTTATATGCATCATGACTCTTAATTATTGCACATTTAAATTTATCGCCTTTATGTTTACATTTTAAAATTGTAGGCAAGTCTTTTGCTTTATATCTGAAATAAGTGTCATGAAACTAGTATGCACATGGACATTTTATAAATTTTTTACAAACATGGTTTTTTACCTTTTAGTTTTTTCTTCATTTTTTTTCCAATTTTCATTTCTTACAGCTCTTTTTCTTGCCCGTTGTCCCGGAGCTATAACTTTTAAATTCTCTAAAGATTCCATATTATATTATGCTTTATATTTACTTTAAACTAAAATTATATCATGCAAATTAACTAAATAATGGTTACAAAAAATAAATTAAAAAATAAACTCACTCGTCTTACAATTTCAATTAATTGCAAATAACTAAAATAAACGCGCCAAAATTACAAAATTTCTGTATTTATCTGTCAATAGGAAAAGATAAACTTTTGAAAATAAACGATTGCTGTTGTATTGGAAAAGAATTATTTTTGTTTCAAAACTTTTTTATATAGGAATTGTTCAGTTTTGAAAATGGCGTATAATGGAAATGGTTCAGTTTTGATTCTAAAGCACCTTTTTCAAACGATATATCATAGGATATATTTTGATTTAGAAACTTAATTTCTAGTTTAAGTGAAAGAAAAAAAGAATACGAAAAAAATGGCGTCCCTACTTTTTTTTTTGTTTTATTGGAAAAAGTCAACTTTTGATTCTAATCCACACATATATAACTTTACGTTTACTCACTTTTTGAAATTTAAATATGTAACAAAATTGTAATCTAATTTTTTTAATTTTTAATTTACTTTTTTTTAACTTTAATATTTACCTTTATTTAATTTTTAATTACACAATTATGGCTCAGTTTTATTATTAATAACGTATCTTTTAGGTAAATGTACATACGAAAAACATAAAATTATTTAATTATAAAAAAAAACACCAACTCAGTCACAATTTTAATTAATTAAAAAAATTTTTAAGTTAAATATTTTATTTTAGTTTTAAATATTATTTTTGACTGCACTTCTTCACTTTACAAAATTAACTTTAGAACTGAATAAATCGTAACTCGATTAACAATAACAAAAAATAGAATATTTATTTCTGTTTCCGATAACTGTAATTCACTTTGCATGTATAAAAAAAACGTATTGATATTTTAAACTATTTTTTACTAGATTTAAAACGGTTTATTTAAAAAAAAAAAAAATAGATTTTAGGTTTTTAAACCGTACAGACTATATTATGGACATTTTAAACTATTAAGTTTTTTCTATTTCTATAGAAAAAAAAATTTTTAATTTTTGCTTCATTATAAACTGTAAGGTTTATTTTTTAAAAAATTGTGTTTAAAATTCTTGTTATTTTTGTTTAAGTTTTAATTTTTGCCGATTAAATAAATATGTAAACTATAATATCTTATTTTTAGATTTTAAAGTTTACTTTTTAAACTGATTTACGGACAGGGTTAAACTGAAATCATTTAAATTTATATATATAAACCAGAAACTTTAAATTTTAAACTTAAATTTAGACAATAAATCATTTAAACTTAATAAATTCTATAATCTAAACTTAAATCGTTTAAATTTATGTATATAAACCAGAAAGTTTGAATTGTAAACTTAAATTTAAACAATAAATGGTTTAAACTTAATGGAGTCTGTAATTTAAACTTAAACGACTAGAATATTATTTTAAACCCTGGAATTAGATTAAAAGTTTAAAAATAAAACCTAAATTTTGAACCGTGTAATGCCTGTCTTTTTAATTGGCCGAAATTTTCAATTAGCCTATCGCTACCATTTTCGTCTCTTTCATTATCTTCATCTGATTGTGCGATATCATTAAAAAGAAAGTCTTCTTCAGTTAAGTGGGGTAAAATAATATTATGTAAAATGCAAGCGACTTGTATCCAATCGCAAGCAAATTTGTGACTTTTTGCATCCTTTGAATTTTCAAATCCTTTAGGCTGGGAAATTTTTCTTTCAACAACCCAAAACAGTGTTCAATACGAACTCGATATGAACTAAAATATCTATTAAATCTAAAAACCTGTAAGAATGTAGTTATTTACACATAATACTTAAAAAAATAGATACTTTTTCATTTGTTGAAATCGTAGAATTTTGTCTAAATGGGGCTATTACATATTCACTTAATTTATATGCTGAATCTGCTGCAATCCACTGTCCTTCTGACAAAAACGTTTTAAAATTATTTCCAATTTTAGAACAGTTAAATATTCTAGAATCATGTACGCTTCCAGGATAGCCAACAAGAAAATGACGTATTCTAAGTTTATAGTCGCATATAGATTGCAATTAATTGAATATTGTTTAGTCCTGGAAAAATACGATGTTGGATCTAATGCCGGTGCTTCATTTAAAAGAATTTCGCACCCATATAAGTACCCTAAAATTAATTCATATTAAGAACAAATGAAATAAATAATTAATCTTATTAATTTTAATTCACCTATACACATCGGAAGTTCATCTATTGTCTCATCTTCAATACACATTCTTTCATCTGTTAAAGGCCAAAATATAAAATCTGTTCGAAGCTCCAAAATACATTTAAAAATTCTCTTTGTAATTTTATCAATAGTTCCGCCATCTCCAATTCCAAATTGTGTTGCAATTTTATGCCTTGAGCCACCTTCCCCACTATATCCAAGGCGAAAAAGTACCACACAAAGCTGGAAGAATGGTGAAAATTGCTTTTGATAATTAAAATTCTTAAAAACTTCATTGTGTTTAATCAAATCATAAATCAAGTTAAAAAGTTTCTTCTCGACACGTACAAATGTTTTAAATCGTTGGTCATCTAAATTCGATAATGTTTCACTAACCATTTCCGATTTTTTATTACATTAAATCTTGCAGCGTATCTGAATGATAAGGCTAACATAGTATCTTCTTCCAAATCGTTTAAAATTTCATCAACTTCCGAATCTATAATTTGAAAAATTCCAGTAAAATATTTTTAAATTAAAGTATGTTGGTACATACATATACCAACTTACCTGATGAATCTATAAGTTCCAGTTCAAATAATGCGTTTTCATACAACACATTTAATATATTATTTTTAGATTCCATTTCAGAACAAAATTGTAAACTGGTAAACAAAATTTAAAAATTAAATTTGATTTACAAAAAAAATAAAAGTCATATTTTGACATAAATACGAAATGAAATAAAAAATTGTTTAGTACTGTCAAAATTACGAAAATGACATTTTCAAACCAAATACGAAGATATTTCGTATCGACGTGACCAAGGGCTATTATTTTGAATTACGAATTTTAATGTTATATATGACATATAAGACTGAATTGGTTTTTTTTTTGTTCTATAATTTTGTTTTGTTTTTATAATTTTCAAATTTAATTTATTCTGTTGTTCCTACTAAAAATCGAATATCAAACAAATTACTAAACTTTTAATTTAAAAAATTTTTAATTTTTTGATTTTTTTGTAATATGATAGATAATATGATTTTAGAGTTTATTTTTTAATAACAACTACTTATTTATTATAAGTCTGAATTGATGTTGAATTAAAATGAAATTAAATAAAAAATGGGTATTTAAAAATAATATCAAAATATGTTTTACTATAAAAAAATTTGTATGAGCCTAATAATTAAAGTTTATATATATTTATTATAAAAAAAAAAACCATTTATTTTTCAATATAATTAAAGTATATATATATATTTATAAAAAAACAATAAATACTTTATATGTAAGTTCAAACACTATTTATTTTTCAATATGCACTTATCTTAATAAAAATCTTATATTTATTTTAAAGGTTACTAAAAACTTCGCGGAACCCCAAACGTACTGATATCTATTTTGTTTCTGAATAACTGACGTTTTTACAACAGGTAATTAGGTGTTTTATAATATAATATTGCTGACTTTGCGTCTGCGATATTTTGTTGGAATGTTGGTTATTTTGTGAGAACGGAAATTGTAGTAGAATATGATATTCGCGAAACGTGTAATAATTTAATTATGATTTTTATAGTTTTAAGAATTTTATGTAACATTTTAATTAACTCGAAATATGATATTCGAGTGAATTAGAAATAATTATTTTCACATAAAATTCTTAAAAGAATTTAAGGAAAATAAATTTAACATTTATGTTATGTTATGTTTTACAGTGGTGTATCAACGTAACATTTATGTAATAGTATACAGTGGTGTAGTAGCTATAACTCCCCCACCGTTTGTCTGAGGCTCCGACGAAGATTTTTGTTTAGGTATTACAATCTTAATTTTATTTTTATTTTTGATTTTACAAAAAATAAAGATTACAATAATTATTAGTACAAAAATATTGATTGGTATAAATATACTTAATAGTAAATTATAAGTAGGATTTGTAATTTTTATTTCTTTTATTTCTTTTCTGTTATTTTCTATTTCTTTTAAATACAATTCTTCAAAATTAGTTAAGTTATATGTTTCTTTTTCAATAATTTTTGGCATGAAATATGGAAATGGGTCATTGCCAATTAAAACGTCTTTTTCGTGTCTCTCAAGTTTATCGTTTTATAAATTACTAAAAATATATAACTATACACACAAACTATAGTTAAATTGTAAAGTTTGATGCATTCAATAAAAAAAAACAATGTAACGACAAAATTTCAAAATTTTAAATTCCAGTTTACTCTTATCTTTTTACACTTCCCACATTACTCTCATGTAAAATAATTTGTCTCCATCAAAATTTTCAATATATTTTATAAAAAAAAAACTTATTGTTGTTCTAAGGTATAAAAATTAATAACTACATCGTAATAATTATGTTATCTACATTTTATGCATATTTATAATTATCTTATTGTCTTTTCCTATTAGTCATTTTTTTTGCATTTTAATTTTGTCTCAACTGCATAACATGAGTGTTACGTTTTTAGAGAATATTACAAAAATCTAATAAAATATTAAATATAAATATTTAAGAATAGTGCATAGATAAATTTAAACTATTTAGATCTTAATATAAATTGTGATATAAAAATTTGTTTTGTAAAAGTAAAGATTTCGATAATTAAAACTTTTGAGT
The DNA here is from genome assembly GCA_963082915.1 of Dolichopus griseipennis. NCBI lineage: Eukaryota > Metazoa > Arthropoda > Insecta > Diptera > Dolichopodidae > Dolichopus > Dolichopus griseipennis. The sequence goes on from OY720441.1 coordinate 344,209,217, forward strand.
ATGGTAAGTACAAAAAATAAAACATGAGTGTTACGTATGTTTTTTTAAATATGTTTAAATATATAAATTAAATTGAATGCAAATTAAATACAATAAGTGCGAAACAAAACTTTTTGCATTATCAATTTTTGTATTTTGATATTACAATATCCGTAATTAGAATATATCGTAAAAAAAAACATGAGTGTTACATCAGTATATGTATGGATTTAAAGATAACACTCATGTAAAAATTCTCTAAAATGTTATATATTTCGCTAACTACTTTTATAAAAGGTTCCAATTTTTATATCTAAGTAAAATAATAATTGTAGTATAGTTTCCAATATTTAAGACTTTAAAAAAAATTAATTTTATTATTTCAAATTTTAAGACCGAAAGACATTTTCGTTGGCAATGACCCAAATACTTTTTATCGTAAATTTTTTGAAATTCATTTGTAAATACTTTGTTTTGTATAATAATTTTACAGTTTTCAAATTTTACTAAACTATTTCTAAATAACTTTAAATTTTTATTACAATTTTGTGAAAAGTTGTTAATGTTATTAAAATTTTTTATTATTACAAGACCTCGTAGTATTTCTTTAGTTATTTCTTCTTTTAAATTTTGCATTTTACATTTACCTTCTCTTCTTTAAAATTTAGTATGTGGTTCAAACATTCATCATTTAATTCAATTAGGTTGCTTTTTTGTTTTTCCTTTACATTCTTATTGTATATGGTGGTCTTGTCATCTATTAAAATATTGTTTTCTTTAAGTAATACAGATTTGTTTTCAATGTTTGGCATAGGTTCAATTAAAATTTTAGAATATTTTGTATTAGAGTAATTTGGGATAAAAACGATAATTATGATTTGGTCACTATAATATGCTACTGTTACTTTGATATCTTGGTAAGTTTCTATGTCATGTATAAGTTTTAATTCGTCTTCTGTTAAGATATTTTTCGAGAGAATATTGAGTTTATTTGTCAAAATGATTTGTTCGATGTTATCAATGTGATTTCGTAGAAGGTTTATATCGTGGTTTATTTGGTACGCTTGTTCAAAAATTTCTACTTCTCTTTCTAAGTAATTTATTTTGATTCCATTTGTATAATTTGAAAGAATTTCGAAAATTAATTTTTGCTGGTTATTTATATGTTTGGTTATATTATGAATTTGATCGGATATTTGTTTGTTTATAATAACTTGTTTGTTTGTTTCGGTTATTAGTTCATGGTTATTTTGAGATAATTTATCTATTGCGTTTTTTATAAGGATTTCGTCTTCACTGTCCATTGTGCCTGTAAGGAATTTTAGACCTGTACAAACTACATTAAGAAGTCCACGTTTGTGTTTTATATTTGGTCTCAGTCTTTTAATTTGAGAATCTAGTAAGTTGAAGTTTTCAACCATGGTATTTATTACAAGTGCATTTGGTTTTGAATTTCGTTCTATTATTTTAATATTGTCGTATATTTGATCTTTTGCTATAGCTAGTTGAGTAGTATTTATTATATGCAGAATTTTTTCAAAGTTTTTAATAATTTTAAGTTCGCCTGTTTTTATGGTGATGTAGCCATTATTTTGATTAAGGTTCTGTATTTCTATTGTTTGGGCCAGGGTTGTTGTCAGTAATGTCCCGATTAGAAGTACTGTCCCTATTGTCATGGTTCGTTTCTGGAAGTATACGTAAATTTCTATTATTATTATTTTTTCTTTTAACTTTTGCTTTAATTGTATTTAATTTTGCTTTTTTCGTCTCTTTACGTGAGATTTATAATATTTATATCCGTCTGGAGTTATAATATGGTTTTCGTCTAAGGGTTCAGCTATTATTTTCCTAAATTTGCGGTGGTTTTTCCCTCCCCTTATTTCTTTTATAAATTGCGGTCCTGTTTCTATATTAACGTTTTCCCTATTTTGATTCAATTTTTCAATGGTATTTTCTTTAATTTTAAGTATTCTTTGTTTTATTTCTGGGTATTGGTCTGGCGTTATAGAACCGTGAAAGAAGTCTATTGGCTTTTTTCCAGTCGTACTATGTATAGAGTTATTATAGAATTTTATTATTTTGTGTATTTTTTCTTCTACGGAGTCTTCGTCTACTTTATCGTCATGTCTTAAAAGGCGTAAGTGTTCGTTTATTGTATTGTGAAGGCGTTCGACGTCCGCGTTAGATGTATGGTTATTGTTAGAGGTGAAGTGTATGCTAATGTTTTCATCCTCTAAGAATTTTTGCAATGGGAGAGCTTTTAGACCTAATTCGTTATCGACAACTAAATTTTGAATATTTCCAATAATGCTGAGATATTGGGTTAGGGCTCTTTTAAATTCTGTCCAGCTTCGATTCTCAATTTTTATTGCCTGTGCATATTTTGTAAACTTGTCGATTGTTGTTAAAAACATATTTTTATTTAGGGTATAGAAGACGTCTGCGTGTATTATTTCTCTAGGGTTACTAGGAGTCTCAGTAATTTTATATTTTTGTTTGACGGGTTTCCTGTCATATTTCTCAATATTGCATATTTCGCAATTGTTGACAAATATTGTTATTCTTTCTTTTAATTTGGGATGGTAAATTTTTTCTCTAAATTGCATAAAATTTTCATTAATACCTCTATGATTATTTCTGAGGTGTTCATTTTCAACAAGTTGTGTCAGTTCGTTTTCGTCTGTAATGTCTTTAAGTAGTTTTCCGCATTTGACAATTTTGAATTTATTATTGTTATTGTTAAAATGGTTTTTTACGGTATTAGTAAAGTTGTTAGCAAAGGTTACATCTTCAATTAAAACTGCGTTGGTTTTATTCATATCAAAATGATTTTTTACTATCGTTATTATAGTGTCGTATTCGAGTGATTTTGTATAGATAATTTTTCTATCGGATTTAAAAATTTTTAGATTTTCGATTTTTAATGAACCAGAGTTGGTTTTTTTGATTATGATTTGTTTTCTATAAATATTTATAGGACAATTAGATTCAGTGATAAAGGAATTTTCGGCTTCATTAAAGTTAATTATAAGTCTTGAAAGTGCGTCTGCGTTTCCATTTGAATTCCCCTTTTATACTTTATTTGGTATTCATATTCTGCTAATTTCAATCTCCAACGAACAAGCTTTGAATTTGGTTCCTTTATTGAGAAGAGCCAGGTTAATGGACAATGGTCCGTTTCGATCAAGAATTTCCTACCGAAAAGGTATGGACGGAAATATTGTGTTGCCCACACAATTGCTAGAAGCTCTTTTTGGATAGTGCTGTAGTTTTGCTCATGGTCGTTGAGCGTACGACTAGCGTAAGAAATAGGATGACCATTTTGTGAAAGAATAGCACCCAGAGCATATTTACTTGCGTCGGTTTGTAAAGTAAATAACTTGGAAAAGTCGGGGTAATGAAGAATAGGATCGTTTGTGAGCGAATTAGTTTTAGCGTTTCAAAGCTTTTTATGTATTCAGGTTCTTCAATATTTACTTTCATATCTTTCTTAAGATATTTAGTCATAGGTTTTGCGATCATTGAATAATCCTTTATAATTTTCCTATAGTATCTTGTGAGGCCAAGGAATTGTTTGATCTCCTTAGGATTTTTAGGAATTGGGAAATGTTGGACACACGATATTTTTTGAGGGTTTGGTTTTATACCTTCATTTGACACTATATGACCGAGAAATTCGGTCTCCCTTTTTAAAAACTCTGATTTATCCAATTGGACTTTAAGATTCGTATCTTTCAGTCTTTGGAAAATCTTTGTGAGGGATTCTAGATGTTCTTGTAAAGAGGTGGAGAAGATAATTATATCATCTAGGTAGACTAAACAAATTTTGTTAATATAGTCACCTAGGACATTATTCATAAGTCGCTGAAAGGTGGCTGGGGCTGTCTTCAACCCAAACGGCATACGAAGAAATTCGTAGTGACCGCCTTCCACGCTGAATGCTGTCTTATAAATATCTTCCCTATCAATTTCAATTTGATGGAAACCCTTGGCAAGATCCAATGTTGTAAAATATTGGCATCTTCCAAGTTTTTCCAAAATTTCATCGATGTTGGGAATGGGGTACTTATCGTCAATTGTAACCTCGTTTAACTTTCTATAGTCAATTACGAGTCTCCATTTACGTCGACCGCTTGCATCCAGTTTTTTGGGTACTACCCAAACTGGTGCAGAATATGGAGATTGACTTGGTCTTATAATTCCTTTTTCCCACATCTCTGAAATTTGTTGTTTCACTTCCTCTTTATGGATATATGGGTATCGGTATGTCTTGGCAGCAATAGGTACATGATCGCTTGTACGAATTTCGTGTTTTATTGCGTTTGTGAAGGTAAGATCCAATTTTTCATTATAAAATATACCAGAAAATCTTTTAATAAATTTATGTAAATTTTGGATTTCTTCGGGGTTTAAGTGGTTTGTACGAACTTGCTCTAGTAATGGTACAGTTTTAACGTCATTAGAAAAATAAAAATTTTCATCAGTGACGGGTTCAGTTTTTAACATATTAAATGTGATACTTTTAGGGTTATTGTCTAGGATTTTAACATTTGCATTAATTTTACTATTTTCAACTTCGTAAACACATTCTTTGATTATAATTTTGTTATCGTCAGAAGATTTATTTGATATATATGCTAAGCCGGATTTCTGTTTGACTGGTATATCAAGGAAATATTCTCCTTGGGTATCAAGAAGGTAAGTTTTAGTATTATTAAAATTTTTAAAATATATTGGAATTTTTTTGTCCTTAATTTCTAAGTAATTATTACTTTTAAGATATTATTTCCTAAAAGGCCGTCGTATTCATTGTGAAAATTACAAACGAACATTTGTATTTTATTCGAAGGATCTCCTAATTCTTCGAATAAAGGTATTTCTACCATTTCAGAAACATTGACGGTATGTTGGAGCGTTTTGAGAGATATATTGTTAATTTGTTTTTTCCATTTTGGATCACACAATCCAGGGTTGATTATGGAGTGCGTGGCTCCAGTATCGATAATACATTTTAGTGGAATAAGTTTAGTTTTAACTATTATATGTGGTAAGATTTTGTCGAGGCAGAGTATTGAAAATTTTGGATATCTTGTTCGTAAGTATCCATAGGTTCGTAGTTTTGTTGGTTTGAACGGTTATTATGATTGTTGTTATGATTATAATTGTTTTGTTGTTGGTCAGCGGAAGGTCTATTATAATAGTTTCGAGGTTGTCGATTGATATTGTTATTATATTGATTGTGATCCCTTTGGTTTTGGGGTCTGTTATTGTTGGTATTATTTGGTTGTTTGGAATGGAATAAGCGTATACTGCTTGAAATAATATATCCATAGCTTGTTCTAAGCTGTCTGGGTTTCTACAAACTAAAACAGATCTCATAGGTTCTGGTATTTTGAAGATAAATGTATGTAGTGCGGAAGTTCTGTTTCTGTGAGCTAGGTCGTCGGCTATAGCTCCTACGCCATAAGTCAGTTGAGTTTTATTATTTAGTCTTCTTAATTTTATTTTAATTTCGTTAAATAAATCTATACAATTGGTTTTAAAAGTGATGATTCTCATTGCATCAAATAGTTCTTCACAAGTTAGTCGGTCACCAAAGTTGTTTTGTAAAACTTGTTTAATTGCAGCCCAAGTCCTGGCTTGACAATTAATTTCTAACGTATCCCTTGCTTTACCAACTATTTTACTTTTAATTACATCCGTCATTAATACTTGAGAAACATCGTCGAATGTCCTGATGACGGGAATGACTCTATCAACTAGGTCGCAGAAATTTTGGAAGTTACTTGAGCTACCATTGAATTCGGGTAGGTTACTCAAATATTTTAGAGGGTCTGTCGTTAGTCTATTTGGTTCATTAGCCATTATTAACAATAAAGATAATTTGTTTGGAAGAGTAAGTTAGAGTTAGGTACGTTTTAGTAATAATTTTGTTTTGATAATAATAAAAAATTTATTTAATATTTGAAAATATTATGTATTTTATTATGAATGTTTAAAAAATTTAATTTATAATTATATAAGTATATAATAATATATAATATACACATATAAAAATTTTTGAGAAGTCAATGCAAAATTTTATAATATATAAAGTTATTAAATTATTATATTTTTATTTTATTTGTTTTCAATTACTTCAATTATTTTTTTTTTGCAAGATCAAAAAGAATTAAAAAAAATTGTTTTAATTTATGATTCTTCTTTTATTATTAAAAACAAGGATTATTTTAATTTTTAAACAATTTTTAAGTCAAAATTACGATTAAACGGTAGTACAAATTATAAGAATTTGCTTTTCGTAATAGAAAAGGCAAGTTTATAAAAAAAAAATTAAATATTTTATATAGTTTCGTAATTGGAAAATTTATAAAATTAATATGTTTACATAGAAAAGGAACTTTTATAACAAAGATTTTAAAATTTTTTCAAAAAAAATAAACTGTATATATTTTGTAAAACAAAACTATTTAAGTTACAAAAATTATTAAAAACATTTGACTTATAGTATGAATGAAAACTTTTTATGACTTTAAAATTTATAAAAATTTAGGTTTTTAATTTAGCAATACAATTATATATTTGTTTTTATATTTACACAAGCAAAGTTTGAAACAATAGTTTTATTATAAATGACTAAAATTAAATTAAAAATTGACAGTACCTTGAACTGGAATTAAGATGAGCAACAGCAAAACAGCAAGACAGCAATACTGCAGTGATATTACAAAACATAGTAAGTTTTTTTTGGTGATTTTGAGTAATTTACGTTTTTGTAAAATGTTTTACCCGCTGAGTATCTTAAGAACTTTAATTAATGTTATGCACGTTTTTAAACTGAAATTGGATGCAAAAATTTTTAGTAACGTCAATTTGTCAAAAATGTTAGTATTTGTCGGTGGAAATTGACTTACTATCTTTTTAACGAAAAAAAAATAAGCCGAAACTAATATGGAATCAAATCAAAACCTAGTAAGATCATTTACTATCTTTTAGAAAATTTTCTTTTATTTGAATACTACAACTAAATATTCATTTTATACTTACTATTTTTGTTTACCTTGTCAATTCATACAAAAGAATCTTTAAAATATAAATACAGCAGCCTGTCAAACATTAAATTAAAGTAATTTTTAAGTCATAAAAAAAATTTTTTTTAAACTAACAAAAATATTTTATTTAATTTTAAATTTTAATCAAACAAAAATAATTCATTTTGAAAATAAAAGTATAAAATAATTCATTACATTAATAACAAAAATAAAAATTTAATCAATTTCAAAAGTAAAAATAAAAAACTTTAAAAGTACTAACTATATAAGATTAAAATTAAACATACTATATAAATATATAAGATTATAATTAAACATGTAACATTAGGTTGTATCTTGCCAGTTAAAATCTACTCTGGCTTCATCTAAAGAATTCTCATTTTCAAACAGATTTATAAAGAAAACTGCCTTGCATTCTGGCATGTATGGAATCAGTTTCTCAATCATATTTTGTTTTTTCATTTTATTAATGCCTCTGGGAACATCTACGGTTTCTGGAGACTTCTTCAAATTAAACTTACTTTTCAGAAATTCAGATTCTATGTATTCATTATTTCTCATTGTTTTATAAAATAATGCTGTACTTCCTTTTCGAAACTCAATATTGATTGTGATCCCTTTGGTTTTGGGGTCTGTTATTGTTGGTATTATTTGGTTGTTTGGAATGGAATAAGCGTATACTGCTTGAAATAATATATCCATAGCTTGTTCTAAGCTGTCTGGGTTTCTACAAACTAAAACAGATCTCATAGGTTCTGGTATTTTGAAGATAAATGTATGTAGTGCGGAAGTTCTGTTTCTGTGAGCTAGGTCGTCGGCTATAGCTCCTACGCCATAAGTCAGTTGAGTTTTATTATTTAGTCTTCTTAATTTTATTTTAATTTCGTTAAATAAATCTATACAATTGGTTTTAAAAGTGATGATTCTCATTGCATCAAATAGTTCTTCACAAGTTAGTCGGTCACCAAAGTTGTTTTGTAAAACTTGTTTAATTGCAGCCCAAGTCCTGGCTTGACAATTAATTTCTAACGTATCCCTTGCTTTACCAACTATTTTACTTTTAATTACATCCGTCATTAATACTTGAGAAACATCGTCGAATGTCCTGATGACGGGAATGACTCTATCAACTAGGTCGCAGAAATTTTGGAAGTTACTTGAGCTACCATTGAATTCGGGTAGGTTACTCAAATATTTTAGAGGGTCTGTCGTTAGTCTATTTGGTTCATTAGCCATTATTAACAATAAAGATAATTTGTTTGGAAGAGTAAGTTAGAGTTAGGTACGTTTTAGTAATAATTTTGTTTTGATAATAATAAAAAATTTATTTAATATTTGAAAATATTATGTATTTTATTATGAATGTTTAAAAAATTTAATTTATAATTATATAAGTATATAATAATATATAATATACACATATAAAAATTTTTGAGAAGTCAATGCAAAATTTTATAATATATAAAGTTATTAAATTATTATATTTTTATTTTATTTGTTTTCAATTACTTCAATTATTTTTTTTTTGCAAGATCAAAAAGAATTAAAAAAAATTGTTTTAATTTATGATTCTTCTTTTATTATTAAAAACAAGGATTATTTTAATTTTTAAACAATTTTTAAGTCAAAATTACGATTAAACGGTAGTACAAATTATAAGAATTTGCTTTTCGTAATAGAAAAGGCAAGTTTATAAAAAAAAAATTAAATATTTTATATAGTTTCGTAATTGGAAAATTTATAAAATTAATATGTTTACATAGAAAAGGAACTTTTATAACAAAGATTTTAAAATTTTTTCAAAAAAAATAAACTGTATATATTTTGTAAAACAAAACTATTTAAGTTACAAAAATTATTAAAAACATTTGACTTATAGTATGAATGAAAACTTTTTATGACTTTAAAATTTATAAAAATTTAGGTTTTTAATTTAGCAATACAATTATATATTTGTTTTTATATTTACACAAGCAAAGTTTGAAACAATAGTTTTATTATAAATGACTAAAATTAAATTAAAAATTGACAGTACCTTGAACTGGAATTAAGATGAGCAACAGCAAAACAGCAAGACAGCAATACTGCAGTGATATTACAAAACATAGTAAGTTTTTTTTGGTGATTTTGAGTAATTTACGTTTTTGTAAAATGTTTTACCCGCTGAGTATCTTAAGAACTTTAATTAATGTTATGCACGTTTTTAAACTGAAATTGGATGCAAAAATTTTTAGTAACGTCAATTTGTCAAAAATGTTAGTATTTGTCGGTGGAAATTGACTTACTATCTTTTTAACGAAAAAAAAATAAGCCGAAACTAATATGGAATCAAATCAAAACCTAGTAAGATCATTTACTATCTTTTAGAAAATTTTCTTTTATTTGAATACTACAACTAAATATTCATTTTATACTTACTATTTTTGTTTACCTTGTCAATTCATACAAAAGAATCTTTAAAATATAAATACAGCAGCCTGTCAAACATTAAATTAAAGTAATTTTTAAGTCATAAAAAAAATTTTTTTTAAACTAACAAAAATATTTTATTTAATTTTAAATTTTAATCAAACAAAAATAATTCATTTTGAAAATAAAAGTATAAAATAATTCATTACATTAATAACAAAAATAAAAATTTAATCAATTTCAAAAGTAAAAATAAAAAACTTTAAAAGTACTAACTATATAAGATTAAAATTAAACATACTATATAAATATATAAGATTATAATTAAACATGTAACATTAGGTTGTATCTTGCCAGTTAAAATCTACTCTGGCTTCATCTAAAGAATTCTCATTTTCAAACAGATTTATAAAGAAAACTGCCTTGCATTCTGGCATGTATGGAATCAGTTTCTCAATCATATTTTGTTTTTTCATTTTATTAATGCCTCTGGGAACATCTACGGTTTCTGGAGACTTCTTCAAATTAAACTTACTTTTCAGAAATTCAGATTCTATGTATTCATTATTTCTCATTGTTTTATAAAATAATGCTGTACTTCCTTTTCGAAACTCAGCAACCATTATATTATTTAAAAATGGATAAAAACATTCACCATTTTTGTTCTTTTTTCTTGCCTTTTTACCATCTAAAGCTGAAAGAAAATCAGTGAAATGCAATCTAATAACACTGTTATTAGCACAACTTGATCGAATTAAGTCTTCCAAATCGTCGATGTTTAAAATTTCTTCGGTTCTATTCCATTTTCGGCCAATTTTACCGTGAATAGCATCTGCCTTCATAAATGAATGGCCTGGTTGGAAATATTTTATTGTTATTTGTTTTGGCCCCCATTCCGAATTAACTGCCCACACTAAAGTTGTAAAAGTGTCCAATTTTTGTTTTGGGCCGCACAATTATCAGCCCAAAATACGATAATATCTACGATTGGATCTAAACGTTTTAAAATATATATATAAGTGGATGCTACTTCTCTAGCACTACGTCCAGCAATAGCTTCATGCCATAAAACGCAGATATTGCTTCCCTTATGCAATGGCACAAATGTTTCGTTATAAACAATGAGACGGTTGACAAAAAATGCTTGCTTTATGCGCATTTTAGGTAATATTACACTTTTTGAATATCTACTGTAAAGCAGCATTCATTTGCCAAGTACACCTTTTCTACATCGTTTTGGTAATCTTGTCGAGCTTCAATATAATTAGTTTTATGAAAACCGTTTTCAACACAAATATTACATTGATTTTCCACATGGTTTGCGTCATCCTTGTATTTAGCTAGATGGTGCGAAAATTCTTCACAAGTTGCACATTTATCTGCAGTTGGACTGTTGAAAGATATATTTAATGTTTTAAAAATTTTGCAATATTTAGAGTAGCTGACACTATTGAACTTCGAATTGTAATCGGTTCAAATAGTTTTTATGTTTAAATCACAAGGCATATATCTACGTTTTGGACAATATTGACGCCTGTAATGAGATAATACCGGGTGGAAACTCTCTGCGTGTTCTGCTATTGTGATTGCATCTATATCATGTTGGTTCTTCCGTTTTTGGCGATAAGCACTACCACGGTTGTCTTGTTTTATTGAAACTTTTTTTGCTCTGGATCTATTTAACTGTGTTATTATGCCATCAGTTTTATACCCAAGCGTATGCAGAAACATTGTTTTGCATACATTTATTGATAAATCCACCTGTGGGTCTGTAACTTTTGGCAATGTATAAATCAGAGATATTGTTCTTTTTGACGTTTCAGATTTTTGTACTTTTTTTTTGTCCGAATTACTTTTTTTTAGACAAACAAAAAATATCTTCTGCCATCAAATTTTTTTATAATCCATTTGTCAAATATTTGTTTTCTTGTTACTTCACTGATGTTCTCAGAACATTTACGTTTTCAATTTGTACAAGCCGGCAAGATTTTTTTCTCACTTTTAGTTACTTGCAACGACTTTTCATTAGTTACAGAAAAATTTTCGGAAGAATTAATATCACTTTCTGTAATATCACTTTCTTTTAAAACATTTTCAATAATTAATGCTATATCACTTTGAGAGTCTTCATAATCCGGATCCACTTGAAAATCGTCAATGGATTCATCATCCAATTCATCTTCTTCGTAAGTTTTGTTTGTTAAAACAGTTTTACTTAAGAAAAAAACAGAGAGAAAAGACTTAATAATATATTGTATTGCTTTACTAATTCACATGTGTAGGTGTATACCTATGTATATGTATATAAAATATAAACACTTCTATTTAACTTCTATATTGAAAGTAAATATAATTTTATGCATTTATAAGTAAATCATACTCACTTCTTTTGTAATTTAAGGGCCAAATCAACCATAATTTTACCTCTAGATCGATTCATTTTTTAACATATAATACACCACAAAACAAAAATTTAATTTATTATTAATGATATTATTTTAAAAACGTGTACAGTCGTGCTACCACAAAAATACACACTAAAATAATAATGAACGAAAAAAACAAAATTACATTTTGCATTTTATTTATTGATCGAAAAAAAAACCACAATCAAAGAAACCGTTAGAATTTAAAATGTTTATGACACATTAAATAAAAACTTTATTAGTGTGTAATTGAAATTTTAGCGGGAAGTTATTTTACTATCTTTTGGATATTCAAAATAGTATACTAGTTAGTTCAATAAGATTGACTCTAGAAGGTAGTAAGTAAAACTTGCTATGTTTTATAAAATATAAAAAATTCTTAAAATGCTCTAAATTATTTCATAAAAAAAAAGCAAGTCTTCTTACTAGGTTTTAAAATATATTCTTTATATGGGTTAGTGAAATGTTAAAGAAAATCAGTATAGTAAGTATATTTGCTATGTTTTCAAGTATTTCAGCTATATACAAATCAGACTTACTATGTTCTTAGACATAAATTATCTCAGCTTCTAAAACTACTACAGCAATGTTGATTATACCAAAATATAGATAATTTTCTCGTGATTACGGATCAGTTAAAACATCGAAAACATAGTAAGTGCGACTTACTATGTTCTGCAGTATTACTGCAGAATACCGGACTATATAATTTGAATATGCAGGAACACAGCAATAATAATTTATATGAACGCACAGTTACAACAGCAATAAAAAAAATTCTCAGGAATACACACAAAATTTTATTATAATGTCTTTATTAATGTTTTTTTCTTTATTTAAGAATTTTTATTGTTAGTTGTTTATATAAAAAAAAATTTGTACTAAGTTTTAATTTTAGTTTATTATTAAAAAATTATTTAATTAAAAAAAATTATTGAAAAATAATTTTTCTTTACGAATCCCCATGGTGACCAAATATAATATAAATATACAAATATATAATATAAACAAAATAAATAATATAGTAGTTATAAATAAATAGAAAGTATTTAATTTAAGAAGCCCAAATGCCAAATAGGCAAAGGACTATAAAAATATCAGGCAATATTTACTATTGTCTTGGTACTGATAAAAATAAAATAAAAATAAAATAAATAAAATAAATATTAAAAAATTTTTGCACTAAGTTTTAATTTTGATTTATTATATTTTTTTTTTGTTTATTGGGAAAAATTCCTCGATTAAGATTTTAAAATCACTATACTTTCTCTTAAAAATATATTCGAGGATCCCATCCTCGTCGCCAATTAAAGTTTATATATATTTATTATAAAAAAAAAAACAATAAATACTTTATATGTAAGTTCAAACACCATTTATTTTTCAATATAATTAAAGTTTATATATATATTTATAAAAAAACAATAAATACTTTATATGTAAGTTCAAACACTATTTATTTTTCAACATGCACTTATCTTAATAAAAATCTTAAGCATACTATAAACGGGAAACCAAGTTGCCGCAACTTATACAGCAACTTTGTTACCCTTTTGCCACAGACTCAGCAACTTTTAAAGCAACTTTTAGAGCAACTTCAGAAAAAAAATATTTTAATAAGCATACTTTTATTAAAAATTTTTGAAGTTCAAAATATAAAAATAATATAATTTAATTTTTTTTTTAAAATGGAACAAAATAATATTTTAAACTTTTTAATAATAAATGAATGTTTGGAAGATGACGAAATATTTACAAAAAAAAAGCGTAGAATTTGGGCAAAACCTTGGTACTTAAAAAGGGTTAAATATTCACATGTGGATTTGGTAAAAGAATTGAAAATTAGTGCTCCGAGAGATTTAAAAAATTTTTTGAGGATGAATTCGGAAACCTATGAGTTGTTACTAAAACTTCTTAAAACAAAAATTGAGAAGCAAAATACTACAATGCGAGATTCGATTTCAGCCAATGAACGTCTTTCAGCTACACTTAGGTTTTTAGCATCCGGGAATATATTTGAAGATTTGAAATTTTTAACGGCTATATCTCCTTAAAGTCTGGGATCAATAGTTATAGAAACATGTACTGCTATTGTTCGAAATTTGAAACATTTTATCAAGGTAGGTTCCTAATTGAAATTTGAACACTGCTGGATTTGGCTATATTTATAGGTATAATTAGGAATACTATTTTGTAGATTCCAAAAACAGAAGAGGAATGGATATATGTTGCAGATGAGTTTGAGCAAAAATGGAACTTCCCAAATTGCATTGGTGCAATTGATGGGAAGCATGTTGAAATAAAAAAACCCCCCATATCTGGATCTTTCTACATTAATTATAAGAAAACATTTAGCATTGTTTTGCTTGCTCTTGTTAATGCAAATTATGAATTTTTAATGGTAGAAGCTGGAGGAAATGGACGCGTATCTGATGGTGGTATCTTTTCCAACAGCAAATTTTTTGAAAAGTTCATAGAGGAAAAATTAAAAGTGCCTCAAAAACGTTATCTCACGAATTAAAGTCATGAAATGCCTTTTATAATAGTAGCAGATGACGCTTTTCCATTGCGAAATAATATAATGAAACCTGTTAGCAGGAAAAATTTGACTCATGAACAACGTAGGTATTTATAATTATCGATTATCTCGATCAAGACGTATTGTTGAAAATGCGTTTGGAATTTTGTCTAATAGATTCCGAATTTTTTTAACAACAATTAATTTGGAAGCCGATAAAGCTGCAATAATCACCCTTGCTTGTTGTTATTTACACAATTTTTTGACGACAAAAAATGCATCAGTTTATTTACGTGGCACTGCTACTGAAAATATTCAAAGTACTAAACTACAGGAAGTGACTACTTCAATAGAAAAAACTTTTATAGATTTGGAACCTACACAAACAAAAAATTCTTCAGAAACTTCTAAAGAAATAAGGATCAAATTTTGTGAATATTTTAATGGAGTGGAGTTTTAATCGATTAATAAAATTTTAATGAATAAAGGCATTTAATTTAGGCATTTATAAATTAACATATTTTTGTCCAGCATCATCAGTAAATAAATCATTATCTGCAAGGAATTCTTCAGCGGATGTATATGGTCTGGAAATATTTATTTGTTCATTGTAATTTGGTAAACAATTCCTTATTTCTTGAACACTAACTACTGTTGAATTGTAACTCGCATCTAAAATATGTAAAATCGTTATATTTTGTATCTGATAATTTGTCTAAATAATTAATTATAAGTCCTAACGAGATTGATCTGCATTTTCTAAAACATGCACACCATTATTTTCATGATTAACTACCCTTTTACGTTGAAAATGGGAACTAGATGGATTTGAATTTTGCATAAACTGCATACTGCTTTCTGTTGGAGATGAACTTAAAAGTGGGGTTGAAATTCTTGAACTTACAGAACTGACTGCATTCAATGTTAGTTTTTTCAAAGCTCCCAAAATTAAAATCTCGTCAATTGCTTTTTTAGCATACAGTTTTTGTACTTCATCTAGTTTTCTGAATGATACGACCCAACTTTCCCCATAAATTGAGCTTTCGTCTCTTACATTTTCTTTGTTTTGGGATTCAATTGAATTCATCACTTTTTTTAAAATATTATTTTTTTCTTGTAAAATTTGATTTGTTGATTTCTTTCTTTTTTTATTTAAATTTTCATTTTCAGTACACTCCTGAAATATCAAAATTTTTATTTACCGCCAATATATTAAATTATTTAACAAAAAATTACATAC
The DNA here is from genome assembly GCA_963082915.1 of Dolichopus griseipennis. Lineage (NCBI taxonomy): Eukaryota > Metazoa > Arthropoda > Insecta > Diptera > Dolichopodidae > Dolichopus > Dolichopus griseipennis. Next base: position 344,224,841 of record OY720441.1, read on the forward strand.
CACAGCTACTTCGAGTGCCTCATCTTCTGAATCCATTGTGGATTTCCCAACAATCTGTTCTTCCTGGTCTTGTAAGAACTGCAGCTCATCAAAATACCATAAATTTGGTATGTATATGTCATCCGCACCAGCGCCAGATTTTTCACTTTTACGAACTTTTTTGAGCTCTCTTCTATAGCATGTTCTAATGTTGTTAATATTTTTTTTTTAAAGAATCCAATGTAGCATTTGGTTCCCATTCATTAAATTTTATTAATAATTCTTTCCAAGCTTTGTCTTTTTCATCTCTATTTTTATATTTATCGGACTTCACTTTCCACACACATTCTAAATTTCTAAAAATTTCAAAAAACTCGCGCCAAAAAATGTTATTTTGCACAGACATTTTTTTACTTTATTGATTACTTAATTTTATTTTTAAACTTATTTTCAAAACAATTCCGTAAAAAAAATTACACATGAACAGTTCGAAAATTATTTCAAAATGAAGTTTCTCTCAAAGTTGCTCTACTTCAACACAAACAAGGAAACATGTTGCTTTATATGTTGCTAAAATCAAAAAATTTTGATTTTTTAGCAACCGTCTCCGCAACTGAGCAACTGCCCTACAAACGAGGCAACTTTTAGTTTGAATACCTAAGTTGCGGCAAAATGTTGCCCGTTTGTGGTATGCTTTATATTTATTTTAAAGGTTACTAAAAACTTCGCGGAACCCCAAACGTACTGATATCTATTTTGTTTCTGAATAACTGACGTTTTTACAACAGGTAATTAGGTGTTTTATAATATAATATTGCTGACTTTGCGTCTGCGATATTTTGTTGGAATGTTGGTTATTTCGTGAGAACGGAAATTGTAGTAGAATATGATATTCGCGAAACGTGTAATAATTTAATTATGATTTTTATAGTTTTAAGAATTTTATGTAACATTTTAATTAACTCGAAATATGATATTCGAGTGAATTAGAAATAATTATTTTCACATAAAATTCTTAAAAGAATTTAAGGAAAATAAATTTAACATTTATGTTATGTTATGTTTTACAGTGGTGTATCAACGTAACATTTATGTAATAGTATACAGTGGTGTAGTAGCTATAACTCCTAATATCAAATTGAAAAAATTGAAACTAATTATTGCAATGACTGTTCACCCTTTCCAGATTGTTCACGTTACCCAATCAATTTTTATGTACCTAAATAAGTGATTTTAAAATAATCTAACTATGATTTTAAGTTATTTCTGTGCCATAAAAAGAAAAAAAAACTTTTATAATGTTTTATAATGTGTTTTATTTAAAATATACTTATAATGAAAAATAGTCCTTAATATGAGTTTGTTTTTTTTTATTATTCAAAGACATCAATACTGCTTTTTCGCGAATTTTTTTTAAAACTAGGATATCCGTAAATTCATCAATATTAGATTCTGCCCAATTTATCGCTTTATCAAAAATTTTGATTGCTTCGGCTGCAGATATTGAAAATGCTTCACCTTCACATTCTTCAATTTCTTCATCATCACTTATTTCTACGCAGATATCTTCTTCATTATCCTTATCAGCTTTATCCTTAACAGTTTCGTTTTCGATTTCATTCCATATTTCAATGTCATTTTCTGAATATGATCCCTAAATATGTACATAATAAATTATTAAATTACATATGTATGAATAATTGTAATTTGTGTAACTAAAAAATTGTGATGTTAAAAATTGATTTACTTCAGGAGCTACTTTTTCTAGCAAAATTTGTAAATCATTTACCTCGGACCTTTTAATCTGAGAGTTTAATTTCTCTTCTAACAGAGATAAAGGAATCGTATCTTCTTCGTCTGCGTTTTCGTATAGCCGAGGTAAAATTTTATGCCAACATTTTTCTATAATATCTTCCTTTAATTTGTCCCAGGCTCTTGCAAATAAGAAAATTGCATCCTTAATATTAAATTCTTTTAAAAACTGAACAACATTTTCTTTTCCAATAGCTGATGCTAAGAGACTCTTTTTGTAAAAAAGTTTGGTAATGCGTATAGCATTCTGATCCATTGGCTGGATCAAAGGCGTTACGTTAGGTGGCATAAAAATAGTAAATATAGACCCATCATCTGTACGAAGAACATTTTCAGAAGGATGAGATGGAGCATTATCTAGAATTAAGATAGCTTTTATCGGTAGACCTTTTCTGCGTAAAAATTCCTGTACCTACAAAAAATTACATATAAAAGTGTGATTCAAGGACAACATATTTTTTACTTGTGGAACAAATAAGTTGTGAAACCAATCTTTAAAAATCTCTACAGTCATCCAAGCTGTTTTGGAGCTTCGATAATCGACAGGTATATTGAAACTTTTAAATGATCGAGGTTTTTTTGCTCGACCGATAACCAACGGTTTAATTTTATGTTGACCAGTTGCGTTTGTGCATGCTAAAAATGTAAATCTAGCCTTTTCGATTTTTCTTCCTGGAGCAGTTTTTTCACCTAAAGCTACATAAGTTTTGTCGGGTAAAATCTTCCAAAAAAGTCCGGACTCATCAGCATTGTATATTTGGTTTTTGGATAATTGAAGTTCTTGAATTTTATGCATTAATTTTTCTGTGAAAGGTTTAACTGATGATGAGTCCGATGAAAGTTTTTCTCCACATATTTTAAGAAGACGTATGCCAAAACGTGATTTAAAACCACTAAGCCAGCTGGAACTAGCAAAAAAGCCTCCTTCATTTTCTTTTATTTTCTCATGGAGTTTTTTGGCTTTTTCTTTTAGCATGACACCGCTAACAGGCAAATTTTTATCACGCTGTTTCAAAAACCATTTATATAAAGCCCGCTCCATTTTAGGATATTTTCCAGTTTTTAAAGTTTTTCTTTTGAGTGAACTATTTTGGATATTTTGAAGCACTTTTAAAATGTTTCCCTTCTTTTTCTGAATACCCGAAAATGTAGATCTTGCAACATCATATTGCCTGGCCAAACTTGAGGGTCTTTGTCCTTCTTTAATTTTTTCGATAATATTATATTTATCTTTTAGAGACAAACATTTTGGCTTTTTTGCAGTCATGCTTTAAATACAGTACAGTTATTTTAGTTATTTTACAGTATATCAGTTATTTTACAGTTATTTATGAAACAATTTTATTTTTAAATCACTTATTACTTTTAATTTTTAAATCACCTTTTACATAGCGTTAAGTACTTACTAAACCGGTTTTCAATAAATACTAATTGACAAAATATGTACTTAAACAAGAAACGACATGTACAAAAACTACAAAACAACATAAAAACATCAACATGAAAACAAAAACAATTCTAAATTAAATTACGGTAATTTCTCTTTGTTTATTTTACTTTTGTTCAAGTTACAAAGTCATAATTTATCATTTGTTCACGCTGTAGAGTACTCAATACTAAAAATTTGATTGTTCATGTTAGCCAGCTATTCATGCTAAAGCCCTAACCATAATGGACATAGGTACGCATAGATAAATGTCATTTTTATAACGACTCGACATAGCTAAATGTCAAAACTAGTCAAAACATACAAAAAACATAGTTCCACCCATAATGACATAAAAGCGCATAGCTAAAATTTTTAAAAATATTGAAAAATGAAGAGCTTAAAACAGTGTCTGGAAATTTTTGAGTGCATAAGTGAATTAAAAAAATTAAAAGATGTTATGGAAGAAAAAAACAAACGTTCGTGCAGTGTCAGAAAAATTAATAGAGATAGAAGAACACATGGATATTTTATCGCAACTTTCCTAAAGATCAAAATGCATGATCCAGATCAATTTTTCATCCATACAAGAATGACAATGGACGTATTTGAATGCTTATTAACCTGTTTAAAGCCATATATGGAAAAGCATTCTATAAGAGAGCCAGTTTCACCAGAATGCCGTTTATCTTTAACTTTATTGTATGTTTTAATAAGATTATTTGTAAGTAAATAGTATTAATTAAATGTTTTTCTTTAAGACATTTATCACAAGGTTCTACTATTCAATCTTTGGCCTGGATGTACAAATTAGGAAAAGAAACAGTACGAAGAATCGTTCTTGATACGTGTTTCATTATTTGGAGAAAATTGGGTTCAATCTATGTTGCTGAACCAAATTTAAATGAAATGGAAAAAATAAGTGAAGATTTTTGGAATTTATGGAACTTGCCTAATTGCATTGGGGCAATTGATGGTAAGCATATTGCAATACAGTGTCCTCCCCTATCTGGTTCCAACTATTTTAATTATAAGAAATATCATAGTATTGTCTTAATGGCTGTAGCCGACGCACGATACACTTTTACATATGTTGATATCGGTGCTTATGGAAGCCAGAGTGATGGAGGTAATAAAGTTAAATTTTGTGGTTTGTATTTGCTATAAAAATAATATTTCTTTGTAGGAATTTTTCAAGCTAGTAAATTTGGGCAAAGATTTTTTTCTAATGATTTACCTATTCCTCATGCAAAAGACTTGCCAGGAACTAATATAAAAGTTCCACACTTTCTTGTAGGAGACGTAGCATTTCCACTAACAAGGAATTTAATGCGTCCATATCCGGGGCAGTTGCTTCCACCAGACCGTGATATATTCAATAAAAGACTGTCTAGAGCCCGCAGAATAATTGAAAACGCCTTTGGAATCCTAACAGCACGTTGGAGAATACTATTAACTACAATAAATATGATTCCATCGAATGCTGAAACTGTAGTAGCGGCTTGTGTTACGTTACACAACTATCTAACACTCAATAAGGAAGCCCAATCATCGTACATACCAAGGTCTTATGTTGATTGGGAAGATTCTAATATAGTACATCCAGGATTTTGGAGAGATGAAGCTAATAGTTTGAATTCTATACTACCTTCTCAAAGAACGCATAATTACACAAGATTTGCAAAACGTATTCGAGATGATTTAAAAGATTTTGTTAATGCAAATCCAATATAAGAAACTGTATATCTTATTTTTAATTGGAAGAAAACTTATAAGTTTTTAATTAAAAAAGTTGATAACATTTAAATCATTTTCAAAATTTTATTATATTAATTCATTTTTCTTCATTTTTCATTTCAATTAATTCAAAAAATTATAAAAAACTTTGGGAAAAAAAAACTTATATTAATTAAAAAAATTATAAAAAACTAAACCTAAATATTTTTTATTAAAAGCTACAGCAAAATTAAATATAAAAAATTATTTATCATGCAGATATTTTAATCTCATCTGTGTGATTATTTCATTAATTTTTGCTCTGGTTTCCTCCTGAGCAAGTGGTTGCAGTTCATCTATTAGTAACGCGTTTGTTAACATAATCTCTTGATTTATTGTTCGAGGTGCAGTCGGAGGACTAGTAGACTTTAGCTCTGCAACCTTTTTAGATAATGAAGAGCACAATTCACTAAACTCGTCATTATTTTTACGTTTGCTTGATCTTTGAGTGGTATTCGCCTCACTCGAAAGGGTCACTTCTTCAGCCGCAAAAAAAATTGAATTGCCCTCCTCAACATACTCCTCCTGCACATTCTCGAAATTCTCGTTGCTAATAGTTCTAAAATTAAAAAATAAAAATTAAAAAATTAAAAATAACTAATATATTTTGTTAAATTACGGCCTGGGAGCTACGTGATCTTTTAAAAAAACCAATAACTCATAATAATCCCATTGTATTTTATCCAGTGCACCACTTCCCGACGGGTCATATTGTCTTTTCAGTTCCCGTGAAAACCTCTCTCTTAAAGATTTCCACTTCTTACGACATTGCTCTCCTATTATAAAAAAATAAATTATACGTTTATATTTTTATTTTATATTACTAACAAGAAAATATATTAAAAAAATTTATTTATTTTTTTTTTTTATTTTAATATATTTTATCTCAAATGAGCATTAAGCTCGTACAGAGTATATTTAAAGAAAAAATATTTACACAGTATTTACAGTAAAACTCGCTTGAGTACCTTCAGGAAAATGTAAAATTTTTTGGGTACTTAACCGATGAAAGCTCTTAAACGAACTCGCTTAAGTGCCTAAAAGAAGCACTTATCCGAATTTGGTTAAGTGCCTTAAAAAGGTACTTACACGTAAATTTTTCATATTCCCTTTCCGCATTTTCAGATGAAGTCACCGACGGTTTACTAAATTAAATATATATATTGTATATTATGTTAGAATATGTAATATCATCAAGAGTTTCTATCTTTTGTTTAATTGTTAAAATTGTGAGTTTTCTTTCCATTTTCGTTTTATAGTTAGTTACATATGTACCAGAACTTCGATGGATATTAAATTTTAAATTTGACTTTTTGTTTTTATTAACGTCAAAAGTCAAAAATATTTTAAAAACACAAAATTATTGATTTGTGCTTTTGGACGATAGATGGAAATTTAATTAATAGTTTTGATTTTTAGCAATAGGTGGTAAAAATTTTAGGTACTTAAAAGTATAAATTTCTTTTGTAAACAATTGGAAAATGCTAAAAAAACTGAGCATTTAAGAGATTTGGGTACTTAACCGAAGGGCACTTAAAACGAAATATTTATTTGAAATTTCAAGTAAATGGAAAAATGCAAATATGGCGGTGTTCTAAAACGTGTTGAAGCACTTATCGAGAGGGTACTTAAACGAGTTTTACTGTAATATGTTACAAAAGTGCGATAATGACAAGTACAGAAGAGAGAAAAAAGATAAAAAACAAAATTAATCATGTTAAAAAAAAACAATTATTATAATTATATAAGAAAAAAAAATAGACATACTAATGTATATATAAACAGACATACAATAAATATATCGTATTTTTAGATCATTATTTAAATTCAACTACAGTTATTCTCATAGTTCATCAAATAATTTCTCTTGAGTTTATTTTTAAAAATGTTTATACTAAAATTCTCAGTTTTTAAAGCTAGCGGTAGTTCGTTGTAGTATTTGTAACCTATATTATATATTGCATCTTGTCTATTGAATCTAATATTTGAAGATACGATTCTAATCATTTGTGCTGATCTTGTGTTGTATGTGTGAAACTCATTGTTCATAGCCAGTTTGATATTTGTATTTATGTTGCTGGTTAACATCAGGTGTGTTTGGAGTACAAGTTTATATTTTATAAGTTCTCTTATAGGAAGAATTTCATGTTTTTCATGTATTTCTTTTGTTGATGTTCTTTTATGATATCCAAATATGTTTTTTATAGCTTTGTTTTGTATCACTTGCATCATGCTAAGATTTTTGTTGAATGTATTACCCCAAATTTGTATGCAGTATGTAGTAACACTATGAAACATACTATATTATAATGAACTTTTCAGTTCAGTTAGTATCCTAGTACCAATTAGTTTGAATACTCCCGCAATCTTTTTCCCTTTTCTTATATTTTCTTTAATTTGTGAAGCCCAGTTTAAGTTGCTATCAACTATTACTCCTAAGTATTTATATTCACTGACTTTTTCGATATGACATCCATTATAACTAATATTTATTTTATCGCATGCCTTTGACTTAAAAAACATGTATTTGGTTTTGTTTATATTTATTGTCAGTTTGTGTGTATTCATCCATGCACTAACTTTTTTCATATCTTCATTTATAGCCATTTCCAAACTTTGTTTTGATGATTCTGTATATAGTATAGCGAGATCATCCGCGTACATGAATGCTTTACCATTGATGTTTAGTTTTAGTAAGCTATTTATGTAACATAAAAACAATGTAGGCCCCAAGGAGCTTCCTTGTATTATTCCATACTTAGTATCCAGTGTGCTACTTTTTAGATTCTCACTTTCTGTGTATTGTGCTCTTTCTGAAAAATAGCTTTTAAACCAATCGAGTTCTCTTCCATTAATACCAAGTTCGTATAATTTTCTAATTGCTATGTTTCTGTCTACGCAATCAAAAGCTTTGCTTACATCAAGAAATATGACAGCTACATTTTTCTTTTTGTCAATTCCACCTTGTAAATCAGATATCAAATCAAACAATGCTGCTTGCGTACTGGAGTTCTTTCTAAAACCGTACTGCTTACTACTGATAAGGTTTTCTCTTTCTAAATAGTCAGCAATTTGAGTATTCACGTACGTTTCAATTAATTTACTAAATGCTGTGGAAATTGAAATTGGCCTATAGTTGTTAATATCTTTAGGGTCTCCGCTATTTTTATAAATTGGTACTACTTTATTTACTTTCATTAATTTTGGCATTTTTCTTTCCTTTAATGAAGCATTTATCAGCTTCATAATATTATCCACCAATTCCAATCTACAGTACTTTATTGTTCGCATAGAGATTCCATCAATTCCAGCCGACTTTTTGTTTGGAAAGCTGTCTATTAGTTTCAATGTATTTAGTTCATCGATTAAATTGAATTTAAATGTACTATTTGTTTGTATGGTTGGAAAATATAGCTGTCGGTAATTTTTTCCCATTTTTTCGGCTACAGTTGTGTTGATTAAATTCCTCTAATCTTTGAAGCTTTTGTTCTGGTGATGCATTCTTAAATAATTCGCATGTTTGGGTGTTTGTGCCGTTAATCATTTCCTTCACGTAAAGCCATTTTTTTCGTTAATCTCCTCCAGCTTTTTCAAACTTCTTAGAATCATATATTTCCCTTTTCTTTCTTTTTAATGACGTCAATCTGTTATACCAATATTTGTATTTTGATTTAAAAAATTCTTCATCCCTATTTTGCACTGTTTTCTTGAACCAATAATTTTTCCTTCTAATTAATTCTACACACTCTCTGTCAATCCAAGCTGCACTATACTTTTTACTACAAAAACTTTTTTTCACAACGGTAGCACCATCAATTGTGTTTTTGATTTTAGTTGTTAATTGTTTTGAGATGTCATCTACATTGCTTTCATACATACTGTAGTTTTTTAATTGATTTTTGACAGTAAACAGATCATTATTTTTTATCAGCTGGTTGTTTACATTTTTTTGGCGATTAAGTTTAATATTTTTAAATTCAGTAAATATTGCTAGATGGTCTGAAATATCCGTATGAAAAAAATTAATATTTACATTTGCATTTAAATCGTTGGTCAAAATGTGATCTATACAAGTATTTGAGATTGGCCTGGTGATTTCCTTGTGGCAGAAAAAGTAAGCGTTTGTGTTTACAATTACTTTATAATTCTGGATATTGTAGTGAGTTGTATTATATATATTGAAATTAATATCACCAATAATTATATGTACTTCTTTTGCTTTTTAGGTTATTCAAGTGATTTTCCAACATTTTAAAGAAATTGCTCGTGAGAATAGAGGAGTTATCAGCAGAGTTTCTGATTTCTTAAACTTTTTTAATTCTCGAGATTCGGGAATTCTCAGTTTTCATAAAAATATATTTCTCGAGAATCGGGATTATTTTAAAATTCTCGAGAATTCTCGGGAATTCCCGAATAAAAATTCCTTAATACCAGCAAAAAAATAAGACAAATTTTAACAAAAAAATTATATTAATTTTATTATATGTATGTCATAAAAAATAACCAAATTTTTATAAATGTTTATTCATAACATAACAAATTACTAAATAAAAAAATTCATATTATCATATTATATATATGATATAAATAACGTATTGACTGACTACATAGTGACATGACTAGTTATTTTTTGTATAACAAATAGGAATTATTATAATAATACTACAAAAATTAAAGAAAGCAAAAATGTCCACAAAACCTAATCTCCAGTCTCTACATAGAATAATGTAAATATGTAAATTATTTTTCATATTTTTGAAAATGATTTTTCAAAAAACAAAGACAATTTAAATGTTTATCTGTCAAACGTCCTCTTAATTTCGATGCAAAATTATTTGAAATAGAAAAGTTTCTCTCATTTTGTGTCGAAGTAGGTTTTATTGTCAATATTGCTTCCTTTAATTTTTTTAAATTTTCGGTTATATTCCCAGTAGCTGAATAAATATTAATTTCTTTGGAAAGTGCACGATATTCGTCATCGTTCACATTTTTGATTGATGCTAATGTTTTTGAAATAGATTCTTCCAGTTGTTTCCTCATATTACATATTTTTATATTAGAATTGCTATTTTCTTCGATAATTGTAATATCATTTTCGTTACCATCTTCTTCCAATACCATATCCACATTTTCATCATCATCAGTGACAGTTTTTTTAAACAACCGTATTAAAAATAATTTTGCTCTTTTAATTATTTCATTTCTAGAACTCATTTTAAAAAAAATATCGTTATGATCTTCAAGAATATCACAACTATTAGGAATATTAGGATCATGTAAAAATTTAAGCAGTGATATTAATGTAACGTCTCTTCGTTTTGAAATTTGAATTTTTAATTCTTCTAATAGAGATGAACTTATTTCAGTCTTGTTATTTGTAAGAGTTGTAAATAGAAATTTCAATACACCTTCAGCAGTTAATAAATTCATATCATGACGACTGAATGCTTCAACAGATAGTCTAACTGGTTTCAAAGCATTTAATATATCAAATGCCAACACTTCATCAATTGCAGGATTCCACAAATGTTCTGAATTTAAATCTTTTAAAACTTTCTTTATAGGACTTATAATTCTTAAAAACCTCTCAATCATTATTTCAATTGAATTCCATCGTGTTTTGACATCCAATAGACATTGTAATTCTTGTTTTTCTTCCTCTTTCACATAATTTTGTAGTAAAGCATTTTTTACAGGCGAGTTTTTAAACATTTTAACGATAGTTCGTATTTTTTTTATAATTGAAAATTTCAAATTAAATTCAGTAGCTGCAGCGGTGGATATACTACTATCGCCAATACCATATTCATATTGACAGTCATATTCATCTTCTGATGCTTCGGAGATATCACTATCTACGCTATTTTGTATTTGGACACTAGAACTCTGTTGATAAAAAGTTGAAATCACAGCTAAATGCACTGCGTGATTGTAACATAATTGTTGATATGCTGGTGAAAGTTTTCCGAATTTTATCATCACACTCGCACCATCGCTTGTAGTGGAAACAATATCGGTTGAAAAATTTAAACCGAATGATTTCAAATTTGCATCAACTAATTCAATGGCCTTTTCGGCAGGGCAAGATCCATCTATACGAATTAGGCCCAAATTTTCAGATTCTCCATCATGATAATATAATTGGATATTCATATATCTCATCGATTGACTGTGAGAATTTTTTATTATTTAATTTCATCAAATTAATTTTTTGGATTTTTTCTGACTTTTTATTTTCATAATATTTATATATGAGATTAAATACATCTGTTGGATTTTTTGGCAAATATAACCCGAGGGATGTTAAGCTATTTCTAATAAATTCACTTTTTGTAATAGCATTAATTGAAATACCGTCTTGGGCAGCAAGTTTTGAAACGATATAATCAATATTCCGTTTTTTGTTTACATTAAAATATGTTTCTAATGTCGATTTTTTATTTGATTCAGCAATTAGTTTATTTGTTTCATTGTCATCCAATTTTCGTTTCATCCGATGCTGCCCTCCACTCAAATGCCTATGTAATCCACTAGTAGAAGAGGCTTTGCACCCTATTTCTTTACTACAAAATTTGCAGGTAGCTTTATCGATATTACCAGTTCTTTTGAAATAATTCCATATATTTTTACTTAAATATTCGTTTTCATTTTCCATGATCTAAAGAGGTATTAAAAAATAGACAAACTTCATACAGATTCCTTTATATTTTAACACTACTAACCCCAAAATATTATATTGTTCCATATAATAATTTTATATTTAAAATTCGGGATCGATTTTATATAATATTTTAATCAAATCACTTTTGTTTTGATACCACAATAATTAAATAAAATTCTAAAAGCAAATATAAATTTAATGCATACGAAAATCAAAATTACAAAATTTGTTGTTGACTTGACAGCAAAAAATCAAATGTAAACTGATTAGCCAAACAAAAAATTTAAGTTTGACAGGAGTTCAAATATCGAGAATATCGAGACTCGAGGAGATATGTTAAATTTCTGAAACTTTTTGCAGCGGTTCTTAAACTAAATTTGGATTTTTTGACATAAAATATTGTTTTTTTTATAATTTTGTTTGTATTTTCTTAGAATATGAATTTAGTGCAATTTCTCGAGAAAAATAAAATTTCTCGAGAATCCCGAAAAATCGTTTTTAAAATAATCTCGAGAAAAGAGAAAAAAAAATTATAAGTTTTCTCGAGAATTCCCGGGAGAGAATTCTCGAGACAGAAACTCTAGTTATCAGGTGGCCTATATATAGCAGTAATGTCGTAGTCTTTCTTGTTAAAGCTAATTCTAATACTAATGAGACTATTGTATTCATCACACACGATATTTTGAGTTGTTGCAGTGATAGTTTTATGTACAAAAATTGCGGCACCGCCTCCACTTCTGGCTTTCCTACAGGAAAATATAGTATTGTAGTGATTTATATTTATTGAATCGATATGTTCATCCATAATCCATGTTTCAGTTATAATAATAATATGAACTGTGTATTTAGTGCAATCTTATAAATAAGCTATATCATCCATTTTGTGTTTTATACTTCTAGCGTTAAGATATAGAATTTTTAGTGAGTTAACTTCATGGAAACTTATATCATATATATTATGTATGTCTGTTTTTACATGGGTTTTAAGTGGCAAACTAAATGGTAAATTATTCAACATTTAAATTAGATTCTTGGAGAACTCTTATTATTTTACTACTGGATGTTTTCCTAATAAATAGTTTGCCATTTTTTACCCATGCAAATTCAATTTTTTTATTTCTCTTTAAGTCCCTTGCTTTCTTATATAAATAACTGAAATAGGATGTTAGACTTTCGTTAATGAAAATATGCTGTTTCTTCATTTCCTCTGAATTATTCAGTATATACATAGACAATCGTTTCTTTTTACTTGCTCCTACAAATTTTGTTTTTGCTTCTAAGTTGTTGAATTTTATTTTTAATTTACCTGGTTCACCAGTTCTTGATAAGCTTTTTCCTACGTAGATATTTTTTTGTTACTCAATACAATACTTATATTATTTGAAATTCTTATATGAATATATTTGACTTCTTATTTGATATCTGTTTATTATTTGAAGGATATTATGTACACTGGCTTCTTAGTTAAATTTTGAATTCTTATTTGACTTGTCACTTTTAGAACACGGAATAGTTACATTTTACAATGACGTTTAGAATTCGAAATTGTTGCGTCGTTCGCTCACTTTTAAAACACAAAATAGTTTCATTTTATACTTTATTACTAAATCGGTACGAAAACATTTAAACGAAAAAAAAAAATATATAATATATTTTTAAGTATCACTAAAGAAACCAAACACATACATACTACTAATTTATGACTCAAATGCGTAACTGTAAATAATCGACTGTTTTTACTTAGGGACATAAAGTTATATAACATTTAGTTTATTTTGTGCTTAATTGCAAAAAATATTTTAATTAAGACAACCATAATATTATTGTATACAAAATATTTTAATTTTTTTTTAAAGTTAAAAAAAAAAAAGTTTTCACATCAATCGAAAAAGAAATTTGTCTGCGCTGTCAAAAATGCAAAAACTGCATTTTGAAGCAAAATTGAACTGATTTTGCATTAAATGACGAGGGCTTATATGCATTTTTTAACTTACAATAGTTTGTATTTTTATTTAAATAATTAATTTTTGACAAAGTAAACAAATGTTTTTATCGCTAAAATCAGAAAAGCGTCAATCGATTTTTTAAATTGAAATAATTTTTTTATTTTTCTAAGCGTGAATTAAAAAATGGCGGAAAGTATACTGAGAAGAGTAAATTAATTATATTTTTCTACAAAATAATCAAATATTTTACTTCAAAATTTTACCTGTGTGATAATAACGTGCGATAAACTAATCATAATTAATTTGAAAATTACTTTTACCCCTTTTAAAATACTACGACTTACGAGTGTGACATATTGATTTATATGAAAACGCTTCGAAGTGATATTTGTTAACTGTGTGTTAATTTATTACAGTTTTAGAGTTTTAGATTTACATGGATATTGCGATTTGTGAATAAAGGCCAATTTTCATAAAAGCGATATACTGACGAAAATGTTAGAGCATAGGCAAGATACAAAAATACTATTTGTGTGACAAAGAAAAAAGATAAAATGAGACTCATCCATAATACTGGGAGAAATATTGAGAGAGTAACCTAACAGGGAAAAAGATGTTCTCTAAATACTTCTTGCTATCATACTGTACTGATATTTTTACTACATACAAAAAAATGTGTATTCTACACAGTGTTGTTAGATAAAATTGAATGGAAATCTTGAATGTTGACCTCAAAAATCTTGAAAATCTTGATTTTTTAGATACAATATCTGGAAAAAATCTTGAATGAAAAATATCGGCTAAATTATTAATTTAGAGATGATCCTAAAGAAAAAAAATATTTTATAAAATAAAACATATTTGACTTTTTATGAAAACATTAACCACAATGGTGTAAATTTGTTTTTCCTTTTTTTTTTTGTAACATTTTTGTTACTATTATCATCTAAAACAATAACACGAAATTATAATTCAGGATTTAGCACAATATAGGCAATAGTATACGAAAATAATGTCTATTAACTGAACTTACCAATTACCATTAGTATTTTCAATTTCATCACTTGAACTTGAACAGCTTGAACTTGAACATATTGATTTTTGTCTTTTTCCGGTATCTACAAAAAAATTATTTGAAAACAACATAACTATTAATTTATTATATCATTGTAATGTAATATAATTACCTTTTCCGCTTGAACTTCCTACCAAAAATCTTTTCATTATAAATTTAAAAATAATTTATTTATTTATTACACAATTTATAACGATTAACGAGTTTCAAAAATTCAAATGAACTGACACAAATGAAATTGATAATTTTGAATTAACAACAATAACAAAACAAATGACAATTGACATTCAGCAATCAGCGCTCAGGTATCTACGAAAAAATGAATAAAATAAGAAATTTCTCATAGATGTCGTATTACTCGTATAACGTATTACATGTTCATTATGAATATTTTATCCCAATAAACGATAAAAAAAAATATTTTGATTGTTAAAATTGAAAAAATATCAAAATTTTTGAACATTGAACCTTTATTTCAAAAATCTTGAATTTTGGATGCAAAATCTTGAATCTTGAAGCCAACTGAAAAATCTTGAAATTCAAGATAAATCTTGAAATATCACAATACTGATTCTACACAAAAATTTTTTGCACACTAATTTATAGTTTTATGGATACATGACATTTGAATTTTGTAAACAAACAACACAATGTTAACAAACAAAAAAAAATTTTTTTTTATTCTTTGACGAACGAATTTTTATTCAAAATTATTTGCAATTGATTAAATTTTTATCATTTATTTTAAATTAATAATATGTTTACTTGGAATTGAAACAATCTCGAAATATAAATTCAAACATTAATAAATAAGGTTATGTAATTTTTGTTTTGTCAAAACATATAAAAAATTTCAATAAAAATATAGTATACTATATTATAGGTACATCTTTTTCTAAAGTTCAGAATACTGACTAAAATTTTCTAATGAAAACCTGCCTTTAACACTACATTGGTCATTGAGTTAAAATTTGACTAAATATTCTTAAATTAAAATACAACAAAATATTGACACTTTTATTTGTGAACTTTTTGAATTGCGTGAAATGCTTTTTTGTAATGTTGAACTTATATAAAATTTCACAATTATTCTGTAACTAGTACTTAAATTAAATTAAAAGATCGAAGGTGATTTAAAAAATATGTGTTTAAAGTATAAGTATATATTTTTGTATAGTATTTCGTTTTGAACGTGTGTGCTATAGCATTATGTATAATGAATTATTTATTTATCAACCCCGTCACTGTTTTTTTTATATATGTTTACTTACGTCTAGTGATTTATTAATTATACGAACGCACATTTAAGAAACATTTTATTTACATTTTAAAGTTATTTTGGTAACTGATACATTTAAGAAACAAAACCAAATCGGCCATATTTTTTCAAATTCAAAGTGATTTTGTTTTTATTAAAGCAACTATCTACTATATGATTATTTTCTTGTTAAATAATTCCACATTATTTTGTAAAATAATATGAATGTCAAAGTTTTTACAAAGATCTAGTGACATTTTTAGAAGATCGTAAAAAAAAATTCTTACATTTATAGATTTTTTGTTTTATTTTTTTTAACTAATAAGTTTAAAAAATTATTGTATAAGAGGCCCTTCAATTTTTTAAAAGTAGAATAAATTTGATTTCGCCTATGATTTCTGTATCAAAAAGTTTTCAAAATCATTTATAAATTTCTCTATTAACCCTTTCACTACTGAACCTTTTTTTCCGGCAAAACCTTATGACACATATATAATGTTGTAAAGGGCCCTTAACATCCGACCAAAAATATGAATAAAAAGAACATGTGCCTTATGGTTCGAAAACCAGAGCCTGAAACAGTTTGGGACTATATATCCCAGCAGTATTTTATCGTGGGATTATATGTCCCAATGGTATTGAGTAACAAATTTTCTGTGTAATTTCAATATTTTTTATTTTCCAAACTAAACATAAAACAAAATTAACAAAATTCAAATAGGTAAACAAAACATAATAAAATTAACAAAATTCAAATATTTTGAGAAGAATAATATAATAATGCATAATATAATTCATTCATGATATGGTGTAAAACATGATTGACACAATGGAACGTTACATGCAGAACACCCAAATTTTGTACGCTTGTCAATTTTTATTTTTGCGCATCTCACGCAACGTCTGCGCCCTTGTATTGGAGTAGGTAAATGGTCCCCAATGTTTAGCAATAAACGAGACCGTTTTGAACGAGGACCCGAAATTGTGCTTCTTTTTCTTTTTATGTTAGCTGACTGACGTCCTTTTTCAATCATTAACTCAGCTAATTGTGCAATATATGGAAATAATTGCGATTTCTTATTTTTAACTTTTTGAAAAATAATGTGACTGTTCACAACAGCAGAAAGCAGAAGTTTGTAAAAAACCTTTCTCCACCATTTTGTCGACTTTCGGTTGAAATCATATGTACTGACCTTTTGATCAGATAAGTCAACCCCACCCATTATTTCATTATATGTAGCAATTGATTTTGAACAACAAACGTCAACTTTTGTGCCGTCTTTTTGTTTCCTTTTTACGGTTGTGTTTTCTGGCTTATGGCAGTTGCTCACGGTTATTACTTCTTTGGAATCCATCCACCTAGAAATTGTTATTCCAAATTCGTTTATCCGAAATTCGGATTCACCTTTTTTCAAGGTATTAATAAATTTTGGTACATTTTTCCTATTTTTTATACAAGTTCCAACTGCTGCAAATTGTAACTCTTGCATAAGCCTAACACTGGTAAAAAATCTATCAAATGACATTAATATATTCTCTTTTTTAAGAGTGCTGCAAAGTTTTTTAACTACTCTTTCTCCCAAAGTTTCATCTTTCGTAGAAGATTCAATTCTACCAGAATATACATTAAAATCAAATATGTAGCCAGTTTGTGAACAACATCTTTCCCAAATTTTTATACCTCTGCTTATAGGCTTTAGAGGTAGATATTGCTTCATAGAAGACCTTCCTTTGAATTTTACCATTGATTCGTCTATACTCTGATGCGTATTTTCAGACATGGCCTCTGAAAAAGTATGCTTCAAACAATTGACTACCTCTTCAATGTAATATCATTTATGAGCATCAAGTGGTTGTTCTGGATTGTTGTAATACATTTTGGATATTAGAGTTTGGAATCTCACTCTAGATATAGATTGCTTGATGAACTCGTTGGACAAAGACGGATGATTAGACCAATAATCACTTATATTAGGTAAATGGTTGTAAGACATTAGTAGAATAACTCCGAATACAATCAAAATTTCACCTTCGTCCGTAGGTGGAATATTACTATTTTTTTTTATATTTAAAATTTGTATTCTCTCATTTGTGCATTGAGACATAAAAATTATTAAAGATTTAGGAAAAATTAATTTGAAAAAATCTAATTCTGATGATCCATCATTTACCTTTTCACTCAAAAGTTTAGATTGTTCATAAGTAGGTATATTATATTTCGGTTTAAAGATTTCTGATGGCAAACCCCAAAGTGTATAATTATTGTCTATATTTTTGCCAATATTAGGACGGCTTTTATTTTCATTATTATCTTCTTCAGTAAAATTATTATTTTCAATATCATTTACTTCAGATAAATCAGCATCTACTTCAGATAAATCAGCATATGCTTCAGATAAATCATCCATTAGATCATCATCGATATCAGAAGGGCTATATTCGGACTCCAATTCCGAAGAAAAATCGTCCAAACTTTCATCTTCACTATCGTCTTGTTCTAACATTTTACTTATTTTTTCTTTATTCATTTTACAAACGAGTAAGTAACTGTAAATTTACAAGATTTTGTTTGCATGAAAGATTTGCATATAATACCATTGGGACATATAATCCCAACAAAAAATACCACTGGGATTATATATCCCAACATTTTCTAAATTCAATATAACTATATAACTGTAACACTTACCTTTATAAATATAAACCAATATTTTAGTTTTTTCAATATTGCTTACAATTTGACAGTTTACGTGTAAGTTCTTAGCAGGGTTGCCACTCCGAAAATTAAATATTTACCACATCGAAATGAAAAAGTTACCAAAACAGAGAAAAAGTTACCAAATTATATGAGAAGGGAAAATAGATAAAATTATTATTATTAGGTATAACATAAAATTTATTTTAACTTCTTTATTTATAAAAACATTTCAAAAACGACAAAAACAACGCAAATAAAATAAAAACATACAAATTCAATAATAACAAAAATAAATTAAACAAAAAATACTAAAATAATAACTTTATATACATATGTACTTATATAAATTTTGATTTACGAAACAATAACTATAAATATAAGAGTGAAAATGTGTAGTGTAAATATTCACTAGAATTTCACGAATTAAATAGAAAAAAAAGGAATACCGCCACGAGTATTATAAAGTATCGTAAAAAAAAATACTATTTTGTTTGAAAATAAAATAAAACTAACAAATCTAATGTTTTCGAATAAGAAAGTATGTAATTTGAATATGAATATATGAATTTAAATATGAACATGAATGAATATATGAATTTAAATATGAATATAAAATAATATATTTAAATATGAATTTAAAAAACTGTCTTGGCTGACCACACATAATGTATATCATTTTTTTCAGTACATAGTTCTTTAGCCAACATAATATTATTAATAGTTTTAAATTGAAGCTTGTTTCTCAACTTATTTTTAATTAGACTTAAGTCAGAAAACTTTCTTTCTGCGGCGGCCGAACTATGAGGTAAAGACATTAAATTAAATATGAAATCAGTAAGCTCTTTGAAACAATATTCGTCTAAACCATTTTTCATAAAACTGACTTTTTCCCAGAACTCATTAATATCCATGCTACTTTTAAGGTCATGGTTAAAATGACTGAGTAATTTCCATTGTGTTCCAATTATTTCTGGATCGCATTCTGTTAAAAAAGAAAATTTTGATACTAAATTGTACACAGATAAATTTGAATCGGACAAAAATTTTGTAGGAGTTATTATCGATAACTCTTTTATATTGTTGTTTCGAAAATCAAATCGTAATTTAAATTGATCAAGTAATTCTAAATAAAAAAAAAGAATGTCTGATTTGATTTCTTTTTTTTCTGATGCTGAAATATTGCTAGAAGTGATATATTCTTCGGCATGAAATCCTATAAAAATGTTTTCAGTCGGTACATAATATTTTTTATCATAAATGTCTATTTCTAATATTGATTCAATATTTCCCAAAGATTTATTAAAAAAGTTACTTAAAATTAATTTGAAAGTCGTTTCTATATGAGAATACAAATAAGGTAAACGTACCTTTTCCGACTAAAATTCCTTGTTTAAATTATTTAGAATTTTCAAAACATAAGACAGGAATAAAAAATATACTTTAACTTTAGAATCATTCATTATTTCTGCCAAATCATTAGCTCGAATTTCGTTAATTTCTAAATAACAAGAAATGAAATATAATTTCAGAGGATCCCATTGTTCTATAATTCTATTAATAACAGCTTCTAATGCTAACCATCTTGTTTGACAAATTCCTAAAATTTTATGTGGTTTAATGGAACAGTATTCTTGAAATTCTTTAAATTCATTGATGCGTTTCGGGCTAAATGAGAAAAATTTATAGATATTTCTACAAAGTTTTTCAATTTCCATTGGAATTTTTTTGCACGCGTATGCAGAACACAAATGTAAAGAATGACAGGTGCATTTCAAATAAAATAAATCTACTTCGTTTTTAAACTTTGCTTGCACACCATTAATTTCTCCTGCCATTACACTTGCCCCATCAGTTGCAAGACCTATTAAGTTTTTCAAGGGTATATCTTCATCAGCAAAAAATTTTTTTAAAGCTTGATATATGGATTCCGCATCACTCTTTATTATTTCTATTAAACTCAAAAATCTATCTTGAATACCTTTTGACATTTTATTCATATACCTAAAACAATATTTAAAAAAAAAACAATTAAGTACCCGTTGAAAAAATTCAATACAATAATCAAGTTTCTGATTCATAATCATATGTATTTGTAAATTAAAAAAGAGCTTTTTGAAATGAAATTGTTTAATTTATTATTTTATTTCAATTTTAATGTTTTAAACTATCATTTTACCAACGTACCTTACTACTAAAACTAATGACTTCTTAGTAGACAAGTCCGTGGTTTCATCAATTATAATGGAAAATTTATTTGTCTTTAAATTATCAATTATTTCTTTCTTTGCCTTTGTTGCTAATACTTCTGCAATATCCGTAGCTTTAGTTCTTCCACATTTTACTTCTTTTGCTATTTTCGAGTCTGGACAACATTCTTTTAATAAATTAGGCAAATAATCCATAAGCAAAAAAGGTAAATTGTGCGTGATGCAAAACATGACTAATGTTAACTCAGCAAACCGAACTTCTTTATTAAAATTGGTTTTCTCTTCATCCAAAAATAATTCAAAACTTTTTTGGTTTTTCATCGTATTTATATTTTGAGTATGAATAGGTTTTCTTTCATGGTTTTGTAGGTGAGTAAAATGGTTTGTAAGAAATTTTTGACAACCTACACAATATGCCTTACCATTTTTGTTATTTAACCAAGAAAATTTTTGTAGCCATTCCGATCGAAATTTTCTTGACTTACTGTTGGTTTGGAAGATAATTTTAAATAATTTTAATTTGAAAACTTATTTTCAAAATTACCTATCTTTTAAAAAGTCTTTATCAGATTTATTTTTCCCGCCACCATCATTATCAGTACTCAATTCTAGGTTAATAACTTCTTCACAGGTTTTTGGTTTTTTTTTTAGAAATCTAAAGGAACAAGATTATTATGGAGAAAAACTAAATTATAAAATACACTAACTTATCCATTTTTAGTTAATTTTTTTGTTTTCTGTTTGTTTTCTCGAATATATAATAAAACTTTTTTGAAATTATTTTGATTTTTTGTAAGTTGACGCGCGAACTAATTTTATACAGTAATTGTCAAATGTAAACTAAATATATTATTCAGTAATTATTGTCAAATGTCAATAATATAAATTGAATTTTCAAATTTAGTTTTCGGTGTCAAGAAAATTAAATATTGCCAGATCTTATTTTTTCCCAAAAGTAACAATTTTCTAATAAAAGAAATTGATGAGAATTTGTTCAAAAAAATTACCAAAATAAGAGAAGAGTTACCAAGTTACCAAAGGAAAAAAAAATTACCAAATTTGGTAAATAATTACCAAAGTGGCAACCGTGGTTCTTAGTAATTTGAACATCAAATAAACAGAAAAATGAAGAATTTTTTCAAAGCCAACTGCCACTTGTTTTTGAAATATGACAATTAACATGAAATGAAATATTAAACACTGGCCGATAAAATATTTTTTTTTGTAGAAAAAGCACTTCACTACTGTTGGCATTTTAAAACGTAGTAATTGGATAAATATTTTGCCCACCAGACATTTTCAAAGTTTCTCTTGGACGTATTGTCCCCATGGTAGTGAAAGGGTTAAGAAAATATAATATTCAGAATTAACATCTTATAATGTTTTTTACTGAAAAAGAAATATGTGCCTATACATATGTATATATACTTAATTTTTTTTTGCGTATTGTGTTTCAGTTTTAATATAGTTTATATAAAATATATATGTAATACTTTCTAGAAAAAAAGAGATAGATGAACTCTTTCAATACAGCTGTGTATTTATAATTATACCACGATTACTAAACAGTTTCGAATATGCATTAAATATTTAAATACGTTTTAAAGAATTGGTAGATAATGCTACTATTTAGTAATTTTTAAGTAACTTTTATGAGAAACAATTACTAATCGGATTCTTGATAGTTTCATATCTCCAGTTTACAATCGCATTAGTTATGGTTACCAAACTAATAAGTTACATCTGTTACTAAGCAGTTACAACGTTGCTGAATCGTTTAGTATCCGTAACAATGTTTTGCCGCTTGGGTTACAAAATATTATAAAATTTGCAATATTTTGAAATTTTCGGAATTCTGGTATTCTATAAGCTAAAATAAAGTCATTTTTAAAGCTCTAAAATCGAAAATTGAAAGAAAATTATCTTTTAATGAACTAAAATAACTAATTGGAAATTTTTAATATGAAATTGCTTAAAAATATCAAACTCTACTAAAGTCTAAATAAAAAGAAAACCAAAGCTACAAAAACATCAAACTCTCAGACATACAATTGTTGTAATGGCAAAAAGTTGGAATTGCAAATTACAAGAAACTATATACTTTTTAAATCCAAAGAAGAAATTGATTTGAAACTAACGAATCCGTAGAAGAAATTGGATTGAAAAAAAATAGTTTAAAATTCGTTAAAAAATTATAATATTTGAATTATTTTTTAGATTGCTTCGTATTTTTCAGTATTTTGTTTGCTTTTTCTATTTTTATTTTTGTTATTTTAATACTTATTAAAATAAGTTTGCCTAGAATCTAGATTAAAAATATACAATTGAATCTTTCTTGATTGCTGTCATTTCTTATTAAGAGAAATGTAATTTTTTTATTCATATATGAATTTTTTTATTCATATATGAATAATATATATAAAAAAAAATCCAAAATTGATATATAGATATCTCTCATCTCATAGTTATACTTTTGTTGGTATGTATCAGTGTTTTTATGAAATTAAAAGCATAAAAATTAATAAAATTAAAATTAGAAATCTTCAAATTTCTGACTAAAAAAGAGTCAAAATCGTCAAAAAAATTTTTCCAGCACATGTATTTATGCACGAAGTATATTTGACAGGTAAATAATATAAGGGTATCTTTACACTGTTAAGAAAAATATTAGAAAACAATCATGTTTTATGGTATACTAGTACAATACTAGTATTAGTATACATTAAATTTTTATGCTTTTAATTTTTATAACTAAACCTAAAAAGTTTAAACAAATAAACAAGAATATTTTATTTATACACATCTGTAGAATTATATTTATTTATTAATTCTTTTGTGACTGTAATATTATAACAGGATGTATTGTTATATCTTAAATAATCCTTATTATATATAATGCCTTTTAAACTAGGCGTTTGTAAACGATTCCTAGTTTTAGTTTTGTTCAGGTTAATATGTGAAAAAATCCGCTTCACATTTGCCTATGAATTTGGTAAACTTAACACATTAAAAACAAAAGTGTTCATGAGAGCAACAGCTAATTTTTTGTCGGCACGCTTTGTACCACAAACGGTTTTTCAGAAAATTTCAATATTAATGGCCTCAGCTAAATCTGTAAAAAGGCTTTGAAAATCAAGATTTCTTATTTCCCGAAATTCACCATCTATTTTCTGCATTTCACATTCATTAATTAAATTTGGAAAGGTTTTGAATAGATTAGACAAAGAATTTATTTCTTTTTTTATAATTTTTGTAGGATCCAGTAGAGTAACATATTTAAGAATATTGTTTTTGAAATCAAATCTTTTGTAGATTTGTTTGCACAGTTCAGTATAAAAACAATGCAGTTGTTTTTAAAAATATTGATTTCAGCTAAAGTAATGTTGGGTTGATTTTCTAAAACCACTTCGTGCCACTTCAACACCTAAATATAATTGATCATAAAGTAATATGTTGTGATGATGCTTAAAATTCACATTCTCAATATTGGTTTTTTTTTAAATACTCCGACTTTATAAAATTATCAAGAATTTTTCGGACTAACCTTGTTACTGCATCATACATTTTATTTATATGTTGACTTTCACTTTGAAACAATTTATTTAGTTTTTAAAATTTTAAATATAACTTGTTATCTGGATTATTTAGATTTTCTAGTATGATTTTAGCATTATCGATGTTGTCAATATTTATGGCAAAAGCAAAATAAGTTTTTGGAGATTCAAATAATTGTAAAAGCCGGTTAACGACGCTTTCAAGAGAAAGCCATCTAGTTTGACTCGGATGTAATAATTTTCTTGGTTTTTCTTCTAGAAGTATCACAATTTTTTCAAATTGGGTAATACGTTTTGGGATGTTCTACACATAATTGCAAAGGGATATAGCCATCGATTCCACGCTTGATGGTAGTATTAAACAAGCGTATGAACAACATAAACCGAATGAGCGACATATACATTATATATACTACGGATACCTTAAGTCGTCCACATTTCAATTCTGGAACAACTGCTAAATCCTCAAACGAATTTTTTTCCATTTTTACGAGATGGTCTGCCAAATTGAATGCTAAATTGTGCTCTGCAATAAGAGCTCAGTCATAATTATTATTTAATAAAAAAGGAGCCTAAAAATCGTCATGTTGCCATTTGATCTAAAAACGTCAAAATGATGATAAATCGTCAATTATAACAAGACTGGTATGTATAACCAGGGTTCCCACCTTTCAAAAATTCCTGACGAGGACATTTAAAATTATGCAAAACAAATAATTTTTTGTAAAATATGTGTATTTAATTGTAATTAAAAAAATAACAAATTCATTTCATTAAATAAAGAAATATTCACTAATAACACTAAATAAAGAAATATTCATTAATAACATTAAATAAAGAAATATTCATATAAAAAACTTATTACCCAAAATACTTTTTATAAATTAAATTGCACTTAATAGTATTATTAAAAATTACTTTTTGGAATTAGTTTTGAATATATATTTTTCATTTGATTTCGCACATTTTAATAAATCTTTTTCGTTTTTAATATATTCAAAAAACTCAGTGCATTTTAATTTATTATTAAAATATAAGATAAGCTCAGACCTTATAAGATCTGGTAAAGCCCTATTTCTTTCATCTCTCCATTTTATAT
Source organism: Dolichopus griseipennis (assembly GCA_963082915.1). NCBI lineage: Eukaryota > Metazoa > Arthropoda > Insecta > Diptera > Dolichopodidae > Dolichopus > Dolichopus griseipennis. The sequence goes on from OY720441.1 coordinate 344,250,332, forward strand.
TCATTACACTAAATACTCGTTCTGAAAATGCAGAACTACTTGGAATACTTAAGAAAAATGAAATAAAAGTAAATATATTTGGAAATTCCCTTGTTTTAAGAATTTCAATCCATTTCTCATGGCAGCTCAGCGTTTTAAATTTATCGTTATTTCTTATGGTATCATATATTACACACAAAATATTTTGTAATGAAAACCCATGAAAAATGCTATGAAAAGCATTGCATTTGCGATAAATTTTCAGTCAATTACACAGTAATGAAATATACAGTCAGTGGTCACTACATTGTAATGAAACTTTTAATTACCATTTATAGTTAAACTTATTATATGTAATGAAATTAACTAAATAATTTATTATAATAATTAAAGCAGAATATGTAATGAATTCCATTACATAATAGTAATTCTTACTAAATTTGTAATGTAACAATAATACCATATTTTCATTACAAAAAAGCAAGGTAGTGAAAGTTATTACAACTGAAATACCTTCGTAGTATACTGCCGCCGAAGAGAAAAAGGGCACAAACGCCAAAAATTCAAAATTCAAATTTTTGAATATTTGACACTTATAAGACCTCTATCTAGTTTTTAACTAAAAATATGAGATTTCTGGTTGCAAACAGTAGAAAAATCCATGTAAAAATGGGCGCTTTTTAAAATGAATAGTCCTGTAACATGAAGGACTATAAAAACATTATCTGAAAAAAAATTAGTAAATAACTACTATTATGTAATTAATTGTTTTTATTATTTTTGTTTTTATTTTAAATATTCACAGAATGATATAAATTAAAGAATAAAAAAATATAAAATTCAACACGTTATTAATATTAATTGAACACATATTGTAATCTTAAATCTAAATTATCTTAAATCTAAAAGCTATGCTCATATTTGAAAGCTTATATTAATTGAACACATATTGTAATCTTAAATCTAAATTATCTTAAATCTAAAAGCTATGCTCATATTTGAAAGCTTATGAGGTAACGTGGGATAATATTCAAAATTTTTAACATCACAAATCTCAAAATCATTCAAGTTATCTTTTAATAGATAAGAATTTAAATGCTGATCAAAACTTATTTTAAACTTTTGACAAATTAAAAATAATTTTTTTTCAAAAACAATCATGTCAACAATTTTATTAATATAATCAATATGTTTATATTTTAAAACATAATAACCGGACTTATATACTGTTCCTTTATATACTATATTAGATGCTACTAAAAAATTTTGTGGAAAACCATAATTCTGAACATGAGAGTAATATATTTTGTTTATTATATATAACTCTTCCTTAACGATCTCAATATCTTCTACTTCGCAGTTATCAATTATTAAACCAGCAAATTTAAAAGTTGATTTAATTGCTAAAGAATAACAGAGATTTTTTCTTGATGGAATAGAAGTCGCATATTTTTTCAATTCCTTGTGCTTACTTTCATTTCTTAATGCCCAAAACATTTTAAGAGGTCCAACTCTTTTGATAGTTGTCACGTAATGTGTTAGAAAATGAGCTTTGGGTTTTAATGGAAGTTGGAAAATCTCACAATAGTTTTTATTGTGAGTAGCAATAACAGATTCAAGCTCATATAATTGATTTAAATCAAAGCTAGACCTTAAACACAAGTCTAATAATTTCTGTAAATTAAGAAAAAAGTCCCACATCTTGTTACCAATTGGAATAAGATCTCCTATCATAAGTGGTAAAAAGTGAACAAAACACCAAGTTTCAGCAGCAGACATTTTAAGGTTTTTTATCTTTAATGTTTCCAGATTTATAGGAAGGGATATGTCACTTGCATCAATTTCGCCATAATCAAAAAGTTGCTTTCTATTATTTATGTCGTTTAATGAAAAAACTTTAGTATCTATAAAATGTAAAAGAATTAGACTTACATCATTTTTAAAAACACCTTCAAATAAGTCATGCATAATATCAACTGCTGTATTTAATACAACATGAAACGAGGGTAAATTATTAAAAATGCATGAGTCAATGATACCTGTTATTTTCGGATTGTTTAATAATAAATTAGAGTTATAATTTTCTTGATTTCTAAGTTTTTCTTTAATTTCGTAGGCTGCTGTTTGAGTTTCATTTTTACTGCACATACAAATGCGACAAAAATACAAAGCTGAAAATGACCGTGAAAATCCTAATATGGTGTTTAAACCTAAATTGTCGCCAGTGATAAGGCCTAAAACAAAATATATTTTCTGTTCAATATTAGAAATATTAATTGTTATTCCATTAATTTCAAGATCTAATAATGCTTCGTAGAGATTATGACAAATATCTTCGTGCTCGTACTTTTTCATGAATTTTGTTTTAATAAACATAATCGGTATTATACTTTTTAAAGAAGAAGTCAAATGGGATGGTATGCAGGGAAAGTTTAAATAAAATGCGGAAATAGAATTTTGGCCAGGATGTGATCCTAACACATTGTCTGGATCAAAATCATCATTATAAAGAAAATATGGGATAGCGATTTTTCCTTCTCCTTTAAATTTATTTTGGATTGTTTTCCATATAGAGCCTGAAGCAAAATTTGAAATAGAATTAGTTTGCGATTCAAAGTATTTAATATTTTCTAGTGTTTTGTTTAACAAGCCGGGTTGTTCAAAAAATTTTCTAATAATATAAGGTATATTCATAATGGTACCTTTAATATTTGTATAATCCAAAACAGGCACCCCTTGATGAACCACGTTTTGAATTTCAGAAGATAGCAAAATATTTTTTGGCATGCTAATCAAATCGTCTTTTTGAAGTTTACGTATTAATCTATATTCATTGTCCACCTCAATAAATGCGCTATCAAGCTGTTTTTCAATACTTTCTAATTTCAAGTTAAAAGAAGATTCGGAAGTGTTTTTAATTATATTTTTAAAAGGGTTTAATATATATTGCTGGACATTTTGAATAATTTGAAAAGCTTTTTTTCTTGGAATACTATCTTCTTCTATTAATTTTAAAACAAATTTTAATGTATTAGCTGATAAAATATCTGAAAATTGACAGTTTTCATCAAAGTTAGTTTGAACTTGTTCACAATCGTTCGAGATAGTTGCAAGATTTTGGTCTATGGCGGTATTTTGCTCGTTATTTATAAAAATGTCACTATTTTGCTCATTATTCGAAAAAAGTTGATTATCGTTATTTGAAAAAACATCACTATTTTGAAAAGAATTTCTTGAAACAATAGAACTTAAAGAATTTAAATTTTGGTTTTCTTTATGAATATATCTTAAATGTCTCTTTAGGGCATATATATTAGAAAATATTTGAGGACAATATTGTTGTTTGCATTCAAATCTTGAGTAGGAATTGAGTTTATGAAAATTTTTTAGTTGGAAAATATAATCATTTAAAATTTGAAATTCATTTTCGCATTGAAAGCAAATAAACATTGTTGACATGATATAAAATTGATTTAATTATTGATTTTATCAAATGTAAGTCTCTTAAGTTTTAGTTTTTCTTAAATGTAAATAAATTAATTATTTTAAATACATAAATAATAAAAAATTTTTTAATTTAAATATCTAATTGGTTTAGTAACGAAGTGGTTTGAGATGAAGTTTTTGAAGAGCTATCAAGAATTTTATAAAAATATCTTTGAATAAAATCCCACACTTGGTAGCTTTGTGTAGGAAATTTAATATTCAGTACAAAAAATAACTTGAATAAACTATCTAAGGCACTTAAAAACGAATCAGATTTATGCAAAATATCATCGAAAACAATGTAAAAATGTTCACCTTGTACTGCTATTATAGGCTGAAATGAACAATTATAAGCTGCGTATTTCTCGCGTACTTGTTGGTATTGAATTTGAATGTCTCCTTGATTACCAACAATCATTAAGGTGCTATCCAACGAATCTTGGATTGATAAATGCCACAATCTGGTATTGTCGTTCTTCAACTTTAATTTTTGTGATGGTGGCAATTTGAAATGTAACAATTTGAACGCAATTAAATGTTTTTCATCTGCAAATATAAAATAGAAAAAACTTATTTCATAAAATTTTTTGGAGAATTCAAATACCATATTATATTGTATAATATTTTAAACTTTTTAATAAATAAAGCTGATATAATGAACTTACTAGTTTCAATAGTCTCACTTTTTAATCTTTTGATTAGTTCTATGGTTTGAGGCTTGGCTTCATCTTCTAAAATTGTTTTAAATTTAGGAATAAAGTTTTTCCAATTTTCGAAAAGTCTTAAAGCTTTTTCCTCCCCATATATTGAAATAAAATCTAAATCAATCTGAATTTGTAACCGTAAAAAGTACAAATTACTTTATTTTAATAAATTTTTTTAAATTGAAAATTAAAAAAATATTACCAATCGGAGTGCGTTAGATTGGGTTAACAACGGCCATTCCAAAAAAATATCACTTGGAGACTTTGATAATATATCAGTTCTTCTAATTTGGAAAGAGTTTGTCCACTTTTGTTCAACCACAGGCCACGGTGTAAAATGATTTTTCAGCCAATTTTTATCATTATAATCTATATAGTTACATAGTATTTTGAATAAATAAATTTAAGTTTTTAATAATTGGTAATTTCTTTTTGTACAATTAAATAAGAAATTTTTTTTAGAATTTATAAAAAATACTTTTTGTTGGTGAAACTATGGATTTTTCTAATGAAGGTGATAATGCTGTTGATAATATTGGAGATCGACTTGCTTCACGATCAATATTTTTATAAAAAGAACGTTTCTTTTGATATTTTAATTTATTATTATACGCGGTATATAAGGCACCACGAGATCTTGACCCTTTACCATCACATTTAATAAAATAACTTTCCTAGAAATTTATTTTAAATAAATAATGCTGTATTATTTAGTGATTATTATTTAAAAATAGCTAAATCTTTTTTTCAAGAGGAAATTGGACTAATAATTTGTCCACTATTATTTCGCACTCCTTTGTGCCCATGTGTATGTTGTTACTAACTAAGTAATCGACGATACACCCAATGACAGTTTTTCTTTTTGTGTCATTTAAAGGTTTTTTAACAGAATTATAATCTATTAAAATAATTTTAGTGTTCGAAGATGTTAACAATATTTCTTGAATGTCCTAAAGCATATTTAAAACAATTATTAAATCTATGCCATTAATTTTAAATTAATATAAGAATTACCAATTCTCCAAGCTTTTTATTTTCATTAGAATTAGAACATCCGATATTACAATTGGAACTATTAGATCCAATTGTATTATCGGACGCCCAGTTTATAAGTGTATCTGACGATCTTCGTGAAAGGGTTTCAGCCACGCTAAATGGACTATATCCTTGCTCAATCCTCCATTCAGCAAGTCTTCCTTTAAATTTAATCTGCTCAGCAAAAAGTTCGTCTGGAATTAATTTATCAACTGCCAATTCCGTTATATACTTGAAGCATTCTAAATCAATTTTTTTGGCTAAAAAATGTTAAAATTATATTATACAAAACTTCTATTCGAATGCTTGTTTAGATGATTGTTTTGAATTGCAATCACTTGCTTTTGAATAAAACAATTTTTATCTAAATCAAAACAATATACTTACTATATACATTTGTTTATAGTAAGTATATTGCTTTGATTTAGCAATTTTTTTTTGATTTAGCAAAAACAATTTTTTTTACTTTTTTTTTTGTAAATATAACAGTAGTTTTATTTTTTTTTTTTGGTTTGAAAATAAAACGATTGATGTAAATCATAAGGCAGGTACATATCTAAAAGTAAAAAATGTCTATACATTTAATACTATTACTCTATTACCTACTTATATAGAAATTTATATTATTTTTCTAAAAAATTTGTTCAAAATTATAAATCTGATTCATGAAAATAAAAATTTTTAAAAAACATAGGTATTTTATATTTAAGTACCTACCTATGTATTATGAATTATGATTTTATAGTAGCACATCATAAAGTAAAATATAATATGTGTTATGTTATGATTGAGAAAAAATGTATATAAAATACTTTTCTAAATCAAAGATAACTTGTTTTGCTTTCCAGACAAATTGTTAAATGAAAGTATATTTTGTAAAAAAAAATGAGCTAAAAAATATGTAGGTACATCTATATACCTATTTTATATTTGGTAAAATTGTTATTGGCATTTGGTAGCAAAATATTTGTTTTCTTTTGTTGTGATTGAAACAGTGGCGACTCGTAACATTTTATAGCGGGCGTTCAGACAAAATACACAAGTTAAAAAAATTAAATTAAAAATTTAGAAATATTGGTTATTGTACTTACGGTAAGATTATTTATAAATTAGGTCAATTCTTCTCGATTTTAATAAAAAAATTTCTATAATTTTGTCATAAAATGACTCTTTCAACTGTAATTTACGTAATAATTCCTTTTCAATGGATAGTATTGCCAACTCAGAAAGCCTATTCTGTCCCATAGTGTTACGTGAATAAGTTTTGATTCTTTTTAATGTTGAAAAAGATCTTTCCACTGATGATGTCGTAATTGGTAAAGCTAAAACTAACTCACATAATTTTACTATTTCAGGAAAAACGGAATTTAAATCTTCAACAAATAATTTTTTATAAATTTGCTGTATTGTTTTCTCGTAAAAATCACTGTGCTTATAAAATACAAATACAGTGGAAACTCTCTATAGCGAAATCGTAATTGCCATTAAGTTTTATTCGTTATAGAGGGTTTTCGCTATATAGGAGTCGAAAAATTTTTATCTTTCCAAAACTTAAATTAGATACGTAGATATATGTATGTATTAATGTAAAAGAAATAAAAAATAATTTTATAATTTTATTTAGGATTTTTTTATTTTATTTTTTTTCAAAAAAATTTGTTATTGTTTTTTGAGTTTTCTTGAATCGAAAACATATTTTTACTTTATCAAAATGATAATGAATATTATTGTTGGTATTATATGTTTCGATTGCTCTTTGTATAATATCTAGAGATGTGTTTATTTCACTAATTGAAGGTTTTTGCACAACTTGATGCTCTTCCTCTTCACTTTCATCAGATTTTGAATTAGAACATTCCTTAATAATATCTTCTTCATTTGGTAATTCATAAGTTAATAAATCTTTATCGATAAAAATATAATCTTCCACATTTATATGAGCATCTTCATTTTGCACTTGCCATTCTTTCCATAAATCAGTGGTTATATCTTCTGAATTAACATCGACTGCATTTACTAACATTGCTAAAGGAATGTCGTCTTCGTCATTATCATGAAGAAAACCAGCTTTAATAAAACATTTCTTAATTGTTTCAGCTTTCATTTCGGCGTTCCATACAATTGATATATTGCGAGTAAAATCCAGTAAAGAAATCGTAGTTTTACAATTTAATTCCATGTTTTGCAGATGTAGTTTTAAAATATTTCTTCTATATAAAACTTTTAAATTTTGTATGATTCCTAAATCTAACGGTTGCAATATTGAAGTCATGTTTGGGGGGAAAAATATTAATTTTACAGCAAATAACTTATCTTGAATGTTTTTTCCATGGCAAGGACAATTATCAATAAAAAGTAAAATTTTACGTTTTTGTCTAGCAAATTTTTCGTCAATTTCTAATAACCATTTATCAAAAATATCGGTTGTCATCCAAGCTTTTCTATTATTGACATATTTAACACCCAAATTTTGAATACCTCGGAAACAGCGAGGATTAGCACTTTTGCCGATAACAAATGGTATCAGTTTTTCCGTTCCAGTCATATTTACACACCAAAGACATGTAACCCTTTCTTTGCTTCTTTTTCCTCCAAAACATTTTTCATTTTTGAATGTTAATGTTTGATTTGGCAGGCATTTATAAAAAAAAGCTGTTTCATCTGCGTTAAAAATATCTTCTGGCCTATAATCTTTAATAATATCCCTCAATTTTTTCTTCCAATTTTCTGCATCTTCAATATTTACGTCTGCACTCTCACCACAAATAGTTTTTCTTACAATATTGTGACGTCTTTTAAATTTATCCAGCCAACCATTACTGGCCACAAAATTTGAATATTGAAATGCTTTAGCAAACTCAATTGCTTTTAATTTAATTAACGGCGCACTTTCAAGTAGGTTTTGTGAACGAGCTGTTTTTATCCATAATAAAATCGATTTATCAATTTTGTCATAATGGCATTCACGTATTTTTTTCCCAATTGAAAGTCCTTGCGAAGAAGAAATTTTATCTTTATTTTTTATAATTGTTGATAACGTACTAGCTGGTATATTGTACTGTTTACAAATGTTTATTTTTTTCAATCCTTTTTCAACATTAGATAATATTTCAAGTTTCTTATTCAAAGATATTGCCTGACGCTTTTTGTTTTCTACAACTTATAATAGTTGAATTTTTACATAATATAAAATTTTTAAATCCTTACCCATTGTAATATAATGATTAAAATTTTTTATTTTGAAATCCAAAATCCTTATTACTTTACACAAAAAATTCAAATTTGACAGAAATGAAATTCATACGTACCAATGCTTATTCATTGAACAAATTTATGTAGGTATTAAAAAAAAAATTCAAATTTGACAGAAAAAAATTCATACGTACCAATATGTTTTAATTGTATGAATAAACATACATAATTCGAAAATCAGTGAAATTTAGTTCATGTGTTAGCTAATAGAGTTCGTTATTTTCGGTATAAAGAGTTAAAAATTAGAGAAATTTTAGTTCATATGCTAGCTATTTTAGTTCGTTATAAAGAAGTTTTCGCTATATAGGAGTTCGCTAAGAGAGGTAATTTAATTAGAATTTTTTTAACTAAAGCTATTGTCATCATTTTTTTTCGCTATAGAGAGTATTTCGTAATATAGAGGTTCGTTATAGAGAGTTTCCACTGTAGCTCATTTTTAAGACTAAGAAAATCAAAAAAATCACCGTATGAAGTTTTGAGCGCATTTTGTAAATTTAAAGGAAATTTTTTTGAGTACTCTTTAAAATGTTTTGAGTCTAGTAGGCCGACGAACATTAATTCTTTTAGATCTGCAAATCTAGTATTTATTTGCTCTACAATGCAATCTATAATTTCATAAAAACAAATTCTGTATTCCGTTTTTTCTTCAATGCCATGTCGAGCTCTAAATGATGAAACAATGGCTTCTAATTTATTTGTTTCTTCAAAAAACATATCAAAATTTTCTCGTAAATTAAATATATTTTGTTTGGTCTCTTCAAGAAATTTAATGCAATATGCCACATCCAATGCTTTAGATTCAAGAACATTGTATAAAGCATCGGAAAAGCAAAAAATTTGGGCAAATATCAATACCAAAAGCTGAGATTCAAAATCATTTAAAAATTGCAAATATCCTTGAGATAAATTAATTGTATTTGCGTCCCAAAACGTGTCTTCATCTTCGTAATTAATTATTTTTTCAAAATATTTTATTAAATCATCCCTGTAATTTTTAATAACTTCTATTAATTTGGAATTGTATCTCCATCTAGTAGGGGCTACTTTTGGAAATCTTTTTTTTAACATTTTATCTAATAAAGCACATCTTTTTGAAGATTGGGAAAAAAAACTGGCCATACCCGACAATCTCTCAAAAAATCTTCGACATTTTCGATTATATTTAAGAACATCTTGCAATACTAAAGAAAATCGATGAGCCGCACAGTGTATAAATTTTGCATTTGGAAAAACCTTTTTCACTCTAACTTGAGTTCCCGACAAATGACCAGCCATTACTGCTGCCCCATCATAAGCTTGACACACAATTTTCTTCGTGCAATTGAAATCATTAATTATTTTAACTACATGTTGTGATAATTTTTCTGCGTTTCTTTCTGAACTAACATCGGAAAAAAATAAAAATCTTTCTTCAATATTACCGTGACATGTGCAATATCGTATCATTGTAGAAAGCTGCGATTTATTGCTAATATCAGATGTTTCGTCCATTAATATAGATACAAAATTGACTTTATTTATTTCACTCCTAATAGAATTTAAAATAAGTGTACTAATCGCATTTATAATGTCATTTTGTATAGCACTGGAAGTTCCACGAAAAACTGTTGAATCTTCCAAATGAGTTGCTAACACTGAATCATATTTTGCTAAATAATTTAGAGTTTCCTTGAAATTTCCACAATTTATAGAATCCTCAGATTCATTATGCCCTCTAAAAGGAAGTTCCTGTTGTCCTAATAAGCAAACCGTGTCAATAAGTCTTTTCATAATAGTGCGATTTTTTTTAACCTGCTCATTATGTTTATTGAAACTAATTTGCTTTTGCTTATCTAAAAGAAGATCTATACTCGTTTTTCCAAACATTTTGAAAGTATACAAGCAATCAATATGAGAATATGATTTTAAATGTTTAGCGTAACTATCACTTAAGTGATTTAAATCAGAAAATCCAATGAAATTCCAAATATTTTTATCTTTTTCTGTACGGAATAACAAGCATGGCCAACAGAACAATTTACTTAATTTATTACAACCTGTATTAAATTCGTATCTTTGATATGTTTCAACATGAAAATTTCTTATTGTTTCTTTTTTTCCAGATTTAAATTTCGATTTTAGATTTGGTAATAAGGGAGTTGGTCTTATCATATTTTTAATATCATTTTTTTCACTGACACTTCTTTGTGAAAATGATATTTTTAAAATTTTTTCAATTATGCAATTATTGCTGCAATCACTATTTTCACTAATATCTGTCATTATTCACTTTAAAAATTTTTCACTTATAAAAAATAGGTTTACTATTTATTTTAAAAATATTATGAATATTATACCAATTATTATAAATATTTCACACAATTAACAATGCTCATATTTTTAAATTCATGATTAAAGAATAGTAGATAAACTACAACGAAATTCGAAAATAAGGGTTTTGACTTTTGTACCTACCTACAAAAAAAAAAATAAAACTTAAAAAAGAATATTATAATCAATCATCATATCATCATAATTCTTTGTTACATGAAAATGATTGAAAAAATTATTGATAAAATAGAAATAAGAAATAGAAACAGAGACAAAAAGAAAAAAAAAAAACTATTCAAATACAAACCGATTTTTTAGAAATAGCGGCAAAGAGATTAGAGATGTACTCTTACTCTCTTGTCTCTATGAAAAATTTACGTTCAAAATGAATTTGAACGAAATAGCCGTCTAAAAACTATAGAGATGTTTTTTTGTTTTGATTTTATTTTGCTTTGCAATTTTTTTTTTCTATATTAAAATTGCGTTCATATTGAAAATGAACGATTCGCTTAGGCAAAACAAAAAGCAAAACAAAATCAAAACAAAAAAAAATAGAGATTTTGTTTTGCTTTGCAATTTTGTTTTTGTATATTAAAATTGCGTTCATATTGAAAACAGTGTTGCCGATCATTAGTATTGAAATTCCTCTCAAATCTACCTGAAATTCCACAATTTTCTTTAAAATTCCACACAAATTATAATGAAAAAAAAATATATATATTATATGTTTTTTACTTCATTTTATTAAAATATTTAAAAATTAAAAATAACAAAAAAAAACCAAACACAAAAATTAACATAAATATATATCATATTATTCATATTTGAAAAAATTGCAACAAAAAACAAAAAATCTTTATGAAAATAAAAAAATCTATTTTGAAATTATTTTTTTAGGAACTGGTAACCTCTGAACTGGTAACATCTGACTTCCATGTATAGGCTCCAAGTAACTTTTGAGATGGTTCAAAGTTTAAAATGCCTCCTTTATTTTTTAATCCATATTTTGTGGCAAATATTGCGGATAAGGTTTCTGTGTTAATTTTATTTCTGTGATCAGTTTTCGACAGTTTTAAATTACTGAAAACTCTTTCTACACTTGCATTCGAAAACGGAAGAATTAAAAGCAAAGTTATTATTTTTTTTAAGTTTGAAAAAATTAACATATTTGCAGAATTTTTTAACTCAAAAATTTTTTTCCAGTAAATATCTGCGGACAAACTAGTAAAAAGACCATATTTCTTAAAATCTAGCAAAGCATGTCTTCGCCACTCATTGTCCACATCTTGTTGATTAACTTCAAGAAACGGAAATCTTTCACAAATTCCTGACAAAGATTTAATTTGAAATGATTGGGCTATTTGAGGTTCAACAATTGAGACTATTTCAAATATTTCATCTTTAAAATCGAATCGCTTTTTCATTTGAGTTACAGCCTCTATATAAAATTGTAAACAATCTTGAAAGAACTTCGTTTTATCAGCTTCTGATAATTCTAGAGATGAGTCACTAATTTTCGATTTTGCTTTTAAACCAACGTAAATTTCTTCAAGCGGAACATATTCCTTACAATTCATATGATTAACTTGGAAAATATCTTTATCTCTAATGTACTGAATATTTAAAAAATTACTGCATAAAACTTCCAATAATTTTCTTACTTCTGGCTTCAATCTGTGAAGCAAAGGAGTTTCGCTTTGAAATAAAATATTGAAATCCGTTAGTAATTTGAGGGTATAAGAAAGAAACTCAAGGTAAATTTTTGTTAATTTGTTATTCATAGTTGTTAACATAGACTCTGTTATGTTCGACGGATCTTCAAAAACTTGGAGTGTTAGATATGAATTAAGCGACTGATATTGCTCTAGAACGCGATCTACGCAACTTTTTATTGATAGCCATCTAGTTATAGAAGGTGACAATATTTTGTGAATGTCGGTTTTAAAATAAAGCTGAAATTCTTTTAAGTTTTCTATTCGTATATAACTCCTATTAAAATATGCTCCCAAATTTCTTAACAAATCTTCTATAGATTTAGGTAAATGTAAACAAGCTTTAGAAGCAACCAAATGAATAAGGTGGCAAGAGCATTTTATGCAAACTATATGTGGTATTTCTCGTTTTAAAATTGCAAACACGGATTTTTTTGCCCCAATCATTACATTTGGAGTATCAGAAGCGAAGCCTATTAAGTTACTCAAAGGAATGTTTTTTGATACTAAGCAATTTTTAAGTGCTTCAACAAGATCTTCAGCTGTACTTTTCCTAATTTCTTTCATATCTAAAAAACTTGTAATCACACGATTAGAGTTCTCGTCATAATATATGACAACAAAAGCACATTGTTTAATAGAGGTACGATCTGTAGTTTCGTCCATAATTAGAGAAAAATATTTACCTTTTGTTCCGATAAATTTAAACAATTCAAAAGAAAAATGATTTCCGAGAACATTTGTCATAACAGCATGCGATTTGGTTCGCTTTAACGCTAAGTTTTTAGCAATTTGCGAATCTGGAAATATATTTTTAAGTAACGGAACCATTGTATCCATTAAATTAAATGGAAGATTGTTACTAGTCAATAACCCTGTTAACTTAATTTCAGCTCTTTTTGTTTTAGCGTTTAGAGGGCTTTCTTCAAACAAGTTTGTTATTTCATTTACATTATTTATCGAATTCAAATTTTCTTTGTGCTTTTTTGAAATGCTATGACGTTCTAAATCTTTTCTATGTGCAACTAATTTCACGTTACATACCTTGCATATTGCTTGTTTATTATTGTCTTTTGGTTTTTTAATCCATTGCTTAAATAAATTATCAATCCATTTATCGTTGAAATTGTAGTATTTTCTATTATTTGTTTTCTTCAAATCAATTGTGTTATTGTTAGCCTGCATTATAAGACCAATTTATTAAGGTATTTTATGATGAAAACGTAATTCTTCTCTTACCTCACAGTTTTTTTTCTTTAGGAATTTATCCATTAGGAATTAAGTAATAGTAACTATTTAAAATGTTATCTAAATTATATTTTAAATGTTGGTATTGTATTTAATAATTTAAATTTGAATTTTGAAATTTGAATGCATACTTTGCGCTTCTTTTCTTCATTGAATCGAATGTTATTTGACACATGGAAGTGACATTACTTAGTTAAAAAATTTTTGGGCAAGTTTTTTGTACGTATAAAAAGAAATGTTTTATAAATTTTTTACAAATTCTTTTTTTTTTAATTTCGGTTTCGTAGAATTTAAATATTTTTTTTCAGAACATGCATTTTCTTTAAATTCCACGCAAAATCCACACATTTTAAAAGCCACACATAATTCCACAATGGCTTGAAAATTCCACATAATTTGTGGAATTCCACGCAAATCGGCAACACTGATTGAAAATGAACGATTCGCTTAGGCAAAACAAAAAGCAAAATAAAATCAAAACAAAAAAAAAAAGAGATTTTGTTTTGCTTTGCAATTTTTTTTTGTATATTAAAATTGCGTTCATATTGCAAATGCACGAGTCGGTTTTGCCGTTGTCAACAAGAAAGAAAACAAAATAATATACGTGTGTTCTGCGACAATGTTAACCAAAAATAATATTGAACGATAATAATATAAAAAAATATGTTACGAAAAGAAAAAGTACATTGTTAAAATAAATTGTTTATGTTTTCTATGGATTTTTTTGGATTATTTTAAGGATTTTTCTAAGGCGTTCATGCACGAAATGAACAATAAGACGAGTCGCCACTGGATTGAAATAATAAAATATGCATAGGATTTTAAAATTTTTTAAAACTTTTAAATTGTACCTATGTAAAGCTAAAATTTTTACTACTGATTCAATTATATTGTTATAGGTGGCGGTACGAAAGAAGATCGATATAAGAACGCACTTATGTAACTTTAAAAATCCACTAATTAAAAAATAAAAGAAAATGAACTTACCTTTAAAAATATTAATCAAATTTGAGAGACCCCATTTATTTAATAACACAAGCTCTGGATTTAATTCTTCTGATATTATAATTCCCTCATTTATTCCTTGTGCTATTATATCTTCACTTAAATGTTCTCTTATTAAACCATCCTCTGTTAACTTTAAATTTTCATCATAATAAATTAAAGTAAGATCTTCTCCTTCTGCTTCTATTATATTTGCATTATTTGCATTATTGTTCTCACCATCAACAGCATTTTCACCGTCATTAATATTAATATTATTCATTATAATTATTATTATTAAACTTACTTTTAAAATCACTTGTTTAATATAAAACCACTTCTTTTAAATAAAAACTACGTCCGCACGTAAAAAGCACTGATACACTTTTGATTATAATTCGAATAATATTTCAAAATAACATTAGAATACAATGAAATCTATTGCTTCACAATTAAATTCATTGCAATTGTAATGAAAATTATTTCATTGTAGTTAAATTTTTACAATAGATCGTTGAATTTTTTTTAAAATTAAATTTTGTTACAATATGTAATGAAAATAATTACAAAATAGTAAAAAAAAATAAAAATAAAAAACTTCACTACATCGGTTGTAAAAACAACAACACAAATAATTAAAATCAATGTATTTTAATTGTAATTAAATAATTTATTACATTGTAGTTAAAATAATTGTTCAAAAATTTAATTGCAGATTAATCAAAATTTTTATAATTTAATTGTAATGAATACAATATTATTACATTTGTAATCAAATTTTGATTTTTTAATTTTAACTGGCAGTTTTCGATTTTCATTACACTGCCTGATAAAATTCATTACAACTAATTCTCTGTGTGTACTTCTGCTGATATTATTTCTTTGAATAATGCGTTTATATTTATATTTAATTTTAAAGTTTCCGTTAATTCAACAAAAATGTCAAAAGAAGGAAAATCTTGATCTAAAGTAAAATCATTTAATTTCTTCAATACTTCAAATTTAATATTATCTTCTACTTTTTTACGAATACAGTTTAATCCAGCATTTATAATTTCGTTAAATTCAAATTCAAATTTTTTTTTAACTTCCAAATTATTAAGTTTCGTTAGAAGTGTTCTTACTTCATTTCCACAAAATTTTTTATCTTTTAGCTTTTCTAGTTGCGTAATGAAATTTGATAATATTTTAAACAAATTTAATATAGTTGTTTTGTTTGATTCTAAGATTTTAATTGTTTCTTTAAATATATTTGCGAGATATTGAATAAAATTCAAATGAATTTCAATAGAATCATCAATCTTGTTATTATTAATAAGTAAAACATTATAATATAATTTTGGTAATTCATTGTTTTGCGCCAAGTCTTCAAAATATGCTTTTAAAGCAGACCATGACTCTAAAATTCGTTCTACAGCAGGTAACATTGAAACCCATCTAGTTGGGCAATGTTTTATAAGTTCACGAAATTCCAAATCGCAGTATTGGTGAAATGATATTAATTCTTCTCTACGTTTTGCAGATCTAGCAAAAAAAAAGTGAATTTTTTGTATAATATTGTCTAAATCTATAGACTGCATATTCAAACATTGTTTAAAACAGTTATGAACAATGTCACAATAACAATTAGCTTTTAATATATTGTGATTCAAAGTTTTTAATTTTACATATATTGAATTTTTGTTTCCGAAATTATAATTAGTATTGTCAGCACTAAAAGCAGTAACTTTTGTTAATGATAAACCTAAACATCCCATTGATTTTTTAATTGCGCTGAACATACCTTCAGCTGTTTCATCTGAATTTTCGAAAAAATCGATCAATTTATTTTGAATACCATTCTCGATTGTAAAATATTGTAAAACTAAGGGAAAAAATTTCCTGAACCATCTATTTGTAATGAAAAGCTTATATTTTTGGTATTAATCTCATGTAAAATATTTTCGATTTCTTTTGGAGCTAAAACTTGCGTCACAATAGCCTCAGATTTGGTTTGACCACAATAAATTTTGTTTGCTAACTTGGAGTCAGAAAAAGTTTTTTTGGTTAGCTTAAAAGCACAATCCAGTGAGTTGTATGATTGGTTATGTTTAACACAATGGAAAATATGAGCAATTTCTACTGCAGTTACTAAATATTCTTCAGACGTATTTGTCTTATTAAAAAATTTCGTAATTGCCATGCTGGCATCCTTGAGCAGTTAAATTTTTCTGATGAGCTTGTGAATTTTCATGGTCATCCAACGCACGTAATCCTTTATTGCACACCAAAATTCCAACTCTACACAAATTACAAAATCCCTTTTCGTTTGAAATTTTTTGCAACCAGGTTTTGCATTCAAGCCATTTATCATTAAAATTTGTTACTCTCTTTGCTTTCTTAACTTCTGACATAATCTTTGGGATTTGAATTAAATTATCTCTAACAATTATAAATTATATAAATTATATAACTTATCAAATTCTAAAGCGTATCACAAAAAAAAGTTTTGAAAAGAATTTTGCATTAATAAAGACAATAATTGCAAGAAACAATCAAAACAAATGACAAAAAAAAACTGTTTTAAAAGTGTCAAAAATTTCATATTTAATTATCCCTAAAAACAAATTATAAAAATCCCAACAAATTGACACTCGGTAACATGACGCCTAGCGGAATTTTTGAAAGGCTGAAAAATGAGATAAACAAACAAGTTTACACGCTGCGAATTTTGAAGAAATGCAGTCCACGAGGACATTTTTGATTCTCGCGAGGATACGAGGACAGAGCATTAAAACGAGGATAATCCTCGCGAGGCGAGGACGGGTGGGAACCCTGGGAACTATACCTATATATTCTATTATGAAATTAAGAGTAAATGTAATCTCAATTTGTCGTTTGTTTATTTGCCCTTCGTTTGATTGTTGCTATGATTTTTTGCTTTTTTTATTTTTGTTTTTATAAAATACAATACTCAATCAGAGATGAAAACTCTAATAAAGAAAATTACTCACCCAGATGGGTAAAATTTCCCTTTTTTAAAATGAAATTTAAATTAAAGGCGAAAGACAAAAATTTTTAAATTTCAAATATTTCTTTAATTTTATTTATTTCAAACAAACATCAAACATCAAAATTCAAAAAAAAATATAAACTCTTTAAAATTTTCGCTATAATTGTATTTAAACTTGATGATAAATGGATTGTTCGTTTCATAACGCAAACATTTTATTTTCATCCGCTGTACTGAATTGCCACCGGTGTCTATTGTATCATATCATTGTAAAAAAGTTCTGTTACTTCATAGGGTGGGGCTTTCTTCTTTCCTTTTGTTGAACGGGCCATTCGGAATATATTAAGCCAATCATGCATGTTGTATACATCGACATATTTTTTGGCAGACTCGATTGCGCTGTGCATAGAGTCCACTTCCATGTGGGAATGGCCTGATTCCAAAAAATTGTGTTGAACTGCTTCTATTTTAGTTTTTTCAATTATAAAAAGGAATAATGCTGCAATAAATTGGTTGCGGTTCTGTCCGCTGCAAGTGTCTGAGAAAAGTGAAATCTCTTTCACACTTTTAGGAACCGATAAAAACCATTTAAGAAGGGCGGTACCAATTTCCGAGCTTCCTCTTTGTTCATTAAGCTCACTCCATGCATAGCAATGCACTTTATTTGGACGGTTTGTCTCATACACCGTTAAATTGTTTTTTCTTTTTCTTGTTTCATCTTTTTTATTTTTATTTTTTTTTATAATTTGCACAAATTAAGCAAATATCTTTTTAAGGCTTAAAAAAAGAAAAGTTATAGTTTTTGCAAAAATAACGTCGATAAGATATTTCGGTTGCTGGTTTTGTGGTTTCTAATTTGCATTTTTCCAAGTATAAAGCATACATTTTCGCGATAGATAGCTTGTCGTCTAAATATTGTCTTTTAGAAGATCTTCGGCAATAGTGCGACTCGGGAACAGAGAAACTTTCAATATGACATTTAATTCCGTTTAGAATATGTGTCGGTGTTTTATTTGCAGGATTGTGTCTACCACGTTTATCGAACTCTATAAAAGAACCAAATTCATCTTGCCCGGCTAATGCAGTATCGACCGGGCCGTGGCTTATACATAAATTTTTAAGAAAAAAGTTTTTGCAAACTTGTACTCTCTTTTCACTTTTATTAAAAAAATAGGTACGAGAATGTTTTTTCCTATTCTCGGCCGTTAGAACTGTGCGCCTTTTGACTTTTTTTTCATTAACATTGGCTAACAGAAAACCTTTTTGACGTTTAAAGTCTAGTATCCAATATTTTTTGCATATCGCAATTCGAAAATTTTCATCCAAGTTTCGAGTGCATTTAAATCGACAGTCGCATTTTACTGGTTTTGGTAGTTTAGCGTACCGGTTTTTACCTTTTTCTTTAATTTTGTTACCTACCAAGGAAAATATTTGTTTAAAAAAGCTAAAAGATGCATTTGCATAATATTATAATGTACCATGTTATAATTTTATTTCACTCAATTTGAATATTGGATCTTCCAAATTTGCTCCTATATTTACAAAAATTAATTACAAACTAAAATTAAAAGTTTCCGTTCATACCTATTCTCTTTATTTCCATTGCTTTCATAGTCATTTCCACAAGCATTTTACCTCGGGGAACATTTTGTTTATTACTCAAGCAGAACTATTTTTATACCCGTATGACTACATAGTCAAAGGGTATAATAAATTTGCCATTACGTTTGTAACGCAGAGAAGGAGAGGGGTTAGATATAGACTCAAGTGTATGGATCGAATCAGAATCGAAAAACAAATCGATTTAGCTATGTATGTCCGTCCGTCCGTCCGTCATATAACGGTCATACGGGTATCCCAGAGTTGACACAGTCTACTCTACTACACTCTTCCTCGTTTTACTTAATTTCATAAAGAATTTGCAATTTATTTAGCCAAGTATGTTCATCATAATAAGAAGATAAAAAAAAATAAATAAATTTAACGGGAAAAAAACGAACAAAATTGTGCATGTTTATTTTTGATTTCTTACTTATTTTGTTCTATGTTTCTATTTTTTTTTTTCAATGAAAAATGACTATATGCGAATTTTGATTTATTAAGTTCTTTTAAAAAGAAAAAAATTTTATATAGAAAATATAATAACAAGAAAAACACTGTTCTTTATTATTTGTTTTATTTATTAATATAACTTTATTAATTTTATTAACTTTCTTTTATAATTAAAATAATTACTTTATAATTAATATTAATGTTAGGTGAAATCGGAAACGTCATTTGCAAATCAGCTGCAAAAGCAGCCAGCAATATATTCAAAAGCAGCCAAACGCTATTGCTTTTGCATTAACTTTAGCAGCTTTTGCATACAACTACCAACTGAGATAGCTGTCAAAGCATTTGACGCTCATAACGTTTCTGATTAGAACGTTTTTTTTAATATAACAAGATCAAAATTAAAACAACAGATACAAAATTCATCGTTTCTTTTTGTTAAAAATAACTTATACAGAAGTAATTTTATTGAAAAATAAAAATGAAGGCTATAATAATCGAAGAATTTTTAGGAATGAAGAAAAGTTATAAGAAAGGCAATTTAAGAAAGAGAAAAATGAATATAATAAAATTATTTTTAAGTAGCAAAAGAAATTTGTGGCTAATACCAAAAATTACTACTTATAAGGACACAATTGAAAGTTTTGATGATAATACATTTTATTCCCATTTTCGAATGAATAGAGAAATATTCATCGTAAGTTTGAATTAAAAATTTATTAAATAGGTATAATATATTTATGAAGAAGTTTTTTTACTTTATTACTTATACATCCGCTAATATTATAAGTACATAATTAATAAAATGGTTTTACAGAAATTAGAAACTCAATTACTAATATTTCACAAGTCAAAAAAAACTGGTCGTCCATTAACAGGTTTAAGGGAATCATTATATCTAACATTGTGGATGTTAAGCAACAACAACTCTTTTCGAGAAATAGGAGACCGCTTTAATAAGTCGCAAAGTACAAGCCAGAAAATATTTTTTGATACATGCAAGATAATTTGCAAGCTGGCTGGGGAATATGTTAAATGGCCAAGTTCCATAGAAGAGATCAATGAAACTGTTGAGCAATTTAATAAGTTTCGCGGAAATGAAAGTTTTCCCAATGTAGTTGCAAGTATAGATCGTAAAACACATAAGAATAAACTCACCAAAAGAATTATCTGACAGCTATTTGAACAGAAAATCTTATACTTCCCAAATTCTGCAGGTATGTAAAATTGTGTCAGAATAAATTTTTATTGCATATGTTATTTCCAATTTCTTATTAAATGTTTAAGGCTACTTGCAACAGTGCAATGATTTTCACAAATATTTTTTTTGGTTGGCCGGGGCGGTCTTACGATGCCTATGTTTTTAAAAGTAGCAAGTTAGGCAATGATTTAAGAAATGGTGATATTCATATACCACTAGATGTTCATATTGTAGGTGACTCTGCTTATGAATTAAATACTTTCTTAATGGTACCTTATAAGGACAATGGTAACTTGAGTGTAGAGCAAAAAACATTTAACTACCGTTTAAGTTCAACAAGAGTTATAATTGAGCAGGCATTTGGCCTTTTGGTTAAAAAATTCAAAATTTTAAACTTTTTACATTTTAAAAAACTTGAAAAAAATAAGTATGTAGTCTTGGCATGTGTTATCTTACACAATTTTATAATCATGAAGGGTGAAAAATCACAAATTAATCACACTCTTTCGACCAATGAACATATTTTGCCGCTAAATAGAAGAGAAGCAGTTGAAAAAAGAAATTGTTTAGCAAACTTATTATTTGCGTAATATAAAATTTCATTATTTATAAACTTTTTAATAAAAACAAAACATTTTTCATTTCTTAGCAACATTTTTTATTTAATACCTAAACACAAAATACTTCAATAGTAAAAACAAATTACACATTTAAAAAAAAAAAAATTATTAGTATAGGTATCATTTTTTATTTAATACCTAAACACAAAATACTTCAATAGTAAACAAAACAAAATACACATTTAAAAAACAATTGAAAATTTATTTCTTTTCTGCAGATACTAACTGTGCCATTATTGCAATTTTTTGTTCTTCAAGTTTTAGTTTTGATCTTTCAAGTTCCATTTGTTCTAGGTGACGTTTTTCTTCCCCGTTTTCCATTTCTTTCAGTAAATTGAAAATTTCTTGTACTTCATTTTTTCTATTTTTTTTATTTGTATGAACTGGTTGTTCAAGTTCAACACTGGTGTCACAATCATTGTTTTCGTGGTTGTTTTCAAGCGAATCAATTAATACTTCTGCTGGTGCAACAACAAAATGTTTGCTTCCATACACTTTGTCGAAATCTTCAAAATATGGCCAATTACTACGACCTTTTCCCGTCTGACTATTTCGTTTCTTAATACGTTTGTACGTTGTCATCATATTACCAAATTTTTTCTTGGATTCTTCCATAGAAAAAGGGAACTCAACATTGTTCTTCACAATTTCTCGATGAATTTGCCGCCATAGTGTTGTTCTCGATTTTTTTCCATTTTTAAATGATGTATCGATTTCCAATCTTATACTTATTAAAAGTTTTATAAAACTGGAAGACCAGTAATCTCCATCACTGAAAAAAATATAATAAAAAAGTAAAGTGACAAGAATTTTAAGTGACAGAATTTTAAGTTTCTGTTTTTCTTTTTTTTTTACTTACCTTAAACTTTCCTCATCCGACATGTTTTCTCATTGAAAGAAATTTTGCATCTAATTTTATTTCCTGCGGAAATGCTTAAAATATTTACGCAGCTGATTGCATTTGACGTTTTAACTCAGCCGACTTTTGTTTAACTAACTTTTCGATTATTTTACAAAAGCAGTCGTGTCAGCTTTTTGTTTTAGGTTACGTGACTATAGTCGGGTGCGTTTTAGATTAAACTGTAAAAGCAGCCAATTTGCATATGACGTTTCCGATTTCGGCTGTTGACTTGATGACTACCAAAAATGAACTGCCACGAATAAAAAGTAACATCACATAAATTTGTAATATGATACCAATGGAATTTTTATTACTTACTTTAAGTTTAACGAAATAACTGTACTAACGTTTTAATGAATTAACTGTACTAACGTGAATTATGATTAGTAAGCAAAAACGTGTTTCGAAATGTTCTTTAATTATTATGAATAAATATTCAATTGTAGAATATTTATATGAAAGAAAATATTTAAGGAATTTTTATGGGAACGGAAGTTTTTAGTATTGAAGTATTGGTTGGTTCAATAGACGAATATGTAACTTCCCCTTCCTTAAGATTGTTGTTCTCCTGAACAACATTTTTACTATTATCTTTTTTTGACAAATTTATGTAATATTTCTTTTTGTACAAACATATGGCTATTATTAATATTATAAAAATTATACAAAACGTTGTATTTAAATATATAACAATTTTATTCTTATGTTTTTCAGAATTTATAGATTTAATTTCTTCGTTATTTTCAATTTGTTTTATATTAAGTGCTTTCAAATTTACAGTTAGGTTTACATTTTTTAAAGTTAAATAATTTGGAATGACAAATTTTTCCTTATATTCTATTTGTTTATTAGAAAATTTTGAATTGTTAATGTTTATAGTACAATTTTCAAAAAATATAATATAATTTTTGTTTAGAATAAATTCTATTTTATTACAATCACTAATCAGTTTTACATTTTTTGCATTTATTACTAATACTATACCAATGTCAATTTCTATTATTTCAAAAAGATTTACTATATTTTTAGAACAATTGTCGTATGATTTATTTATTAAATTTGATAAACATTTTGAAACCTATATTATTATTTATTTTTACAAAATTGATATACCTACCTTTATAAAATGTATAAAATGTGAAACATCAGAAATAAAAATGATATAATATAGCAAAGTGAACAAAAGAAAGAAAAAAATTTTACGACCTGTATAAGAAGGTCTATATTTCCGGAATATGCTAAAACTAAGGTTTTTAAAAATAAAAATAACTAAATGAGGATTACATATGGAGTTTTTGAAAATATAAAATTAGTTTTTATTCATTTTGTTGATTAAAACGTAAAATATGGCTAAAAGTCACTTGTAAGTAGAATTAGGGTTTTTTTTTTTTTTTTCTTTATTAATAATTCATTATTTTCCTTACAGATCTAAGACTTATATAATGTTATATTAATTTATTACAATTATTCTTATTATTATCTTACTTGGAAACAATAAATTTTTTTTTTTTTTTGTTTTTGTTTAACGATCATAGTTTACACTTTCTGATCTTATAATTTTATAAATTATAAATGTATATATGTCAAAGTACTAAGCTAAATAGAATTAAAAGAGAAAAAAGAAAAAATATTTACACTGTATAAATTCAAATACAAAAGTTCTAAAATAAAATTATAGTTGTTAAATTACATATCAAATTTTGAAAAACAATTATGACAAAAAACAATATTTCATAGACTTTCTAAAAGTTCGCGAGTGATTTAGATTGAGTTTAATTCAACCACACTTTTAATGACTTTATATCAATGAGAAAAACATTGAATGAGTACGCAATGCAATTTCCATGAAAGAAACAGATTACTTTCTTTGACACACCTTCAATGAAGAATGTATTCTTTAATTAATTTTTTGAATGAGTGTAAATTATCAATAAGTTTAAGTTCATATGGTAGTTCATTATATAGTTTGAGACAATTGTATAAACAGTTTTAAATTTTAACAGGGTTAAAAATTTGTACAGAAATTTTTAAATATACAAATGTGTATATGTATAGGAACAAAGTGACTAATAATAACTTAGTACATAGTTAATAGTTATCAATAATTTAATATGCTTTAAGTGGAAGAAAATTTTTTTTTGGGGTTTACAAAAAGAATCATTTTTTTAATCAATTTAACACTTGTAATTTCTTCCAGTGACTGTTCGTTTAAAAAAGTTTTCATCAGTTTTTTACATTCATTTTTTATAAGCATCTTTTCATCTTCATCAAATGTTATTAGTTTATTAGTTGGAGGAAATAAAAATAATGCAATTTTATGAAAAATTGATATGTTTTCCAAAACTATTGAATTTAAGAACGAAATAAGTTTTTCTTTTGTAATTTCAATCCAGTTTTTTCCTTTTGTAATTTCAATGGATGCTGGATCTTCTGGTCTATTTATACAAGTTTTCTTTAACCCTTAGAAGACCAGAAAAAAAAATAACGCTAAAGACCGCTAGTGTCCAACGGACACATGTATGAATAACAAGAGGAAACAAGTTTTTATTTATATATATAAAAGTTTTTTTTTAATTTTTTTTTATTTTAATTATTATTTTACACATTTAGTACATAAAATAGTTTTATTAGAGTGTTCCATGCAAACAGGTAAGCTGCAACTTTCACAAATTTGCTTAGAAGTTCTTGAAATTTTTGGCGGACAATAATGACATCTTCGTTTTTTCCGTTGAGGTTCCAAATCAGAAGTAGAAGTACTTGATCCAGCTTGAGCCTCAACTTAAAGTACCTTTAGTATTTCCTTTTGCTGCTCGACACGTACGCCTTTCAAACTACGTCTCTTGATTTGTTGTGTCACCAAATTTCGAGCAATTGATCTCAAAAAATATTTGCGGGACAGTTTACTTTCTGGATACAAATTTTTCCATATTACTTGTGCGGCAATTCCTCCAACGTCAATTAAATTTTGTAGAAATGCCAAAGGCCATCTGTTTGTTCTTCTACGAACTGTATAATTATGAGCCATTTGGTCTAGCGTATCAACACCGCCTTTTGCTTTATTATAAAACAAATTTATTTCCGATTTATTTTTATTATTTTTATCGATGGTGGCAGTTTTGTGTTTTGTTGAAAGTAAAATTGCGGCACGATTTGGTTTTGGAACATATGAAACTAAAGTCATATTGCTTCGAAATCCAAAAACATTGCTCTCTGGAAATCGATTCTTATTAGGAAGAAAATTTTTAGGAATGCACTTTTTATTTTTACGCAGTGTGCCAACTGAAGTTAAGCCATTTTTCAATAAAGTTTCTGCCAAAGGCATACTGGTAAAAAAGTTATCGAAAATTACATTCCTATTTGTGTCAACCGTACGACATAATCTTTCTACAATATTTTGAGCTAGGTTTGTACTTCTCGTTGAACCTTCTTTTCCCAAATATGGTATGCCGAAGAGTGGATAGCTTGTAGCGTTGTCGCATATCCACCACATCTTCATACCATACTTATCAGGTTTACTTGGAATATATTGCTTAAATGATACCCGGCCTCGAAAAGGAACAAGCTGCTCATCAATGGTTAAATTTTCTCCTGGTATGTACATTTTTTTCAGGTTGTTATTGAACTTTTCCCAAAGGTCTCGGATAGGTGCCAATTTATCTTTTTTTCTGCGTTCAGATCTGAAAGTTCGGTCATCAAATCTGATAACTCTTTGAATAAGTTTAAAACGATTTTTACTCATTGTTGCCCGAAAAATGGGATTTCCAAAAAGTGGATCCCAAAAATCTAAAATATTAACCTTGCTTTGTTTGTTTACGCCAGATGACAATAAAAGTCCGAAATATGCTTGTAATTCACACCGATCAATGTTTTTCCACTCTGTTTTTTTAGCGTCGCTTCAAGGTTAGTATATTTTACTATTATGTCCCAAATATTATTGTCGAAAAATAAATTGAAGCAATCTACTGGGTCCTCAATTATTTTACCTGGAGGAAGTACAACTTTTTCTGAGGCCCCTTTTATAGCATATTCCGTAATATTATTTGGAAGTGGATGAGAATTCCATTGAGTGCTATCACTGCTAACATAAATTGCAACTTCTTCCAGAAGTTCGTCTTCCGCGGTGGCGTCACCTACCTGCTCATCTTCTTCATCCAAATTGGTTTCTATTATTTCCTCTTCGCTATCTGATACATTATCAAAAGCGACATTTTGGTCAGCTTCATCGTCTGCTATATAAATATTAATTCCATTTTCACTTTCATTTTCACTATCAACGAAAGCTCGAATAATCTCGTTTTCGGTTAGTCCTCTTTTTCTCTCCATTGCTAATTAGAGAGTAGGTTTTATATAAGTACAAAAATAAAAAACGTTTGCTTCTAAAGAACAAAATTACTAATATTACCTTATGCGTAATAAATCCAATATAAATAATATTATAATTATTTTGTCAATATTTCAATTTTATTTATTTCTAACCGCACTCAGTCGAGTATAAAAACAATTTGAATAAAACCATATAAAACTCTAATAAAATCTGTTTGACGTAACATTATCGGGGATTTCCTTTTTCAAAAAAATCATTTAGCTTTATTCGTTGAAATTTTTTTCGTGTATGGTGAATTCCCAATTTCAAAAAAAATTTTTAACTTTACTTATTGAATTTTTATTCTTATATGGTGATTTCCCTATTTGGAAAAAAAAATATATTAGGGTTTACTTATAATTTTATTCGCGTGTCTAATGGACACATTGTGGACCTTTACGTTTTTTAAAATTTAATTGCAAAAATTTGACAGTTACAAAAATAATTTCTAGTTTTTTTATAAATGATTTTACTATACTAGTGTGTACACATGAACGCTTATACATTTTTTTTTACTATGTCTAGAGATTATATGTATATACATATATAAATTTTAAAATGTGTCCGATAGACACTTCCGGTCCTCTAAGGGTTAAATGATTAATGTGTATGTATGTAAATTGGAATAATAAGATTTATATTTATTATTCTAATTAATTATTATTTATTATAATTCAATGTACAAATTCACAAAAAAAAATTAATTCAATTTAAAACAACAACTAAAATCTTCTTTCTTCTTAAATTCTTTTCTTCTTTAATTCTTTTCTTCTTCTTCAATCGAGTTCAACTTAAAAACTGATTCCAAATTATAAATCATATGTTTATTCAAATATTAATAATCTTTGTTTCATCATCGAAAAAGAAATTAATGTAAAAGAACAAACAACAACAAAAAATAAAATGCTGTTATTGCATTGGATATTTCTTTGATATTTCTTTGATTGTTCTTCAAAAACTTTTAATAGTTGCAAAAGTGGCTTTATTATAGTTATATTAACACCAGCAATTCTCTGTAGTTCATTACGATCTTTTAAAATATTTGTAATTTCTACCCAGTTTTTTCCTATTGAATTCAGTAAATAATAGATTGAGTTTCATCTTGTGAGAGAAAAACTTTTTAAGGTAGTTTGTAAATTAGAGTTGATTCCAGATTTTTTGAAATATTTTAGTTGTTTAGAACAAATACGACATAAATCTCCAATTTCAGGTACTGCATTTATTGATTTTTCAACTGCATTATGAAGTAAATGGTTCATACAAAAAATATGATTATTTTCACGAAAAGCTTTTATCATGTGGTACCTCTATCCGTCACAATAATGGCGTCATCTAAATTACAATTAAAGTCACCAAGTGCTTTAATAAGTTTTAGTTTTATATTTCTACCTAAAATAATAAAATAATTTTTAGCCTTAAGTCCAAATTATAACATCGTTCATTTTCCATTGACAACAATCCCAAAAGCCGATTAAATAACTTTCCATTACTAATATAATGTGCAGAGACTGATAAAAAGGATTTTCTTAAAAGGCTATCAGTCCAAAGATCTGTTGTAAAACTGAATCCATTATTTTTAATTAAATTTAGCTCGATTTTAACTTTTTCAAAATAAATATTGTATAGTAAATCTACATTGCGTGAAATTGTTGTAGGATGAGTTAATAGCTTCTCTATATCAATATTTTCTCGTATATATAGTAAATCTACATTACGTGAAATTGTTGTAGGATGAGTTAATAGCTTCTCTATATCAATATTTTCTCCATATTTAGCTCCCATCGATATAAAGAATTCTACCCTTTTTTTTAAAGCCAGAATCACTTATTATCTTAAACGATCGACAATTCTGTATTACCCATTCTGTGGTTAAAATAATTTCTTTCTTTTTGTCGACGATACTAACTTCAATTTTAGGCAATGTATTATTCTACCTTGTATAGCATTTAAGTTTAACTAAGTTTGACGTAGTTTTTCCGTTAAACGAATAAATGTTATAACATGTTCTGCAAACTACTTTGTTTTCTACTTGATTGCTATATTCATCTTCAATTTTGTCAAAAATACTCCACACATTACTACGGCCTCTTTTTTCACTTATTTTAAACTCACCATTTATAATTTTTGTTTTTATATCACTTGGACTGATTTCTGAAGACAACTGACTTGATGTTGATGGTAATCAACTGACTTTATGTTGAGTAATAACGTTGGAGTTCATTTTTATTTTAAACTTCTAAATATTTAGAACTTCTTTTAAACTTCTATAAATTTTAAAAAATATTTTAAACTTAATCTTTTATTTTCACACTGCTCATTTTTGTCTATTTAATTCAAATTATTATCTTGAATGCACTTTTAAAATTAAAACAAAAGATTTCATCTAATTACATCAATTAGATGAAACATTTTAATTTACACATATTAATACATTTTTCACATCTACCCAAACAAATACTTCATCGCTAACGATAATTTTATTATTTTTTACTTTGCAATTTAGCAATAAAGTTTTTTTTTTCATTTTTTTTTTTTGGTTTGCAATATTCAATAAATTGCACGAAATACACCGAGTATTTCGAATATTTCAAAGATATTCGCAGTATTCCATTTGTAAAGTTCAGAACATTCAAACATTTAAAATAAAAAAGTTTTAATTCATTCCAATTGGAAAGAAACGAAATGAATATAACATACATTTGTTTAGGTTTGAATGTAACTCATATTCAAAGATTTTTAACTGAATGTATGGAATTAGAATACAAATTAGAATGTATTCAATTCGTCTTCGAAATGGAATACATTTGTGCAGATGTCTATTATGAACAAATGTCAAATATTTTAAAGCTGGTGGCGCGAGAATCAATTTTTTTTCGACTTTCAACTTTAATCGATTTGAATCAACTATCTGTGTCGGGGAAAACAATTTGTGTTGTTTTAAGTCATCTGAATCGACTACGAAATTCAAATACATTTTTGTGTTTGACTTTATATTATTTCATTATTCTGTTATTGGCTTTGAAAATTTAAAGAAAATTAAAATGAGTCATAATTTAGAAAGGTAAATAAAAGATTTAAATAAATTATATAAATATGAAAATTTTTATTTATTATTTTCAGGAAAAAAAGTTTCAGCAACAGGAAACAATTGGAAAAATTTATTAGTTCAATGGAAGCTAGTTAGCAAAGGAATGCACTAACTAGCTTCCATTGAACTAATAGAAACGCACTAATTAGCAAAGGAATTTCAAAAAAAAAAAAGATTCGGAGGAAAGTGGAATACATTTAACTTCTTCCGAAAGTTATTATATTTTCAAATATATTCAGAAGTTCCATCAAAATTTTGGAAACTGTAGATCGACCACTATATTATAATCATTAGCAATACTTAATTGGTAGCTTCGTTGGGCGCAAAATCATAGCAAACACACGATTTTAACTATTGGTGGAATAGATGAAGTTCTTAGACCTCTTAATTTTGGTTCAATTTCGCTTAATAAATTAATAAAAACTTGCTTGGATAATCTAAAGTTCCTTTGGAATCTAAAATTTTAATATTAAGTACATACACATTTTTTTTTTATAAATAAAAACTTATAAAACTTCATCCATTTCCAAAGGATTTGAAAAGTCCCTTGAATGCCTTCTCCTATTAAACGAATATGTTCTTTCTTTACGCCGAAGCTTATTTACAACTTCATCATATTCGTCCAACCACAAAAAAACTCATTACAAAAATTATTAGTAATAAATATAATACAGCACAAAATAAACCGTCTAAACACTTAACAAAATTTTTGTTTAAATTATTTTTTAGTGTCAAAAAATCAAAATGGAAACAACTTGATTCAATCAATTGAAAATAATTCAATCGACTTAGCCGACACTGGGAAATTTTTGAGTTGAATAGAAAAATGTCAAAATCAACCAAGTTGAATTGATTCTCCCGACACTATCTTAAATTTCACTAATAAATAACATATTGTATGACTTTATAATCCTAATTAACCCTAATAGTACCATGCTAATTTTATAACACAAACTACAATGATGAGTCTTTCAGACTCATATTAAAAAAAATATTTATTTATTTATATTAGAAAAATCATATTTTATTATTTAAAAAATCAAATAATACACTAATAACTAACAATTCATATAAAAAACACTTCAGATATACATAACAAGAAAATAAATTACAACGAATAATAAAAAAAATTAAAAAAAAAGTAACAAATTTCAAACCTAAGTTAAAGAATTGCATACAATTAGCAATATTTTTAAAACAAAATCAGGTTAATAATATATACTCATTTATTTATACATTTTGAGCAAATTAATATTTTTTGAGAATGCTCATTACACGCATTCTTTCCACATTCACCGCAACACTGCTTTACCATTGTTCCGATTTTGCTCGGACAAATATAACAACGTCGTTTAACAATCTTGGCTGGTGCCGTTTGCATTATTGCTTCAGTTGATGCACCTGTTACGTCTTGCATAGTATCAATAAGAGATTTTTGCAAATATTTTGTGCTCCTTTTATAAATTTGGGGTATAATCATATTTCGGACTAAATCCTTCAAAAAAATTTTTCTTCGCAAATTTGATTTGAACTTTTCATAATTAGCAAAAATTGTTAACCACACTCTCAAAGCAGCTACACCACATATATCTACCAAATTATAAAATTGCACAACGTGCCATCTATTCGATTTTCGCTTGACTGAATAAATGTGAGCCATTTGGTCCAACGTGTCTACTCCACTTTTCGTGTTATTATAATATTTGATTTTAATAGGTTTTTTTCTATCTGCAAAGTCAACACCATCACTGCGGTGCATTGTTCATAAAAGTAAAACCGATTTATTTTTTTTGGGAACATAACTTACTAAGGTTATATTCTTCCGGAAACCAAAAATACTTGATTCTACACTTTTTGTTTTATTTGGCAGAAAATTAGCTATTTCTTCTTATAAAACAACTTTCTTCTGCAAAATCTATTTCAGTTGTCTATCTATGTATTATTTATTATTTAAACTCCTTTATCCATTTCGTAAAATTTTATAATATGATCCCACTTGGCTGTTTTAGTTTGGTTTTCGATTTTATATAACAAATTTTTTTGAAGAAGATGATTTCGGATTAATTTTATTAAGTGAGGAGGATCAATAATGATATTCACGATTTCTCCATTCACTTCAAATCCACAGCTTTTAAATTCCTTTGATGCTTGTTCACATCGTATTCTTGAATTTTCTTTTAATATTTTCACGGCTCTAATATTTGTTGCACCACCATCACAAACCGTTGCAACTACAGTAAAACCTGCTTTTTGAGCATTTTATTTTTCGCAATTCCTTTTCCAGCAAGTAAACATGTTTATGAACTGTTAGAGCTTCTTTGTTCTTATTTGAGCACGAAGTAACTAAAAGAAAACAATATTAAAAATAAAATAAATAAAAAGCAATAAACTAATTACTTAATCTAATTTCATTAAGTTCACGAATTATCTCGTTAGGCTCAGGAGTTATCTACGTAGGTTCATTAGAATTTAAAGTTTCAAATGTATTTTCATTATAAATTTCACTTGAAACAAAATCATCTTAAATTATTTCTATTAAAACAATAAAAACATTTTCAATATTAAATTATAACAAAAAATTTGTAAATAAAAATAAAAACACAAAGTAGGTATAGTATACCTGGTATTAATATAGTTAGAATGGCATCCAAAATTAATTTTGAATAGCCAATTGAATAACAATTTGTTTCAAAATGTTTTCTACAAATTCGAAAATTATTATAAATATCAATGTTTGTATAATTTTCAAACTTTTTTTTTGGAAATAAACATAAGTAGGCATCCATTTTATAAAATTTTCACAATTTTTTTTTTGGGTTCGGATCTATGTCTTTTATTTTTTTTATCTTCACAAAAAGGAACACAACCCGAAATTAAACCCATTGTCTTGTTTTTTTTTTATCAAAATTATATTGATATATTATATATACACTAATTTTTATTCACTTATATATTTTAATTGGTGAACTAATTTTAAATTAGTTAATACGATAACTGATAACGAATGAATAAGGTATAAGATTTGTTTTTAAAAATTTTTATTAACAATTGCAGGTGAATTTAAGTAATTAATTTTTTTTATCTCTAAAAAATTAATAATTTCTATTGCAAACCAGTTTATCATAATTAAATTTTATTAAGAAGAGAATATCAAATTTTATAAAAATTACATGTATGGTCAAATATAAAAATCTGTATCTCCCAAACCGTGTATGCCAATGAGATGAAAAGTACTCAAATTAAAGGTGAAGATTCAGAGATTAGAAATATTGATTGAACTTTTTCATGTAACATCATAGTGAAAATGTTATTTTTTCAAAAATAAATTGTTAACATTGTTTAAATTTAAAAGCTTACAGTTTTGAAACTGTAAAAGATAGAAAATGGAGTAGGTACTTGTTTAAAGGAGAATTTCTTAAGCTTTCAAATGCATCTTTAAGAGTAAAATTATGAAAATTAAAAAAAAGGATTGAAATTTTATTTAACCTCCATATCTTGGACACTAAAAGAGCTCCCATACACAAAATTTATCTACTCATAAGTATCTATGCAGTAGTATATAGTCGTGCATTTAATTAGGAAACATCCTGTATTATAACAATATTTGCAGTTTATAAGCGGAATTTATAAATTTGGCTTATTAGAATTAATCTATTTGAAATATATAATATATAATAATAGTATTTATTAGTTTTATATAAATTTGCTTATCACCTTACAATGCATACGAATTTCATATCACATTTATAAGAATTATCAGATAAAGTCGAATTATAATTTGGGAGTGTATTGATTTAACCCATTTAATTGAGGTACAGAATATCAATTTTCATTTGATAAATTTTGTTTGTCAAACTATCAATCTTTAATTATGAAATATACATTAGCAAACCAGTTTGACAAATTTCCAATTATTTTTAATGGTATCAAGAAAGAAAGGTATTTTATGCATTATATTAGCTATTTGCGTAAAAAAAAAATAAAACCGAAAAAAGTGGTTTAAAAAATATATTAAGGTCCGAGAAATATTTTCTCACAATTATCTTGTCAACTAGCTAAGAATTAATGAGCCTGATGACTACAAAAATTATTTTCGGATGACGGGTGAAAATTATGACGTTTTGCTTCAATTAATATCGCCCTTAATTGAAAGACAAAACACCCAGTTAAGGACATCTATATTCGTAAACCAAAGATTAGCAGATACGTTTCGATTTCTTGTTACGGGAAGAAGTTTTGCTGATATGAAATACAACTGTATAATTTTCGAAGCGAATCAACTATTGGAGAAGTAGTAATTGCAACTTGCGAAGCAATACATTTTGTTTTAAAAGAATATATGTATGGTAAGGTAAAGAAAATCAAAGAAATGAATTGTTAATTTTAACTTTTAAAATGTGTATATTTATATAAATTGAAATGTTGTACAGACATATAAATTTTTAATCTTTGAAAAAAGTTTCTGCATTTATTTAAACAGAATTCTTATGAAAAGTTTCTAATTGTGCTTCAAGTAAAATTTCATTTATTGCTTTTTCAGCAAACAATTTTTCTTTTGGTTTGAACTTCTTCAATTTAGCGGCCCATGTTTTGAATGTATTTTCATCTACATCTTCTTCTTTTTTGGGGGAAAAAAATAATAATTAAAATTTTTATATTTAAATAATGTAAAAAATTAAATACCTATGTAAAAAATTAAATACTTGTTAAAATATATGAAATGCTACACTTCTTTGTAACAATAAACTATATATATATAAAATTGAAACACTTTTCATTACTCTTACCTCTTCTATATCCTCGAGTTTACATTAGATAAAGTTTCAACAGGTTTTTTTTCAACAGTCGATCAAACCACCATAAAATGGGCTTGAATATATCATCACTCCCCGCTTCAGAAGTTTCCGATTGCTTAATTTATATTTTTTGTTATAGACAAAAACAATTTAAAATTATTTATTTTGATTGATTTAAATATTTATTTATTTTTTTAATCGGAGTATAAATTAAGAAATTATTGGTTTGATCTCTTTATGAAGATTGAGTCTCATATTTGAAATTCAATTACATTTTTAAAGTAATAGATTTTCTAAATTGATAGCCGATAATCAGTTTCTTTGGTCTGTTTAAATAAAATTTTGCCAATTTTGACAATACAGGGAGTTCATTCTGTTTGCATATTCTTTGAAAGCATTGTCACGTTCATTTACATTTGAATTAGGTACTATTGTTTTTTTTTTTAGCTTAATTTTATTTAGGCCTTTGAACACATTTGAGGTTTTTTCAGGCCTTTACATAATATTTTACATAATTAACTTAAATCTACTAATTTTATTTTTATTTTTAAATGATATATTTTTAACCACAAACTTTACTATTTTACTTTATTAATTTTTATTCTATTATTATATTGTTTTTATTATTTGGTTTCAAATTTTATTGTATAGTTCAATTTGTTTTAAAAAGTTTACAATATTCTTTAGATCAGTGTTACATTACTGTTTAAAATTGTCAAGTTATTTGATTTTAATAATTTATACCTATATATTGAATATTTGGGGAAATTTTCAAATATATGTCTAATGCTAAGATTGTTTCCACATTCACATGTTGGTGGTCTTGTTTTGTCAAAAATAAATTTATGAGTTAGATCCGTATATCCTATTCTTATTGTAGTTATAACTATCGAATCTCTTCTGTTAAGTATATTAAAATTTTTCCAAGGTTTACTATTTGGTTTAATTTCTCTTAATTTGTTATTTTCGGTTTTTATCCATTCTTGTTCTACACTTTGAGTTATTTTTGTGTTTATTATATTTTTATAGTCATTGTAGTATAAAAAATGATTTTTATCACATGGTTCCCGTAGAGAACTTTTTGCTAGTTTATTAACTGCTTCATTTTCCTCAATTCCAATGTGACTTGGAACCCACATGAATTTAACGTTTTTATGTATAATTTTTTGAATAATTGTTTGTATTCGTTGTATTGTAGGATGTCTTGGATAACAAATTAGAAAATTGTTTTCACTTCTTTTCATAGTGTATTCAAGTGCTTTATATATAGCATATAATTCAGCGCTAAATATGTTTGAATAACCCTGCAGATGGAATTTATGCTCTTCTTGATTATGTTTAAATGCACATCCTGCTTCTTGATCTTTAAAAGAACTATCTGTAAATATATATTCATATTCACAATAAGTTGTTGTGATTTTTTCCATGAATAGTTTCCGGAATTGAGTTTGGTTTGTGGTATTTTTTGTATTGTTTGTTAATTCATAATCAATTTTCAGATCAGGAACAAGCCAAGGGGGATTATCAGAAAATTTTTGAGTTTCTATATTATCTGTAAAATTTATGTTGTATTTTTCTAGGATTAATCTGGCTCGTGTCAAAGAGGGTTGAGAGCGACTTTGTAATCTTTTCATTTTATTATGCATGTTATCATTTCTTAAAAAATCTGTTAAAGGGTAATTTTTAAATGAAGAGATTTTGACTGCGTACTTCATCATATGTTTTTCTCGTCTTTTTGATAGGTTGAGTTGACCAGAATCTATCATTATACTTTTAATAGGACTTATTCGATATGCTCCAGTTGAGATACGTGTATCAAGGTTGTTGATTACATCAAGCTTTTTTAGATTCGTTTTACAAGTTGAGCTATAAATTGGACTGGCATAATCTATTATCGGTAATACTACAACATTTAAAAGTTTAAAAAGAGTTTCACGGTCCGAACCATATCTTGAATTAGATAGCATTTTTAATATATTTAGACTTCGTTTAGCTTTGTTCTTAATTAAGTTTATATGGGCATTCCAATTTAGTTTTGAATCAAATATGAGTCCTAAAAATTTATGTGTATCAACATATTTTATATGTATATTATTTAAACTAAGAGTTGGTTCATAAATATGCTTTCTTTTCCTAGTGAAAAGCATTGTTACAGTTTTTTCTTCTGATACTTTAAATCCAGTTTTTTTACACCATTCATTTATTTTGTTAATTGTGTTTTGTAAATTCATTTGCAATGTCTCAAGATTGGAGTGTGTCTATAATAAACATACTAAGCGTATTCCGATCCTTGTGGTATACCATTTTCCTGAATTTTCTCCGACGAAACTGTGTTTGCAGTGGTTACTTGAAATGTTCTATTTGTTAAAAAGTTTGCCACAAATTTGACAAGATTTCCTTTAAGTCCAATTTTAATCATTTTCTGAATTATTCTTTGTTTCCATACTCTGTCATATGCGTTTTCTAAATCAAAGAATATTGAAATCAAGAACTTTTTTTTTCAAAAGCTTCCATGATTTCTGTTTCCAAATATGTGAGATTGTCTATAGTGTTACGGTTTTGCCGAACTCCAGATTGAAACACACTAACATTATTAGTGTGTTCAAGGAACCAAATCAGTCTTTTACATACCATACGTTCGACTACTTTGCAAAGGCAATTTGTTAGAGCTATCGGTTTATAATTCTTAGTATTTTTTGGATCTTTCCCCTCCTTAAGAATAGGAATAAGTAATGCTTTTTTTCAGTTCTGCGGAAAAGTACCATTTATCCATACATCATTATATAGATTAAGTAAAGATTTTTTTTGATTAGGATTGAGTTGTTTTATCATTTCATATTGAATAAGGTCAGGTCAGGGAGATGAACCTTTTACTTTTCTTAATACATGTTTTCAAGTTCAATTAGTTTAAAAGGTAAATTATTTGGTCTGCTCTTCGGTTTGGTCAGGTGTAATTAAGATATTTTTACGGTAATATTGTAATTTTAATTGTTTAAAAGATTCTTTATAACTGTTTGTACTATAGGTTTCCTCAAATGATTCAGCCATTGTTTCACATATTTCTTTTTCGGAGGTTATAATACGATTTTGGTTTATAATAGTAGTAATCAAATTTGGTTTCTCCACACCTTTTAATTTTCTAATCTTTTGAAAAACTTCCTTTGTTGTTACTCTATTATTAATAGATTGAACATAGTCCTCCCACAATTTTTTAATAGAGTGTCTAATTTCTTTTCTGGCTTCATATATAGCAATAATAAAGTTTCTGTAATCATTTAAGTCAGCTGTGCGATCGAACTTACGTTTATAACGCTTCCTCTTATTTATCAATTCTTTAATTTTTTCGTTCCACCATGGAACATTGTTTTTATATTGTTTTGAACTAATAAAAGGCATAGCATTTTTTGCTGCTCTTAAAATATTTGTTCTTATATGTATTTCATGTTCATCTATATTTGAAAAACAATTTTCATCTGCAGAAAGTATAGATTCTCGATAAATATTCCAGTTTGCTTTTCGTCTTTGTTTTTCATAAACTTTTCTCTAGAATATAAAATTTGTTTGCTATTAAGAGCCGTTATTATAATTGGATAGTGGTCACTGCTACATAGGTCATCATGTACGTACCATTCTAAGCTAGTGTGAAGTTGTGGTGAACATATCGAAATATCTATAGCACTATGCGTTTTATGAGAAAAACTGAAAAATGTTTGACTTCCATTATTCATTATATTCAGAGATAAATCATTGATGATTTCCTCAATTATTTTACCTCTAGAATCTAATTTGTTTGATCCCCATAAGGGATTATGGGCATTAAAATCTCCCAAGAATATAAAAGGGCAATAAAATTGATTTATAATATTTTCTAAATCTGTTCTAGTAATGCATTCAGTACCTGGAAGGTAAATATTGCATATAATCAGTTTAATTGGAAAATAAATTTTAACTGCTATTGCTTGTAAATCTGTTTGTAAGTCAAATTCTGTGCAATCAAAGTTTTTTTGTACAAATATCGCAACGCCGCCATGTTCTATTGTGTCAGATATAACGCTATTATAAAAGGTTTTATATGTTTTTAATTTAGGTATCTCAGTATGCTTAAATTTAGTTTCTTGTACACATAATACAAAAGGGTTAAATTCTTTTAGTAAAATTTTTAGGTCGCTAAAGTGTGAATAAAATCCATCACAATTCCATTGAATTATATTTTGGTTGAGGTTATGGTTACTATTACTTAAATTCTTTTATAATTATTCATAATTATTTATAGGCGTGCCAGATAAAAATTTTCAAAAAGCGGTACCATAATGCAAAAGTAAATTTTTTTTATATACAAAATTAAATAAAAACACAGTATAAAAATCAATATACAAAATAAACAAAATTTAATAAACTTCAGATAATTAAAACAAAATAAAAAATGTAATTAATATAAACATAAACAACAAAATGTTATTAATATAAAAATAGTTAAATAAAAAAATATTACAAATATTTATTGCTCGATTTTATTTCATCAATTAGTTTTTCGTTATTTAAAATGTATTTGTAAAATTCTTTACAAGTTTTCTCATAATTGTGCTTAACAAGCATTTCGGATTCAATATTTTGCAATGTTAAACGGCTACTTTCCTTTCTCCAAGCGTTGAACATTAAACTAAATATCCTTTCACTCATAGCATTAGAGTGAGGTAATGCAAAAATAAATTCAATTATTCTTTCAATGTTTT
Source organism: Dolichopus griseipennis (assembly GCA_963082915.1). Taxonomy (NCBI): domain Eukaryota; kingdom Metazoa; phylum Arthropoda; class Insecta; order Diptera; family Dolichopodidae; genus Dolichopus; species Dolichopus griseipennis. The sequence continues at coordinate 344,289,788 of OY720441.1, forward strand.
TAAAATTTGATGATTTTAAAAATGTTATCCACTTTTGTTCATAAGAAAGTTGAGAAAGGCTGGGTATCATGGCTTTTAAATAAGTGAATTCTTCAAATAAAACGTCTTCGTCAATATTTTTAATAGGAAACAATTTTGTTACTTTTAAAAGCGCCTGAAAAGTGGGAATTTCTTCCAGTTTAAATATTTTCAGGCATTCAAACTTATTATTAATAAAATCAAAACGTTTTTCTATGTATTCAAGAATATTTTTAAGAAATGAAATTGCCCTTTTTTTAAATAAATTTTTTTCTTCTAAATTATTACATTTTTCCAGCTTCTGATTTGCAATTGAACCAAAATACATTTCATCTATTTTTGAATTTAATTCCTTTCGCAAACGCAGCATCAAATCAAATAATTCAATTATTACTGGTCCATTCTGTTCCAGCTTTAATATAGCATTACCGATCAAAGTTCCAACATTTGAAAAAAAAACCCAAATATGCTTCGGCTAATTCATTGTTGAAAAAGTTTAATAGTATAGTAAGAGTAGCAGATTTTGATAAAAAATAGGATAGGATATTAAAGGGGAATTAGGTGGTAGGTTGGAAATGAATCTAAAAAGATTCGTTTTGAATTTTTGCAAGTTGTAGTATGGAACGTTATTAACAGAGGGGAACACATTAGATGGAAGCATGTTTCACATCTTAGCAGTCCTCACAACAAATGAGTTTCCATAACCAGTTTTGAACCATCTTGAGATTTCCACAGTGTAGAAATGAGCACTTACTGTTCCTCTGGTGTTACGTTGGAATTGTTTAAGAGGAGGCATAATTGATTTTAGTTCAATAGAGCAAGTGTCATTACCTACAAGATATCTATAAAACAGAGAAATCGCTCCAATATTTCGACGAGAGTTAAGTGGAGTAAGTGTTACTTGTTCGACAGGGTCGCCTACAAGGCGTAAGGTGCGATTTTGGATTTTGTCGAGGTAACTCAAGGAAGTTTGGGATGCGCCAGCCCAAATGTGAGAGTTATACTCCATTTTAGGTCGAATATAGGCTTTATAGATATTAGACAGATCCTTAGGAGAGAAATATGTTTTGCAACGAGACAGAAAACCCAAGCACTTGGCAGCATTCTTAGCTATATCAAAAATATGCTCATTCCACAGCATTTTTTGATTTAGTTGCAACCCTAAAATGCTTAGATTTTGTGATCGTTCAATATTTTCTCCTTGGAATCGCAGAATTAGGTTGATATTAGGTTTTTTTCTTTTGCAGGAAATCAGACAGCTTTGAGTTTTTGAGGTATTAAACTCAACTCTATTACTTTTACCTCAATCAGCTATCTTAGCTAAGTCATGGTTAAGTAAACTAACCATGATATTTCTTTTCGAGCTGATTGCGGTAGGTGTGACGTTAGATTTTTTAAGGAAATCGTAGGAAGTCCCTAGAGTTCTGTCGTCGGCGTAGCTATGGATTGGATTGAGGGTAGAGGAGAGTAAGTCGTTGATAAAAATAAAAAAAAAGAGTTTGTGATAAGGCGGAGCCTTGTGGAACGCCAGCGTTAATTTCAAAGGTGTCAGACATAAAACTGTCGACAAGGACACGAATACGACGATTCGAAAGAAAATTCTCAATCCAATTGCAGAAAGGGTTACCAAGACCAATAGCTCGGCATTTGTTCAAAAGAGCAGAATGCCATACTCGATCAAAGGCCTTTGAGATATCAAGAGCAACTACCTCAGATTCACCGGAACGGTGAATACTGGTGTTGAGCTTTTCGCTGAGGTATGTTAAAAGATCACCTGTTGATCTTTGGCTTCCAAAGCCATATTGCCTATCATGCAAAATACCTCTGCAGTCAAGATATCACATCAACCGTTTGTTGACGAGAATTTCCATAACTTTGGAAATGACCGAAATAATGGCTATTGGCCGGTAATTGGAGGGGTCGCTTTTGTCACCTTTTTTGGGGATAGGAGAAACATGAGCAATTTTCCATTGACAGGGATATCTACCAGTCGAAAATGATAATGAAAAAAGATTGCGCAGAGGTTTCGAAATGGGAGAGGCAATATGTTTAAGAACCATCGCAGGAATTCCATCGGGACCAGTGGACTTTCTAACATTCAGATTTTCGAGCATAGTACGTGTTCTAAAGTACACCCTTTGAAGAATTTTAACCTTAGTAGGATAAACAGAGGGTAGGACTGGTGGAGTTTGTACTGTAGGAGGGAGCGTAGAATTTGCTGCAAAAGATTTTGCAAACAAATTGGCTTTAGCAACTGAATCTGATATGATAGAATTATTGTTATCAATCAGCGGCGGAAAGGATGATTCGCAAAAGTTATTCTTTACACTCTTTGCAAAGGTCCAAAAAGAACGATTGCAGTGAGGTAGATTAATTATTTTACGTTTTAATCTTTGGTTGTAAAGAAACTTTTGCTGATTGATAATTCTTTTGCAATTGTTCCTGGCGACTTTATAGCTCGCAAATGAAGACTCAGACGCATTCTGCTTGAACATTTTGAACTGCTCTTCTTTGGATTGAATTGCTTTCCTGCAGATGTCATTAAACCAAGATTTGGAGTTGGTTTTTAACGATTTATAAGAGCTAGGAATGAAAAGTTTCATACCTAGCATAATTGTTTTACTAATGGCATCAGCAGCAAAGTCAACGTTTCTATGACGGAAACACATTGACCAATCGAAATCTCCCAAAAAACTATTCAGACCTACCCAGTCGGCCCGGTTATAGTGCAAGACTAGCCTCTTAGGAATAGGGTTTCGGTTGGCCGATGAATCCATTGAAAAGCTGGATTTAACAAGACAATGGTCGGAGCCTCCAATTGGTGAGCTAACAGAAATATTGTATTTTTCTAGGTTTGAAGTCAGGAATAAGTCCAAAAGATGTGCGTTTTGATTGTCTCGGTCCCGAATTCGAGTTGGGCTCTTTACAAGTTGTGAAAGTTGGAATAAGTTTGAAAATAGTTCAACCTATTTACCTTCCGGGCTATTGTGACTTGAAAAATGGAGCCAGTTTTTGTTGTGGACATTGAAATCACCCGCGACAGCTATCTCACATTCGGGACTCTTTTCCAGAATTTTATTGATAGTGTCGGATAATTCTTCAATGGCCCCAGCAGTTTCCAGCTCACTGGCTTGGGGAGATCTGTATAAAAAACAGAAAAATATTGTAGCATTTTCAACACGGAGTTTAACCCAGAGATAATGAAAAATCGGGTTGGAGCTCTTAAGATCATGAAGGGTGTTGAAAGCTGCATTAAAGCGTATATATAAAGCGACTCCTCGATGAGGAATAAAAAGCGGAACAAGTGTATAGCCGTTGATATTATAATTAGTATCGTCACCTACAACTTGTGTTTCGCTTAAGGCAAGTATAGCTGGTCTTTCTGAGTTAAGATGGGCTTCAACTGAATGAAAATTGCATGCTAAGCCTCTTATATTACTAAATTGTAATAAAAAATTTTAGTCCATTGACTACAACTTGCGAGCGGAAAAGGAGGGAAAAAGAATAAATTTGAAAATATTTACTTTCAAATTGAAATATAAAAAAAAAAAAATTTAGAAAACATATATCACACATACACAGTAATTAAAAGCATAATGAAAATAGTGAAAATATAAACGAAAAAAACAAAAATTTAAAAATAGTAATAGTATGGTGCCAGCACCAAAATAGTGGCGAACATTACAAACGAAAATCCAAATACAACAGTTTTTAATACCTTATTGTACCCAGAGACTGTATTTCACCACTAATTAGTGCGGACACAAACCCTCACAAAACATTATGCTTCTTTATCCCACATATAATAATGAAAGTATATATAAAAAATTAACAGCTAAATTAATTTAAGTGAGAGCGAAATGAAAGAAGAGATATTTACTGAAAAAAAAAGAGTATGGTATAGAAAAGGATTGTTGGTTTAGTTAGCATGCATTATTAATTCTAATTTTGAAAATTTTTTCTTATAAACAAATTAGTTGTAAACAAAAAATTTTTAAGCAAATTGTACAAAAAAAAATATTTAAATTATGTAAATTAAAAATTAAGTTTTTTTTTTTTTTTTTTTTTTCCCTCCTTTTTATTGTAACTAAGTTAATTAAACCTATCTAACAATTTATTTTTCGCGTTTTGAGTGAGTGTGGGAGTACGTCCAACGACGATTACCCTTGATATTTTTTTTTTTTTTTTTTTTTTTTTTTTTTTTGTTATCGTATTATAGCTGCAAGATCCAATGGTCTTCTTCTTTTTAAGCGACGTATTGCACTATTATCTTCATCTACAATTATTTTCCTCATTTCTGTGTTTTCGTGTTGCGTAATTCTATTTTCGTGATTTATTGCATATTTTTTGATTTCTTGTGTTGATTTTTAAGTCTCGATGAATAGTTGAGTTTCTAACGTACCAAGGAGCATTTACGATACATCGAAGCACCTTGTTTTGGATTGTCTGTATAATTAGGTAATTGCTTTTTTTAGTACATCCCCAAAGTTGAATACCGTAGGTCCAAATTGGTTTTATAACTTGTTTATATATTAAGAGCTTATTGTGCAGGTTGAGCTCTGATTTCTTTCCGAGTAGCCAGTTAAATTTTCTTAATTTCAGATTAATTTCCTCTCTCTTTTTCTGGGCTTTCCATTGTAATTTAGCGTCTAAGGTCATACCTAAATACTTAGCTTCATTCGCGTATGGCACTGCTTCGTTGTTAAGCATAATACTAACGGGGTTAATGGTTCTGTTTGTAAAATTTACGTTGACTGATTTTGATTCATTGATTTTAATACGCCATTTTTTCATCCAATTATTGACAAGATTTAAGTTTTCTTGGAGCTTGATTGAACATTCCTCAATTGTCCTTCCCGTAGCTAAGATTGCCGTGTCATCTGCAAAAGTGGCTGTCATTGTTGTATCTATTTCTGGTATATCCCTTGTAAAGAGGAGGTATAACACAGGACCCAGCACACTACCTTGTGGAACTCCAGCTTCAATGTCTTTAATGTCTGAGTATTCGTTATTGTGCTTAACTCTAAATGTTCTATTCGTAAGGTAAGATTCTAGAATCATGCAAATTTCGTTCGGTAGAACCCTATTCAGTTTGCATAATAATCCTTTATGCCAAACTTTGTCAAAGGCCTGCGCCACGTCTAGGAATACAGCTGAACATATTTCCTTATTTTCCAACGTTTTTTCAATGACATTAGTAATCCTATGAACTTGATCAATTGTAGAATGATTCGTTCTAAAACCAAACTGATGATCTGGGATTAAATTCTTTTCTTTAATAATCGGAATTATGCGAGCGAGTAGTATTTTTTCCAATAGCTTGGATAAGATAGGTAAGAGTGAAATCAGTCTATAGGACTTCGGATCAGTAGGTACTTTCCCTGGTTTAGGAACCATCATAATTTCTGCAACCTTCCATATTTCCGGAAAATATTTTAAACGAATTATCGCATTGAACAGAAAAAGCATTTTCTTTACAGCTATAGTTGGTAGTTCTTTTAAAACTTTTGCAGTGATAAGATCATATCCTGGAGCTTTCTTGTTATTGGTTTTCTTTATTTCGTTACGTATTTCAGTCAGAGTTATTTTCCTTATGATCCTGCTATTGGGATTAGTAGCTTGGTGTGCATTTTCCAAGAAGGTTTGTCTAGGAAGAGGTTTAAAAATATCCTCTAGGTATTCAGCAAAGCAGCAAGCTTTATCCATATCTGTTATAGCCCATGTGTTATCAGGTTTCCTTATCGGTGGTGCTTGAGTTATAGGTTTGTTTGTACTCTTGACTGTCTTCCAGAGAGAGTAATCATTCTTGTTATCTGCAGATAGTTTACTTAATGAATTTGCTGTTGCGTCGTTCTTTATTTGCTTTAAAAGCTTTTTCAAATTATTGCACATGCGATTAAAATTTGTTTTGTCAACTGGAGCTCTAGTAATTTGCCATCTTTTCCTAGCTTTCCGTTTTTCTTTTATTAATTTTCTTACTTCTAGTGGATATATAAAATTATTTGTGTCATTGATTATAGTGCGAGGATTAGTGTTGTTCCAGACAGAATTTTGAATGTCAGTAATAAATTTGTTGGCTTCGATTTCTAATTGTTGAGCACTTCTCAGAGGATTCGCTTATGGTAAGTAAGACAGGAGTATGATCCGAGCTTAAATCAAGATTTTCTTCAACATGTATGTAATTGCCAGATATGCCTTTGGAGATAAAGAAATCTATTAGGTCTGGAGTTCTATTTTGATCTGCAGGCCAATATGACGGTTTACCAGAAGAGTGGAAATCACAGTTCATTATAGACGCTGCTTCGTAAAGTGCTTTGCCTTTAGGCGAATTAAGTCTTGAGCCCCATGCAGTGTTTTTGGCATTAAAATCTCCGCCTATTATGAAGTTTACTCCTAGTTTTCCGAAAAGCCCTTTATAGTCCTCAGTCTTTAGATTGAATTTAGGAGGACAGTAGATAGCTGACACTATGACTTTCTTGTTTTTAAACATTATTGCTACTGATGAGACTTGCATGCAATTTTCTTCAATCTTAGGTACTTCGTAGTGACTAATGTTGTTTTTAATAATTATTGCAGAGCCTCCTTTAGCTTTATTTTCCGGATGCTGGGTGTGATAACACGTAAACCCTCTTATATTTAAGTAACTTTCTTTTGTAAAGTGAGTTTCAGAAATTAATCCTACGTCAATTTTTTCTTCGTGTAAAAATATTTCAAGCTCGTGAATGTGGTGTAAAAGGCCATTAGCATTCCATGTCATAATTCTAATTGATTTCGTCATTTCTTATTAATTCTAGAGTTTAATTTATTTTCTAACGAGCTAATTCTATTGCAAATGTTTATTTCAGATTTTTTCTGTTCGTCAAGTTTGTTCAGGATCAGAGCTAGAGTGTTTTCAATACTTGTTGTATTATATCTTTGGTATGTGCTTGCAGCCTGAGCATAAGTTCGTTCGTCTTTTAGATTAGCATTAACATAATTAATTTTGTCAGCCTTATTAATATTAGAATTACTATTTTGTCCTTGGGGAGGACTATTTGCACTTGGGAGATTTCTTGATTTAGAAGCTAGGTCTCTCCTTTTCTGTAGATCTTTAGCTACTTTACAGCCTCTATAGTTTGCTGGATGGTTACCTCCGCAGTTAACACATGATGCAGGAACATCTCTTTTGTGTGGGCAGTTATTAGAGAGGTGACTGCAGCCACATTTGACGCATTTAGGATCCTTTTTGCAGAAGTTTCCTGAATGATTAAATCCTTGGCATCGCTTACATTGAACTATAGACTTGCTTGTTTTCTTAACAGGTTCAATTTTAACTATCAGATTTAAGATGGACCTTATGCTGTAGATTTTTGTTATATTTTCACTTCTATCGAAAGTTAGCATAAAAAGAGGTAACTTTCTTTTATGTAGAACAAGTTCTCCTTTTTCATTGGCAACTCTTTCGTTTTTTATTATGTTTACAGCGTCTACAATGTTAAGACCTTAACTGGTGATATCTTGGATGATTTCGCTTTTGTCACAACTCCAATGGAGACCTCTGGCCATAACCCTAAACGGTCTATCATTTTTATCTTCGTATGTAAACCATTCGATTTTTTCACTTTCCAGCTTTCTAACTAGTAGCCTGTAGTATTCAGAGGTGTCTGGGTTAACTTTCCACACGTTTTGACTTAGTGATGTAATTTTATAGTTTTTTATGTTTGAATCTAGCAAGGTTTTAACTTTGAAATTAAGTAAAAAATAAAATATACATACAAATTTATAAATACAAATTAAAAATAAAATATATAGAATTAAAAATTAAATATGTTTTTAACAAAATTAAAAAAAAAAAAAAGTATTAAAAGAAATGTAATGTAATTTGATACAATGTAAACAAAGTTTAAGCAAATAGTGTATTTCTTAGCCAATTATTAATTATTATAGAAAAATCAAAGTTAAATTGTATATTTAATTAATCAAAGTTAGAATAAAATAAATAAAATTTTAGAAGTTAAATTATTAATAATCGTAAAAAATTAAGAAAGTTACAAAAATTAAAATATTTATAAAACATATCAATATTAAAATAAAAAATTTGTGAGTTGACAGTTGTATATACACAGCATCCAAAGGTGATGAAATAAAGAAAAAAAAAAATCTCTGGACAATGGCTGCCACTGGACATCAATTTATGTTGAATTTTATTATTATAATGTATGTTGGATTTTATTATTTTTAAGTTTTAGTTTTATTTATTTTTTTTTTGTTTTTATTTGTTACTGCAAGAGTATTAAAATAAATTGAAATTAAAGTTTGAAATTTTGAGTAGTAACAATTTATTTATAAGTTTAAATTTTAGTTAATATTTAGTTAAAATAAATTTATTTGGCAAGTAACACCGGTTTTTATATTTGATTGGTTCGTAGTTTTTGTAAAGCCGATCCACGGCAGGAACAAGTGAAAGCCAGCGTGTTGATACGTGACGTAGCATTTCACTATACTCAACATCACAGAATTCATAAAATTCAATAAGGGTTTGTTTTCTTTTCGTGTGGACACTAAACTCGTTAAAAATTTTAACGACGATATATTCTAAATCATACTTAAGACAATTTGACGCTTTTTTGATTGCATTATTAAGTAAGTGGCAAAAACATCCTACATCAATTATTTCGGGATTAATTTTTTTTAATTCGGTAAATACGCTTTGATGAGCTCCAAAATTTACGTTTGCGTTATCCGCACAGTAACTTGAAATATTTTTTGGATCTAAGCCAGCGTTTTGAATTTTTGTAACCAATGAATTAGCTATGTCGACAGAATTTTCCGTTGGACTATCAAAAAGATGGAGAAGTTTAGTTTGAATCCCAATTTCTTTAGAAAAAAAGCGAATAACTAAAAGAAACATTTTAATGTTTCCTTTATTAGACGCATCTGTTGCAATGCAAAACGGTACATTGTTTTGCAGTTTTAATTTTATAGAAGCTTGTGTATCTTTGGCCAGAACATTAGTCAAAATCTTTGTTAATTTTGTCCGCCCACAAGAAAATTCAGATGCTATAGTAGAATCTGGAAATGTAACTGGAAATAATTTACCACTACAATCTGCAGAATTATAACTATGTGCATGTTGAATTGTATGGTATATAAATGTTGCTTCAGCAGCTGCCTTTTGTTTGACTAATTTTGGCAAAGATGACATTGTTTTTGGAGCAAAAAATTTTGTTAGACTTAGATTGCTGCTGGAAATTTCTATATTTTTTTTGTGCTTTTCTGTTGCCATATGCCTTTTGACATCTGCAATTCCACCATTACTGATAGAAAACTGGCAGTCGCAATAAATACATTTTGCAAAGGATTTTACCTTTCCTGCAACTAACCACGACAAATTATATTCAGTTGTCCAATTTTTATTATAATAGTTGCTCCTTTTTTTCCTTTTTATAGATACAAGTGATCTGTTTCTTTCATCTTCAGAGTTGTTATAGTCGTCTTCCCCAACTTCATATTCTTCTAAACTCATTTTTATTTTTTATTTATCCGATTGATTTTATACAATACAAATTTAAAAACACAACCGTTCACGTAATACACAAATTTCAATTTGAAGAATTACAACTGTTAACTGTCAATGTAAATAATTTCTTTATTAGTACTGCCAATCTGTAACTATAGGCGAACAATATTTTGTAGAGCTAGATTTTTGACAGGGCAGTGACAATTTATCATAAAATTATATATGTATACTATTAAATCAATTGTATCAGTAAAACAAAATTTGTATTATGACTTTATGAGTGAAAAGCGGTATTTTATGGTATCGCTTGGTAAATTTAGAAAAAGCGGTATTTTCTAGAAACAACACTTTGAAAGCGGTATTGTACCGCTTAAAACGGTACGACTGACAAGCCTAATTATTTATATTCTACATTAATTCTATAGAATCGTTGTCACTCACGCTCTGTATTTCTATATCATTGATTTCATTTGACTTACGTGAGTTTCTTGTACCTAACTTATTATTCTTATTTTTTTTTGTTTCTTTTTTAATTTCTTTTTGTTGTTTTTTTGAAAGGCCTTTTGGGTAGATTTTAACAGAGTTCTTATTTTTTATTGTTTTTAGGTTGTCTTCAGCTGTCACAAGTGAGGTTGTTGGTAATATATTATCGTTTATTTGTTCCTGGTATTTTGGAGCAAAGCTATTTTCTTGACACGAACATTTGCAGGTGCATGTTTTTGGTTTGACTATTTCTGAGAATGATTTTTTAGTAGATTCTGGGTGTCTCTGATAATATTTTTGTTTTGCTTCTCTAATATCAACCCGTTCTTTTGTCTTGATAAATTTTATTTCTTTTTCTTTTACGAAACGGGGACATTTTTTATCTAGTTAACTGTGGTTGTTGTCTTCCACCGGGCAGTTGATACACTTAACCTTATTAAAACAAATTTGATTTTCTTCATTTAAATGGTAAAGTTCACCACAATTTGCACATGTTTTTTCTTTTTTACAATCTTTTGTGATATGGTTATAACCTAAACATTGAAAACATCTCATGGGAGGTGGTACATATATTCTTATTTTAAATATCTCGTATCCTACTTTTAAATTATCTGGTAAATTTGGTATGTCAAAAGTAAATGCATATAGGCCGTTATCCTCTTTTTCCAACTTTTCATTTGTTCTTTGGAATCTTTTTATTTCAATTACTTTTTGTGATTTCAATTCTTTTAAAATTTCCTGATCCGTGATATATTTTAATTCTGGGAAATATACAACACCTTTAGATTTGTTTAATGTCTGGTGTTCTTTTATAGTTACATTTATTTCGTTCGTAAACTGTTTTAATTTTATTAATTTTTCTGCCTGAATTAAGTTTTTTGTTTTAATCAGAATTGTACCATTTGATAATTTTTTGCACAAATCTACTTCTCCGCATATTCCAGTTAAAAATTTTGATCCAATCGTATTATTTCTCCTATTTAAAGGGAAAACAAAATTATTCGTTTTTATTCTTTTTATGCCAAAAAATGACGACTCAATAGGGGAGTTTGTATCCCCGATTTTGGTTGTCAACTATTATAATGAGTTTTGTAAATTTTATCCTAATTAAATTAAAAAAAAAAAACACTCTTATCTGTTTTTATTGTTTTGGTTTTTAAAATTAAAATTTTTATTTTGTTCTTTATTTATTTATTATTTTTTTTTTAAAGAAAAACTGGTTTGAATTCCAATTGTTATTTAAATATTATTTATATACGTAGTACAAATTTTTTTTTTTAAATTGATTTATTTTAAATTATTTTTAAAACCAGTTTTTTTTTTTTTAATTAAATTTTTACAATATTTTACAAGAAGAACGTGCGCTTGCTTTGAGCATTAACAGAAGACTGTATGGTACTATTGTTTGAAGATAATACTGCATTTTCAAAATATTCTTTCATTAAATGTTTAATGTTAGTAGGTGTTGCAGGGATTTCTTGTAAATTTGAAGTATTTTCTAGAAGTATTTTATAGATTTGTTATATTTGTTGGATTAAGACTATTTCTTCATCTTCAAATTTTAATTTGCATTGCCAGCATTGTTCAATCTAGTGATCGGCAAACTTTTTTGGTCGTGGGTAAAAGTCCCTAAAATGAAATTTTATAAAACTCGTAGTGGGTCAACAGGCATTTTTATATTAAAGTAATAATTTAAAGCAAAATAATTAAACCAAAAGTTAATTCATTTAATATCTAGCAATGCAAAACAAATTTTATATAAAACTAAAAAAAAAGAAAATATTACATTGAACTTTTTTAATTACGAAATCAATGGCTTTCATGATGCTGTACTGTTGATCTTAATTTGCACAAGTCTGGTTCATATTTTGTCATTTTTAATCGAACAGATTAATCAGAATGCTTAACAGTCAAACTACTACTGTTTTTATTTAAAATATATTTCATTTGTGAAAATGTTTATTCCCAATCATAACTTGAGTCAAACGCAGATAAAAGTAAAATCCAATTTTTTTGAGACAAGAAAATTTTGTTGGAAGGGATGCCCAGCACGCTGATATCATATCAAGGTGATTTTGCTCTGTTTTCCATTGGCAATTGTTCTTGTTGCAACCTCATTGAAATTTCTTTGTCGGGTTTTCTATAAATTTAGCGCGATGATAATGTTCATAACGTTTGCAATGTTCTATAAGATCTAATAGCCTAACAAGCATATCATATGTTAAATGCCAACGAGTGACATATTTATTACAGGGTGTCTCAAATTATTTTGATCTAAAAGAGTTCTTTGAGTCAATATCTTCTTCATCTCTATTCCTGAATCTACTGTTTTCTAATTTCAGAGAAGTCATTGTCTGGGGTTATTGAATATATCTGGTCTATTGTAAAATTATTATTTGGAAAAGTTTCTTTAATTATTTTTTTTTATTATTTTCTGCTGTATATATTTTTATTTTATTACACCTATTGCTATATAAAAATTTCTACTTTTGCATTTTCTATAAATTTTGCATTAATTGTTAAGACTGATTTATTTAATATTTTTGTTCCACAAAACTTTAAGTTTTATTATGTGAACTTACGATTTCTTTTTTGGTTTTTATCTAGAAGTTTTAGCTGGTACTCCCCATACTCCTTTTTATAAGCCAACTGAAGATAACCTATTCGAAAACAAGGAATGAAACTTTAGCTGATTGATAATTTTCTTGCAATTGTTCCTGGCACCTTTATAGCTCGCAAATGAGGACTCAGACTCACTTGTACATTTTGAAATGCTCTTCCTTGGATTGAATTGCATTTCCGCAGATGTCATTAAAACAAGATTTGGATGTGGTTTTTACCGGAATTGTTTAATCTATTAATGTTTTTTTCACTATGGGTTGAAGTTTGCAAAGTTAAAGCTAATTTACGAAAAATTTAAATTTTTGATTTTAAATTAAAATTTTTTAGCACATCTGTAACACACAACTGGCTGGTGTGAGCTGCACAATGATCTTAATCACTATAAAAGTTTGCTTTTGAAAAAAGTATCATTTGCTCAAAACATCACATAATATTTGCTCAATATCTTTTTATTCTATTCCTGAATCTACTGTTTCCAAATTTCAGAGAAGTTGCTTGAAGCATGTTTCTGTCATTGTCTGTGGTTATTATATTTATTATTATAAATTGTGCATTAATTCCTAAAACTGGTTTGTTTAATCTTTTTGCTTCCACAAAATTTTAAGTTAAATAATTTATTTTTTAATGTATTTTTAATATTCGTTTTTAATGTGAAACATGTTAAAGCAATTTCTTCTTTTAATTCTGAAGGATGCATAGTAATGTTCAATTGTTGTGGCATAGGTCCGACTAGTTGTCGAAATCCTAGTAAACTGAAAATTTTATGCGAGCATTTCCTATTTACCAATAATTCAATTAAAGCTTTTTGATTTTTTTGAAAATTGCACCAAAGCTTTCTTGATTTTTAGTTTTTTTTTTCTTTAAATACTATTTTTAATAAAATCTGAGATTTTGTACAGGAAGGTCTGTGTATTTTGAGCACTTAGCATAAAATGCGTACTACAATTCCGATTTCACTCATTGAATTGTGCACTTAGCATAATTGTTTACAAAATAATGAAATACATTAAGATTTATTTTTTAAATTAATTTTATTATTCATCATTTTATTTATTATTCATCGTTTTTCGAATTTTCGGAAATATTAGCTCTTATTTTATCTATATATATTATAGCCTTTGAAATAACCAGTGGTGTTTCAATACTATTTAGTTTTATAGTATTATAATTATCTACTTCAACATTGAATACAAAAAGATGAATTGCTTCTGATGGAATATTATTAGGGCTAGTAAAACGGTTTTGGAAAAGTTGTTTGTCTTCTTGAGTAAGCGTTATTTAAAGCCTGTACAAAACTTATATATGATCTTTGCCTCATTATTTCCGTTAACTCATATTTGAAAGAGTCCCAAAGAGGATTTCCTATCAAGTCTAGTCTAGAATAAAAGTTTTAAGTTCATATAAATACTAAAAAGAGAGTTGCATAGGTCGGAGCTTAATGGTCTTATTTCAGCCCCAGATTGATTTAAGGCTAACGAAAATGCTGTGTATAAAGTTATTCCTTTTATATTAAACGCAGCTTTACCTGTTGACGCACAAAGTAAAACTTTTTAACTATTATCTTCCCCTGTAGACCGAAAATATGTTATATCTAATAAGATAAATATCTTATATCTAAATAGAAAATATCTTAAGGAATAATGTATAGATTGAATCAATCTGCTTTTTCCAACTCCTGCACCTCCTCCAACAAATTCATAAAAAAGATTTCTCGCTCTAATATTATTTAAGATATGGGTTAGGTATAAATGTTGTTTTTCATTTAAAGAACTAATTAATTGTAAATAAATATTTTCAGCAGGTTCATTTTGTACATTGATAGCTCCATGTACATTTCCAGGATTATTAGTGTCATTATTTAAAGGGTTGCTATCCTCATGCTCTTGAATTCCAAATATTCGAAATTCATTATCTGTTTCACGTATCACTTCTTCCTGTACCTCAGGTTGCTCTTGAACTTCGCGAAGGGAATTTCTAGGTCATCATCAGAATCAAAACCATTAAACATTTTCCAATTTGTATGAATTAAAGGAGAATTATTTTGATATATTTCTTTGAAATTCTTTTGGAGAATATCGGTGTTCTCATTTCTCCATGAAAAATATAACATAACTTGCTCTCTGTAAACATTTTCTGGGTCTAGATGGAGACTGTATCGTCTAAAACGAATTATATTTTCTAAGATATTTACTTAAGTCTTTCAATTGCGGTTCGTCACTAGAATTTGAAAGACCACCGGTTTTACTAAAAGTGCACATGGCGGAAAATTCTGCTAAGCATAAATTTTCCAAACAGTCAGGGCTTTGGACACAACGATCTAATAATGTAGGAACAAATATTTCAGTAGAATTTGGGTCATTTGCAGATATTTCTTGAAGCTCCGCTCAAGGTTTGAATAAACGTGTTCGATTTTAAGGAGGAGCAGTATTTATATAAATATCAGAATTGCTGCATTCAGACATATGGTTCCCTAAAATTTTGTATGCAGCCTCTTGGGCTGATATCTCAAACGCATCTATAAATTTTTTTCCTATTAATCTTAACCTTTCTTTAATTGCTAGGTTCCCTACGCGGATTTCTTCTATAGCGCCTCTTAAAATGTTGGACATTCCTCTATCCGACTTATTAATATATTTAACTATATAACCTACGCAAGCATATGGGTCAAGAATATATTGGATATCTATGTTGGCTCTATGAAGACTAAGCGGATTAAATGGATTAATAAATGTGTCCCTAAGAGAACGTTTTAAAAATATGATAGATTTTTTATATTAGACCTAATAGCTTGTAAATATTCTTCGGGGGATAAACTAATTTCTGGCAAATTTATAAATTGTGTAAAACTTATTGATTCTTCAAAAGTGGTAGAGTTAAGAAAGTTTTTGATTTTTTGATAATTTCTCTTAATGTTTTCAGTAATATCTTCTCTTAACGGGTCTAATATTATAGTATTTTCCATAGGTGGAAAAGGCATATTGTACCTGCAATATGGCTGATGCTGATATTCACGAAAGCAATTTCGACTTTGGGAATGTTTTTGATACTGCATGTACGACTGTAAATGAGGAATAGAACCGTCACATGAAACAAATTTATCAATAAATCTGCAAATATTTTCATAGCTTTCTGGATCAGTAGTGTCAAGAACTGGAGCATTTTGCAACCAATACATACCATGGACATGTGGTGAACCACGTTGTTGAAATTCAACACGATAATAATATTTGGTTACAAAATATTCGCCAAAAATACCTAAAGGACTTTTTAATCATTTTAACATAGTTCTAAACCTATGATCAAAGTATATAGCGCACGTTACTGGATCTGTCCATACTAATCTAGTCTTTTCTCTAAATTCTAGATTTTTTGCTTCAGTCTCACTTATTTCCCTATTGTTAACAACTTTTGACAGAATTACCAACAACTCAGACCATTCGTTGTCTGATCATTGCCACAACCTTATTTTTTTCTTTTTCCCAATGAGCTGGAAAAGATCCTCATCCCGTTGTATTAATCCCTCAACAAAATCTTCGGATAACATATTTCTAGCTGTTATACTAGTATTGAAAGTTTTCTTTCTTAAGCAAGTTGCAATAGCGTCATTTATATTCTTGAGTTCATATTTTTTATACATATACAATAATTTGTCTATTCGAGAACATTTTCTGTCAAATCTTCGACCTTCAGAACGTGCTATTTTGCTATAATTTAAATAACGGACGGACGCATCAATAATTCTAAGTTTTCCGCAATAAATAGTGGGGAAAGACAATTCTTCAGAATATTCGTCAGTTAACATAGATAAAGGATGTCGACCTTCTCCAGGGGCTATGGATATTCTTTCAATAAGGTGTCTTGACCACCGGGATTTATATTGTCTTCTAATTCACTAATATCTTCATTTCAATTATCATTACGGTTATCAAATAATTGTTGAATGACCAATTATTAGAAATTTCTATTCCCTCATTAATATAAAGCGGTGTATGAACTAAATGTTCAATAGCTTTCCGGACATTTAAATGGCCTAATTGTTTTACACATGTAATTGTGGGCGAAAGTTGAATTGTATAAGTATCACTAAATGCTCTTGGAAGAACTTCTGTTGTTGTGTTTACCGAGACAGGAATATTGGCACCTTGCCCTTTAATACTACATTGCTTTTCATATCCTAAATTACAGATTCTCATAAAAGGTAAATCTGGGGCTACAAGACGTTCTTCCAAACAGGAAAGACTTTTCAAACAATCTGGAATAACAGGAAAATCTAATCCATTTGCAAGACAAAGTATTGGAATTTGGCCTTTTAAAATACATGTTTTACAAGTTGTACAAAATTTAAATTCATCAATTTCGGGGTCTTGGTTAACATAGAAAACTTCGTTAACAAAATCTTCTGTATATTTATTTATTAAATTTATTTTCGACAACCTTGAAATAGATTTTGAAAACCAAAGCCCTCCACAACAACAACAAATAACAATCGGACCTTCTTTAACAACTTCATTGTAGTCGTCCAAAATTCGGTTGAAATACCTGTCCATTTCTGCCTGCCGTTCTTCCTCTATCTGAGTTTCATCCATTTAAGAACGCGCCTCGATATTTCGTTGGCCTCGATATTTCGTTGCGACTGTCTTTGCGATTCGCGTAACCTAGTATTTTGATTTAACCTATATTGTCGAGTTCTTCTTATTTGGTTGAAAAGAGCTAACCTTTTTGGTCTATAAAACTGTCTTTCAGTATTTTGTGCGTTTTGTCGAAGTCTTATATTTTCCCTAGCTTCAGTTCTTGTCCTCCTACGATTTAATGTATTTCTTATTCTTTCTGTATTTCTTAAAGTAGCATTATGTCTTCTGCCTCTATGTTCTAGTGTGTTTCTCTCTTGCTCTAACTGTCTAATTTCTATGTTTTCTCTTCTTGTTCCACTGTGTTAATATTTTGTTCTCTAGTCCTAATACAACTGTCTTGTCTTCTTGTTCTATGAGCCACCGTATTTATACTTTGTTCTCTAGTCCTAATACCATTGTCTTGTCTTCTTTCTGCATGTTCTTACGTATTTCTCTCTTGTTCTAACTGTCTAATTTTGAAATCCTGTCTTCTTGTTCTACGGGCCACTATGTCTATATTTTGTTCCCTAGCTCTAATACTACTGTCTTGTCCTATGAGCCACCGTATTTATACTTTGTTCTCTAGCCCTAACACTGCTGTCTTCTCTCCTTTCTCTATGCTCTTGAGTATTTCTTTCTTGTTCTAACCGTCTAGTTTCTTCGTTTTCTCTTCTTGCTCTATGAGCCAAAGTGTTTCTATTTTGTTCGTTTTGTCTTAAATTTTCATTTTGTCTTCTTATTCTTAGTACTAACGAGTTACGTAGCCCAAGCAGTTTGTACGATACCTTTTTTACTCTAGGCATTTTAAATATAATTATTACTAGGGCAAGGATTTTTATGCTTTAAAAATTAAGAAATATGCGCATTAAAAATGCACCAATTATTTCAAAATATGCAATAAAAAAATCAAAATATGCAAATAAGATAAGACCAAATATTGCACAATATAATGTTCTAAAAATCATTAAAATTAAAAATTTTAAATTTTAACTTCAATAAAATATATTTTCAAATTAAAAAAAAACAATTCAAAACTTAAATTTTAATTAAAAACAAAAAATCTTTCAGATATAACATAAAAATAACAAAATTAGTCAAACAAAACGTAAATAATTAAATTAATATAAATTCATGGCACTATTGCAGTGCAAAACTAAATGCATTTTCAAATTTTCAAATAAAAAACTCTGCCTATTGCTTCTCAATAAGTTTTTAAACATTGAAAAACTTCTTTCAACGTCCACAGACGTGGTTGGTGCAAATTTGAAGGATGCAATTTCGTAAGGTGTAAAATCCTCAATATCTATTTCTAAAAAAGACAAATAAAATTTTGAGACCAAAAAATGAAAAAAATTTTTACCATCACTTTCATTTTTTAATACATTTTTAATATTTCGTAAAATTTTGAACCCGTAATTTTTGTCCAACAATTTTCCGAATTTTGTTTTAACTTTTTGCCCTACTAATCCAGTAGCTAAGTAAGTGAAATATCAGCAGCTAAAAATGCTGAGCATAAATCCAGTGAAAATTGTGTTGTGTTGTTGATGCTAATAAATGGTTGTTCTAGATCTGAATCCAAATTTTTTTTAACCAAATCTTGATGTTTTTGGCTCGCTATATGTTGTATCTCCTCCGTAGCCTAGGTGGTTAGAGCGCAACCTTGCAATCTAAACACTGTGGCAGTCCCGGGTTCGAATCCTGGTGGGAGATACCATATCCAGTAAAATTAATAATTATAATAAATTAATATATAATAAATTATAATATAATAATTCTATACCTAAAAATATAATAATAAATAATTAGTAACAAATAATATAAAAATATACCTATTAATCGTGTTTCCAGCTATACTCTATAATCTAATAATTAATACTGAATAAATAATAACCTATATGTAATTGAACAACAATGTAATTGCAACTGTCATATGCAATTACAATGGCAGTACGCACAACGCACCTAACAACATGACACGGTTTCTCTACTTGACCGATAGATGACACTAGGGAAGAAATTAAGAAACGACATCTTGTAGATAGATTACACAGTAGACCAATCATTTACTTAATTGAAAAAGGAAAAAAAAACGATTCGAAACACAAGGCAGAGCCTCGATAAGAAAAAGCAGATGGAGATGCCTAGTAGATATCCTATGCTCCCAAGAGGAGTAATAAGGAACAAAAAAAAAAAAAAAAAAAAAAAATGTTCTACTAGAAATTTTCTTTCCGAAGAAACACTCTTTTTACATGTTTTGCAATACAAAATTTTACCGTCCGTTCTAAAAGTATTTTTATAATCGAGTACATATCTGGATATTTTATTTGCAAAACTTTCCTTTTGTTTTGGCATATTGAATGAAATTTCCTAAATTTCTTTTTAAATTACTTATTTTAAACTGACGTTTATTGATCGTTTTTTTTTTAAGTTTTAAAATAAACAATATGACAAAAACATACATATCTATATACCATACTTGGCAATTTAAAAACGATGATTTTACTTGGCGATTTTAAATGTATTTTGACATTTTTATTAGATTTTATTCAATTACTAAAGAGGCTCTCACGTCACTAAGTAGAGATGTAGTTAATTTATCAACAGATGGCAAAGCAAGAAAAATATTTTAAAAATTTATACAAAACCCGAAAAAATTTTGTTCAAATACAAATACAAAAAAAATAAAATAAAAATATATGTCGAAATATATATAAAAATTAGTCAAATGTGCTAAAACATGCATTTATGATGAAATATGCAAAAATATGCATTTACGATGAAATATGCAAAAATATGCAACAACAAAGTGATGCCATTTTTCTTAAAATCTTATGATTCGTGTAAATAATTATCCAGTTTTTAAATAAAGTGAACAGAAAAAAACAGGCATTTGCATGAAAATCCTTGCCCTAATTATTACAAATCAATTAAATATTATAAAACTAATCTAATATTGCAAAACTAAACCAACTTCAATTTGACCTCAAAAAAAATGGTTTGTAATGTTTTTAATATGATACCGTAAGTAAAATTACTACCGTAAAGTTCTGAATACAATACCCGGGTACTCTAATTGGAAAATGGCAATATTCTGAAAAAATAATAAATCCACTAATTAGTTTTCTATAACCGGGTACACTATTCGGAACAAAAAAAAATTATATATGATAGGGAATGCATTATGGAAAATAAAATTAAACCAATTAGTATAATTCACAAAACAAAATAACTACATATTATATTACTTATTCAAAATAAAAAAATATACATACATAGCTTATTAATAATAAAAAAAATCTGCAAATATACATTAATTCATTAATAATAGAAAAACTAGATACATTTATTAAGATATAGTCTGATTAAATTTTTTAAATAATTTTTTAAACTATTACTTATTAGCCATTTAAACCAATTCGAAAAGCTCCTGTGTATCAACTTCACTGGAAGTTTCGCTGATATATTCATCATCATCAGAAGACTATCAATTACACGTTCATCACACAGAGAGAAAAAACATTGTAAATTCACCAAAAACATTAATAATTTTACTACTTTTCAATTTGAAACGGCTCCAAAGAGGTTTCTTGTTAAATTAACTACTAAAATAGTAAAAGTATAAAAATTGTACTAACAACATTTTTCTTTATTAATTTAATATATGGTACTTTTTAAATCAAATGTCCGTAAATGTAAATTTATGAATTTCTCTGATTGAAATGTAATGACAATATAATAAAATTATATATAATCATTAATAAATTAAAACTGAAGACATATGAAGCTATAAATATTATTTTTCAATTTAAATAGTTCTTTATAAAAATATAGGGTCGACATAGTAAATTTGTAGATAGAAATTAATAAATTAATATTGAAGACATGTGAAGTTATAGACATCTCTTTTCAAATTTAAATAATTGGTTATAAAAATATAGTAATTATATAGTAAATTTATACGTAGCCAATTCATGAATTTACGTGGTAATTTGCTGAAATGTATAGAAATTTAAAAAAAAACGTATTTTTTTTATAAAATAAATACATATTTTTGTTTTATTTTAACATTAATTTAAAAATTACATTATTGAAACATTAATTTAAACATTTTTATTTATTATTCATTTTTACTTTTACATAAAAAAAGAATATTACAAGATTCTTACATTACATTGATATTATACTAATAGCTATGCTAGCTGTATATTTAAAGAAATATAACAATCAAAATTAAAAATTAAATATTTAACAAAACAACTAAAATTAACCAAAATCTTTTACCTCCATAAAATATATTTTTTCCTATATATGCGTATTTTTTCAATATTGAGAAACATAAATATTATTTATTATTTGCAACATTGACGTTACATACTTATTTATATATTATTATATTTATTCCTTTTTAAAGTAATTTATTTCTAATATATGTTTTACCATTATTAAGTAAGTATGTATGTTTTGGAGGACTGGTAAAGTCTTCTAACAATTTAATAATAATATTATTTGAAATATTTTTGATTTCAAAGGATTGAAAATATGCATCGAAAGTTTTAATTTATTTAGAAAACGAGGAAGAATACAGTTGCCCCTGTCAACTCTTAAATACCCGCACGAACTCTCGATATTTTACCTAAAATACTATAACATATTGTTACTTAAATGAAAATATTGTTTTCTAATGTTTAAGAATAGATTTTTCAGTTTTGAAAAATATAATAAGCAGTTAAATTTTCAAAATACAAAAAGGCTATAATATTATTTTCTTTTAAAATTTTTTTAAATTTTATTTTTTATTAGTATGTATTACTTATTGCAAATTTCCCCACCACCTTTGAGGTATTGCCTTGGCGCATTAGCTGTGAATTTAGATGGCCAGCTTCCCCATTAGGTATATAACACCATCATATATCGATCAAACTACGTCTACTATAAACTACTTTTATTCAGTTTTTAAGGATAAAAAAATATAATAAGAAAAAACTAATTGTGGATAATTTCCTTTATGTTATGTTAGTAGTTAAAATATCTTAGAAATATAAAAAAATGTTAGTTAAATTAAAATAGCTTTAAAAGTAAATTAACATCACCAAAAAACCCAAATATTAATACTTTAATAAACCAAATAAAAATTTTTAAAATAAAATAAAGTTGTAATCTACAAAAATAATTCATTACAAAGTATAAAATAAAAAAATATTTACAATATATTATTACTTAATACATAACATGCCAAGAAGTTTAATATTTTTAAAGAAAACAAAAAAAAATTATATAATAAATAAAAATAAAAATAGGTAACTCTCAGTGTTTTACTTTAATCAAATGAGAAGGATAAATTTAAAAACTAATTTTGTTGTGTAAAGTAAAAATTATTTTATTTTATTTTATATTATTGTTACATTAAATGTTATTTTACAAAAAAATTCTAAAAACGATATTTAATTTTTGACGAATTAAGATATGTATCAGATCGGAGTCAAAGACTAAAATTATAACATAAACTATATGACATGAAGAAGTATTTTTAAAATTATAAAATTACAGAAAGGAAAAATATGTAATATACAGTAGTCCCCGGATAATTACCTCACTAGAAATGCATAATTTTTTGGTTAAATAACCGGGAAAGGCATATATCCGAGTCTCGGATAATTTCCTTGTAGAGGTAGATAAAAAAATCCCTCTTATTTTCACCAACGAGGTAAAAAAACAAAATAAATTTTATTTTGTGTAATATGTATTTGGTGATATGTACCTATTATATGTACATATTATTAAATACATATTATGTACATAGTACTACATATATGAATATGGTCGTATGTTTTTAAGAAATGGACTGCAAAAAATTTATTTAAAAATAACTTAAGCATTATACTTAGGTAATCACTAATTTGTATTTTAAATTTGTATTTCAATATTTTTTATTAAAAATAAAATAAATAAATAAAAATTAATAACATAAAAATTCCATTCATTGGATAACAAAAAAAATTAAAATAAAAGTTAATAACAAAAAAAATCCATTCTTTGGATAATACAAAAAAAATTAAAAGAGTTAATAACAAAAAAAATCCATTCTTTGGATAATACAAAAATATAAATTATTTACATATAAGGTTTTAATAAAAAATCATTAATTTTTGTTTGTTTTGATTTGATTAAATTTTTAAATAATTTTTCTTCTAAATTTTCAAGCTCTTCACATTGGATGTTTCTCTCCGAAGTGAATGTTTGCAAAATGTTTAGAGCTTTTATTGCATCCTTATTTGATATTTTTTCTACTATTTCTGTATTATTATCCTCTGTATTATCATCATCTGTTATTTCACAATTTTCGTTTTCTAGTATTTGGGAAACTATTTTGTTTTCTGATAAATCCCCATAACAAGGCACAGTTGAATCACATTGAATATAATTTTCAAATTCTATCTCAGATATTGGTAAATCATTTTCTTCTAACATTTCAAGATGAAAATCTTCTTCTTCTTCTGTATTTGCGTTAGTTATAAATCCAGCCTAAAAAATGTTCACAATAAATATGTTAGGAAATTCTGAATTTTATTTTGAATGTTATCAGTAACACATGAATATACCTTTTTGAAACAATTTATTATTGTTGTTTTTTGGACCTTATTCCAGGCTTGTTTTGTGTAATGTAAAACGTCCAAAAAACTAATTGATTTCAAAAATATTTTTGGTTCAATTTCATTTTCTAATGCAAGAATTTGTTTACGTATTAGAATTCTACGATATTGGCTTTTAAAGCTGTGAATTACACCAGCATCTAGTGGCTGGATTATGGAGGTGGTGTTTGGTGGCAAAAATACAATTTTAATCATATTTAATTCTACTGTTAGTTTATGACATGCGGCATTATCTACGAAAAGCACGATTTTTCTCTTTTGCTTTAACATTTTTTCTTCTAATTTAATAAGAATTTCATTCCAAATCGCTGTCGTCATCCATGCATTTTTATTTGCAAAATACGGCAGGGGAATTGTTTTATTTCGGAAACATCTGGGATTTTTAGATTTTCCAATGACAAAAATTTCTTTATAATTACCAGCAGCGTTACATATGTATAAAATTGAAATGCGATCTTTTTGTATTTTAAAACCCTTAACTTGGTCCCCTTTACGGAACATAGTGGATTGTGGAAGAACTTTGTAAAAAAGTTCACTTTCATCCGCGTTGTAAATATTTTCTGGTGAATAGTTTTCTAAAATCTGTGGTAAAACATTTTGAACAAATTCTACTGCCGATTCTGTATCGGCGGAAGCACTTTCACCTGAAATAAAAATTTACTTCTAATTCCTTTTTAAAAATTAAATATTTTTTACCTTGTATTTTTTTAACTTTTTTATTTTCTCTTTTCTGCCACCTCCATAACCAGCCATTTGTTGGCTTAAAATCTGATCCAAATTTAGATGCAAATTCTTTTGCTTTTTGAAGCAAAATTGCTGTGGAAACTACACCATTTTTGTATCTGATTTGGTCAAACCACTTTGACAATGCCCTCTCAATTTCTTCATTTGTACCTTTTCTTGACCGTTTCCTTTTCAAAGTGTTATGTTCCGTAGAAAATTCTATAATCTTTGACTCATTTCTTAATATCCTGTTTATTGTACTAACGTCACATTTATACTCGTCCACCAGTTCATATTTTGTTTTTAATTTGTTTTTAAATTTACTGATAATGTTGAGTTTTTGCTTATACGTTAACGAAATATTTTTTCTTCTTTTATCCATTCCCGAAATTTTTAAAAAAGAATTACTTATTCAAAATACAAAACTTATGTTTATATTTTTCTATTATTGATATACAACTTTGAACTTACTTATTCAAAATGCAAAACTTTTTGAATCACCACTACTGACTTTTATTCAAAAATCATATGTCAAATTAACTTTTAAAATTTGATACTAGTTCGCGCTGTTGTGTTTTTTAAATATGTACTCAATTTTTTAAAATTTTTTTAAGGGTTCGAATCTTAGGTAAATATCCGAATAAAAAGCAAATAAAATTTAATAAAATTGCTCAAAATTCTAAAGTAATTAACCGGGATAGGTACTTAACCGGGAGGTAATTAACCGAATTATTTTATCAACTTTTAATAGGAAATTTAAATTGACAGTAAATTTTGAGCATATAAACGGGTTACGCAATTAACCGGGGGGTTCTTAAGCGGGGACTACTGTAATCTAAATTTAATTTAATTGAACTTTATATATAGAGGATTATGAAAGCTAAAAACACTTTCGTAAACACCTGCTACGATCTGATCTATATTCTTATTCGTAAACAACCAATCTATTTGGGTCATTACATTAGTTGTGCCTTGATCAGCAGATAAAACGGAACATAACCCTATTTCCCTCAAGTACTCCGCCACTAAATTATTTGGAACATGTCTTAAATCTATGTTAAAATCACCAAGAACAATTAAATTATCTGTCAATAATACTCCGTTACGCTCAAGTATGTTTGCTATACCTTCCTTTAAACTTGTCATAGAGCAGGAAATAGATTTATATATGAGAAGTACTACGGTCGCACGGTATCGAAACAAAGAAAACATAAAATAAATATTTTTAAAATTGGTTACAGGATAAATATAATTAGTTTCCATGTGAAAAACTTCATTTAAATAGCAGTTTCTCACATAGCAAACAATTCCTTTTCCTGCTCCCGTGGCTCTTTGACTATCGTCATTATTTAAGCGAGAAATTTGAGTAAAATTTGGAAAATCAAAGCTATGGTTGACACAAGAGAACGTTTCTACAAATAATAATAATTGGGAAGATGAAAAAGCTAAATCAGATTTGATTAAAGGGAAATGTTTTGCTAAACCTTGCACATTATGGTAAATGAGTTGATTGCTGTAGTTATTTGATAAACAAAAAAGGTGGGCAAAGATTGGGGTAAGATATTTATTTTCCTTAAGATTTGTAATCTCTACTTGAACGGGATCATTTGGAAGAGGTATTTTAGGAGGCACAAAATTTCCTACTAAATGCAAACCGTTTGCAGAAGTTGCTCTACTGCAAGCTACATACAATGAAGCCCGTGTCATTCCTTTAGTTAAATGAACCGCAACTGAACTATATGTCCCGCCCTGACTTTTATGTATTGTAATACCTTCCGCAGGAACAACGGGAAATTGTCTTCGATCAATTTGAACCTGTTCGTTCTTACGATATTGGAAGGATTTGGTACAAATAGAAATTGGTGTCCACGAAGCATCAATAGTACAAGTTTGAATAGATCTAGCTTTGCGACCAACGAAATTATCGCAAAAATCTATCCAAAGTAAAATCGGCTTTAATTCATTATTATATGTCTTCATCACAACGTGTTTTAAAACTCCGGTAGCTCCATTTACTAAGCCATCTTGTGTATCTATATTTATGGTAATCATGTATTTAGCCGTTGTTTTTAATAGTAAATTGAAGGGAAGACCGGCTGATTCCGAAGTTTTAAAAGATTTGACCTGAGTCAAAATATTAGTTTTTGTCCGTTCAGGAAGGTTGGCCCTAAATCTAACTATCTAAAGCTCTTGATATTATTAGTTCAGTTGAGATACTATTTAATTTAAAGGTATTATAATTATCAACGGCTGCATTAGATACGAAAAGGTGTATGGTTTCTAATGGTATATTATTAGGTTCCCTATTTGTAACAGATCTAAAAAGTGTGATGTCGTCCGTTGTTAATTGTCCTTTTGCTAAGTTATTTAAAGCCTGTGTAAACGGAAGATCAGATCTCTGCCTCATTATTTCAGTCAATTCGAAATATTTAAAACAATCCCAAATAGGATTACCAATTAAAGATGAATATGGATTTGAGCTATTTGGAAAAAAAATCCATCTATCCCCAACCGGGGGTAATTGCCGCAAGTCTCCTAAAACCAAAACCGATAAACCTCCAAAAGGAAGGGTGCTTTTAAAAATTTGTTTTAGGCGAGCATCTAAAATACCAAACATTTTCGATCCTACCATTGAAATTTCATCTATAATAATTAGTTTAAGATTCATATATGCGCTAAAGAGGGAATTGCAGGTATTACTACTAAGTGGAATGAGTTCTCTACCTGATTGATTTAACGGAAACGAAAAAGCGGAATGCAATGTTACACCCTGAATATTAAAAGCTGCTTTACCGGTTGGTGCACATAATAAAATTTTTATAGTTTCAGTTTCTCCGGGTATTGACCTAAAATATTTTACTAATGATTGATATATAGACTGAATTAATCTACTTTTACCTACACCAGCACCACCGCTAACAAATTCGAAAAAAATTTTGTTTTCTCTAAAGTTATTTAAAATATGGGTTAAGAAAAGGAATTGTTTTTGGTTTAAAGTTCTTACAAGTTCTAAAAAATTATCTTCTGGAAATTCTTGGGGTAAATTAATGGCACCATAAACATTATCACTAACAGAATCAACAATTAAAGGAATATCGTCTATTGGCTCTTGAACTCCAAAGGCCCTAAATTCTTCATCTATGTCATGAGAATCTTCGTGAATACTATCGCTATTTTCTACTACTTCGCGAAGGGCATTGTCTAACTCTTCGTCTGTCTCAAACGCATTAAACTTTTTTCTATTTTCTATAATAATGCTTAAATTAATTAAATATGTCTCTTCATTGTTTTTATCTAAAATATCGGTATTCTCATTGCGCCAAGATAAGTACAGCATTATTTGTTCTCTATAGTAATTTATGGGATCTACATTAAGGTTATATCTTCTAAAACGTATTATATTGGGTTTTGTCCGCTTTCTTACAAAACCGGAAAAATCTCTAAGTTGATATTCGTTAGTAGGGTTTTCATTTAAGTTTGTACTTCTCTTGTAATAGGTGAAATATGCGGCGAATTCCGCGAGACACAGATCACTTAACTCATCTGGCCGTTGAACATAATGATCTAACATTGAGGGTGAGAATATTTCGGTTGATTCAGGATTAGCTGCTGCTAGTAATTCTAATTCAGCTTTGGATTTTAACATTCGGGTTCTTTCCTGCGGAGGAACAGTGTTAATATATACCTCAGAATTACTACATTCAGACATATGCATACCGAGAATATTATACGTAGCTTCTTGAGCTGAAATTTCCGATGCATTTATAAAAGTTTTGCCTATTGCCTTCAATTTTTCTTTGACTCTTTGACAGATAAGTTGCCTGCTTGTATTTCCTCAACTGCATCCCTCATGAGTCTTCACATTCCCCTATCTGATTTATTAATGTACTTTACAATATAACTGACACAAGCATAGGGGTCTAAAATATACTGAATATCCATATTAGCTCTATGTAAACTCAGCAACGTGGGTAAACGTTTCAAAAATACCGTTGTCTTAGATATACTTGAACGAATTGGTAATAAGTAGGTTTCTTTTGTCATAAGTATATCGGAATGGTCAAGAAAATCACTAAAAGTTAGAACATTGTTTGGAATATTAGAATTAAGAAAATTTTTGATTTTTAAATAATTTTCCTTAATAGTTTGATTTACATTTCCTGGCTCTAAGGGGTCTAAAATAACCGTTGCGTCCATAGGGGGAAATGGCATATTATACCTACAGTATGACTGTCCACTAAACTCGCGATAACAGTTACGACTATGTGTATGCTTTTGATAATCAATGAATGTTGAAATTTCTTCAATTGAGCTATCGCAAGAAACAAATCTGTCAATGAAACTAGTCACGTTTTGATAACTTTCTGGGTTAGTACGATCTAATATTGGGGCATCATTTAACCAGTACATACCGTGTACATGAGGGGAACCACGTTGTTGAAACTCTATACGATAATAATATTTAGTAACAAAATGACTTTCAAATATCCCTGTGGAATTTTTAAATAGCTTTAAAAGAGTTCGAAAACGATGATCAAAATACCTAGCACAAGTTACTGGATCTTCCCTTATTAATCTAGCCTTTTCTCTATATTCTAAATTTTGAACTTCTATTTCCGTTAAAATTTTGTCATCAACTACTTTTGACAAAATTACTAGCAATTCTGGCCATTTCGTTTCTGCGGCCGATAAAGTGATAAAAAATGTTGGTATATGGAATTGACGAATCATTGCAACTACATTTAGGTCAGGTAGTTCGTCACGTTCTTGAAATAACAATTGTGCTGTTTGCATATCTTCTTGCGCAGCAACAAATGGAACTTCTGAGTTTTGGTCGACTACTCTAAAATTTCCTATCCAATCAGGTGAAATTTCGATACCCTCAGAAACATATAATGGCTTTGATATTAAATATTGAATAGCATTATAAATTCGAAGAGGCCTAATTGTTTCGCACATATAATTATGGTTAAAGGACATTTTTCTTTTCAAATGAAGTTGAATAGTGTGGGATTCGCTGAATGTTCTTGGTAAAACCCTTACAGTGGTATCTATCGAAACGGGGATATTAACAACTTGACCTTTAATGCAACATTGTTTTTCATGTCCTAAGCTACATATCCGCATAAAAGGAATTCGAGGGGCTATTAATCTTTCTTCCAAACACGAAAGATTTCTTAAAGGTTCAGGAACTGTGCGAAAATCTAAGCCATTATAAAGACAAAGTGTTGGAATATTTCCCTTTGAAACAGATGTTTTACAAGTATAACAAAATTTATATTCACTTTGGTGAATATAAAATACCTTATTTGCAAAGGCTGCAGTGAATTTAGCTCTAATACTTTGTTTGGATAAAGTGTGAATGGATTCAGAAAACCAAAGTCCCCCACAGCAACAACAAATAGTTGTTGGACCTTCTTTTATAATTTTATTATAATTAGCCTTAATTCTATCGTAATATCTAATTCTTTCAGCAAGGTGATACCGGTTTGTTTCCTCCACATTCATTTCTGCCCGAATGTCAATATTTCGCTGCGATTGTCGTTGAGTTTCAGCTAATCTATTTTCTTCGTTGAGGCGATATACTTGAGTCCGATTTCGAGTAAGATTTTGTGATCTTTCAAAATTATGAGAAATTATTGTACGACTTCTTTGCTGTCTTAAAGCATTTTGATTTCTTTCATTTGTTCTATAACTTTCATTTTCTCGTCTAATTCTGTGTTCTTCGCTATTTCTTTCTTGCTCTATTTCTCGTAAAATTGAATTTTCTCTTCTTAGCCTGCGATCTTGAGTGTTCCTTTCCTGCTCAATTCCACATAAAATCTCATTTTCACGCCTGGCTCTGTGTTGCTCACTATTTACTTCTTGTTCCATCCGTCTTAATAGTGGATCTTCTCTTCTTAGGATGTGTTCTTGAGTGTTTCTTTCCTGTTCCAATTCTCTTAGAATTGGATGTTCTCTTCTTAGCCTGTGATCTTGAGTATTCCTTTCCTGCTCCAATTCTCTTAAAATTTGATCTTCTCTTCTTAGGCTGTGATCTTGAGTATTCCTTTCCTGCTCCAATTCTCTTAAAATTGGATCTTCTTTTCTTAGGCTGTGATCTTGAGTATTCCTTTCCTGCTCCATTTCTCTAAAAAGTGGATCTTCTCTTCTTAGCCTGTGATCTTGAGTGTTCCTTTCCTGCTCCAATTCTCTTAAAATAGGATCTTCCCTCCTTATTCTGTGATCATGAGTGTTCCGATCTTGCTCAATCCTATTCAAGACTTCATTTGCTCTCCTTGTTCTATGATTCTGGGTATTCAGCTGTTGTTCACTCTGCCTGACTTGTTCGTTTTGTCTCCGCGTTATATGCTGTACTCTATTTTGAATTCGATCAGCTATTCTTACTTCAACACTTTCTCGTCGTAATTGTTGTTCAGCTAAATTTTGTAAACGACGCTGGTTATACGATTTTTTTGTCGTTTTAGGCAATTTAAAAAAATAAAAGTTTAAATGCGATATAAACCGTAAAGCAAAATTCGAAAAAAGTGGGTTTGAAAAATAAAAAAATTTTAAAAATCTAAAACTTAAGTCAAATTCAAAAATGTTCAAATTCTCAAATTGACTTCAAATATAATATCTCTGTATATAAAATTTAAAATTAAAAAATATAATCTAAACTACAGATTCAATATAATAAAATAATACAGCTTAAATTAATATTAAGTATGTATAAAAAGTTAAAAGCAAAAAATATATTATCAAAGCAAGATTCTACATAGAATAAAATATCTAAATATATAAAAATTACAAACAAAAAATATTTGATCAAAATAAGATTCAATTTTATAATAATATATAATAATAAGTAAAATTATATACTAATATATATATATATATATATATATTTATATACGGTTATTTTAAAAAATTTTAAATATGGAGAATTTTTATTCAAAAAGAAATTTTTTTTTAACCAAAATATCAATTTTAAAAAAAATTTTATTATTTCTGAAGCAAGTTAAGAAAAATTAAAATGCTAAAGCTTTTAAAAGATATCAAATTTAAAAGTTTAATTAAACCTTAAATAAAAAACGCCTTGAAACGTGTTTAAAGAATTTTGAAAACAAAACTTCAATTTTCCAATAAAATATCAGTTTGTAATTAAAAATTGATACGTTTGATAAAGTAAATAAGATACCAATATTAATATGTTACAATTTCGGTTTAATTAAGTTATCATAAATTTTAAAACCCTAAATTGAGTTACAAATTGTATTATTTCAAAATAAAAAGTTTGTTTTATTTTTATTTTTACATTTCTGTCATTTCTGTGTACTCGTATATAAATATAAATATAAGTTATAACTACTTAATATTAATTTGAAATGGTATTGTAATTTTCTCCAACTTTTTACCCAAAACTAATAATTTAATACCAGAAATTTAATACCTGTAACAAGTTATACTTTAATAAAGAACATTTGAACATGCACTACATAAAAAATTTAAAATGAAATATGAAGAGATTCATGTAAAAAAATTTAACTATTTAATAATATGAATAGTGTCTTGATTTAATGAATAGTGTCTTGATTTAAAAATTCTCACTTTCAACACTTTAAGTAGTAGTTGCGTCTATTTTCACAATAAAATGTTAATAATTTAGTCACAAATATTAAAAACACCTTAAATAAGCTTAAACGTATTTAGTCATTAATATTTTAAATTGTAAAAACCAAATCAAAATCAAAAATTGTTAATTTTTACTAATGTATGTCAAAAGAATAAATTTCCAAAAGGCCTTCCAGTAGGAAGTATAAAACACTTAAAAATGCTCTTTTCATGTAAATATCAAGATTAAGGATTTTTAGAATACCAATATTTATATGTTATAATTTTGGTTTAATTAAATTATCATAAATTTTAAAATATTAAATAATAATTATAAAGAGTTAAAATTCTTTTATGAATTCTATCAATATACCTAACTGATACACGGGATATTTTTTTCCAACTTTTCACCCAAAACTAATAATTTAAACAATGTAAAAATTTAATACCTGTAACAAGTTATACTTTAATAAGAAATATTTGCACATCCACTAATTAAAAAATTTAAAATGAAAGAGGTTCAAATAAAAAAAATTCTAATTATTTAATACTATCAACGAACAGTCTCTTGACTTAAGAATTTTCACTTTTAAACTTTAAACACTTTAACTATTAATTGCGTCTTTTTTCACAACAAAATGTCAATAATTTAGTCACAAATATTTAAAAAACCTTAAATAAGATTAAACTTATTTAGTCAATAATATTTTAAATTGTAAAAACTAATAACCAAATTAAAATCAAAAATTTTTAATTTTTACTTTAGTCAAAAGAATTAATTTCCAAAAAGACTTTCCAAAAGAAGTATAAAATTATACTGAAATATTCTAATTCAAACGATGAAAGTTTTGAATACATACATATTGCATTTTTATTGATACATAGTTATAATATCAATTTTTTTTCAAATTCTAATATTCAAAATATAAATAGTAAATAACAAGTAAAAAATTGTGAGAATAGGAGAAGGTTAGAGGGCGAAGGAAAATAAAGTAGCAGATTAGCATCAGAATCAGATATACAAGAAAGAAGAATCTACGCACTCTTTTCTAAACTCACTTTTCTCTTAAACATTATTTTCTATTTAAAAAATGTTTGGCATAAAAATTTAATAACACTTGTTACATATAATCAAATTGTTTATGTAAGTAGTGCATACCTAAATAGAAACACTGTTACTTTAATTAAAGAACTTTTAAAAAGAGAGACACCATCGATTCCTACATCCATATCTATTTGTTCTGCTTTTTCAAGTAATTTAAATTTACTGGATAATAATCCATTTTGAATTCCAAAATGGTAATATTCGCCAGGTAGAGTTTCCATTTCCCGGCACTTTTAAATTTCCCGGAATACGGGAAATTTAAAATTTAATTTTTCGGGAAATCCCGGGATTCCGGGAAATCTGAAAAGATTTAAAGAAAAGTACAAATAATAACATTTTAAAACAAAAAACAAGATATTTTTATAATAATTCAAGTCTTTATTCAAAGATATAACAAAACTATAATAAAATAAACAAAAAAATAAATGTGTAATATTCAAAAGAAAACATTTGGATTTAAAATAGTAATAATAAAAATATAATTAAACTGCTAAGTGCTATGCTATTTTACTTTTTATATTTAATAAAATAACTTTTCAAGAAGCTTAGTACATTAAGTGAATGGCCACATCTTTTTTTGGTAGAAAATATGGCAGCTATTGAAAATACTCGCTCGCTTTCAGTTGATGTAGGCCTTGTTGTTTTTAAACAATAGAATAATTTTTTTAAATTTTCAGTCAGTTCACCCGTTAATTCATACATTTTTATTTCTTTTTGAATATTATTAGAATTAGTGTAATCTGAATTAAGTGGCATCTTTTTAAAACACTTCTTCACTGCAGTTTCCAAGTTCTTCCGTAAATTTAATTCATCGATGTTACCTTGCATCACTACTTCACTATCGTCACTCTCAATATCAATTGCAGTAGCATCAGGATAAGTTTTTGTAAATAAGTTTACCATTAATTCTTTTGCCAACTTTATAATGCAAGCTTTGCTGCTTTTTTCCAAAAAAATATTATTTAAATTTTGTGAATTTGGATTTTGCAAAAATTGTAAGAGCGAAACTAAATCTTTGTTGCGTCTTTCTATTAATCTTGTTTTTAATACTTGTAGCAGTTCAGCACTTAAAACATTTTTTTGAAGTATACATATTACAAAATCGCAATTTTAGACTTGAAAACTATTGAAATGACAACTTTACATGACAATATTAGTCTGAAATATGATTTTTATTGGAAATTAATGAACTTAAATTTCCCGGGAAATGAAAATAAAAACCCGGGATTCCGGGAAAAGAAAAATTACATATTTCCCGGGAATTCCATCCCGGGATTTCCCGGGATGGAAACTCTATCGCCAGGGTTAACTTTCTGTGTGTTTATCATTTTTCTTGGAGTTTGCAGTAGGGTCCTAGCATCGGTCGATTGTATCTCCTTAACACCAGATTTTTTTAAAACTTTTAAAAGTTTTGTTACATGTGAATGGGAGATTTTACATCCAATCGCCCATCTTCTAATATTTTTATTAATTGGTGAAATAAAATCTTCTGCTTCCAATTCATCCTCCGACATTGCTCTTTCTAATTCCTCGTCACTATAAGATGATTCTGAAATTACATTATCATTTGTGCCAGATGAAGAATTTCCGTGCACGTCACTAAGTGTTACACAATTAATATTAGAAAGATGAATTGAGGAATCATCATTTAAATTATCTACTAATTTATTGTTGGATCCTAATTGCTTATATCTTTCAACGCTTTCATTATATTTAATAAGCTCCTCATTCATTCGATTATAAATAGTTTTCTTTTTTGGCATTTTAATTTTTTAATTATGTGTTATATTATATTCTTTATTTTAAGTATTTTAACTTTGAAGTAAAACAAGTAATTTAATTTTTCTTTTAAATATTCTTCACGAATTTTGAAAAATGGTTGATCGGGTATTTACTAATGATCTGCAATAATTAATTAAATAAACATTTTTTACTTACCCATAGTATTTTTATGTTTTTCAAAAATTTTTATTTAGTTTTTATACTTTTTTAAAATATTTTTAAAAGCACTTTTGATAAATTAAATTTTATACTTATTATTCATCAAATAACTCAATTGAAATGCAATAAAAGTCACAATTTTTTTTTCAAACATAATAAATAGCGGTGCATACGAAATTATTACGAAAAGTATACGACGTCAAATAATTCAACCGATTCCAATAATCAGTCAGTCTAGTACTCTTACTCAGTAGAAATAATGATGAGTTACCGCATGAGTTTAATAAAATGCTCATCAACTGCCTCATCAGTTCTCTAATCTGCTTAAAATGTGCTTCAGAAAAACTTATAATAAACATAACAAACAAAAACAAAATTTGTCAATGAGCCGTTGCATGAGTAAATTAAAAACTCATTAATGAGCTCTTGATGAGTGTGTTACTAGGGAGGCTTATGTACAATACACATTAATTTTTAATTTAAAATTGTATTTGTGTTAGTTTTTGGATAAAATCCCCCGTCCCCTTTCAAAAAATATTCGAAAAGTGATGAGCCTGTGTTACAAGGGTATGCTGTTTACATTTTGCATTAATGAAAACAGAATTGTATTTTGTTTTTGCATTTAGTTTCAATGTGTTTCATTTATAAAATTTTTGGTAACAGAATTGAAATAACTTGTTGCATATAATAAAATTGTTTATCTAAGAGAGAGTAAATAGTGCGTACCTCTAAATAGAATCAAAAAGAAAAAAAAAAAAATTCCTAGTCAAAAAAATTAATACTATATTATTTGATTTTTACGTGTATGACAAATAATAAAAAAAAAAAATTTAAAATTATTGTATATATTTATTAAAATAAATGAGAGTTTTCTGTAAAATTTTTTATAGAATAAGAGTTTCTCACATAAAAAATAATTATATTTAATTACAAAAAGAATAAATAAGAAAAAAAAAAGATGAACTTAAAAAAAAAAACATTTTGTTTGTACGAGTATAAATATGCCCTGACTAAGATTTGAACCGGCACTTTTCTTTAAAAAGGCCGACGTCCTTACCACTAAGCCATCGATGTAACATTTCTTGCTTCGTTTTTATTTTTTGTTTTCTTGTTTTCGCATTTAATTTCAAATAGAAAAATAAATTATAAATGTAAATGTAGGTGAAGTGAGGGGAAGTGTGTACATTTTTTAATAATGAATATTAAATTGTTTTTTTTTTTTTTGCATATAGTTTCAATGTATTTCTATATTATATAAAATTTTTGTCATAAGAATTTAAATACTTTTTAAATATAATCAAATTGTTTAATGTTTATGTAAATAATGCGTACCTAAATAGAATCAAAAAGAAAAAATTAATACGATATTTGATTTTTTCGTGTGCCAAATAATAAAACAAAAAAATTAAAATTATTGTACATAAAATATGAATAAATGAATAAATTAAAATTTCTTATATATGTAAGATCTTGATCTTAAAACTACAAAAAGAGTTGCCACATATAAAAGGATTTTGTTACAAAAAGAATGATGAAAAAAAAAAGACGAATTCAAAAATAAAATAGCTTTCCCGCAATATGGATTTGAACCGGGATCTTTTTATTAAAAGTCTAGCGCTCTAACCACTGTACCATACAATAATTAATAATCTGATAACATTTTTTTGTTTTGTATTCAGTTTCTATTTAGTTATTAAATTTGAAAATATTATATAAATTCAAAAAATATGTATAAATGTTGGTGAGGTGAGGTGTGCTGTTTTTAGTTTCAATGTATTTCTATATATAAAATTTTTTGCATTTAGTTTCAATGTATTTCTATTTATAAAATTTTTGGTAACAGAATTGAAATAACTTGTTACATATATTATAATCAAATTGTTTATATACGAGTAAATAGTGCGTACCTACGAAGAATCAAAAAGAAAAAAAAAAAAAAATACCTAGTCAAAAAAATTAATACCATCATATTATTTGATTTTTACGTATATGCCAAATAATTTAAAATTATTGTATATATACCTAGCATATGTATTGTTTTGTAACACATTTTTGAATTTTAAAATAAAAATAATAACAGAAAAAAAGAAATTAATAATGCGAGTTTTCTGTAAAATTTTTTATAGAATTAAAAAAAATTAATAAACGTTTTGCCCCAAGATGGATTTGAACCCAGAAATTTTTATTAAAAGCGTACTACCTGAACCACTGCACCATGTAATGAATAATAATTTTATAACATTTTCTTTATTTTGTATTTAGTTTGTATTTTTAGTAATTTTTTAGTTAAGTTTGAAAATATTAAAATAAATTTGTATGGCAGCTACCAGAAGCCTTTATCCGATTTTAACCAAAAACAATAGGGAACCCACAAATTGTCTAAAAATTACTTTGTGAAAGTTTCAGAACTCTAGCTCTTTTAGTTTTTGAGTTATCGTGCTGACGGACGGACGGACGGACACACATGGCTAGATCGATTCGTTTTTCGATGCTGATTCGATACGTACCCTTGACACTATATCTAGCTTGTCTAGATCGATGCGTTACAAACGGAGGAGTAATTTTAATATACCCGCGACGTACGGGTATAAAGACCTTTTTTAGAAAAAGGTTTCTCATTATATAAAAAAAAAATTTTAATTTTAAAAAAATTGAATAAGCCATTCTTTCCAATAGATAAATAATAATTGGTTTTGTATTCAATACCTTTAAAATTTAATGATTCTAAAACTTTGACTAATTTGTTCTCAAAACTTTGACTATTTGTAATTTTATCGAAACAGTCAAGAGAGCTAAATATTATTTCTTCATGTTTTACATATACCAGTTCACTCATAAAACCTTGTTCGTATTTAACCAAAAATGAAGAAAATTTTAGGGATTGTTTTATAGTTAAAGAACGAGCAGTATTAACTCTAGAGGTTATTGAATTAGAATAATATTTTGCCGGTCTGTGCTTTCCTTCAAACCTCATGCTCCATAAATATTTAATAGGACCGCAATTTTTAATAACTGTTGGGTAATGGCACAAAAATTAATAAATGTTGGGTATTTGGCTTTAAAGTTGGCCCATATAATGCCATATACAGATTATGATGAGATTTAATAAGCTTTTGAAGAACTTCTAAATCATTTGAACTAAAACTTGGTTTTAATATTATGTCTATTATTTCAATAAGTAGACATAGAAGTTTCCATGGCCTATTTCCTCTAAGAATTAAATCTCCTATAATTAAAGGAAGAAAATGTACAAAAGACCACATTTCTCTGGCTGACATTTTAATATTAAA
The DNA here is from genome assembly GCA_963082915.1 of Dolichopus griseipennis. NCBI lineage: Eukaryota > Metazoa > Arthropoda > Insecta > Diptera > Dolichopodidae > Dolichopus > Dolichopus griseipennis. The sequence continues at coordinate 344,328,322 of OY720441.1, forward strand.
GGATTTTAATTTTTGAAAATCTAGATTAGGAGACATGTTACCTCCTTCTGTTTCACCATATTGGAAAAAGTTTTTTCTACTATTAATTATATCTAATGTGATTATTTTACTATCGATCAATGAAAGCAGTATGTTACTTATATCATATGCACAAACTCCTTCAAAAATGTTATGCATTAGATCAAGTGCTAAATTATGACAGACATGAAAACTTGAAATTTCGTTAAACACACAAATTTCCCTTATTCCAGTTTCTTGCCAATTATTTGTATCAACGTCGCACCTATATGATTCTTCAGTTCTTAGCATACTAAGATTTTCTTCAGAACTCTTCTTTGTATTATCTTTTACTTCGGTACATAATCTACAAAACCTTTTTGCATTAAAAGACCTAACAAAACCTAAAATGTTATTTAAGCCTAAGTTATCTCCTAATACTTGTCCTAAAATAAAATGAATATTAAAAGTTTCCTCATTTATGGAGATTTCTAATCCTTTCTCTTCCAAAAATTTTAGTTTCTGTATCAAATGATAAAAACTAACATGGTTTCCAAACCTTTTAATATATTCAGGTTTTATATATGAACAAATGAATATAAAATCAAGTTTTGAAAGTATATATTGGGGAACAGTAGGGAATAAGTAGTAAGCAGCGCAAATACTATTTGCATAACTTCCAAGAGGGTTGTTGATACCATAATCATCAAAATATAGGAAATAAGGAATAATATATTTGTAAGGTAAATTTTTTACTTTGTTTTTGAAAACTTCACCACAGGCAAAATTTTCAATGCTATCACATTGCTCATATTTCCTCATATTATCAAGTGTTGCTTTTAATACACCAGGCAATTGAAAAAATGATTTTTTTTGAAACTCTAGATCCATAATAAAAATACTACTAACATTTTCCAAAGGTTTAGGGTTGCCATTTTGAATTTTTCTTTCAATTGTCTTATTAATAATATATTCTTGCGGATCTCGATATAAATTTTTATTCTTAAGTAATTTTAAAAACCTATGTTCAGTTCGTATTTCATTAAATGGGCTTTTACAAAAGTCAATAATTAATTTTATGTCATTTGAAATATTACTTGCTTCTAAACTACTTTCTAATACTGACCCGAAACTAGAAAAGAAATCTCCAACCAGTTCTTGTATTTGCAAAACTTCTTTCCGAGGCAATATGTCTTTTCCGTGTAAAGATAGGGATAACTTGAGAGCTTTGTCATGTAAATCATTTATAGTTAATTTATCTACTTCCCGTGCTTCCGTTGGCGCATCTTCAGTGTGGGAACTACTTATAATTGGAATGTCGCTGGAATAAAACGAATGATTTGGAATTGGAACTAACTGATGTACATTAAATTGATTATCAAAATCCCTTTGTGAATGAAAAAAATGAACTGTTTTCAAATGTGCAGAAAAAGATTTAAAACTAGAAAATAATTGGGTGCAATTAAGTTGCATGCATTTGATTGTGCTACCCGAATTGAGACAATGGAATAATTTAAAATGTTGAATAAGTTTAGCTGGAATCGAAAACTTTTCAATGCACTTAAAGCAAGTATACATTTTCAAACGTTTATTATTGGTAGAAATTATAAAGAGACGATGTTCGAGAGTATAGCACTCTGAATAATTTTTATATTAGGTTCGTAATATCTTAGATAGATATTAAGTATTTTTTTATTATAATTACTTGGATTTTTATATAGGATAAATACTAAATAGGTATATATCCATATTTAGATTACGAAATACGAAAAATTAGTATCAATATAGAATAAATTAGTAAGTAATTTTATAATTACAGTTATTTAGATTTAGAAATAGGATAAATAAGTGTATAATTATTTAAGTTATAATTCTTTTTAAACAAGATTTAGATTTAAAAAAAAAAAAACAAAAAGCCAGAAAACTTCCGATGCACATAAAACAAATTTAAACATTTTCATAAGTTTATTATTTTTAATTATTTAATTATAATTAAGCAAAATTATAAAATTTTAAATATTCAAATTTAAATAATTAATTAAAAAAGCAACAGAAGGAATGTTTTCATCAAAAATAGTATTAATATCGTAAAAAAATTTTTGCAGAAAAGTCCAGGGACCTTTACACGACTTTGGATATTCTAACGCAAGAGTATTAAAAATTTTAAAGCAAATGTCTAAACATTGCACAAATGAATTTAACTTATATAAAATCTTATCAAAATACACATAAAAATTTTCTATTTGAAAATTATCAGGTCCAATAACTCAAATAAAAGGTTGGATTGTGTATCCAACGCTGTAAAATTTTGAAATTAGCTCACCTATTCTAACTTCCAAATTGTAGCGCATATATGTAATCAATGGAATCTAAAAAGATAAGTATGTTTTATTAGTAAATAAAAACTCTTGCATTTTAAGTTATAATTAATGTACATACCTTCAGATTGTAACTGCCTACTGCCTAGTAATAAATTTTTTGATTCCTTATCGTGAATGTTGTCTTAGTAAAAGGGAAGTATTTTGCATTTAAATTGAGTCCATTTACTTAAAAGTAAATGTTCTTTTCCCGGATAAATTAATCGAAAATCAATTTGTATCTAAATTAGAGAATAAAATTCAACAAATGAAATATAATCTAAATCAACAAAATTATATACAATTTCATACCAATTCATAACCTTTAGAATCCTTATATCTAGGCCAAGCTTCTAAAAACTCTCTATTTGAAACCGATTTCTGATTAATTTCTTTTTGCCGAAGAAGAAATGTGTTTTCCCAATTAATTTTCGCTTCGTCCCAATTATCACAATTCCGACTTAAACTTAATTTTAAAGATTGCGCAATTGTTTCGTCAAAATCAGGTGTATTATTTATTTGATCCGTTTCTTTTTTTTTCGTTGTAAACTTTATTTACTTTTTTAATTTTAGCTTTTAGATTAATATATTTATCATAAAGCTTGCCTTTAGGAATTTTCTGACCTTGCCGTGGTACGAAATAATATTCCTAAAAAAATATTATTAATCCTAAAGGCAACTAGGATCAACTCCTGCAGTTAGATCCCTACCTGAAAAATTAAAATGTTCTAATATAATTTAAATTTTCTATTTACCTTGCATTCAGTTGGGAAACTTTCTAAAATTTGATCACATAAATTTGGAAAATCTCCTGCAGTTAGATCCCTACCTGAAAAATTAAAATGTTCCAATATAATGGAAATTAGCTGTTGTCGATGGTATTCTAACAACTGCCCATTCTTTATGTAGAAGTCTTGCAAATTTCTTCCTCGCGTTGAAGATTTTAGAAGAGGAGAAAGATTCTAAAATAAAGTCAATAATTGAAATAATATTAAATATTTGTGTATGATTATTTATAATACACATACGAGTTGTAAGTTAGATGTATCTTTTAGAATAGTCGATTTTTGTATATCATTTTGTTGATCAGATGTTGATCCAGGGTTTGATGCACTCAAAGAAGGATTTAAAACACTTTTTAACCACGAAAGCACTCTAGATTCTACCGATATAGTTTCATCGATACCAAACTAAAAAGGATGGAACTAATTATTTGTATTGCATTTTTTTAGATTATTATTTTTTTAGATTACCTTTTCATTCTTCCATGCAAACAATTTTTCTCTAAAAATTGCTCGTAAACCAATACTTGGTATTGCGTCCTTTATGTCTTCTTTAGATAGATATGGTAAGCTTTCGTATGTAATATCGCTGCCTGCAATTAAAAATTTATTATAAACAACAAATGAACTACTTTTTCACAGTACATATATACCTTTTAATATTATATATAAATTTTCTTAATTCCAATTAATCAGTAAGTTATATAATTCTATATCAAAATCTTCCGTGACCGTCAAGACTTCTGTAAAATCATTGATTACTGAAGACTGGTTTTCTGCCTGATTTTCTGACATTATAAAAATCTACAGAGAGTTTAAACAATTAAAAGACATTTTCATATGATATTAGATGTAAATGATCTAAGTTTTCTTTTAGTTGAATTTTTATGATACCGTATTTATAGATAAATAACAAAACGTTTTAAAAATTTAAATTTAAATACCACATTTGTATATAAAAAAAAATAAAAACAAATTAAAAAAATGTTTTAATTTTTCACTATACTTCAATTATATTGTAATTTTTTTTTTTTAATTGGTTTTTATTTGAATTCGATCATATGGTAACCTTGTTAAAAACGAAACGTCGACTAGAATTATTTTTAAAAAATAATAAAATAAAGGTTTTAACAAATATAATTACTTTTTGTTTTAATTCTAGTTATCTTAAAAAATTTTAGTTTGAGTAGTTTTCTCAAAAATAAAAATAAGTTAAAAAAATGTTTTAATTTTTCACTATTATCACTTCAATTATATTGTAATTTTTTTTCTTTTTTAAATTGATATTATATAATTTAAATACAAATCTATACTGTTTATTTGTTTACTCTATTTATGTGTATAATTAACATTAAAAATCCTAACTTTAAAAAAAAAAATCTAACAAATCTTTAAACCAAATTTTTTTTGTTTACGATATAAAAAATTGAAAATATGCATTTTACTTCTCGAAAATAATGTCTGTGTTTTTCTTTTGTTATTTTACTAATATTTATTATTAAAAATATAATTGATCAATTTGTATTGATTTCAAAATTAAAAATTATTATCTAGTAATTTTGTAAATAATTTTTTTTTTTTTTTTTTTTTATTCAATTTTTTATTTAATTTCAGATAATTTTACAATAATATATAAAATTATGTATAAGAAATTAAGTAATTCTTAAACTACAGCTTATAACTACCATTTAATAACTTAAGATTTTTTACAATTTTTCTAATTTCTAGATTTTTTTTTTTATTTTTTTTTTTCAAATTTTCAAATTTTAAAGATTAATTTCTAAGATTTTTTACAAATTTTCTAAGTTTACTTTTAAATATGTTTAAATTATGACTGTTTTTAATTTCTACCGGTAGCGAGTTGAAAAGTTTTATTGCGCTGCATTTTAGACTTTTTAGCTTCAATGTTGTTTTGGCTTTAGGAATTTCGATATTTTTCCTGTTTCTGGTTAGATAATTATGAATATTCTCCCTATTTTGAAGTTTTACTTTTGACTTGATATTATTGTTCAGGATATTATACATGTATTTACATTTTTCAAAGTAAATTAGTTGGTTAATATCCAGTGTATCAATTATTTTATATAAATTATTGGTTCTTATATTCAAATTAAATAAAGTTTTGAGGGCTCTATTCATTACCGCACTTATTTGATTTTTATGAAAATATGAACAATGACTCCAACTGCATATATTATACCTAATTCTTGATAATATATGGCCATTATATATAAGTTTAGCAGCATAATTCGGAATACTACCCATTCTTCTGACCAGAGTTGCCAGAACTTTGTATTAATAAGCGCTAAAATATTCCCAGAAAAGCGCCAAAAAAAGCCAACATTTTTGCGAAACTAAAAAGCGCCTAAAGGCGCGATTATTTTTTTTTTAATAAAACGATATCAATATTTTTAGAGTAATGGTTTTATTATTTCACAAAAAATTCAATTCATTAAAAACAAATTATAAAAAAAATCTATTAAATAAAACATAAAAACAAAATATTTATCTGATCAAACATAACATAACATAAAAATAAAATATTTAGAAATTTCAATTACATACATAAATAACAAAATTAAAATAAAAATTCCAATCCAATTATTTTTTCATTAAAATTAAATATATCTACTTCTAAGTTCTACAGACATTCATATAAATATATTTAAAAAAAATTTATATCTGTATCATAATATTCATCATTTTCTTCTTCGTCTATTAAACTTAATTCATTAGTTTCAGTTCTTTCATAAATATTCGTCGAAGAATAATTTTCAATCATTTGTTTTGTTGGAACAAATTTGTCACAGCATTGTTTTTCCAAATAGAAAAAAAATTTAATTTGCAATATGGATGTTATTGATTCAAAACTTAGTCTATTTCTAATTTTTGTTTTTACAGAATTTAAAACTGAAAATACTCTTTCTGCCATAGCATTCGAGTTTGGCACAGAAAGAATTGACATTGCGCAACTAATAATTGTTGGAAACATATAAATTCCTGAAGCAGTTTTCATTTGGGATACTTCTTTCCAAAATTGTAGAGTATCTTCTGGAATATTTTGAAAAATCTCACTCCATTTAATGTCTAGCATTTTATTATATTCTGATTCTAAAATTAAAATTTTGCTTTTTTCAGTAAAAAATATTGGTAATTCATCTGCCCTTTTTCTAAAAGGACTTAAAATAATTCGAGGAGAAAACATTTTAATTTTTTCAAATATTTCAATATTTGGTGGTAATCTTTCAGTCATTTCGTTAATTAAAATTAAAATAAATTGTTTACAACTCATTTTCAAAGTTTCCAAATCACTTTCATTTATTGATAATAATTTTAACTCATCTTCAAATTCTTTCCCATAATTAATATTTTGAATATTGTGTTGGACATTCGGATTTTTTATACCATTTTTAATAGAAAAAATGTCATCACAAGAAGATACATAAGAATCTTTAAAAACTCTACGAGCTAAACAACGTATACATAGTATTAATTCCTCAATTGCTTTGCAGAAATCAATACAATCGCTTTGAAAATATATATTTAAACAATGTACCTCTTTTATTATAGGCTTAATAAAAATGAGTAAAAGTTTGTTTTTCTTATCTTTATACAAATTTTTTAATAAAGTTGCTGAATGACATCTTTCCTCTAAAGCTGCAATTCCAAAAAAAGTTTCGAGCTCTAAATACTGTAACAAAATTCTTTCTACCGCCTTATATCGGGATAACCATCGGGTAGGGCTTAATTGGATTAAACTTAAAAAATTTTTGTCCATATTTATTAGTTTCCAAATCTGTTTGTATTTTTCTTTTCTTAAGGGACTTTTGGAAAACCAATTATATGTTTCTTTCAAAAGAAAATCAATGTCATCTGAAAAAACTTTTGAAGCCTTAGAAGCACATAAGTGCAAACTGTGACAGATACATTTAACAAGTAAAGCATTTGGATTTTCTTTTTTCAATAATGTATACAAAGAATTATTTACACCACATAAATTGCTTGCACCATCTGTTCCGATACCTATTAATTTTTTTACATTTAAATTTTTTGAATTCAAGTAACCTGTTAAGCATTCATAAAGATCCTTCGATGTTGTATTAATTACAGGAATTAATGATAAAAAAGTTGTAATTATATCATTTTTCTTTCTACTGTAATATTTTATACAAACACAAAGATGTTTTTGATCAGATACATCAGTGGATTCGTCTATAATTAAAGAAAAAAAGGAATCTCCAATATCTATCAACAAATCATCTAGTAGCGAAGGTCCAATAATTTTTCTGATAACTTGAGAACATTTAGTTCTATGCAACTTTACATCCTGTTTATGTTTTGTGATATCATTTACTAAATTGGTAAGATGATCAACCGTTCTTAAAGAACAATGCATAGCTACATAAATAGCTAATCTCAATTCTTGAATAATATTGCATTCTTTCTTTTTCACTAAAAATTAAATTTAGTTTATAGAAAATTACCTAATTTGATTATTGAATAGAGTTCTACCAAATATATCCAAAGGTGTTTGCTTTCTTAACTCGTTTGCTTTAGTGATATGTTTCGGTCTATTTAAATGTCTTTTTATATCACTTTTATGAGGCCTAATTTGAATTTTGCAAAAATTGCAAAATGCAGCATCTTCTTCTCCATATTTTTTTAACCAACCTTTAAAATGAAATTTTATTTTTACCCAACGCTTATTTATATTATAAAAATCTGAACCAACCTTTAAAATCCGCCTCATTTTCCCATTCAGGATTATATTTTCGTTTACCATTACCAGCCATCATTATTCAAATTTCAAACAAACATTTCATTTCAAACAAAAATTCAAACTGATTGATAATTGAGATGTATGTATGTATTATGTATATTGAAAACAATTTGAAAATTGTTGCTGAGTTAAAAATTTCAAATTGTTTTTAATATGTCACTTGTCATGTCAGTTTAAATTTTAAGTTTTAAGGGTTAGCAATTTAGTTAAAATTTACTACATTCACAAAACTTACTGAAATTTAAAATTTTAAATTTTTTTTTGGAATTTTAAATTTTTTAAAATTTTTTTTAAGTTTACAAAAAAAATGGTTTAGTAGATCAAGTTAATAAAATAATTAGGAAAAAAAATTACGCCAAAAAGCGCCATGGTGCGTTAAAATTTAAAAAGCGCCGTGGCTCTTTTTTGTTTTTGCGAGCGCCACACAATGTTTCCACTTCTGGCAACTCTGCTTCTGACAGCCATTGTTATAGGAATAATTTTTTTTTTAATGCTTTTTATATGTTTATCCCATCTTAAGTTTTCATCAATTATCATTCCCAAGTACTTAACATTATCAACTTGTTCTATTATAGTATTAGTATCCTTTACCTTAAGCGTAATATTATCATTTGTTTTCTTTTGCATTTTGAATATCATATAATTAGTTTTTTTCGCATTTATACATAATTCACTTTGGTCCAACCAACTGCAATATATCTTTAAGTCATCATTTAGTATATTTTGAAGCTCTTCTAATGTTTTCGCTTTTGCTATAAGGTTAGTGTCATCTGCATAAATGTTGTACTTTGACTTAATATGGTTTTTAGGTAAGTCCATTATATACAGCAGGTATAATAACGGCCCCAGTAATGAACCTTGTGGTACGCCTGTTTTTATTACTAATTCATCACTTAGTACTTCATTAAATTTAGCACATTGAGTTCTATTTGTCAAATAACTTTTTAGTAAAAGATTACTGTTACCTCGAACTCCTAAGTTGTCTAGCAATCTGATAAGTCTGGAATGACTTACCATATCAAATGCTTTTGTTAAGTCAATAAAAACTGCGCCATACATCCAACGCATCGTAAATATGTTCCAAGGTTGCTGCGATAGCTGATTCTGTACCACTTTTTTCTAAGAAACCATATTGATTAGCATCAAAGCCTATTGTTTTAGTAATGAAACTTCTTATTCTTGCATTAATAACTTTTTCATATATTTTCGAAATTGAGTTTAGAATTGAAATTGGTCTATAGTTACCACAGTCTTCTTTTGACCCACTTTTGTGAATAGGAACTCAATATGCTCTTTTTAACGAATCAGGAAATATACCATTAGTGAAACTTTCATTTATCAGTTTCACTAAAGATGGGGTTATAATATTGACCAACTCTTGTAGATCTCTCACTGTAATTTTATCCAATCCTGGAGTTGCATTTTTATTTAAATTCATAATAATTTGATGGATTTCTGGTTCTATAACTGGAATAAGAAACAACGAGTTGCTATTAAATAGATTTTGTGAGCAGTTAGTAAAATCGTTGGTATTTAGAATGTTTTTTTTAATACGTTCTCCTATTTCAGTAAAAAAATTATTGAAAGTATTTGCAGTTTCATCATCATTTTTAGTTTTTTCACCATTGCTTTTAATAACATGGCTGACATTTTTCAGTTTATCTTCATTGGTATTTTTTATAGAATTATTCAATATTTTCCATAATTTCCTAGAGTCGCTCCCGGCTTTTTCAATATTTCTATTAATATAATTTTTTTTTTCTTCTTTTATTAATTGTTCTTCCTTTTTCTTCATTTTTATATATTTTGCCTTTTTTTCACTATTGGTCGGATCATTTTTATGTCGATTATATAATGCTTTTCTTATTTTCAGCTTGTCATGAATAAAAGGTGTTATCCAGCTATTATTTCTCGTTCTCATCTGTATTGTCTTAGTACATAATCTTTTTGCTTCTTGTATAATTTTTACTAAAGTTTCGATTTCTGGTATATTATTATTTTCATTTTTGTATTTTACTATGGAACGCATTTGATTATAATCGATTTTGTTTATGTTGTAGTTACCTAAGTATCAGATTGTTAAATATTTTTTTGATATTTTGATTGTTAAATATTTTATTAAATTTAAAATTTAAATTTTTACAAAATTCACTTTAATTTTTTAAGAAAATTTTTTTTTTTAATGCTCCACTATATATTGCACTCGCACTCGAACAGATAATAAAGCACATTAAATTGAATTTCTTTCAAATCAACCTTAGAAAAATCACAAAAATATTCAAATAACTGAATTTTGTTAAAACATGTAGAAATTTGTTTAAAAGTTAAAGCATTCTCTATGAAATTACAACGTTTTGAATTTTAACATTTTTCAATGTTAATTAAACTTGTGTAATTATTATTTAAATAATGTTGAGTTATTTAGTTTCAAAAACTACATGTAAGATAGTAAATTCGCTTGTATAGTAGTAAATTCAACATTGTCCTCATATATAAAAAATATAAGAACAATGTTAAATTTACTAATACAATTTAATAATTCAACATTGTTGCTATATATAAAAAAATATGACAAGAAAGTTAAATTTTCTAATAAAATAATAATTATGCATGTACTTTTAAAAAGATTCTATACAGATTTTATAAAACAATTACTCGAATCTACAACTCGCACTGTCATTATTTATAGAACTACTAATTGCTTTGATTTTATATGGCTCAATGTTAATTTTCCGCTTGATTTCATGTATGAAATTATAACGCTTGTCAATAATTTAAAATTTTTCATTGTTAAGTTTCTTTTATATAAGATTAATGTTAAATTAACTACTAAATTGTTATATTGACATTTTATTTGTAGTTTTAGGGAGATTGTTTGTATATATTACAAAACAGTATACACCGAGAGAAAAGATTGCTAATTTTATGAAAATTTTGCTCCATTTATGAAATTTTGGAACCTGATTTTGAACCTAGAATATATTATTCTTATTATAAGAAAAATGCTTTCATAAATTCTAATTTTTTTGAATTGTGAAGCTTTTGCATAGATCAAGAATTTATTGTTTCATAAATCATAGACATAGACATACATGAATTATGAGCTAATTTTCTCGAATAGAATGTTAATAGAAAAGTTAAATACATAAAACAAATCAAGTACCCAATAGCATAAAAATAGAAATAAACTTTCTTAAATTATGTAATTTGAACATATTTTAAGAAAAGGGTTGCTTGAAATGCGATGCAACTGGACCATATAACAAGACTAGGTTTCCTGATTTAAGAAATAAATTTATTCAAATCAGAGGAGTCTCATTGCACATTTCAAGAAAGGATGTTCTTGAATCACAATTTAAATCTCACACATTTCGTGAAAAATTTTCCTATGAATCAATTTTTAATAACATAAAATTAGAAAAAAAGTTCCTTGAATCAAAACATTTTATATAATATTTTAAGAAATATAACTTCTAGAAATAAGGTCTAATTTCTAGTATAATTTTCACATCGTAATCATGACTGACGTTAAAGAATCTATTGGTTGTACTTAATAAAACTTTTTCTTTGTTTAGTTATTTGCTTATTAATTAAAGCAAATAACTACTATGAAGATTCATGAAGTGTAATAGCTTAAAATTTATCTGAAAATTTAAAAAAATATACAAGAATTATTTTTTCTTAAATCTTAAGTTTATTTTATTTAAATTAGAGTTTTTTGATATTTTAACATTTTTTTAAGTTACTATAAATATATATTATGAGCAAATACTTAAGAATAACTTATAACTTATTTACTTATATTATAATAGTAACTATTTTGTAAGAATTATATTTACTTTGATTTAAACTACCAGTATGTAAAAATTTACAAAATTCTTCCATGTGGAATTAAATGCAATTGAAAGCACTTTGTTAAGGATGAATTTTTTAAATTTTTACATTCAAAATCGTCTGAATATTTTTCTGCTTTAAATTTAAAAAATTGTGAAATAAATATTACATTTTAACTATTATTGGTTTAAATTCGAAATTAATGATAACACATCGGTATTAACAGACTTATCAAAATTTGTATTAATTTCGTAGAAATACTTCTGTATAAACTGCCAAACGTTTATTGATTCAATTGGAAATTCTAAATTCAATACAAAAAAAATTTTAAAGCAAATATCAATACAATGAATTATTGAATCAAACGTGTAAAATATTTCATCATAACTTATTGCATACCGCTTATTTACAATATTAGTAAAAACTATAATAAGCGGCTGCAATGTCAACCCTAATTCTTTATATACTTGCCGCCTTTCATCCAATTTTGGCTGCAGTTCACCAGCAACTTCCAATTCCAGAAAAAACGATTTGATTGAATCTTCAATCGATGGTTTCTAAAACCTTTTTTGCTCTCCCTTCGGTTTTGAAATTCTTCCAGAAGGAGGCAACGCCGAATGAAGTAACCATAAAATTTGATAATTAGAAATATCTGTAATTAAATAAGTAACAATACAAAAACAACATCAAGAACATGTTTACAAAATTAGTTCTACTGAAACAAACCAAATGAAACTAACCTTCGTTTGTAGAAAGATTCAATAACTGTTTTTGGGTTTTTGGTTGCTTTAAATAATTTATCAGCACCTTTGGAATCTTTTCTTTAAATTTTTTCCAATTATTAATTAAATTTAAGGACTTTCCTTCAAACAAAAGTTCGAAATCAATTTCAATCTATAAAATAAAATAAAGTTTAGCAGTTAGTAAATATTTGATTTAAATCAAAAAAAAATTTTTATCTTACTAATCGAAAACCATTTGTACATCTTAGTAATGGCCAATTTTCCAAAATTTGTACAATATTTTTATCTTCACTTTTAATATTTTTTTTTCTCAAAATAAATGTAGATTTCCACTTGATTTCTACGGTCGCCCACGGTTCTTGAAAAACTAATAACCAATTTTTATCTTGATTTAAAATCTCAAAATCTTCTTGGGCACCAAATTGTGAATCTAAAATCGGAAATTTAAATATTTTTAATAATTATCCATTTTATAATTGTTCAATTGATACATATTTTTCTAAGTTCTTACCTTCTGTATTAACAGTATTTAAATTCTCATTCAATTTAATTTTTTTTTCGCCTTTGAAGTAACCAACTTTTCTAAGATTACAAGCTGAGTTTCGGTATTTATTATACAATTTGCCTGTAGGCCTCTTTCCTCCTTTGTAGTAATAATCCTAAAACAATAAAAATGTATTTTTACATTTCATTAATATAATTTTTTATATCTACAATGGGAATCATTTCATGAGACTTATAACCAACAACAAAAGATAGAAAACAAATATGCTTTTGCAACGTATATGGATATAATCATTTTGAGCTTACTTTGTTTTCGTTTGGGAAAAAAGATATAATATCATCTTTTATTTTATTGAAATCGGTTGGCTTCATGCATTCGTTTCGTTCCATAAAAAACTGTACAATATTGGTGATTAAAATTTCTCTCGCTTCATTTGTTAATAAATTGGAATCATTTTTGCACATTTCCAAAATTTTTTTTCCTTTCATTGTCCCAAGAAAATCTTTCAAAATCTAAAAAAATTATTAAGTATGCAAAACTATTAGCTAAATGATTTGAATGTTTAAAATTTACAAAGGTAGTTGTATTTATATCGCAAGATGTTGAGCCAGATGGGGAAGGTGTCGAAACACTGCGATTTGATTCTTCAATCCATGTTAGAACTGATGAATTAAATGAAACATTGTCAATTAATTTTGGAACATTAACCTGGTAACCCTTTATAAAAACAAATCTTAATTTTAAAAAGAAAGAAGGCTTTAATTTAAATTTACATTTTCTTGTCTCCATTTAATTAGTTTTCTTCGAAATTCTACTTTTAAATTAAATTCAATTTGTTTTGAAAAAAATTCTTGCAAATCCGTCTCCGTCATATATTGTAATGTGCTAAGTGTTATTTCTTTAAATTTTTCATTAAGACATTCTAGTCCCCAGCTTTGCAAAATTTTCAACGTCAGTTAGATTTTCTTGATAATTAGGCATTTCAATATTCATACCTATATTTAATAAATTATAGTGTGGTGTAGAAGAATTGTTTGGGACTTCACCGACTGTTAAAAATTAGCAAAAATTATAGCCTTGTTTTTTTTTTTTTATTAGAATTTTTATTAGAATAAAAAAAAATTATTATTCTTGTTTTATGAATTAAAAAGATAGTTTGAGAAAGCAATTAGTTTCATAATTCTTGTAAGAATTTTTAGATTAAAGCATGACTCCACTTGATCTTAGATTTTGTTTTCTAGATTTAAGAAAATAACAGAATCTTGAATTGTTAAATAAGACTTGATTTGAGAAAAATTATTTTTCATAATTCATGTAAAAATATCTTTACTTCAGAATTATTTTACTTATTTTATGAATTTTTTTGGCTTATTTCATTATTTTGTTTTAATTCTTAAACTAAGAATTCCTCTTTCTACATTATAAAAATTTTTTTCTCTCGGTGTATGTATGTACTACTCATACTGTTAATTTTGCATAGTTTTACTTATTTAGAATTTTACATGCTTCGTTGTTGATTTTCCAATGTGGTTTTTCTCACTTTTTGCCTTAGGTTTTTATTAAATTTGCCTTTCGAGCAGGGCCTTTTGAATCAAACATACCTTTTAGTTTATTCCAAACGGACTTGGAAGTTTCACAATCTTTAATATCCTTTAAATAAGGTGCACTAATAGATAACACTAAATCATCCATCCAATCAAAGAATTTCATAATGATGCTGTTTTTTTTTGTTGATGAACTAAATTCATTATATACTATAATACATATAGTCTCCACATCAATTTTCAATTTTCTGTCTGCCCACTTGCCAACGTTATTCAAAATATGCAAGGAACAACCAATGGCAATGATTTCTGTGTTGTCCTTCTTTAGTTCAGTAAATACACTCTGATGTATTCCAAAAATTAACTGGAGCATTATCAGCTCAAAAAGATTTAATAAATTTCAAATTTAAGCCATTATTTTCTAATTTCAATTTTAAAGAACTTGCTATATCTACAGAACGCTCACTTTCTAAATTGTAAAATGATAATAGTACGGTATGCACACCTTTCTCTTTGCAAAAATAACGTAAAACTAAAGGAAATGTTTTGATGTTTCCTTTATTAGAAGCATCTGTGCTCATTGAAGATGGTTGTTCATTTTTTAAATCTTCTAATATAATTTTCTTAGATGCTGGAGCAAGAACATTTGAAATTATTTTACTTATTTTTGTTCGTTCGCAACTATATTTGGAAGCCATATTGGAGTCAGTAAAGAGATATGCAAATAAAGAACTGGCACAATCGCTTGATACATAGCTATGCGAATGCTTTACTGTATGGAAACAAAATGCAACTTCTGCTGCAATTACACATTCTTCATCTTTACTGCTTAGACGTGAAAAAAAGTGGATAATTTTTTAGAATTCGAGGATGATTTCAAGTTTAAAATATGACCATTAGTTTTCATATGCTTTTTTATATCATTTTCTCCGCCGTGTCCAATAGAAAATTTCATATTGTTGCCCACTAGACAGCTAACCAAATGATCACCACTTTGTCTTATCCACTCGTATTTTTTCCATTCGGGATTAAATTTTACCATTTGCTTAAGTTTTTTTTTTTGCATTTTCTTTTCGATTTAAATCACTTATTATCAGTTATTAAGAAATATGAATATAATATTATATTAATTCCTAAATTATTATTATTTTTTGTAGACTTATCTTATTTATAACAAAATGAACTGTTCAATTAAACTACTTGGTTAAAAGTAAGTGGAAAATTATACTGACATGATATACAAAATAATTATATGTATGAGTAATATAGGTACTCGTTACCAAGCAACCGTTATATGAAAATATCATGGAATATTTGATTATTCGTCAAATTTGAAAATAGTTTATAAGAATTTAAAATATTTTTTTCGTATTTTTTTAAGATTTTTAATATATTTTTAACTATTTATATATAATTTAAAATATAAAAAAAAATATTTTTTATAGATTTCAAATTTGAGAGAAATCGGGAATTTAAGAACCAATATCGGGAGTCGGTAATCGACTTAATAATTCGGGAGAAATGGCATCCCTGTCCTCAAATGTTAAATTTTCTGAATGTGAAGTAATTGTATTGGAAACATTCCTGTTTTGAAATGTCGATTTTAATAAATTTTTACAGACTACAAAGGCCGTCGGATGTCGTAAATGAATATTTTTGAATCTTAGATCCAATAGAGTGAACAATCCAAATTTGTGAAAATTTTCTATTTGTTTACATATGTGTTGTAGTTCTGTGACAATTGCATACAATATATCAAAGGTATACCTTTGCTTGTTGTCACATATTTGCAACCATATATTTCTCACTTTTGTTGCAGCTTCCAATGAATGCAAAAGCTTTACACATTCTTCTACTTTTCAAAGAAGCCGAATTCGTTTTGTTTTTTTTTCTGTTTTTTGAATTTAGGTCACTCGGCTTTTTTGATGAAATGTAGATCACAATTTATTGATGTTTTTACTAAAAACAAACAGAATGCTAATAAAAAGTAGGAATAAATAAAAGATAGTAAACTATAGATAAAGCCGGAAAAATTTTTAGTTTGATTTACATAATATTATTATATTCACAAGAAAAAAATAATTTGAATAACTTACCCAAAAACATTTTGAAAATAATTTATAATTTTTTTTATTAAACATATTAAGAAGAATGAAAATTAGGCACAGCACTATCCTAATTTAAATTTTTTTAATAACTGTTGTATGATTGCAACAATCATAATATTAGAATTATTAGTCTTTTAATTCTCACGAGGGTGACTGAATTTAATTTTTCTTCATTTTAAGTTCTTAATGCTTAATTTCTTAAATTCAATTTCTTCCAATAATCCTTTTTCATTATATTCAGAAATTAAATTTGCTTTTAAATCGTGTTCTTCTTCGTTGCCTTGACAAGTCTGTCTCTCATTATATTTTCTTCATTTTCAACATCAATTTGACGCTATTCGTCATGAACTACTTTTTTTCAGCATGGCTTCGATATCAGATTGCCAATTTGTAAATGTTACAAATATAGCGCTCAGAACTAAAAACGGATTTTTTTTGACAGTTGATGCTGTGCTCAGATTTAAAAAAAACGCCGTTTATTGTTTTATCCATTTTTATCCATTTTATACATATTGTATTATATTATGTTTGACTAAGGATGTGTTTATATTGGAGTTGCGATAAGTGATAAGAGCGTCGACAAGAGTATAGCGTATGAAAATTATATACATGATTTAAACAGAGATGTTTATATTGGAGCATCGCTTTGATAATCTCTAAACAATATAAATTTTGTACGATATGCTGTTATCAACGCTCTTATCACTTATCGCAGCTCCAATATAAAAGCACCTTAAGTATTTATTTTTTCCTTATATGCATTGCTTTTTTTCGGTAAAAAATTTTAAAACATACAATGAACAAGTTTGATTCTATACTTATTTGAATGAAGTATTTTATTTTTAATCATATTTAACCAAATATATTGCTTTGAAATTAATTATACCAGAATTTAATAGTTTATTTTCACTGTTTTTTTTTAAATTTATCATCGCGAATTATAAATCACAGATAAAAAAGCAAAAACAAGTATCATAAATCAAAAAAGGAGTAATAAAATTACAAAATTTATTTACCTATAATGCAATCATCCAAGTTCTATTGTAATTAATAATTATTTAATTTATATAAAATATTATGTACCAATTTGAAAGAAATTTAAAATTAAGCTGTAACTGTAATTTGTTAAAAAATATATTTTTATGTTTTATAAGTAAATATTTATTTTAGTGTTTGTTTTTTAAAGCTTAAATTAAGCTTCAAATATTGTGAAACAGTTAGAAAAACTAAATTTTAATAAAAATTTATATATTTTTATATTAAAAAATTATATTTTCAAAAAATATTTACATGTACATTTTATTATAAAAAATTAATAAATATTACTATAAAATATATTTAAATAAACAATTATGTAATTATAAAATACAAACTATGTTTATATCTGTTAGCTAACTTTTAATTTATAAAAATTTATAATTAAGAAGTTTACAATTAAATTTAAAATATGGGTCAAATTCTTGTCAATAATAAAAATAAAATATAAACATACATTATAACATACATAAAACAAATATACTTTAATAATTTAACTTACGTTTATAACTCATAAAAAATTTTCATTGAACCTTGTTAAAAATGTAATTGAAGATATTTTTCAGAATAATTTATTAAATGTTTTTATATTAACTTACTTGTTTATATTTATTTATTTTTTAGGTCATATAAATATTATTTATAGCCTATAGGTAATGTGATTTACAATTTGTAAGTATCATAGAGGACTGAGGGTATAGCTGCAGAGGTTAGTCGAAAGTCGAAAGCCGAATTCAATATTTCTTAAAATTATAGCCTTCGAAGAAGTGGAAAATAAAAAATTAATTATAAATCTAAGGGTGCGTTTAATTGGAGCTGCGATAAGCGATAAGAGCATTGCGTAGAAAATATATGATTTAAATTGAGGTGTTTATATTGGAGCATTGGTTTGATCGTCGATAAACAATATACATTTTCTATGCAATGCTCTTATCGATGCTTTTATCACTTATTGCAACTCCAATATAAACGCACCCTAAGGCATCTAAGTAATGTAATTTTATATAAAAAAAATTTGTTTGAATTGAAATTTGTATGTATGTCCGTCCGTCCGCACGATAAATCAAAAACTAAAGGAGCTAGAATCTTGAAATTTTCGCAAACTCATTTTTTTGCAATAGCTGTCATCGCTATTTAAATTTTGGCCATTTTGGTCCATGTGTTCGGGTAGCTGCTATACAACTTCTTTTTTTATATGAGTATTTCTCTGTACTTATTACAGCTGCGTGTCTGAAATTTTGCCAAATGTAGTTTAGTTTTATGGCCAAAGTTTCAGCAAAATTTGGTTGGTCTCCTGCAGTGGGTTCGTGTAGTTGCCATACAACTTCTTATTTTATATGAGCATTACTCTCCACCTAATGAAGTTGCGTGTCTGAAATTTTGCCAAAAATAGTTTAGTGTAATGGCCAAAGTTACAGCAAAATTTGGTTGGTCTATAGCAGAGGGTTCGAGTAGCTGCCATACAACTCCTTCTTTTATATGACTATTCCACTAAACTTAATAAAGCTTAAAGCTTAAACTTAATAATGTTTGAAATTTTACTAAAAGTAATTAACCGGATGATATAATGAATATGTTACGATCATACGGGTATCCCAGAGTTGACCCAGTCTTCTCTACTACCCTCTTCCTCGTTTTTATATAACTTAACTTGCAATAGATTGAATTAGGTATATCGGTGCTCCGATAAAAATTAGATATATAAAGAAATTGGAAGTTGAGAATATTAAAAAGGTTATAAATCAAAATAAATTTTCAGGCAAGGATGAGGAAGTAAGTAATTACAGTAAGTAAATGTACATAATTAAATCTAAACTAATTTATTTTAATATAACTTCCTTAAAGGATTCACATTCTTATATTATAGTATATATATACTTGGACTTGGACATATACATTAGATTAGATTGCATTATATAATAAGAAAGGGTATAGCAGACATTACAAAATTTGTTTCTATTAAAATACGTAAAATACAATTCATTTTGTAAATCAGAGTGTGTTTTGCTTAGATTTCACACAAAAACCAACAATACAATTTTTTTTCAATACAATGGATTTTATACGATTATTCCCTTGACTCTACTAGAGCGTGCAAACTTTCAACCTGATTTCGTGAAATGGTTCGTCCCTAAACTAATTTTAACGTAAGAGATTGTTTTGAAGTTTGACACAATTTTAGGTTGGATACCATATATAGACTTTTTCAAATCATACTAATAACAAATTTCTCATAACTTATCTACAATGAACGCTCTCGTTTCACTCACTACAAGTAGCTATCTGTCAAACTAAGCTAAATGTATTTAATTATATTAAAGTGTCTACAATAGACGCAGTCATGTCGCAGCCATTAAAAAGTTATTTAACTTTTAATTTTTCGCTTTCTCTACGTATTCAAATGTCAAATAATTGAACTTTGAAAAATAAAAAAATATATCAGAATAAAAAATTAGTAAAATTATTAATTTTTTTTTCTATATTGGGCTAAATAATATCAAGCCATTATTAAAAACAGCTATACAATAAACTTTAAATTATTAAACCTTAAATTATTATATTACCTTAAACCTATATAAACCTTAAATTGAATATTTTATAATTCATGGAATTTGTAAACAAAACAATGTCAAAAAACGCTGTCATGTACATTTCATTGTAGACACTCCTTTGTTGACTACGAAATGAGAGCGAAATGAGAGTATTTTTTTTAAATATAAAACCAAAAATAATTTTTAATTGATTTCTTTTCTATGACAACTGATATTTTTAATTAAAATTTAGCAGGGTATCTACATAATTTTAATATGAGAATGAGTTAAGACGATATTAAAGTAAGTATGAATTAAGACCTGAATGATTGTCAGTCGGATAAAGTAAGTATCAGATTACGACACTACGCAATGCATTTAATTTGGATTATATTGCATATCTTTAAAAATAGCTAAATTAAAAATTAACTATATTTAAATATATATTTAATTTAGTTAAGTATTTATATATATATATTAACATTACACAAAACTCAATATTTAGTTGAAGATAATTAAAATTCCAGCAATTAATAAAAGAATAATTCTCGCAACAGCATTTAAAAGTAGAAGAGGTAGATATAAAAAGACTGGTCTATTTGAGTCCTAAAAATTATTTTAAAGTTCTTATACTAAATTTTTTACAGTTGTTTTTCTTAGTTTTTAAGCTTCAACTTAAATATATTTAAAAGTTTTTAAAGATTCTTTTTCTTTTCAGAAATTGTTTTATAAGATTTCCGCCGTCTAGACTCTAGATAAACATCAGAAAAAGTTTAAGAGAATTTTAAACCACTAACCTTTTGAAATTTGACTATAACAATATTAAAGATTTTTGTAAAATTTTTCTTACTCATAAGTAGGAAATTTTTTTTTTTAGGGATTTAAATTTAAACCAATTGGAATATTTCTAGATCAGTCAGAATGGCCTGCAATAAGATTTTAGTGTAACGTAAAATATTTAGTTGGTTGCAGTTCAACAATTCAACTCATTCAATTAGTAATATTTTTTGATCATAGAATTTGTCAATACTTTTTATATTTAAATTAATTAATCCAAGTTTAAAAGGATTTGGGAAAACAGGATTAAATAATGACTAAGTGCAACCTCATCCTAGAAACCGAATTGCGCTTTTATTAGGTTTGGGTGGTTTGATGTGAGATCATAGCAGACGCATTGGGAGTAGTGATTTTAAAATCCAATTCAATAAACTATGACTTTAGTTCCATGAAGGAGCAGTGCCCTATTGTTTTTAAATTTAGCATAAAGGTAATAATTTGGCATCATGATCAAACAATGGACATATGTGAGCGTTTTATTGAGCACATTAATTATTTAAGGTTTCTGAAGCTACATTAAAACGCTTACCTACATTCTTATGTAACAGTATCTATTTTAAGATGAAGATTTATTAATATGTTATAATTCCGAAAGAAAACGTATTTTTAGGTAATATTTTAGCGAAGCACTGTTGGCGTCATTTCGCCAAATGAAATATTTACAGAGGTTTATTATTTCGAAATTTGCAAAATCAGTTCCGATTTAATTTAACACTTTCAATTTAATTTCCTTAAAAATTGATGATTCTTAATAAGAAATTTATATAGCAGAACTCTAAAGACTTTATTCCATTTCAATTGAAACTAATAGAAAATCTTTATTGTAAAAATTTTTTACATGATCACGTTTTAGTGTTTTTTTTTGATATTTTACTGACAGAGAATAAGATTGATATATTTAATTGTAATGAAATTTATAAATACTTGAGTCAATATTTTTCTGACTTTCAATAAATTTTATGCGTTACAAACGAAGCAACAATTTTAATATACCTGTGGCCTATTATTTCCAGTAGGAAATAATTCTAATGTATGATGAAAGAAGCAAATTTTTGCAAATACTATCTTCAAAAACTTAAGCTTTATTTAATGTTATGATACTTTCCCTTACTAACATAAAGAAGATGATTATTTTAACATTCGTTACCATCAGTTTTTTTTTTTTTTTTTTTTTTTTATTCCTTTTCCACTCCTTTAAGGAGTATAGGGCATTCACCAAGTTTAAATTTTAAACTAGGCTTCAGTTTCTTTAACCATAATATTCACTAAGCCGTTGATTAGTCGGCTGTAGCTATTGTATAAGGTTATGAAATATGAATGCACAAATGTCAACTTTGTGCGCCATCTATCTTACACAAGAATTATTTATATATTTTTATTAAATGTTATTTTATATTACGATATAAACTTTTACGATATAATTAAACAATTTTACGATATTTTTTTATTGGATATGATCTGACCGGGGTTTGAACCCGAGACCTTCCACATGAAAGACGGCGTCTTTACCACTACGCCATTGTTCAGATTAGGTCAGTTCGTTACCATCAGTGCTTCCGCTAAATGAAATTTTGGAGTAGTAGATTAGGTTAAGAGTTGATTAAGTAAATGTAGTAGACAAGATTAACATTTTAAAACGAATTTGAAATTGTAAAAGTCATTTATAGTAGTTTCCTGCTTTAAAAGCAAAGAAAAGAAATTCCATATTTTAATTTATTGTATTAATAGAAAAAAAGGTATTTAATTATTTCTAATTTCATTTCGAAATTTTTTATTTTATTAAAATTACTTCATTTATTTAAATATTAAGCTAAGAGTACCTTCATTTCTTAGTACAATTTAAGTTGATTAATGATATTAATAAAAAATACAGCCAACATTTTAGAAATGTACTTTCTAAAATGTGTACTAATGTAGTAGATTTTATATTAGAAATTTTTTTAATGTAGAAGTGTAGCAGATTCGATAAATTTGACTTTAGGTGTAGCAAATCTGCTTCAGCAGAAATGAAGCACTGGTTACCATTGATAAATATAATACAAAACATTCACCATTCGTATCAATATTTTTAACTTAAAGGATTTTGCATCTTAAAAGATCTCTTTTGAAAAGACTTTTCTGAAAAATGGATAAAAAGAAAAATATTGTGGGCTTTGATAACTTTCAAAGTATCATGGATAATGGATATCATATAAGACAACTTATTTAAATTTATTTTGTTTTGTGACAATTTTTTTTCATATACAAGTGCTGTGTTACCTCAGGGAGCTCTGCTGGTATATTAAATAAAAAAAACTGGGTAAATTCACAATTGTGTCAAAATTTAATAGAAAATCAACAAGGAAGAAAGAAAATAATATAAACAATATATTATTTCGCTTAAGTAAGAAATAACTTTAACCACAAATTTGCTGATATAAAATTATAATATCAATTTAAATAATTGTTAAAATATGGAACAGTTGTAGGGTAGCTATACTAGAACAGTTTTTACCAGATCAATCGCTTCTTAAAATTAAATTGAAAGAAAGTACATAAGAAAGTAGTAACTACTTATGCAAAAATGTAGCTACTTTCTAAATGTAACTACTTATTGATTTTTTTTTCAAAATAAACTTGTGGAAATTTAAGAGTCCTAGAAAAATTTAGTTTTTGAGTTACTGTGCGGACGGGCAGATGGACGGATAAGCTTACATGCATAATTAAATTCGTTCACTTTTCGATACATTTAGAATCCATACACTTGAAACAATATCTATCACACTGATCAAATCCATACAATTCAAATATTATAATAAGTTTCAGTACTACCTACTAAAATTTTGTAAAGGAAAACTTGATTTTCTTCATTATAGAACAAAACCAATTTGGAGAGAAAATTTTTCCTACATGAAAACTAAAATTGTGGGTTGCGTTAGAGCTCCCTTTAAAATTAGAAATTTTCTCTTTTGTGATTTCTATATGCTCTTAACAAGGCGTTGAACTCGGAAGATTTGAACCCAAACCAATTATATTAAATTGGATATGATTTTTAGATTGGTTTTTTGTAATAAAAATTTTATTTTATTGTGGATTCTTTTTTGGGAGTTAAAGATATTTTTGCACGAAGCCATTCAATAATATGTTAATAGAATTTTACACAACTATAAAATTTATGAAGGTGTTAATCATATTTAATTCTAATATTTAGTTAATCATATTTAAATCTAATATTTTGAAGATATTTTCAAATCTAATTTTTAATTTATTGTATTAATAGAAAAAAAGGAATTTGATTATTTCAAATTTCATTTCGAAATTTTTTATTTTATTCATTTATTTAAATATTAAGCTAAGAGTACTTTTATTTCTTGATACAATTTAAGTTGATTAATGATATTAGAAAAACGGAACTAAAAAAGTTCCGAAATATTGCAAAAGAGTCAAAAAGTTTACATTTATTGGGATTATACTATAAGATTAATAAAAATTATTAAATTTATTTAAGTAAAATTCATTTATATTTTCGAAATTGATTAAATACTGTCATTTTGAGGAAAATCTCTTTAATTAAAGTTTTAATTCAACCTTTGCAAATGATAATTTTAGTCCTCGGGAATTTTAAAATAGCTCCTCCGTTTTTTACTTATCGGTCTAAGCAAAGATAAAGTAATACACACTTAAGGTTGGTTTGGATCAAAATTGAAATGTAAATCGATAGAAATATTTGTGCTTGCTCATTCGTCTATTCATACGTGCACTGGATTTTGGATAAGGTTATTTTCCTGAACTTTGTTTTTATATAATATTAATAAGTAATTACCCTTCTATTTTAGATAACAGGCAAGTATGTTTGCAAAAATTTGGATAATATCTCTCCAAGTCCTGAAGTAGGCTGACAAATATACTTTAGATGTCGGTTTATAAACGGGGGTATGGTATAACATTGAAACAATACAGAAATGGAATAAAGAAAAAAAGTAATTTATAAAAAAAATTTTGCTTTTGGGGTAAAAATATACTTTTGCCCATAACTTTTTTCAAAACATTTTATTATTACGGATTGTAAAGACCTGTGACTGAAATTAACTGAAGTAATTAGAAATTGAGAATATACTATTAGTATAATTACCACATCTTCAGATAGCTTATTGGTTTTAATGTTGGGCAGATCTATTTAAGCTGCTGAGTGATCTTTTAATTTCTAGCTTCCACGCTTAATCTAGTTCGTTCAGTTCCTCGCCTGTTGGTACCTACTCCCATTAGTCCCTACTGTAGTATGTGTTTTGCTAATTCATCTTTGGCATTTTTCAGAAAATAATTACAGCTTCTTATTTATGTTAAAAAGCAGGTTCCAGGGGTTGGGAATTGTAATTGTAAACCATATGTACAGTTTTTAAACTTAAGGGATATTTTGAACATAGGATACTATGAATAAAAAAATTTTTTGTTGCGCAGGTACTTCAACTATGAATTTGCACATTGTTAGTTATCCATGTCCCGCTGTCATACAGAAGCTTTAACATTACATTTTTGGTTTTTTAGTTATATAGCATCTCTTCCATCCCAAAGAATAAAATAATTTTATTTTGTTTTATCACTTATTTTTCCATTCTTATGTAAAATTAAGAATTTTTACAAAATTAAATTAATAATGAACTTGTTGCACTGTTGTCCGACAATTACTAAGCACTTCATATTTCAAAATTATTTTAATAAATTTACTATTCTTTCTAGAATATTTTTGGAAATTTTTCCAAATAGTAAATAAAGTCCTTCTCATTATACCCTAATCTATTTAAAATCTATAGTATCGCGTTTAGGGTAAGTTTTTTAAAATTTGATACTATACTAAATTTTTTTAAGGTAGTTGATTTGTTGGACCCTTTAAAAAGGCTCTATATTCAAGTGGCTATAATTTAAGCTAATTAAACAACGTAAGATGATTTAAATTTTGATTTCCCTCTATATCCTAAGTATCCTAAGTTTAAAGGAAAATTTGTTAGACTTAACAAATTTTTAAGATTTAATCATATGGGGTCTCTTGACACCTTTAAAAAGTCAAAAATATGAAATGTAAACTAAGCCTATAAACTGCTCACTTATTGAAATTTTTAACCTACTAACGGAATTTTTAAATTTCTTTAATGCGTAGAAAATGACTGTTGAATTCATGATATTCTGTAAATCTCTGAAATGAGAAGCTTGAAAAACCTTGCTTTTAGAATTTATCTGTTTTATTTCAATTCAAATGAATATGAAAAATTCAATGTTTAAAAATAGAAATGGTAATAATAACTGTTATTTTTTACTGTTATTGTTTTAATTTTTTTAGAATAATTTTTAAACAATTGCTCTTATATTGTACGAGTAGTCGTTTTTTTTTTATTGAAGTGCACATGATTACAATTGTTTAACAAAAACAGTTTTTTTTTTATGCAACAATTTATGTTATTTTTTTAATTATAATTCGTGTTTTGTAGTAATTATTTGCATAAAAGTATAATAACTGTAAAGTAATTATTTAAAAGCATTTAGTAACAATTTGACAGCAAATGCAAATGTACTGAAAAATATTCATGTGTAAATATTTGCCTAAAAATATGCAATGTATCAAATGTATAAAAATTAATTGAATCCGACCTTAGAATTTTAATATAAAATCAAATATTTTGAAAAAAACCAGAGACACTTTTCTTAATTTCATGATAGCCTTATGATTATTATGATAGATTCAAGTTATATGCGTTAAAAAATAGCAAAACATCCAATTAAATAAATGAAAATCCCAGTAGCTTCCTTTCGATTCCGGGTCGGGTCATACAATATTTAATTAAAAAAAAAATTATTGAAAAATTAATTTTGTTTTGGATGTCTATTCTTTATTTCAAACGTTGTAGAACTTCTATAAGGAGCTCGATAGACGGAAGAACAAACAAACAGAGTAAAACTATTTAGGCACATTTTGACAAAATTTTTTGAAAATGTTTTAAAAACTAAAAAATAATTTTTTAAAACTTCAGTTGCCGACGAAAGGCCGACATTGACTTCGGATAAAAAGTGTATTTAAAATTTAAATAAGTATTTTGTAATTAACTTATTTTTTTAGATTCTGTAATTAAAGTGGTGTTCATTAAACCAAATACATAACATTAGTGTATAAAAAAGTGCACAACAAATTAAAATAAATTGACGGATCATCGATAAGCGACTTGTCCTTAGGCATTAAATTATTATAGCCTTTAAATTTCGGACAAACATTTTAACTATCAACTTTTCTTATTTAATTTTTTATTTTATATTTAATCTGATTCTTCGTTAAAATGATAATTTCCGATTTGTTAGAATATTTGTCTAGACTTACAACAATTTATTGACGACATAATATATGAGACCACTAAATAAATTTTTATTGTCATTTGAAGAAAAATAAAAGAAAAAATTAAAGTTTTATTTTTATGTCCCTTTATGATCAAATTCCAGATAAATTTGAAAAAAAATTTAAAAAAATTTGATACAAAGTATATAATTGCCTACCTACAATGACTCTCTCGTTTCGCTCTCATTACGTAGTCAAAAAAGTAGTGTCCACAATGAAAAGTACATGATAGCGTTTTCGCATTGTTTTGTTTTACAAACTTCATGAATTAAATTAAAAGTTTTAATAATTTTTTATTCTGACAATATATTTTTTTTAAATTATTCGAGATTTGAATGCGTAGAGAAAGCGAAAAAGTTAAAAGTTTAACAACTTTTTTAATGGCTGCGTCAGGACTGCGTTCTATTGTAGACAGTTTCATCTAATTCAATACATTTGATTTTGTCAAGAGTTTTGAGAGCTAGAGTTCTGAAAAGGTTAATTTATTTCTAATATTTAATTGGTAAAAATTATGTTCTAAGCAAATTGGAATATCATTTAATTGTTCGTACATAGTCATAAATTACTTAATATTTTACGATTTATTCTAAACTTTCGGTTAATTTTTACTAAAGTAGATACAAAACGCAGAAATAATATAAGATCTTCAAAATTAAAGGCGTAATTAGAATGCAAGCGTTATTCTTCGCGTAGAAATAATAAAGCTGTTAAAATTTCGCAAATTTATTTCTGAAATTAACATGAGTCAAGTGGGTAAAATTAGAAAATAGTCCAAAATGTGCGTAATGTCATCACTCAGCTTTGTGACAAGAGGCAAGATACGATACAAATTGTGATAAGGCACATTAAATTTTGTTTTGTAACAGGTTCCATTTGGATTGGATTTTTTTGGAAAACATATACTGATCTTAAATGAAAACAATAGTGTTACATTAAAACTCCTCTGAAGGACAAGTATAACATTTTGCTATGGTATGTTTTTTTAAGTAAGTACATGTTGGAACAGAGGGTCATATTACATTCTTGATATTGGAATTGATCCTAATGAATTCCACATCCAATATAAAAATCAGATAGTACTACGCCTTATAATATGTAGAAACGTCTAAGATTTTCCAAAAATATAATTATTTTGCTTATATTGTAATAGTTTTGTATTTGAGTTATATGGTATTTTTATCTGTGAGTTATATTATTCAATTAAATTATTTGTTTATATTTGGTATACGTTTATATTATTATAGTACTGTATTTTTTATTACATATATAATTATTAATTGAGTCATTAACTTGAACCCAATAGCTAATGGTAGCTGAGTCGAGTCGAAAACCCGATATTGGTTAATCGAATCGAAAGTCCAAAGCCAGACTTTTCACTTTCAATGGACTTTGAACTCGGGCATTTCAAATGAACCACTTTGGGAGCCAGGTGATTTATAAATTAAATAATGTTAAAATTTTATAAAAAATCATGACTCGTACAGGAATCGAATCCCCCACTCCTTGTTTTAAATATTAAATTACAAAATATATATTTTATATATAAATTCATACAAATTTTAATTTAAGTAGTATTTCAAACGAAGTCTACAATTTACTAACAAATATGTTAAAACATAAATTTCATAATATAGTCAATAGTGCGTTCCAGTTTTTACTCCAGTTTGAAAGTGTTTGAAAATTTTCTGAAATTGGATTTTTAAAATACTTAAAAATTTAAAAAAAAAAATTTATTTTGAAAAATTTGCCGTCTGTAGAAATGGAAAACAAAAAAGTTTTAAAAAGTAACTGTATATTCCATTTTATTGCTTTGAACAAATTAAAAACATTTTTTCCTTTTATGATTTCTTTTAGACACTGTAAAATTTCTTTGAAAATGCGTTCATGTTGAAGAACACATTTTGGTATTTGTTTGTTTATGTAACAGTAAACGTTTAAAATTTTCAATTTTACACCTAAAATGAGTGTTAAAAAAAGTGCAAAATATTTGAAAGATTGATATAGGTACATATCTGAGGTAAATTTTTCGTTGCAAGTTTTAAATTTAAATTAGTTGTTTGTTTTGGTGAAACGGTTTTAATTCTTAACACTGTGGCGGACAATAAAATTCTTTAATGTTTGACAGGGGACACTTTTTATATCTCAACTTCTAGAAAAGTTAGAGCTATGTTGTAAAAACCAATGAGTTTCTAATAATAAGCCAAAACTTTTTGTGTCTTTAACATTTTTTTGGGACAATAACTCTGTCTGCTATATTTCTAGGGGGACATAATAAAGGCCTCTACCATATAAATATACTGAATCGAAGACAAGATATACCGTTCTAATTTAATAGTATTTTAAAATTTTAGCGGCATATTCCGTAGTGTAGCCCCAGTGACAGTGAAAAGCCGCATATGCTGTATACTGCCTAACAAATTAAACTGCTTCTGAAATAATCACTGAAATTAAATTTTTAGCAAAATAAGTTTAGACCAAATAAAATAAGTTTAATAAATGGTAACGATTATGATAAGTTAAAACTTCTGGAATGGTCTTATTTTGTATTGTGGCGCCCTAAAAAGAAAAATCAAATTTGAAGGAAGTATAAACTCGGGAGACTGCAGAAAAATATTTTAAGAAACAAATTTGTTAAATAGTCATCAATTAAGAAAAAACTAGGAAGAGAGTAGTATAGATGGCGTCAACTCCGTGATATCCGCGCAAATGTAGCCATGGAACTACTTTTTTTTCAATGCCATAACTTATTGAACTATTAGTTAGAAATAAGAGAAATTTTAGGTTATTTGAAGCCTATTCGAACTTGTTTCACTAAACAAACTATATTTTATACAGGGATTGGTCATTAAACGTGTTTCTACATGTTATAAGGCTATCTCATGTTTAAATTGTTAGTGGAATTCAATAAAACCAATTCCAATAACACGAATATAATATGACCCCCTGTTCCCACATGTACCTATACAAGAACAGGCTTATTAGCCTAACACTCAAACAGTTAGCGCTTAAAAAAAAAAAAAACAAATACTTTTTCAATATTTCAAACAGCTTACTTTTCGATGTAATGTTTTCGTTTTATGACAAAGAAGTTGTAGGGCAGTTAATCGAATCTGTTGAACGACATACATTTCAATAGCAATGGCTTTTAAATATAATTTTATTAAAATTTCAGGATCATAGTACAAACCTTCGAGTTGTCTTTTCGGACGAAAACAGACGGACTAATGGATGGACACACAAAGCTTAATCAACTAACGATCCTGAACCAATCTGTATAAATTAAATCATACTACTTACTTCTTCTTTTAATATAAAAATTAAAAAATTAAAAACTTTTAAATAAAAAAATTAAATTATACTTGTAAATCTTAAGTCTTTGAAATTTAAAGCAATGTCAGCCAAAAGATATTTTATTATTAAAATATAAAAAAATAACTCAAAAATGGTATAAAATTGTTTTTTAAAAAAACCAGACAACTTATTTCCGGTGGAATGAAATAATTTTCTTGGGGTGTTTCTTTTAAAATTAAAAAAAAAATTTAATAAATTTTAAAGAATATATTAAATTTGTTTTACACAAAAATTATGAAGTTAAAATACATATTTATAAATTTTTCAAATATATTTTGATGAAATACGTATTAACAAATGATTGTTGTGGGTCTTTGGTGTGGAATTGTATGGAAGAGCAATCCTACTTAATTAGAATTTTATTTTTAATTTTTGAGATGGGCGTCGCAATGATTAATGTGCCAAACTCTCATTCGAGGGACCCGTGAAAAATAGGCCCTTGTTCTAATATGTATCTAGGGATAGAAGGAGTGTAAGTTGAAAAGTTGAACAATAGGCTCGTAAAAAATACTAAAGTATGGTCTACATTGAATTATACAATTACGATCTAAGCCTCATATAAATTTAGAGTCTATTTAAATATTTTTAGATTCCTTTTATCTTACAATCGTTGTCGGTTAACACTGTTGAGGAACACGGAAAACAATATTAATCAGTACTGTTTTAAATTTAAAATTTAAATTAACTTTTCTTTTTTTTAAATTAAATTTTTATTATTGAAATTATTTTTAGGAATCAAAGTACCTCACATTAAAAACCATTATAAAAAATTATAAAATATTTCATGTAAATTATGTCAAAGTTTTTATAATTAATTTCAAATTTATTTAAAGTCTGTAAACTCTTGTGAATTCTTATAAATTCAACATACTATAAAAATTATTTGAATTTTAATTTTTTGTTTGAAATTTATTTGAATGACACTTCAAAATAATCAAATTTGAATTTGATTAATCAAAGAAAATATTAAAGTATAAATAATCTAAAAGAAATAAGTTATAATAATTAAAAAGTCAAAGGGTTATAAAGAAATTAATAAAAAAAATCTATAAAAATTTACAATTATATTTGTTGCAAATTTATATTTTAGCCTCCGAACACTCTCCGTACCGAAAGACCATTGTTAAATAATGTTCGTGATTCCCGGCTCAGACGTTTAGGGAGTCAATAAGTTACATAAAAAGAAACAAACGATATATAATAGATGTAGATTATAAACGTTCAACCTAGGTGACCCCTAAAAGTATGCAATATTTAAATATGAGGCAAATTTATGATGCGAGTCTGTGTACAATTCCTGCTCTGATTGTCAGTTTTTTTAAAGTAAAAAAGAAGGTTAAGTTTTAAGGAAAAGGGGTTTTCGGTGGTGTAGTGGGTAAGTCAAGGGATTATTAACCAAGAAGACTGCGATTTCAATTCCTGCACTGGTTAAAATATTTAAAAATAAAAAAAATTAAAAAAGAAACCCCCTGCAACCCATACAGCTGTTAGTCATATTGCAAAATGTAACTTATAATATAAATAAATCAAAAACAGATTATAAAAAAATTATAAAGATAATAATTTATTAACTTTAATTTTTCTTTGAGCATCTGTAGTTATGTTACCTAGAACCAAATGTTGTAGATCGTATAAGTACCAAAAAGAAAAATATATTTGATAAAAAAAATAAAACTTATTTTATTATCTTTAAAATAACATCAACTGTAATATAAGTTTTTTGTAACAATATCATGCTTAAAGGTAGATGAGTCAAGGATTTCATCAAGCAAAATACGTTTTTCAACTTGATTACTTTCAATATTTCTACTACAAAAGTAAACAAATCAAATCTGCTTCAGTTCTGGTATCTCATTGCAATTTTCCTTTTTTCCCTGTTCTTGTTCCACGAATTCTTTTTCCAGCATATGGAGCTCTTAATTTAACGTGATTTCTGAACAGAACGAAGGGAAAAATGAAATACATTTTAATATAAATGGAATTGAACATTGAGTTAGCTTGAATAATGCTGAAGAATAAATTGCATCTTGTTACGTTTTTCTATCAGATAGAGGAGACATGTAGCGTTTCATGAAGTCACATACATGTAAATTTTTTTAAATTTAAATTGTATAGTGATATGTTTTTTTTTTTATATATTAGTTATTCTCGAAATAAATCATATTTCATAAGAATTACTAAAAAAATAAGATAATTTAACTTTTGAATAGAGTTAAAAATGCATACATTAATTTGGATGGGATGTTGTGAGAATCTTATTCATTTTGAGGTTTTGATTGTTGCACTTCTAATCAACTAGTTTATATATAAATCAGGGTTTGAAATGCTATAGTTAAAACAGCAAAAGCAATGAAATACGTGCTTTTGCTGAATAGTCACAGAATTTCAATTTTATAAATAATATGTACTGTGCTATGCTATGTAGTTAAAATACTATAGAAGCAAATGAAAGTGATAGCTATAATTTAAAAAGCAAAAGCTTTGGTTTATTTTGTTACTATTTGTAAGCAAAGTAAGAAAAAGCTTTCGCTGAAATTTAAATTGCTGAAAAGGTTATACATACATAGAATAAAAAATAAAACGTCAAAAAAAAAAATAATTAACGAAAACGAATTGTGAATTACAAGATAACATTTTCAAATACAACGATATCATAAGCAGTCAAAGCAACTAAATATCCTGCTATTCAGTAAAAGCTTTTCGTACGACAATTGCTTTTTAAAAAAAATGTATTAAAAGCTTTTAATGCCTTTTGCTTTTTGAAATGATCGCAGCATAGCATAGCAGAAGCAATTTTTTTACAAAAAAATAGCTTTGGGCGTCTACCTAATTGCAAAGTTTTGACGTTAGATGTCTATTTTACTTTTTGCTATGTATTTAGGTAAAAAAAATTTATTGTAGATTGTCAATTATTTGATTCTTTGAAATTTTGTTCCTAAATGTCAAAAAACAGATATTTTTTTTGAATTAAACAGGCAATAAAACGTAAATAATTTCTTTTTCAAATTAAAAGTGTTATAAATAATAATGGATAATAAAGTTTTAATTGGAATAATTAGCCAAGTAATCATAGAAGCCTCCTCGACTTTTGGAGAAAACCTTTGTTACCAAAATATTAGAAATATACAAAAAAAAAGGAAGGAACAAATAAATTTTATTTAAAAAAAAAAAAAAATTATACAGAAATCAAAAGGATTTTTAAAAACTATTAAGGAGTTTAGTGATGATTTTTCATTTTTTCCAAGACTTTTCCCCAAAGCGTTGATTTTTGAAATTTTCCTCCAGTAAAATCGCCTTCTAATGCTAGTCTTTCTTCAATCAAAAGCTTTAATAAACTTTTTGCCCATTTTTCCCTGAAATAAATATTTAAAATATATTACAAATAAAATTTAAAACCAAAAAATATTTATTTTCAACTTACATATTGACGTTTTCTTCATTCAAACTTTCAACGCATACTAAAAATTTAATCTGTAAAAATTTGTAGAATTGACATCTATTTGATTTGATTTTGACATTAGGGTACACATTACTTTACGCTCATTTTACTTAATCAGACTGTACCTAAATTCAAAATTTCAAACTGACTACAGATTTGCTTTTAGGTAGACGACCTTTGACTGTGCTTTTTCACAAGTAAATACTACAAAAAACTATGTAGTTTTTCAAATTCTGATATAAATCATTAAATTGCTCCAAAAATTTCTTGTATAGTCAAACAGTGATCGTTCAAGGAATCATTTATTAAACGAATAAATTAAGTTTATAGTGGTTTCTTAAGAATTGCTGAATACAATTCTTCTATAACATTAAAATAATTATAATACTTACTTAATATTTAATTAGGATAAATTTATACCAAAAATACTTAATTAAAGGTTTCCTATTTTTCCTAAAAAGAAAAACTTTTTCTGTAAGCCCACATCTGGAGCTAGATCCTTCTAAATTCAAGAAAAGCTTTTTATTTAAACTGTCACAAAAAGAGTTCTAACAGGTATATTTTTAATATAGAAATAGTTAAAGACAGCTGCTTTAACGTATAGTATATAGGGTTGCGTGCAATACTTAAATTTACCGTAATTCAAAACTGAATTTTTTCAAATTTCTTGACTCCTCATATATCGTTAACGGCTTAAGTTAGAAACTTAAATTTGGGAGAAGTTAGATTCTTAGAAATAAGCTTGAGCCGTATACGAAAATTTTTTTGTAATGCACCCTGCAAGAGGTTAAAAATTTAAATTTTGTTATTTTTAAGCACCTGTATTTTGGATAACCGTCTAAATTTTTTTTTTATTATACAAAATTTTAACGTGTGTTAAAGGTTTTTCTTAAATTAAAAGGGGGTTCCTAAGATTGAAGAAAGTGTTTCTTAGTTTAAATGATTTTGGTTTCAAATAATGAAATCGAAAAAAAAGTCTTTTGCCGTTTCAAAATATCTGATTATCTGGGTAGAGGGAGATGGGGTTAGATCCTCGGGAATCACTATAAGTTTATAGTAAAATTTTTCGAAACCTCCCCATTCGCTATTACGGCTTAAAAATTAAAATTTTATGTAAAAGTATGTATCATTACTATTTCAGTAAGTTTCCTTCAATTTGAAATATTGCGACTAGAAACTTTGTTTGGTTTCTATCGATATCTTTTATTCTGTCTTATAATTTAATTAAACATACAAAATGGTTTAGCAAATCGTGTTTTTGAACCGTTGCTTTAAATTTATACTATGATTAATTTTATTGATTTTTACAAGAATTTCATTAATAAAGCAATTTTAATTTTGTTTCATTTGAGTTTTTGACATAATATGACTTTAAATGACTGTTATTCTTTCGATTAAAATATTATAATTAAGGGAAATATTAAATGATTTTTTTTTATTAAGAAGTTACATAATTACTAAAAATTTCTTTTAATTTTGCAAATCAATTTTAATGAAACCCTTTTTTTCATGATTAATATTTTATAATTGACTTTTTGACTTTTATAATTATCCCTTTAATTATAGCATTAATTTTCTTTACTTTCTTCAAATTTCTTTGGTACTTAAATTCGCTCATTTTGTTGTTTTCCTAATTAAAAAGTAAGAAAGGTTTCCACCCCAATTTAAAATTTTACTTTACTTTTTTATTTATGTAAGTAACCGTAATAAGGTCCTGCAGTTAAATATTTAAAGCTTCATCTTTTCTAGAATAACTTAATTGACAATGTTTAATTAAAAATGGCAAAATGTTTGTAACAATTTATAATTAAATGCAAAATATTAAATTGAATTACCTTTGCTTTGTTCGTTATATATACCAGATACAAGTATACTCTCTTTATTGTATTAATCTTATTAACTTAATTTTGTACTTTTATGAACTTAAAAACTATATAAACTGACATTATTAATTTTATTAATTTAATATGTTAATAATGTGTTTTAATTGTATTTATTATCCAATCTAGATATTCTCAATCAAGGAATGAGAAAACACAAGAGTTTTTGAAAAATACATTTTCAAAAATAAACAATGATTCGTTATAAGGGCATTATGACCCAGGGCCATAAGGTACTATGCCTTTTTTAAAACCCCGTGCAAATTTAAATTATCTTAAAAAATATCATTTATAAATAAGAAACAACTGTTATATTATATACTGGAACTATAATATTGGAGCTTCCATTTTTGTATATTACTTCAAAAAAAAAAAATTTAGGCATAACTGCAAATTAAAGTACCGTTTGTCAACCCAATAATTTTTTATTACACATATTTATTAACTAGTGAAAAAACCTGTCGGACGACAGGTATAATTTTAATTTCTCTTTTTATATATATTCTTTTTTCCTGCTATTGCGTTACTGAATCAATAAAAGGAAATTCGTTACCTAAAGAACATTAAGTTAACATTACAATAGTTTGTTTTAGTTTTGTAAGTGATAATAAAATAGAAGTATACATACTAAAGTGTAAAAAATTTCTTTATACGTTTTTATTAAAATTTTCTGTATCTACCAGTTAACCGATTTCTCATACGTTTTGATTTTTTTTTTTCGGTTCATAATTTACATTTTATAACTTTAATTTTTTCTTTCTCTTTTGTATGTAAGGTTTTGTAATTAGAAGTATGTTACATGTGTGAATAACACTTAACATAAACATAATGCAACAGCAGCAGCGTCTTTTATTATATTTATAAAAAATAAAAACTACAAATTGTAGTTAGTTATTAGTTCTGTAAGTAATATTTAAATTAAATTATACATACTGAAATGTAAAAAATTTCTTTATACGTTTTTATTAAAATTTTCTGTATCTACCTGTTAACAGATTTCTCATACGTTTTGATTTTTTTTTTCTGTTCATAATTTACATTTTATTCTCGTTTCATTTTTTCTTTCTCTTTTGAATGTAAGTATTTGTAATTAGAAGTATGTTACATGTGTGAATAACACTTAACATTAACATAATGCAACAGCAGCAGCGTCTTTTATTATATTTATAAAAAATAAAAACTACAAATTGTAGCTAGTTATTAGGTCTATAAGTGATAATAAAATAGAAGTATACATACTAAAGTGTAAAAAATTTCTTTATACGTTTTTATTAAAATTTTCTGTATCTACCAGTTAACAGATTTCTCATACGTTTTTTTTCTGTTAATAATTTACATTTTATTCTCGTTTCATTTTTTCTTTCTCTTTTGAATGTATGTATTTGTAATTAGAAGTATTTTACATGTGTGAATAACACTTAACATAACATAGGGCACGCTGGTCAGCATTATTTATAATTAGATCAGCTATTGCTTGGCGTTTCCAGTTTGATAATATAAGTTATAAAATATTTGTTAAAACAATTTAAATATAAAGAGATTTTTTTAGTATTGATGTTTCAATTTCCAATACTGCTAAATTAAATAATATCATGTTCACATTATGAACTAGAACCACGTTCTTCGAAGAAACCTATGCTTGGTTTGTAACAAGGTTTTTCATATTTAAAATTGCTGTCAAAATGAACCAGGATTTTGAAAGACCTAAGGGTTATAACTAGGTTTTTGAATAAAATTTTTTGATATATTCGATTATTATTTGAATTTTTTTTCATCCCTACGTGATTTTGTTGTAAAATATCATTGTTGTTTATTTTTGAAATTTTTTTTTTTGAATTTTAAAAGAAAAATTTTATTTATTATTTAATAAAATGTTATCAAAATTATAGTTAAAAAAAATTTTTTTTCCTTGTTCATTTTTAATTTATTTTATTTACAGTCAATTTTGCTTATTTACTAAAAATATTGCTGTTATAGAAAAGTCAAACAATACTAAGTTCATGCATAACGATAGTCTGAACGGTTGATTTTAAAACTAGGCTATTTAGCAGGTTTTTTACGTAGTGTGAACATGATATGAGTTATTGTAAATAATTTTTAATGTTTTGTTTTCAATTGAAGTTAAAAATAATTTGTCACTGCACAAAATTATAATATAAGAGGTCTCGGTTGTGAAGCGGTTTATTTATAAGCATTTGGTTTTTAAACCGAGGCAGTGTGGGTCGATTTCCGTACTGATATAAACAAAATAAATAATATTACCTATAAAATTAATACATTGTAAAATCTGCCACGCATAAAAATTAAAGGTACCTTATCACATTTAATGATTTAAGACATGTATATTTATAAATAAATTTGTAATAATAGAAACTTTGCTGTTTGTCTTTGCCAAAATTTTTAAAATATTGGCAACATTTTTTCTCAAAACTTACTACTGACTTATATTCATACCTAGGGCGTACATCGTCTCAATCTTTTCCTCTTGACTATCATAATAGTAACTTTCGAAATTTTGTAATGTCCAAAATAATATTAAGTTTCAATACTTAAAAAAAGAAAAGAGCTTAATGTTACAATGTGTATTATCATTTTCATCATTTAACTTGATTCACAAAACAAAATAATTTTCTAACAACTAAATAGGTAGCTAAAGCAAACATACACATGAAATGTGACGTTTTTATGTCAAATAAAACTTTTATTTACAGAATAAAAAGGTCTTATATAAAATTATATATATTTTATTCATAATCTGCTCCTCCCA
The DNA here is from genome assembly GCA_963082915.1 of Dolichopus griseipennis. Lineage (NCBI taxonomy): Eukaryota > Metazoa > Arthropoda > Insecta > Diptera > Dolichopodidae > Dolichopus > Dolichopus griseipennis. The sequence goes on from OY720441.1 coordinate 344,367,170, forward strand.
TGTCATAGTCAATAAATTAATTTTTTTTTGTAAATTTTAGCAAAAAATAGATTTAAAAACATTTACCGTTAGAAATATAACAGTATATTTTATTTAAAAGCAAGTTTATTTGAAATGCTGTTTTTTAACTAAGTAAAATTTATTTATAGGTATTTCGGTATCTGTGAGTTATATTATTTAATTAAATTATTTTTTAATGATATGTATTTTATTATAAAATATAAATTTAAGAAGTTAGCAAGTTCAAACCAATAATAGTTTACTGAATTTATAGCAAAGTTAAACTGTATTTCTCAATCTAGAGGGGTGGAGACAGTCACCGGTAACGTAGTTGGTGAGGGTGAGCAGTTTTTATTAAAAAAAATAAAAAAAAAATATTGGTTTTCATATGAGTGGCACTTAAAAGGCGTCAATTACGACTGGAATAATATAGCTACTCTGAAAATATTAAAATTGCTAGCTCCCTGTCTCCGTGCTCATGACTTAATTCTGTGTTGAAAATATAAAATTTAGCTGAAATTAAGGTCTCTCTTTAACTCCTGGATGTGGTTTTAAAAATATGGGATATCAGTTCAAGGTCAGCTTTGTGCATATATATGTCTCTATTTTCAATTCAAGGTTTCAATTTTAGTAAAGAGTATTTTTAGGCGTATATAAATTAAAATTAAAAATTGATAAAAAGTCACAAATATGCTTAGAGACTAAATAATTAAAAAGAAAAGAAATAATTGAAAAGAAATTAAAACTTAAATAAGAGAAGATTATCTGGATTAGAAAATTATAAAACAATAGGATGAGAACAATATAGTTCTTTTATTATTATGTTATCATTAGATTTTATTGAGAAATCTTTTATAATTGTTTTTATTGTATTGTTATTTTAATTTCAGACACGTGTACATCGGAATGAGAAAGTGCGAGAAAATTGATTTCAAAAACTTTTGTTATCAATGACGTCTTTTCAACATATTGAAATCGACATAGATATGATATTTTCTACATCAAAACTTTAAGTAAATAAATTAATTTAGTTTAATGTAATTGAATATGATTGGATATTTTATTAAAAAAAAAAAAATATGGAACCAAATAAATAGAACATATAAATAATATGACATAACCAAATATATATAAAGCAAAAGTTATCACCTTAGTTATCAAGGTCGTTAAATTTTAGTTATAACAACTGCAGATTATTAGAAATATATTATAAATAAATCAGGTGTATATCAATATAATAATATTTTGTCACATATAATTTGAATACATGGTATACATGGTAAATTATTGGTTACAGCTAAACCTAAGGATAATCTAAACCTAAGGATTAATACGATGGTTTCTAATAAATTTCACAAGTTTTGAAATTTATAGCAGTAGATTTAGTGCAAGCTAATGCGTTAAACTAATAATTTAGAATTTTCTTCAATTTAAGAATTTTTAAAAATTCAGATTCGATAGAAGAATTTTTCACCAACAAGGAATTTTGAGGGGGGAAAGCAATAGCTTTGAATCCGCTAATTTATTAGGGAACTCTGAAAAAGTGTCATTGATTTTAGAACACATTCCAGTTGGTTTTGCTTAACAGTAAAAACAATTTTTGATACTTTTTCAAATTTCAGGGACTAGCACCTGTTCTAAAGAAATTAAACAACTTATTCCTCCAATCAAAATTTTTCAACGGGATACAAGGAGGGCAACCGATGCTCATCCCTACACAGTTGAGCTAACCAGGTGGCGTAACACGGCTTATGGAAATTCGTTTATTATCCGTTCATCACGTTTATGGAACCATATTCCACCAAATGTTGATAGTGTTCCGCAAAGTTAATAATGTATATACGTACGATTTAGCTAAATTTAAGAACACATTAACATCTTTCTTCTAAATATCCCATCCAATATTACCCATCCCCCATAATCCAGAAATCTTCAATTCAACTTCCACCATAATCCCAAAATTCTCCCATATCACGATCCCTGTAACCAAACTGTACATTTGTATCGCAGGTTCCCTCCTAAAGTTTGATTCAAAAAGGGTGTGGTTTTGGTGTATTAAAGGTACACACTTCCCAAAGACATACGCACAGTTTCAATGGCTTTCAAGCTTTTCATTCCCTCGCAAAAACAAAAAAATACATTAAACACTTAGGTAATTATATGAGGAATCTGGCTTCAAATTTGACTGAAAGATATTTTTTTTATGCACCCATGGAGAATTTTCACATAGCCATAGACATCAAATGACTTTATATTAAAAAATTGTATCTTATTAAAGAAATCAACTAATAATTTTCAAATAATTTCACTTTTTATTTATATTTTGGGTTTTTTTTTTATTATTGTTTTTATTTGGTTGACAAATTTGGTTTGCAAAGTAAACCATAAAACCATTAAACCATACAAAAAATAAATAATAAGTGGTTAGGAATTTTATTTTTAATCCTTGGAAAGGATTTAAAAAAAATATAAATTTGCATAAAAAATGTTTATGTATATATTTATAAATATTCTTATCCTTAAATATGTATATAAATATGATAAAAAACTTAAGCAGCTATTTTTTTGTTGTTTTTTTCAAAAATTTAATTATCAACTATTTTAAAAATTTTTTATTTACTTTTCATTATCTAAATTACAAACCTCTAATTCTCAAATAAAAAAAAAATAAATGTTTTTAATAAAATTAAAATAAATTAAACCTATTAAGAAAAAAACTCAAGTTCAATGTCAAATTTTTTTTTTTTGTGACTCTGTGAATTTATGTCAGAATTAACTTATGTCAAAAGGAATTGAAAATTGTAATGAGTTTTCGGATTTTTAAAATAAACGTCAGAGTTTTAAACGTCAAAAAATGGAAACAATACTTACCTGATGGAGTTAGTTTTTTACTTACTTAAAAAATTCATATTAATTGTACAAAATTTTCTTAAGTCATTGATTAATGATTAATTTTGTAAACTGTTAGAATCCTTTACTAGATTTAATTGGTTTTACTTAAGCTTTCTAAAATACAGTGTTAAGAGTCAAGACAGGGTCAAGACAGTGTTAAGTCTTTTATGGTTATTCTTTTTGTTTCAATCATATTTATATTTTTTAATACAAGATTGAAATAATCCCACAGCATATTGAGTTTTTACCAGCGTTTCACGCCAGCTCAGAAATTATTTAATTATTCTGTGATTTCATTCTGACTTGAATGTCTGTTACAGGTCCCAGTTTTGCTGTCAGATCCGAGCAATTTGAAATGACGTGACAACACTAATTGCTATTATAATTGTCACAAAGTGACTTAAAAACGTGACTCATCGGCCAACTTTAAATAGTTAGGGTTGTGGCCCACAACTTGTGGGTGGATTGGTTTTATTATTCGTTTCAATTTGTTTTTCAAAATGTTTGAAATTTTAAAACTATTAATTATGAATTCTAAAAAGAAAGTTATGTAAATATTTGATAATGTATTTTACAAATTTTAACATTTTTACAATTCAAAATATAAAATAGAATGAAAAACATATTTTTCTCTCCTTTATATTGTTATTTTATAAAAAACATCAATCAAATGCTTTTATAAAAATATTTTTAAAAACCTCACGCATAAATGTCAAATATAACATAACTGAAAATGAGTTTTTCTGTTTTCCTGTCAATTTGCATTAAAAATGCGTTCAGAAATTGTTTGCAATCGGATGATTGTTAGATGACACATGTAATACCTACTAAAATAAATTTCATTCGGATGATTTAAAGAAATGAACTGAAAAAACGAAGTGATTGATACCTGTAATTAGAAATGATTCGATGATTATTGCCCACACGAAAAATGCCCACACGAAAATTGCCCACAGAAAATTGAATTAAATATTAAAATTAAATTAAAATAAATAGAGAAAAAATCAAAAATTATATTCTATCTAGGAGATAATCTATTAGTGATTTAAAATAAAATATTAAATATTCTGAAAAAAGCGGCAATTCTGTTTTATAATAATTTTTCTGTGGGCAATTTTCGTGTGGGCATTTTTCGTGTGGGCTATAATCCGATCACGATTAGAAATATGTTTTGCTGTTATTAAAAAATACTTTTTGTGTTCATTTAAGCTTCTGGCAATAGTTTACTATGGCATTAATTCGTACAACCATTCTGTATGTGTGTCAAAAAAATATGACAGGAAACTTTTTGAAAATAATAAAATTCATTTAGACTTATTAAAAAACAACATTTGGTTTGTATTTTTAGGTTTTAAAAAGTTTTTTCTAGGGGAAATTTCGAGGAAGAAAAAATAAAAGATATTTTACTTTTAAATTTTAAGTGGTAGGTTTATAAAAATAAAAAAAAAAAAAAAAACTTTTCAAGGTTGCTATAATTTGTTAAAATTAATTTTATGACAGAAACCATTGTTTTATCTGTCAAAATTTTGGTAAAGAAACCCATGTAAACTTTAATGAAAACAAATTGAAAATGACTTCTTGATCTTATATGGTGAGAAGTTTAAAAAGATCCTGGTAGTAATTTGCATAAATAGAAGATTGGAATAAATAGATTTTAAAAAGACTAGAAATGGGATAGGGAATGGTTGTTAAAAAATAAGAGAAAAACAAATTAAAATAAGGAAGAAATATTAAAATTTTGTATTTGAATTTTTAATTCTTACATTTTGAATGATTTTGAAGGGAAGGGGAAGCTAGGAAATTTTTAATTTTTTAAAAAATAACTATTAATAACCTTAACCTTTTATAAAATGAATGCTTTTCAAACCATACTTTTTTAAAATTAAAACTAAAAATGGAAAATGTTGGAGTGAGACTTAATATTCATTTTCCAAAAAAAAAAAAACTGTTTATATTCGTCTATAATTTATCTGTCAACTTTTCTCGCATTAAATCTTATACTCACTCCCATCCAGTTCTATAATAAATTCGTATAAAGTAACTCTTTCCTAGAGTTGGAATAGTTTGAAATAGTTTTGAACGGGGTGCGATAAAAAAATATTTTCTTAAATGACGAAGACTTATTTTTAAGGATCTAACTCTTCTTCATTTCAAATTTCTCATTTAATGTTTTAAACTTAAATAGTTGAGAAGAAATATGAAGTCAAAATTTTTTAGAAAGAGTTACACATAACGGTAAATTAAAATAACGTATGACAATACTGTATATTAAATTGATTTATATTTACAAAGATATTAAAAGCAGCTGTTGTTCGATTGAAGATAGACCCAAGAACTTCTGTAATAACAATCTTAATATAGCTGTTTTTTTTGTACTTGGGGGATTATGACTCCACAATGAGTACGAGTACAGAAAAGAGTTATTAAAAGGAATTAATATTTTTTCAATACCTATCCGTAGTTAAAATTTCATTGCTTTATTTAAAATGTTGTAGAACTTTTGTAACAATCCGTACAGAAGGATACACAACTTATTAGAAAATTTTTTGTGTTTACAATATCAAAAAAACTACACTTAGTTGATGAAAGAATTATTTTATGACTGCGTTAGTCAATAATTGATGAATGACCAGCATCGATGACTCGAAATTTAAAGAACGGAATTTTTATTCCGAACCTATTATCAATTGAATTATTAAAGTTTAGTGTTTTATAAAATTTTTCAAAATTAGATAAAGTAGAAAATGTTATAATCCCACCAGTGGCATGTTGGTTAGGGCGTCGGCCTTTCAATCGGAAGGTCTCGTGTTCAAACTCCGGTCGGATCATGTCTAATAAAAAATTATAATTTAAAATTTACCCTATCAGAAAAGGAAAAGCTGGACCACTGACTTATAACATTGTACGTGATAGAGGATTGTACATAAATAAATAAATATTTTACATTATTTTTGACTTATAGAAGTTTATTTAAAAATTTTCCAAAATTAAAAAAAAGTTCCTGAATTTTTATAAAATTTTTGATTTTACAATTTTTTGAAGTTTTTCATTGCCAAACAAAGTATATATTAATTTACCTAAATCCATATATGGCACGTGTCAATATACTTATAAAATTTAACCTAATTTTAATTTGAAAATAAAACATTTTTTGGTGATGGTTATCACTTATCAAAATAAGAAATGATGTTAAAAATAGCATAATTAAAAAAATTATTTAGAAGAATGGTAAAAATATGCTAAATATAAATTATTTTTGAAAAAAAATTGATGAACTCAAATTTTCTCTATAAATTTTACCCCACATTTATTATATTATTATGTAGGTATTTTATACTTCAGTTATTATCATAACCTATAACTTAAGGCTTTATCTTCATTTTGTTTTGTTTCTTAATTTTATTTCAGAAATTTTTGAGGATTCTGAATCAATATTAAATACAACAGTTGCCGTAATGCTTCAGAAGAACTAGATTTTCTATATTTTAATTTTCTTTATAAAAGTTGAGAATGGAGAAGTATAAGTGTCATATGAAATCAATTTTAGGGTTTTCCGTATTCCTTTTAAAGTATTCTAAAAATAGAAAGTTAATTTGATTCAATTATGTTCTGGAACTAATCTAGGAATAAGAAATTCTTCAATTGACAATTGAATCATTTTATAATTACAAATTTACGTTCCGTTTTACTTCTACATATAAATTATTAAAATTTTTGAATCACATAATTTTGAATCAATTTAAATTGTAATCTGTGAAAAATAAAGAATATTTGAATAGAATAATACACCAATATTCTGGCCAAACAGATTGAGAAATGCAGAATGTCGGCACTAACAAAAGAAAAACCATTAGTGAAGCTAATGGTGAAGCACCAGAAGGAAATGGAGGTGAATTGGCCATACATTAAGGAAAAATGAAGAATGCATAACAAGAGTGACGCTTGTCTAAGATCCTCTAGCCAGACGGATCCAGGAGAAATGCAGAACGGCCAGAACGGCATGAAGAAGAACGAGAAGAAATGGTAGAAAATGCTATGAATAGAAATCATTGAAGACTTCAAGTTGGAAGCCTTATGCTTCCAAGTGTAGTAACAGAAAAAAAAGAAGAAAAATACACAAAGCAAATTGAATAAGACTTCAAATTTCAGAATTAAATGTTAAGTCTATGTCGTTGCCTACGCAGAAAGGGGACGGCGACTTTATTTTTGGGTGATTTTATAAAAATAATTTCAAGACTTTGGTTTTCAAAGCAATAAGTGGGCGCAAAATTATATGATAAATTGCTTGAAAAAGTCATCCACTCGCCTTCTGACCTAACAATAACTATAATAAATATAATAACAACCAGAAGCAGCAACTAAATTGTATAATATTAGCCTATTTTGATATTTTAGTAGAGTTCTCACTTCCCACCCATTGTTCACATATTTTATGTAAATTTATTAATTATTCAATTATAACTTTCGGTAATAGGGACTTAACACTTAATACTTCTTAACTTTTGTATTACCTATTCTTGTTACAAGGTATATTTCTCTTCCATATTTTAATCTTTCTAGTTTCTTATCACATCATTTAGTAATTTAAATATTGTTGAATATTGATATGACACTCAACAGAACACAACATTTCAATTTCGTAAAAATAATTGTGTTAAACATCTGTACATCATCAAAATTCTATCTAATCATCACATTTCCAAAAAATCCAAAAAAAAGCTGGCATCTTATTATTTTATTTCTTGGGAATGGTTATTATTTAAAAAATAAAAATTGTTTTTGCATGGTTTATTAAGGAAGTGAATTTCAAGTGAAAACAATGAAAAGCAAAATTACCGTAGGGTGAATTATTCAATTCAAAATATTACAATTTGAATCTAGGAACTCTTCAATGTGTATCTAGTTAAGTGAATAAATTAGGTTAACCTGAATGATTAACAAACTAAAAGATACAAAATATTTATATAGAAAAATAGAAAATTACTTATATATATGTATATACATATTTTTATACAAATTTTTAAGAAATTCCAATAATTTTCCATCTAAATAAATTGAATTTTAGGTTTTTCTTAATTTAATTTCAAACAACATTTGGATGCTTCTTTTTGATGATGTATAGAAAATTAAGCAATTCTGTGGAAAATTATTTTGTAAAATTATAATGTTAGTTTAAGTTAAAAATTAAACTTCTTTTAAATTTTGAAGTTACAAGTGTACATTTGTTATCTGTTTCAAAACTAGGAAAAGAATAAGGAACTAGTCAAACATGTAGTCAATGGAATGTAAACTCTTATGCTATGAGGTTATAAGTATCAATTAAAAATGATTTAATCAAACTTTTAAATTCGTTATAGTCGAGACTTTTTACATTCTCGTGGTTGAAGAACTCTGTATTCATCGAAACATTTTGCTAAACGTTTTACAAAATTAAAGAGTTTGAGACGGTTTGTTGTATAAATTAGACGGTAGGCTTGTATAGTATAAATTAAGTAAAGTGTTTATTTTTCCTTAATTATGTTTTAATTAAAATTTTAAATCGTTAATACATTCATTTAATAAAAACTGCAATTTATATTATTTACAAGAGCACTTACAACAAACTATCATCTTTCAATTTTAGTTTTGAAACTGCGGACCTTAGGTGAAAGATTCTCACTTGGTATATATCTGTGATCTTGAAATCTGTCTGGGATGCTAATATATTTAACTTGTATATATATATTTTCATAATGTACTCAAGTTTTATTAAATACTGTTAATCAAGAACCATGACCTAGTCTATGTCAGCTTGATTCCTTGAATAAATTTAACGTGTCCGCCCGTTTGTGCGTTTGCAGATTTCCTCGAAAATTAGGAAGTTATCTTCAGAAAATAGAATCATGGACTAATATTATTTATTTAACTTGTATATATATTTTTTCATAATGTACTCAAGTTTTATTTATTATCCATGTATATTTATAGTGCATCTTTTACGTTCTTAAAATTAGTGCTAAATAAGAAGAGAAGGGAGGTGGTTTGCCTATCTAAGTCACGCCCTCCTTATATAAAATATTATATAACATAACCTAATAATTAGAGAAACTTAAATTTTTTTCTAGGTATATTATTTTATAATTCTTCTAGGTATTTTCTGACTTTTTATATACTTTTATACTAACTTACCTGTGGCTTTATTTTTCATTCTGTAAGTTAGCGATACATTAATATTAGAAATCTGACCATAAATTCATAAGAATTGTATGCTGATATTGTATAGTATAAGAATTGGTGATTATTTGGATAGTTTCTTAAAAAAAAATTGTAACTTTAAAAACTAAAATACTTCAAATTGCTGGACTAAGGTTAATGGGAAGAAAAATTGTTTCTAACTTTAGTAATTTACTTTTATATTAAAACACTTTTAAATGCAAATGATCTATCATAAATTTTTGGTTAATAAAAATTTTCAATATTTTAAGTTTCAAAGTATACAAGCATTAAAAGAACTGTTTCCGATACCAGCAATTTACTTTCATATTAAAACAGTAATAAATTTACAAAATCTACCATCAAGTTTTTATTTTCTACATTTAAGGAAGCCGGTAATACTTAAATAAAAGTATATATTGAAAAAAATATTTTTTTTAATTTTATTTTATTTTTTTTTGTTTTAATATTAGCTTCTTTTTATGTTTTGTTGCTCTACATGAAAAACCACCTCTCATATTTATTTCGATTGATACTCTAAAGTTAATTTCTTTTATCTTTTACATAGAAGTTCATAGTCTTATTATATATGTATATTTATGTTATATTTTCCTTAATTTCATATCAAACTAATTGCTTAAAGTTTAAAAATAAAAAAAACTTTTTAAAAATTTTATAGCTAAAAAGTTTTAAAATTTTATTTTTATTACAAAATTACTTGTAAATCTTTAAAAACTTTTTACATTTATTTTATTAAATTTTTTTATATATGTTTTTTTTTTTTTAATTTATTGGTCATTTATTTAATAATTGCAAACCGAATGCAAAATAATCTCATTCTTATATATTTAAATTAAAATCTTGTAATTTTAAGGTTTTTACAGAAATATTAATATCTTGATATATAATTCAATGATTTAAAATGTCTTAATTGGGTTTGTAACCTTGTAAAAGAAAAAAATTGGCCCGATTTAGTTGTCTGTCCGCCTGTCCTGCTGTCAATGCTATGAACGATAACTTAAACACTAAAAGAAAAGCACCTTTATAACGTAATAAAAATTCGAATTCAAAAGTTTTCCGAGTTTGATATTTGAATGTTGAATTCATTTGTATCGTATTAAATTCAAATACAAATAAATGTCATTTAAGTTGCTACCGAAATTATTCAAATTTTAAATTGTCATAATATAAAAAATTGTCATTATTTATGCTTTTTGATTGTCATTATTTAAAAATTGTCATTATTAAACTTTGAATGATTAAAATAAAATATATTGATTATTATTTTAACTTTTTTGTCAAAATATGATTGATGCTATAGCCGATGAGTAGCGTAATAATCAGGACGTCAACCTTTCAATCGAGGGGTCTTGAGTTAAAAGCCTGGTCAGATCATATATAATAAAAAATATAATTTATAATTTACATCAATCATAGTTTATATCATAATACCTGCCACACCTGAAAAGGAAAGGATGAATTATCACTTATCACATTTTATATGGTAGGGAACTGTTCATAAATAAATAAATAATATGGCAATATATTTAAGCAGCAGTGATAGTGAAGAAAGTGTAAATCAAAATCAACCGGAAATTTAAAAAAAGAGTATCGAGGAAAAACTCTAAAATTTTTGTATTTGCCTATGAAATTAGCTTTTCGAAACCTCAATAACGCGGTAGGCCAGCTGGCAATTTTACTTAAAATCTAAATGAAGTACTGAGTATAGATTAGCCGGAATAAAATAATGTTTATATTATATTCGTGCGAGTTTGTCAAAGTTATCACAGTCTTCCCTACTCTCTTTCTTGTTTCTATTTGCATCAACTTTTCCTCTTTCGGGCTAAAAAACCAAATTGTAATACTTTTCTAATTTTCTTAGGTGGTTCAGAAGTTTAAATTACTTTTTAATGAAATGTTCAAATTTTTTTTAGATTTTTATATAAAAAATTTAAACAAGAAAACAAATTAAGAAAACTTTAAAAATGCAATTAACTCAAAATAACACAACTATATTGAATAAGAAATTTTTATTAAGAATCCTATGGCAATTTTAAAATTGAAACTTCATTTTAAAAATATAAGCAAAATAATGATAGATCAAATGAATTTTATTAAAATTATTAAGTTATAAATTCAATCATTAAAAGGAAAACTTGACTGTAGATTTAAAAGTTTGTTTCTAACATTTAAAACTATTCAAAAAAAAAAATATTTTAAAATTTTTCTGATGTTTGATGAAAAAAGTTTTTTTAAAATTAGTATTAAAATTTCTTTAAACTTTTTTAAATGTTGAAAAAAAACTAAAAATTTCAAACTTTTCTGTAAAGGACAAGTATTGAATTTTGATTTAATTTTTATTAAATATAATTTATATTCGATTTCATATTAACCATTAAAAAATCACTAAAATTCAATTTAAAAAAAAAAATTGTCATTACTTTAAGGCGTTCCCAAACCAATTGCTCAAGCGTTGGACATGCATTTGACATATGCTTGCTTCTTCCGAAAATACTAAATTATTGTACTTTTGTACAAAATTTCTATCCAAATTTTTGGATTTACTAAAAACTAGGAAGAGTGTAGTAGTGTAGACTGTGCCAATTCTGGGATACCCGTATGACTGTAATATCGACATTATATTCAAAAGGAAATATAAGTTGAATGGCAGGTCTTAGAATCTCTTCCCCTACACCAACTCTTTTTTATTCAAACGTTAGCCATCAAAGTTAACTATTATTGACAAAATTTCAGACATCCACCTTTATTAGGTATAGAGTAATGCTCAAATAAAAGAAGTAGTTCTATGGCAGCTACTTGAACCCGGGATTTTTTTTAAAACAACATTTTATTATAAAAGAAAAGTTTTTACAAAGTATAGAGACACTTTTTTCACTTAACAATCTCTTAACGCACAATTAAAATATATAATGTTGCAGCTTTAAGTTTTATATATAATTTAAAAAAAATTTTATTATTAGTGTTTAAAAATTTTAAATTTTTAGATTTTGACACCTTACAGCTCCTACACGCAGGCTATATTAAATACTTTTTGTACTCATTTCAGACTTATTTTTTACAATATAACTCAAAATTTCAAATTTCTAACTCGAACCTCTTAAAATATATAAGGGATCAAGATTTTTGTAAAAATAGAGTTTCGAATAACTGTAAATTAAAGTATCGGAGGGCAATCCTACACATTTTTAAAGCATATAAAACCATTTGTTTTATTTTCTTGTTATAACAATTAATATCTAAAGATTTTTAGGATTTTTGAGGACGGTAGCTTTGTATGTGGGGCTATAGAAAAAAGTTCTTTCATGAAATTAATGTTTTTGAAATATGTATTCGCAGTTAAAACTTTATTTCTTTATTTCAAATGGTGCAAAAGTTTTGTCAATATGCGGAGGCTATGACGGACAGAGTGAAATATACAGAGACGGAGTGAAATATACCTATATAGGCAGTTTTTACAAAATTTTTTGAAAATGTTCCAAAACCAGTCTGTAGCATCTATAAATAACATCTTTAGCACCGTAAGCTATTTGAAAAGTTAAATTTTTAGTTTAATAGAGATCCAGGATATAAAAATCTGTTGAGTGCTGCAGAATTTCTTTTAAAGTTTTTTATGTACTTTTTTTTTTCTTATTCCTCAGTTGTTGCATTAACAGCCTTATATCTGTTTCTTTATACCCGAATATAAAGTCAAAGAATATATATATATATATGTATATATAGTCAAAAGGTAAAATAAATTTACCATTACGTTTGCGACGCAGAGAAGAAGGAGGGGTAGATATAGACTCAAGTGTACGGATCGGATCAGAATCGAAAAATAAATCGATTTAGCTATGTATGTCCGTCCGTCCGCACGAATAACTCAAAAACTAAGCTAACTAATTCGTTTTTTTGCAATAGCCGTCATCACTATTTAAATCCAGCCATTGGTTCGGGTAGCTGCCATACAATTTCTTTCTTTATATGAGTAATAATTATTACAGCTGCGTGTCTGAAATTTTGCCAATAGTAGTTAAGTTTTATGGCCAAAGTTTCTGCAAAATTTGGTTGGTCTACTGTAGAGGGTTCGAGTAGCTGCCAACTCCTTCTTTTATATGAGCATTCCACTACACTTAATAAAGCTGTATGTTTGAATTTTGCCAAAAGTAATTAACCGGATGATATAATGTATATGTTACGGTCATACCCAGAGTTGACACAGTCTACTCTACTCCACTCTTCCTCGTTTTTATTTTCACTGGGAGCCCCATTTAAAAGTGGTCGACATTCTAAAATTGTACCCAACAGTGGTTTTAAAAAGAAGTTGTGAATAGAAGTTTCCATTTTTCTAAATGATTTATTCCAGTTTTCACTTGTGTGGGTGGCTCCCTATATTTAAATACTTAAAATTATGATGATAATTTTATATCTTTAATTTATCAAAACCCGTTATTAACTTTTTTTCTCGTATTTCTCAATCGTATTAAAAAAAAAATTAATTAACAAGAATTTCATTAATAAAATATCTTAAATTAAGGAAAGTAAACTTTAGATAAAAAAGTTAAGATATATTTACAAGTAAAATGCAAAATAAAATACAATAATCTTTACCATAATCGAGACTTTTATAATAAAATAATAAACAGATTTTAATTTAAAACCAAACAAGAGAAATTTGTCAACACTCACGAATTCATTTAAAATAAAATATAATATGTAATTTATTTATTTATTTTTTTTTTTAATTTAGATATAATATAAGAATTATATCCATTGTGTCATCTTTTCAGTTTATTTACAAAAAAGAATTTTTTATTTAATTCATTTTTCTTCCTTTTAAAAACCCACTTTCAGTAAATATCAGCAGAATTAAATTCTAATCTTCCCACTATAAACAAAAATAAAATCAACTTAATTTTACCTGTATAATAAATTGAAATAAAATTGCTATCATCTAAAATTGAATACAAAAAAAATTTTAATTTAAAGATAAAATGAGGGTGTTTTTCCAAAATACAAAACAAATCATACTCTTTACTTTAAATTAATATTTGACAAACGCGGAAACGAGCACTGAGGACGGTCGGGCAACCCAAAGATACCCACACGAACATAATTCAAACATAATATCTAACTCCTTAAAATTTTGAAACTATATTAATACTAGCAGATTTACCCGGCGTTGCCCGGAAGCTTGCAAATTGTAAAAAAGCAAGTTTCAGCGAATTTTTTGAAATACCACTTTGCCTATAAATGCCACAAAAAAATATTTTCCGTTAACCCGTCGTGGCCCAACAGCTTTTTATAGGTTTTTTCGTTGCTTTGCTATATATTAGAAATGATTTAACAGATTAACTTCAAATTTCGTATATGTGTTCTTCTTTGAGAATGAAGTTCAATTTACTGGGGAATACTTAAAAAAAAGGTTTGTCAAGTTCTTTTAATCGATTGCGAAACAAAAACTTTAAAAAACAGTTTGCAAAACAATTTGAACGGCCAGGCCGAAATGGGTTAATTTGTTCCAACCAAATTTATACAACTAAATGCGGTTGCTAAGAGGAACTATTGTGCAAAATTTCAAGTCAATCGGTCAAACCGTATTGACTCGACATCAAAAACATTGAAAAGGCTTCTTTGCACCCTCGTGCCCAAACGGGTTAACCGAACTCAACAAAAATTTGTCCCAGACTTTATTTCGACTGCGAAACCACCTTGTAAAATTGGACACAAATCGGAAACACAAAATTTTTTGGAAGCCCGCCAGGCCCAAATGGGTTAACTTATTCGAACCAAATTTATACAACTAATTCCGGTGGATAAGACGAACATTTGTGCAAAATTTCAAGTCAATCGGTGAAGCCGTTTTGACTCGACATCCAAAAAACGAAAAAGCTTAAAACCGCCTATGTCACCCCCCGGGCTCCCAGAATTATACCTTTAAAATTTTGTGACAATCGGACCAGTGGTTTTCACGTGAATCCTGGACAAACAAATAAACAAACAAACAAACAAATTTTCTTCTTTATATATTAGATTGAAGCTTGAATCCCTTTAATGATAGCTGGAAAAACTCTACCAGAAGCAGAAGCAGTTTTTGTTCAAATTCAAAGCTTTTGTCATAAAACTTGCTTTTATAATATTCAAAAAGGCTAGTTGGGACTCCCTAGACCAAAAGTAGTTAAAAATCGTGGCTTCAAACTTAAAATTTTTTTGACACAGTTTCAAATAAAAAAACGTAATTAGACTCGGAGCTACACTTATAAAAAGAAGGAAGTTGTATGGTAGATTTACGAAACTCTTGCACTAAATGAATCAAATTGTGCAAATATAAGCTATAAAACAATACTCCTTAAATCTACTCTACAAGATTTTAGATATCCAGCTTTATTATTTATAGAGGTGTTTTAAAAAAAATAACTGTATTGTAGCACTGACCCAAACCTGTTAAATTTCTTTTCCCTTTTTAATTTTGAGCCATCTAGCAATCTGACGGAATAACGGAACATTAAACTAAAGCATATGTCTACCTCGTGTACTCCAAAGTCCAAAGTACAATATTACAAACGTAATTGAAAATTAATTATACCTTGCAATTTATTTTGGTACCGGTCTTATGAGATAATGAGATGTGAGAGAAGAAGAATTCAAGATTATGTTTACCCTCTTTTTGATTATTTATTCAATTTAATATGATGGTATGTTGGGTGAATATACAAATTTAACAAATGTATTATAAAAATTGTTATTTTATTTATAATAATTTTAAATATTATTATTGTGCCATTAGAATTAAGATGTGGAAGAGTTTACAGCTTTATGATATCTTCCATATAAATATATAAATGAAAGTTGAGCTTAAATTTTGAATAAAATATACTTTAAAATTCAATTTCAATTTATTTTGCATTATTATATATACAGTGAGATAATAAATCTCTATAGTATGTATATATATCTAAAGGAAAGCAAAAGATTATAAAATGACAAAATTACAGATTTCAAAATTAATAATATATAAAGTTGATAACAATTAGAGTAACTTTTACAAAAAAGAAAAAATAAAAACATATTATACGACAAAAAGTATAATTTAACAAAATAGTAATCCAACTATAATACATAAGATAATCATATAGATTATCGCTCAAACTTTTGATGTCTAATGTAATTAAAACATTGTTGGTTGAATTAAGAATGACTTTTAATAATGTTAATGGAAGTGGCAATTCCAAATATTAACAACTCTAACAAAGTACGGCAAATGACGAAGTTTACCAGAGAATTGATTGACTATCAACAGCCTATTCGATCTTCTTCAGAGATTTTACAGATGAGGCTTTGCGGTTTGCCAGAGACAATTAATTTCTGAAAAAAACAAACATATCTAAATTAAGGTATTCAATAAATTTAGAAGAAAGTATGCAGTCGTTCACATCTCGGACGCTAGCAAACCTACGTCGGTTCGTCACAAATCTGGTACATGTCAAAATCTTGAATACTTATCAATCTTATTCTAATTTGTTTTACATTTTGTACACTAGTTTAGAAGATTTTTGGTTCTAAAACAAAATATCACATAAAACTAATAATGGTTCTTGTTAGTTTATAATAATAATATGATATTTATATTAAAAATGCTTGAAACTGAAGGCCTTTACTTAACTGAGCATTTACCGTTATACGGATTAACACCATCGGTGATTTAAACGGTGATTAATCTTTTATCTATTTTTAGATTTTGTTTTTCTGTAACTAAACTTGTGAGTTAAGCCCATCAACTTAAAGTCTCCATTCATTTTTGTTCATAACTTTTCCTACTATTTTATTCCAGAAAATTTCGTGTCTGCTAAATCCGTCTAAAGGATTCCAGATTGGTCTTTCTTGTTTAGATACTTAAGCATATTTTTAACCCACATATTTGCTATCGGGTTTTGATTTAAAGGACCAACCTAGTAAATTTGTTAAGAGTTAATAGTTAACTGGTGTAGGAAGCAATTAACTATCATATCGAATATTAACGTTCGTGAAATAAACCGACGAAGTTACCACACTTCTATATTAAGTTAAGTTTTATTTTTTTATAAATTAATCAACATAAAAAACCTCAATCTTTTGCTCGAAAGTTATGTAAAAAACAATCTCTCCTCGTTTTTGTATCTACCAAGATTTCAATTTTAATACCGTAATTCAACTGCCCTTGATTGCCTTATCTTTTACAAAAGTGAACACGCTTTTAATTAGTTAAAAGAAAAAGGAGATTAGAAGAAAGATTTTAAGTCGAAAATGGCGTTAGCCGGCGAGTTTAGTACGTCTGTGTTGTAATATGTCTATCAGTGGTGCATTGCTTAGTATGTTTTCCCACAATTATATAATTCTTAAATTTTTAAAATATTTCATAATACGTAGTAGTCATCAATCAACACGAGTAATATTTTAAAAAAAAGAAGGTAAAAATTAAACGTGTTTTGTAACACAGCTCTAATACAAATAATGAATTTGTATTGAAATTTAAAATATAAGAACTTTTGTATATAATCACAATTGAAAAAAGCTTATTTTAGTTTATTTTAAAACAAAACCAATCTGTGCTACAGTATTACTTGTTCAAAAATCATATATTAAATTTTTGTAAAAGTCTTGATATATTCAAATTTATAATTAGAATTTTTTGAACGTAATTTAAAACGATAGAAAAACTAGACTAGAACTTCCAATCCTATATAATTTACAATTCGTTTAGACGAGAGATATAATCACATTTCAATTGGAGTGATGTTGAACGTTGGTTTATTTTTAGCACATTTTCAAAAAATTTTGTAAAAATGTGCCTATATAGCTTCACTCTGTCCGTCCGTCCGTATATTTACAAAAACTTTTACACCGTTTGAAATAGAGTAAAGAAATTTTAACCATGGGTGGTTTTTGCAAAAAAAATAATTTCGTAGAAGAATTTTTTTCTGTAGCCCCACCTGTTACGAGGCTACAGCCCCCCAAACTTGGAAAAAGCCCTATATTTAAATTGTTATAACAAGAGTTCTGTTAGATATATTTTCAATCTGAAAACGGCAAAGGATAGCTGGTTTCATAAACTTAATAAATATTTAAAAGAAAAATGTTTAGGGTTGCCATACGGTACTAAAATTTAACATGGCACAAAACTCAATTTTTGAAAAATTTTTGGCCACACATATCTTCTGAACGGTTCAAGCTAGGGTCTTGAAATTTTGGGAGAAGTTAGATACTCAGAAATTAGTAGGAGTCGGTTAACAAATTTTTTTTGTCCAGCCCCATTTTTAGGAGCTATAAGGGCTCTAAAATTGAAATTTTGCTATTTTTAAACACCTGTAACTTGAATACCTGTCCAAATTTTTTTTTAGTGATATACAAAATTCAAAGCTCGATAATTATATTTCAACATGTGTTAAAGGTTTTTCTTAATTTTGAAGGGTGACGAAGCTACAGCCCCTGCAAATTCCAAAAAAACCCTATATTTAAATTGATATAACAAAAGTGTTGTTAGGTTTATTTTCAATCGAAAAACGGTAGAAGAGAGCTGCTTTTATACGCTTTACAAAAATATCTTGCTCAAATGCCTAGGATTACCATACGGTACTAATATTTACCATTATATAAAACTCAATTTTTGCAAAAATGTTGGTCCCATATATCTCCTAAACGGTTTAAGATAGGGTTCTGAAATTTTGGGAGAAGTAAGATGCTCAAATATTAGTAGGAGTCGGTTAACAAAATTTTTTTGTCGAGCCCCCTGTTAAGGAGCTATAAGGGCTCGAAAATTTAAATTTTGCTATTTTTAAGCACCTGTAACTTGAATACCTGTCCAATTTTTTTTTTTATTAATATGCAAAATTAAAAGGCCCAATATTATATTTTAACATATGTTAAAGGTTTTTCTTAAATTTAAAAGCGGTTCCTTAAATTGAAGAAACTGTCTCTCAGTTTTACCCATTTTTGCTTAGATTGTATAATTCTAAGTAAAATTCCAAATTTTTGTGGGATTCACAATTTAATTCCTAGAACCTAAAAAAAGGAGGGGTCGGAGGGGGGGGGGGAGTTAGATGAAGATAGCTTCTTAAGAGACTTGGCAACCTTCCCCATTGAAGAGCTATAACAACTTTAAAATAAAAACTTTACTGTTAGCAGTAAATTTTATAAGTAAGCAGTAACTATTTTCAAGTAAATATTTCCAAAGTTAAACTCAGTTTGTAATACAATATAATTTTGAAAATGTGCTTTTTTAAAAAACCCTTGGTTTTTTTTCATCACTTGTTTAATTAATTTTCGATAATAACAGAGTGATGTTTGAAATACTATCCTAAAATATGAAAATCATAGTATTCGTATACGTTACAAAAAAATGGATTTGGCAGATTTAAAAGATTTTAACTTCACAGTTAGGCTATTAACCGAAAGTATTAACTCTGATGAATTTTCTTTCCGATTCATGAAAAACTAAATAGCTCAATGGCACGGTTGTTTTTCACGGTTGTAAATTACAGTCGGCAATTGATTAAGAAAGTCAGTTCAAGCACTTTGACCTGATAAAATTGTTGCCTGCTTTTCGTAATTGGGTTAAAAACCTTTTTTAATAAAAAGTAATAAATAAGCTATTTTAATTAATTTTTATAACTCACAGCTACACAAATTTGCAAAAGTTTTATCAAAAATTTGCCGTTAAATCATATTACTCCAGTAATAATTCAATTGGAAATCAAAATATTCCACTAATTATACTTAATTAAAGTGTGTATTCGATCTGACCAATGGCGTAGTGGTAAGAATGTCGCAATACACATTGGTGTATTCATAATCTTAAGCAAAAGTCACAGCAGAGTAATCAACTACTTAGCGAATATAACAATTAAAGAAACTGAAGCCCAGCCTAAATAGACCTGGTGAATACTTCCCTATACTTCTTAAAGGAGTGGAAAAGGAATAAATAAGAAAAGAGTATGCATTCCACATCAATAATCTTCCCTACTTCCCTACGTTTTAAACAATTATCTTATAATATAAAATGATAGTAATATACCAATAAAAGACAATTGGCTTTTTCATATAAACCTTAAAATTTTTTAAAGTTATCAATATTGTTAAAACTTTTTTTAATTTTTTTTTAAATTTTTCTATTTTTATAATAGCAAAAAACTTAAAGCAATCTAAAATTGAATTTAATAAAGCTTTGGTAATTCCTGCACTGCATTCTTTAATCTTTCGAATCCATGCATTTTATAAACTCAATCACACTCTTATATTTATGCAACATACACAATCCAAAATACTTACGGTTAGATAACTTCTATATTTGGGAAAAATGTTGACTATGTAAAAAAATTTTGAAAATTGCTAATACTACTTTTAATACGTTTTTAAATTTCTAAAGTGGAAGGTTATTGGGATGCATCACTTTGAATACAAATTATGAAGTAAAAATGGTACAAAAATGTGTTTGGAATTTAGAATTTTTCTGCAGAGTTAAGTGTTCACATATTAAAGTGATTAAAAATTTTATAATTTAAAAATTTATTTAAAATTATTTTTTTAATCAAATTTTAGTATTTAAGTAGACTTTCTTTTAGTCGTACAACTTTAAGTATGTTAATGAAAAGTAAACCCTTTTGATTTTATAATTTCAAAAATTATTTTTTACAAAACGTATGCAAAAGTTTAAAATCTCTCTAGTTACAGGGTGATTAAAAAATACTGTACATATATTTTTCTTTTCAATATCATAGTAGTAACTTTTTTCCAAATTTTTTCAAAAATTGCGATGTGTGGTACCTATTGACAAATCACCATGGAAACGTTACAAAGTATATATGTATAAGTTTTTTGTGTAATATTGCTATAATTTTTAGATAATTTTTATGAAACAGATCAAATTTATGACCAACGTGATTGATCTACAGGCTACAGAGTTGACGCTATGAATCGCAGCTATAAAAACCGTACTGGTACTGTTAAAAATTCGATGCTGTCAACCAGAGTTTCCTTATGAAGAATATTCTGTGTGATTCCATGAGAAAATCTAAGTTTTTGAAAATTCCGTTTAATTAATTGTCCTTCAATATCATCGAAACGAACAAGGAATTGGATGAAGCTGTTGGTAACTTCATATTGAACAGGGACTCTTAGAATGTTCCGGTGCATTTTAAATGTTTAAATTTCGCCTAGTTTTGTTTTTTTTGTGTGTTATTGATAATTTTAGTAACACAGTTAGATGATGGGGGCCTTGGCAGTTCATAAAAAAGAAAAGCTTGAAAAAACCGTACAAATATATTTAAGAATTCTATTAAAAAAAAGAGTACCAAATTTTTCATAAACGAACTGTAAATTTTGGTGGTTTTTAGAGTGATCTTCAATCCTGAAGCACAAATAGACCGCACTTTTGGGCAGCAAGTATATTTAAAAATATTGAATTAGAATTTTGAATATTGTTTTAAAATTGTATTACAAATACTTAATGATAGTTAATCTCACATAATTAGTTTAAGCTAGGAAATATATACAGTTTTTATTTGAAAAATTCCTGAAGAAGCCCTTAAGAAGGCTATTTACATGAAAGAATTCGAAAATAACAAATTATATTTATACCTTAATATTAAATTAAAAGTATATTGTACTTATTAGATCACCCATTGTAAAAGTCAGATTATATTATACAAATAAGAATATAATTATCAAAACATGTCCATGCGTGGCACAATGGAACGGCATCAAAACCTTGTTAATGTAAAATCACAAGTGAACACTGTAATTTTTTGACTAGGATTAATAAAATGTTGTGTTCTCTGGTTGGAGTTGTATAATCTCCTCAATTAAATTAAAATGAACTTAAATTTAGTATTTTGAATTTAAAATTTATTCTTACTAATAATAAAATTTAATACGGTGTATTTGTATTGGTAAACATTTTGTTAAAAATTACCATCCCGTATGCTTCAAGCCGCTTAAAGTCCAAAATTTATAATGTTCATTTCCTGTTACACAAAAACTAACTTTTCTATTTTATGTTCTCTTTTAACCCATTCATTGCCATTGTATTAACCCAATTTTAATAATAAATATTCCGTAATAATATAATACTATATGATAAAGCAGATGTCATTTATTAAATAGATAGTGTTTGGGTTCGTAGTAGGAAGGATGTTAATACATGTATATCTACAAGATATTTTTAGGACATTTTAAATACTAAGGTTGTATCTTTTGTTCTTTATTTTGTTGCTCTTTTGTTTTACAGAATTAAAAAATATTCTTTTGTTTCAATGCCATTAAAATTTTGTTATTTTATAAAAAAAGGGTTAATTCATATTTTCAGTAAGATCGCAAAATTTAATAGCCATCCTAAAATAGCGATTACTTAGAAGAATAGAATTAGAATAGAAAATCCAGAGTATCTGCAGATAAATTTTCTAAACTAAACTTCTAAATTTGTTTAACTGTTTCACTTAATTTGATTATTAGAATTGTTAAGATTATTAAATTTTAATATTTTTTTAAGTAAGATGTAAAGACCTTTCAAATCCGCGTTGGTTTTTTTCCTAGTATTTTGAAGACTCTCCTATTTTTAATATTTACTAGATACAATTTATTGAAGTCAGTAGTAATAGAATGGTTGATCTGGCAGAGTAATTCTGTTCACAATTGATTTCTTGTTAGATTTTGAGAACTTCCGAATGATGGATCATAAGCAAGTGAAAGTTATGCACCTAAATTTTAATTATGATGACCGCAGAATACTTGTCGTTACTTACATAAAACGCAAATTGTGATAGCTGAACGAGTTATTTGTTACAGCCGGTTAACTGAGGTTATGACAACTAATTGCTTTAATGAATTTTACTGAATAAATATTCAGTTAAAGCAATAGCATTTGGAAGTCCTCATCATAATAAAAATCTCTAATCTTATTGTTGCAAATAATATCAAAATTTCAGCTGTTTAAGGCTTAATAAAGTTTTCCAAACAGTTAATTTGAGTTAATAAGTCGCAGCCACTGAATTTAAGTTTATAGCCGACTGCGCAACTTATTTTTTTTTGAGTGTGATATTAGGAATTTGTATTTATTTTTAATTATTTCATTATTTATCTCCGTCTAACATTATAAAATTAGTATCTAATTGTTATATCATATGTTAAAATTACATTTTAAAATCATCTGTAATACAGAAATTGATAAAACTTAACAATTAAATTTAGAGTAATTATTTTTTAACATTTATTATTTACAAAAATGAAGTCAATTGAAGGAATAATTAACTGTATTTCTTTTTCAAGCAATGTAGTTAGTTTTTTAACAGATTAATTTAATTGTCGTACCATTTCCCCGAGCAAAAAACTTGGTCCTATGCAAAAGCAAATTAAAAGGATTGTTGCATTGAATTTCAGTTAATTTTTTCAGCTACATTTGTAGTTGTTCTTTAAAATTATAAAATTTGAAGAGCCGCTTTATTACCAACTTCATATTAGAGGTTGTCCGGATGCATAAAAATATGGTATGAGTTTCGTTTTTTGCATCTTTTGAAAAAGCGGGAACAAGAAGCCTTCAAGGAATATTGGACGAATCTTTTGATAGTTCTTTGGAAATGTGCTGATTCTAACTGTTAATCCTCATGTTTACCACGCATGTTTAGCTAATAAGCCTGTCTTCACTATATCTAGAAGTTGGAAAAAGAGGAATAGAGATACTGTAGTTATTTTCTCATATACGTTAATTAATTCAAATTGATCATGACTAAGCAACACAATTACCAAGTGAGACAGACCGATCAAGGTGTTATTAAACGTACACTGTCTTCAATTCCAAACATTAAAACAAAAAGATCTCTAATTATTCATATAATTTTAAATATTCTTTTGTTTCTTTCTCTGGACTCATTTGCTTTTTTATTGAAAGTTAAAAAATTTAAAAAAAATTTACATGCAAATACGCTTTTGACAGCACCTACATATTAAAGCCAGTGAACGAATTTGAATAATATTCCAGTGATTAAAAAAAAAATTTTAAAGGTAATTTGCCACCCTTTTCTGATTTTGGTTCAGAGTGGTAATAAACTAAGGATGTACATATACATATATTATATATCACTTTGTTCCAGTGCATTTACGTTTTTTGAAATTAAAGGTGTCGGTTGGGAATTAATTAATTGTCTCTGTCTAGACTAAGTTAGTCTTTTCTTTGTAGTATACAATGATAATTGTAACAATATTAAAAAATCTTAAAATATGCGTGTAAAAACTTTAAAACATTGATTAAAAAATACTTTTAATACAAAGAGCCATAATAATTTAAATAGTTATATTAATTTTAAAGTAAATTTAAAAATGTATCAATTTAAGATTTATGTTGTGTGTCGTGTGTATGTGTGTTTGAGTCTGTGAGAACGATTACTTGCGTAAATTTTAGCCGCTCTTGATGAAATTTGGTATGACTGCTTTTTTCGTTAATAGTACGGTTAAGTTTGTAGATGGGCGAAATTCGCTTACGGAATGGGGAGGCAATACCAAACTTTGAAATGAGAGTTCTAACCGTTGGAATGAGAGTTCTAAATGTTAAAATGTATGTTCTAACTGTTGGAATGAGAGTTCGAACTATCAGAATGAAAGTTCTAACAGCGTTATCCATTAAGAGTAGCATCGGAAATGAAACTGTAATAATTGATCAACTTCTCAATGAAATTTGGTATGAATGCCTTGTTTTTACTAGAAGACAGAACGACCTAACAGATTCGTAAAAATTTACAACGGGATCGGCGGAGCTCTCATATAAATTAACCAGACTTTACAAGAAATATTAATAGACCTTACAAATTTTACAATGCAAATCATATTACACAAGAAGAAGAGCTAGACACTCAATTTTGGGTTTATTTCTACATTTTTGATTTATCAAGGGGTATATTAGTTAAAAAATCCTTTAGCAGACGTTTAGTTTAAATGTTTAGTCTGTTGTTATGATTTTAACCATTCTTTTTGCATATAAAGATATTTGCAACGGTTTTTAATGGATTCAAAATTAAAATCAATTAGCGTGAAATACACAAGAGAAGGGGAATGTTAGAATATATTAATATTAAAAAAAAATGTTCGGTGCGGAGTTACCGAATCAATGATGGAAAATTTATTGTTAATTAACAACACATTATTGCTTTCTAAGTTGGCATAATTTTGAAAATAAATGGCAATAAAATAATATTTTAAATGTTTCTTTTTTTTTAATATTTTTTATTGTCGTTCTTAAATTGTATGAATTAAACGTACAACATTATGAATGCAAAGATAATAAAAAAGGAAATTAAAAATCAATGAAAATTTTATTAAACAGTGATAAATTTTTAATATCTAATGTAATTGGGTTTTCCAACCAACACGAATTTGTTCTAAACCGGGACACATCAAATTAAGCTTAATAAGTATATGGAGATTAAATTTAAGGTTATGAATCGGAATAGAATAAAGGATTCAAATGAATCATCTGAGCGTTGCCTTCTATCAGCACGATATCAACAAGAACAATAGGAGAAGGAAACTAATACAAAATATATTCAAAATAACGACAACATCTTGAAGAAACGAAGAAACTGTTTAAATTTGTGAATAACGAAAACTTATTAGTTTAGGAGATTGTAATTTAAAATGAGGAAGAGTGTAGAATTGACTGCATCAACTCTTGTATACTCGGATGAACGTAATATAAACATTATATCATCCTGTTAACTACTTTTGACAAAATTTCGGATACTCAGTTTCATTCTAGGTTTTCAATTTGTTCTCATATTAAAAAACAAGTTTTACAATAGCTCCTCGAACAGCCTAGAATAGACCAGCTTTGTATTGACCTGCATTTTGATTTTAATTACAAGCTTTTACCATAAAACTAAACTACTTTTGGCAAATTTTCAGAAACCCAGATTTATTAAGTATAGAATTATTATCATACAAAAAAAAGAAGCTGTTTGGAAGGTACATGAGCCTGTTGAGGCACTGGCTGGATTCCAATAGCGATGACGGTTCTTCCATAATATTTCAGAATCCCAGTTTTTGAGTTTATGAGTTATCGTATGGACGGAAGCTAAAGATCGATTTACTTTTCATTTCTGATCTCATCCACAGAGTTTAAATCTACCCGCCCTCCTGCTCTGAGTAACAAACGTAATGGTAAATTTAGTATAATTTTTGAACCTAAGTTCATAAGGGTATAAAAACTGAGAAAATTATAGAACAGAACGAGCAATTTTATTATTATTATAAAAAAATATTTTCGGATAGCGGCTGTTATACGAAATTCTGAAGCCAATTCTTGTGGAGCTAATTAAGCTACGAAATAAAAATTAAAAAGCGCATATAATATAATAGTTATATATTATATTAGTATTAATACATAATTCATCAAATTACAATGGTGTGTTAAAAATATTATTGAAAACCCTTTTGATGTGAAGCACAATGGCCAATCTTAATTAAATTGTTGATTGATCTTATAACTTGAAAGCCCTATCGGATTTCAGTCACTTAATATAATATTAAATCCCATAGATATTTTATCATTAATTTATTTTCTAGGTAGTCTCTTAAATTTTAATATTCAGGAATTTTTCGAAATATAAAAATTTTTTAATTTAAATTTTATTTAATAAATTTTACACATATCTACGTTCTAGTGATTCTATGAAACATTCCAATGGAATTTAAATGCTTTTTTAATGGTTTTTAATTTTCCGCGTGTCATAAATTATTTTTTTAATGTTGTGCTTAATGTTCTCATATCGTAATAAATATGTCAATAAGTTCCCAAAACATATCCAAAAACAGTGAAAAACTCAAGCCATTCTTTTAAACGGAAAACATTTGTAGGCTTACGGAATTTTTTTTATTAGAATTTCATAAAGATAAAAAATTGAACATTAAAAAGTAGGTTCTCGATGTAATTTAACCTTTTTTTTTTGATAAATTAATACCCTCTTATATTAATGAAGGGTTAAATGAAATATGATGTAAAATAAAGAATATACAATAATAAATGGAATTATGCTGTATTCGGATATAATGTAAATAAATGGAAAATTTACATACATAGGTTTTTGTATATTCATCGAGTATGAAGAGTTTTGATTTAGGTTTGGGAAATTATTACTCAAGAATTTTGGGAATTTATTCTAGTTTTTGGTTCATTTTCAAAATGTGACCCTTTAGTTTTACTCTGTCCGTCCGTTCGTTCGTATGTTTACAAAACTTTAACACCATTTTAAGAAAAGAGAAAATTTTAACCGTGGGTATTGCAAAACAAAATAATTTCATGGAAGAATTTTTTTCTATAGCCCTATCCATTACGAATCTACCGCCCCCTAAATTCGGAAAAATCCTCTATTTAAACGGTTATAAAAGGAGTTTTATATCATTTGCAATTTAAAAACTATAAAAGATAGCTTCTTAGTATTTTTAAGCACCTGTAACAAATACGGGGTGCTTAAAATTGAAGAAAGTGTCTTTTACTTTTAACCATGTTTGCTTATAAAATTTTGAGGGGATGGGGTTAAATACTCAAGAATCACCATAAGTTTGCTTAGTAAAAATTTCGGAACCTTCCGAATTCATGGTCTATTAGGAATTAAAAATTTCCTGTTTTTATAAATTTCCAAAATTAAATGATAACATTGAAGCTCCAACATTGTGTTTCGATACTAGTAAACAGGTTTCTTGAGTAAATTGGAATTATATTCCAAGTACGGATTTCATTATTATTCATAATTAATAATGAAATGGTGAAAAAACTAAAATATAATATTATCAATTTATTTTTATATATACATTTTTTACCCAAAACTCAGTATGAAACTTTATATTATCGTTATCACTTAATATCACTCGTCATCACTCTTTTTATTATTCTACTAGAAATTATTTTAGTTAGCGTAAATAATATGAAGTATAAATATATCGAAGATTAAGAAGATATATAGATATACTTAAAATAATATGAGGATTTGAAATTTAGTTTTATCTTAAAAAAAATTTAATATATCGTGAACTGATGTTATATACTCAATTTTTTCAATTAAAATATTTCAGTATGAAATTTATTTTAAAATTTGACTAATTATTAAAAAACAAACACTTTTATCAAATACAAATATTCAATTATTAAAAATCATATACTTTTCAACACTTATTTATCAGATAAATAAGTTAATAATAGATGCATACATGTGAAACGTAAATAATCCAATAAACAATACAACAAGTTGGCATCACTGATTTTGCAATCGGTAGCAATGTCAAATATGTCACATATGTGATTACCGGCTACTTTTAAGACAACGTGGACGTGGATGGAAGCTCATATAGAAGTTTTTGTATTAAAAGTATTGTATTTTATATAATTAAAGAAGTTGTAATTAATATTTTATAATTAAAGAAAGTTGCAATTAATGGAATTTATTTAAAAGCAAAGGGAAATATAAACAATATTAAATATAAAGTTCAATTGAATCAAAAACGTTGAAATTAAATATTGAATAATATAATTTTAAATATTGATTATAAAATAAAATCAGTTTAATTCTATAAAATATTAACATAATATATTGTGTTAATTATTATTTCATGCAATTATTTATTATACATGCACAGCTAAGTTTTGCAAGTTCATTCAAATGATTTATTATAATCAGTTTAACTTGAGAACAAGAATTAATATTATATAAGATAATACTCAGGTTGATATAGAAAACTGCTAAAATAAATGTGTAGCACTATTAGACTGGCTGAAATATTAATGATATAATCATTAAAGATTGACTATCAGCTAAAACTACAGTTTCACATTATAAAAACATTTAAAATAATTTTATATTTTCCATGTAAAGTATGTTTTAACCAAAGTATGTAAATGATTTGGATATTCACCAAATTTTATATGATTGTTGTATAGTTTTAAAATTTTTGAAGCATTTGTTCAATTAAATTTTGACACATATGTATGTTTATAGGTTTCTTAACACGTTCAATATTTTTGGAAATTGTCATTGAATTAAATGAAATATTGAACGATGAAGAATGCTTCAAGTATAAAAGGTTTTATACATCAATTTAAAAGTTTATAAGAATCAAAAATTGAGTAGATTGTGATTTTAAGAAATTTATCTATATAAAAGCGAAAGTTTGTTTGTTTGTTTGTATGTAGCGAATAGACTCCTAAATTGCTCAGTCGATTATCATAAAAGTTTGTATATCGAGGTTTTTGGGAACGGAAAGAAATCCTGGGCTAAAAAGTTCACCAACAGACTGCCAACATGGTGCTTTGCATTACATTAGAAGCTTTTCTTCTAAAATGAAAAGGATTTAACTAATTGACTTAAAATTTTCTATATGCGATTCTTCTTGAGAATTAAATTGACACTATTAACAGACTTGGAATTTATTAACCGATGCCGAACGACGATTTGTCTAAAAAAAATTTAGGAAGCAAATTTTGCGATTACTGTTTTAGCCAAAAAGAAAGTCTTTAAAAAATTTTGTACGGGTTCCCTTAATAATTGCAGCACAACTTAAAGATTTTTTGGTTACTTTACTCTAAATTAAAAACGGTTTGACTTAAAATTTTGTATACGTGAAGCTTTTTGATAATGGAGTTGACTCAATTAACTGACTTGGAATTTGTTAATTCATATCGGTCCGGCGATTAGTCAAATAATTTTTGGAAGCAAATTACGTCCAATTTTGCGAAATACTACTTTGGTCAAAGAGAAGGTCTCAATTGAATAATTTTATGTTAACATTAGATACCTACATCTTAGTAATTTAGCTATAGTGATTGAATCTGTTACATATATCTAATTCATTCAACCATTCTCAAAATTCTTTTGTTTTATATCCTATAACAAAAATGGATAAGATATAATTCTTTGATTAACAATTCCATTTTATTTTAATTAATCTCAAAAATTTCATATCAAATTTTTTCGAGGTAGAAACTAAAAATAATAAAATCTCTAGATAATAAATACCTATAAAAATAAATTTCTTTTATAATTTTTGGAAAAACAAAATATTTAGAAGAAAATATAATTTTTATTAATTATTTTCGTGGAAAAATTAAATTTGAATATGGAGTAAGAGAGTTAAGTATAGGTTCTGTCAACTCTTGGATATCCGTCATGAAAGTGTGATACATATATATGTAATATTATCAGATTAAAGATATTCGCAATTCATTAATTCACAAGAATTTCTTTGTATTCATAACAACTCGACCAAGTTTCAGATTGAAAACTTGATTAGAAATCCAAGAAAACGTTGTATGAAAGCAATTCGAATCACTTACGCTACAGCAAATTTTGTGAAGATGTTGCTGATAAAATTAAATCAATTTTGGTAAAATTACGAACATGCATTATCCAAAGATCTATGCTCATATTAAAAGAAGTAATCATATGAAAAGTACTTAAACTAACTGAGAAAATATTTTTAAACAGTGTGGAACTTGTGAAAGTTTGAAAATCGCTGCTATTTCATCTTTTTTAAAGAATTACATACGTAATGGCAAATTAAGAATACTCTTATAACTTTGTTCTTACT
Organism: Dolichopus griseipennis; assembly: GCA_963082915.1. Lineage (NCBI taxonomy): Eukaryota > Metazoa > Arthropoda > Insecta > Diptera > Dolichopodidae > Dolichopus > Dolichopus griseipennis. The sequence goes on from OY720441.1 coordinate 344,397,851, forward strand.
GATATTATAAAAATTTTATCTTTCAATTCGTCCCTTCTTTTAATATTAACTATGGCTAAATCTCATTTAGGTGTAATTTACTTTACAATTACATCATTTTGGTATCTTTAAATAAAAATATCTTAGATAATTCCTAAAATAGAAGTTTTTATCAAAGGAAAATACAAAAATGACAAATATTTATCAAGGTCTTCGGATATATTCGTTAATTTTGTATAGAAACTGTGTAGGATTTGTTAATTCTTATAATATTTGAATTTTATCAGCACGTTATTGACATTAGGCAAACAATTGTAACATAAAGAATACTTATATAATTTTCAATAGAATTCATTTAGATCAGTTGAACGAAAAATTGAAGCTTTAAAATAAATTTCAATTTTTGGTAAAGAAGAACTCCTTGAAAAAAATCCTCAAAATATAAATCACCAATTATGGGCTACAAGTTAAAACCAATTAAAACGAGGAAGAGTGTGGTAGAGTAGACTGTGTCAACTCTGGGATACCCGCATGACCGTAACATATACATTATATCATGCGGTTATTTACTTTTGGCAAAATTTAAAATATTCAGCTTTATTAGGTGTAGAGTAATGCTTATATAAAAGAAGGAGTTGTATGGCAGCTACTTGAACCCTTTGCAGTAGACCACCCAAATTTTGCAGTAACTTTGGCCATTACACTTAACTATTTTTGGCAAAATTGCAGACACTCACCTTCATTTGCTGTAGTGTAATCCTCATATAAAAGAAGGAGTTGTATGGCAGCTACTCGAACCCTCAGCAGGAGACCAACCAAACTTTGCAGCAACTTTGCCATTACACTAAACTATTTTTTGCAAAATTTCAGACACCCAGCTTCATCAGGTGTAGTGTAAAGCTCATATAAAAGAAGGAGTTGTATGGCAGCTACTCGAACCCTTTGCAGTAGACCACCCAAATTTTGCAGTAACTTTGGCCATTACACTTAACTATTTTTGGCAAAATTTCAGACACTCACCTTCATTTGCTGTAGTGTAATCCTCATATAAAAGAAGGAGTTGTATGGCAGCTACTCGAACCCTCAGTAGTAGACCAACCAAACTTTGCAGCAACTTTGCCATTACACTAAACTATTTTTTGCAAAATTTCAGACACCCAGCTTCATCAGGTGCAGTGTAAAGCTCATATAAAAGAAGGAGTTGTATGGCAGCTACTCGAACCCTCTGTAGTAGACCAACCAAATTTTGCTGAAACTTTGGCCATAAAACTAAACTACTTTTGGCAAAATTTCAGACACGCAGCTGCAATAGGTACAGAGAAATACTCATATATAAAAAGAAGTTGTATGGCAGCTACCCGAACCCATGGACCAAAATGGCTGGATTTAAATAGCGATTCCGGTTTTTGCATAAAAACGAATTTGTGAAAATTTCATAATCCTAGCTCCTTTATTTTTTGAGTTATCGTGATGACGGACGGACATACATCGCTAAATCGATTTATTTTTCCATTCGCTGATCCGATCCATACACTTTAGTCTACATCTACCCCCCCCCCCCCCCCCTCCTTCTCTGCGTCACAAACGTAATGGCAAATTTATTATACCCTTTGACTATATAGTCATACGGGTATAATAAGGACCTAATAATAATAATGCGAAACTGTATTATTTTATTACTTTTGCAGTGCCTAATCTAAACCTAACGCTTAGTTGTTCAATCTCAATCAAATACAGTAGAGCTTTTTCGAACAAGAATTCTGAAACAGAGGCATTCTTTTTTAAGTCGCACCTCGAATTTGCCAAACACATTACCCTCATATGTGTTTCCCATATCTTATGATTTACAAAAATTCATGCAAGAAGTCGACTTATTCCTTTTTGGTTTTCAATTCAACTCTTGATAGACGTTTATGTCTCATCGATACTTTTCAGCCATTATACTGCGAAGTAGTATTTTGAATGATTATTACATTATTTTATGCTACGAGAGGAGGTTTTTTTAGTGAGTAGAAATCTTAGACTACCGGGAGGTTAAGTAATTCAGGTGCTTATTCAAAGTTTTTTCCTCCCTTAGGAAAAATATGTTTATTATTGAAGCTTAAATATAGTTGCTATTGGTTTAGGGGTCGGATTACAAATTGGGATTGTTTCCTTTAATATATGCAAACCTGAGAAATTTATATGTACATAGATTTGAGATTTGTATTCTGAGTTAGCAAAAGGATTAATTTAAGGCTGGATTCAAAATAAGAACATTCACCTTCAACGGAATATTTAACTGTACCAAACCCTCGGCTATTTTTTTTGATTTGTAGTTGTCAATTTTGAAACTTTTTACGTACCTATGCAACTTTAAGAGACTTTTTGCGTTCTTTGTTTTAGGGACTTTTTCCATGGAACCTTAAGATTTACTTAATGCATTGATTTTATTAAAAATAGAAAAGTATAATATTGTCAATTAAACATTGAAAATTTATTTTTATATGGATTCTAATTCTAAATGCTATTTTGAGTTTTGTGTTATTTTTAAGTTTCATTACAAATTTAATTTTATTGGTTTCTTAGCTTTATTTAAGCAATTCATGTTTTTAATTCTATTTGAATATTACCAGTTATTGTTTTACGTTTAACTGAGTCTACACTCTACGTTTTAATTTTATTTTATTTATAATCCTAATATAAAATAATCAAAGACTTATTTATATCGACATACCTGAACAAAAGAATTTAAACTTTTTATGTATCTTGTAGGTTTCCATAAAGATATTTTTATTTTAAATATTTATTTTTTTTTTGATGTTTTAAAAATAACAAAACTGTGTATAAGGCATATTATGAAGCTATTAGTTTTTGGGGTTGCAAGTAGTGCTACATTTGGGTAAAAGTAAAACACCTACTCGATGATTTTCAGTTAGATTTGTTGGTGGCTTAATACAATACAGTTATGTTTAAATAGCTTATTTTTAATCATAGTGGATAACTATACGTTGATATAAATCTAATAAAGATATTGATAATCCTAGGCTTTAAAGTATTGTATTACCAAATTATATTTTTGATTAGATTATATGTTTGAACTTATCAAGGATTTACTTTCAGATTCCTTTGGTAAGAACCCCACATGGTTTAATCATTTACTAAAAAATCTTCTCATCTTTTAGACTTTTTATAAATTTATAAATTCTGCGTCTCAAGCATTAGAAAAGTCAAATGCATTTGACATTTAAAAATCTAGGTACTTCAGTTAACAGTAAAAGTTAAAATAAAAAGGAAAAGTGTTTTGCGAAGAAAACTAATATGAGGTTTGCTTATTATTAGAAATTCAATAGTTACAGGAGCAAAGAGGCTTCTCAGCTTAACCCATTATAAATCTTAAAAATATATTTTAACCCAGAAAAATTTAATAAAAATGATTTTCTTTGTTTGTAATCTTGAGCGTTTTCCAACCAACAATAATTTCTTTTTAGTAATTTATGTATGTCTGATATTGTCATATCGAATCTAAAATGTTTTCTTTTATGCCGTCTGGTCTTTCTACGACTTTGCAGATAGTCCGTTCTTTTACAGTGATATAATAAATGCACATGATTATCTTCTTGAATATAGCCATTTTTGTCCAGAAACAGACCGAGACTTCTTTCTCAGCTTCATTTATTTATTTATTTAAGTTTCTAATATTACATAAAATTTTTAGATAATGTTATTATTACTTTCGGCTGCTAGGGCCATTACGGGTACGACAATATTGATATATTAAATATGGATTATAAACATGAAAAAAATATTTGAGTAAGTAGCTAAAAAATTATTTACAAAAATTTACAAAAATTTATTTACATTATTTACAAAAGTTATTTTTTAAGTTAATTGAGTTAATAATTTTATAAGTTATGCATGTTATACGACAAATAGTAAGCAAAATTAGATGTTGGACCATATGTTAAAAAACAAGATTATTTTTTCTACTGTCTCTACATTTTCATATTTAGGAAGTAATAATGAAGTTAAATTTGTATATGCAAAAATATATGCTTAATCGGCATAATATTCCCGTAGTGTGGACATATGGGAGGGTTTGAATTACAAAATAAATGTTTCTTTGTATGAAAAGTATGCACTAGATGAATTCTACATATTTTGACTTCTAGCGATCTTTTGCCAATTTCATATTTTTGGAGACGATGCCGTGTGCCAGTGGCTTTATAGAAAGCTGATTGAGGAGTTCCACTTTAATTTTCATTAGGGAAATAGATTTTACTAAAAGTGTTGGACTTTCTACTGCTAACTTCACTTCAATGTCAGCAAACTCGTTTCCCTGATAATAAAAAAATTCTAATACAAAATATTGCATACTTTTAGGATGTATTAATTTTTAAATATCCAAATTTTATATTTTTTAGGATTCCTTCTTAATAAATACCTATTATTATCTAAAATTTATGAGGGTGTTTTTGAACACATATTATAGGTATTTCAAATCTAGATCCTTTATAAATATTTATCTTTTAAAATGAAATGTTTAAATTCAATACGCTTAAATTACATTCTAAAATAAAATTCGCAACTTTTGACAGCTATGCAGTTTATATTCGCTAAATATTATTATTTACAGTTTGTAAAAAACATTGCAGCACCGACTTTTTCTTAAAAATTAAATATGATCAATTTTAAAAGTTAATAACAAATGTTTATCTACTTTTTTTAAAATTTAAAATAAAATGTAGGTTGAAATATCAATGTTTTATTAATAAGTTCTTTGAATTGGAAATGGAAATACAAAAAATTGAATGTCAAATCACCAAAAAAATTACAAATAATTAAAAAACGAGGAAGAGTGTAGAAGAGTAGACTGTGTCAACTCTGGGATGCCCGTATGACCGTTATATAAACATTATATCATTACTATTATAAACATTAATTACTTTTGGCAAAATTTCAAACATATCAGATTTATTAGGTGTAGTGTAATGGTCTTATAAAATAAGGAGTTGTATGGCAGCTACTCGAACTCTTGGCAGTAGAGCAACCAAATTTTGCAGTAACTTTGGCCATTACACTAAACTATTTTTGGCAAAATTTCAGACACCCAACTTCAATAGGTATAGAGTAATGCTCATATAAAATAAGAAGTTGTATGGCAGCTACGCGAACCCTTTGCAGTAGACCAACCAAATTTTGCAGGAACTTTGGCCATAAAACTAAACTACTTTTGCCAAAATTTCAGACACGTAGCTGTAATAGGTACAGAGAAATACTCATATAAAAAAGGAAGTTGTATGGCAGCTACCTGAACCCATGGACCAAAATGGCTGGATTTAAATAGCGATGACGGCTATTGCAAAAAAACGAATTTGCGAAAATTTTAAGATCCTAGCTCCTTTAGTTTTTGAGTTATCGTGCGGATGGACAGACGGACGGACGGACAGACGGACGGACAGACGGACGGACGGACATACATATCTAAATCGATTTTTTTTTCGATTCTGATCCGATCCATACACTTAAGTCTATATCTACCCCCCCCTCCTTCTCTGCGTCACAAACGTAATGGCAAATTTATTATACCATTTGACTATGTAGTCATACGGGTATAAACAGCAGAGGTTGATGAAAAAGATAATTTTGATAAAAACTTTTACTGTATAAATAAATATATATTATATTTTTTTGGACGTAGAAGAAAGCCGCCATATTTACCTTTCTTTTGCAAATTTTTTTGAATTTAAATATTATGACTTGAAATGTTTGTTTTACATGTTTTTTTGGAAAGAAGAAACCCACAATTTTATTAGTTATTTGAATAATTTTATTTTCATTTAAACTTTTTACCAAAAAGGCCGAAAATATATATTTATAAAATGTTATAACATAAGTTCTTTAAGGTATATCTTTAATATGAAAATGCTAAATGACAGTTTTAATACAAAATTTCTTTGGCTTCTTCCTTGAATTGAATCTGGCGGGAGTTCTTAAATTCATAAGATCTAAATCCTGTTTGACTGCAATCATAACATCTTACCGTTTTATTATTACACTATCTGGCTAGATGGGGCTTGCTACAACAAACATAATATTTTCTGTTTTTATTGTCTAACATTTTTTTACTACAGCGCTGGAGGTTATTACTTGTTTTTAAAATTTGTCATTTTGGCACCTTTCATCTTCTAATAAATCTTTATGTTTTTGTTCAAGTCTTTAAGGGTTTTCGGCTGAAACAAAATTGTTCTGGAATCTACCTGGAGACTGCATCTGAATATTCCATATCCAGGTCGATTTCGATAATATCCGATAATGCTCTCACCATCTATACCAGGCGGTTTACAAATTTCAAAAAAGGAACAAGTCTTTAAGGGTTTTCGACTGAAACAAAATTATTTTGGAATCTACATTGAGACTGGAATCGGATATTACATCACCATGGCGATTTCGATAATATTCGATAATGCTCTCATCATCGACTGCAGTGGGCTTAGCATTTCCAATAATATTATATAAATTCTTGCCGATCGTAATTGTTTCTTGTGGTTTTTAAATGTTTCTTAACATCCTATGGATTGCGCAAAATGGTATTTTTAGTTTCAAAAGGTCATTTCCGAAAATTGAGTTACTCGTCGTTTTTTAAATGTAAGTGGCCAAAATAGAATATCCGAACCTGTAAGTTGAATACTTTACCAAATATTTTTGCGGTCATGTACAATGCTTTTCAATAAGAAATTTATAAATGCATACCAGTTTTATGATATTTGTCTATAGTGTCCAATCATTTTACTACATTATTATTCCATTACTCAATTCTTCAGCTTTAGAGGTTAAATTTCTAGTACTAGAGGTTAATTTCATAATAATAACTTTGATTCACAAAGATATAATAGATAATAACTTAATTTTCCAACTTTTTAAACAAATACTTTTGAAATTCATTTAAAAAAAAAGTTCAAAGAGATTTAATATCAAAGGTGCTTTGTCTAAAGTTTGTTTTTCTTTATGGTAATTTACCGCAAAACAAAAGCCTTAAAAAAGGACAAATTATTAAATGCTTTCATTAAATGAGCAACAACATTATTCATTCAAAGATAAACAGAGACCATGAGTACAAGAGAGAGAAGTGAAGCAGAGAACATGAGTTAAAAGTAATACAATAAAAATTGTTTTTTGACGAAAGAGAAACTTTAGATAATTTGCTTATTGTGGGTTTGTTTGATGTCAGAGACTTCGATAGTGACCATAATTCAAATAAAATTAAAATTTCAAAAAGTATAAATTAATATCAAGATTATCTTTTGAAAGTTCATTGTTTGATTATTACTTTAGCAGATATTTTGTAATATTAAATTTTTTTTGAGGATAGTAAATTAGAAAATAATGAAAGTGAAAATTAATGCTGGAAATTGTAAAATTTGTTATTAAATTTTGGAATATTTGCAGGTACATAATTATTTAATTGAAAATCGATAATATTGAAATCGATTGGGTAATCCAAAATAATAATCATTAATGTAAATAAAACGCATATAGTTCAGAAATTGAAAAAATAAGATTTTGAGGGAAACCACTATAATTTTAATATTATAAAATAAATTTTATGATCACCAGGGTATCCATATAACAAGGAATCAGAGATGGTATTGCATTTATTAAGAAATCCTAAGATTTCACCAGAATGTCATCAAAGTCACTTGAATAAACTTCACTTTAAATAAATATTCTATGTCAATGTCAAAGAAAAGGGTTTTTGGATTATCTAAGGAATGTTGAAAATGGTGACCTAACTAAAATATTGAACTTGTAACTGAACACAAAAAGCCACAAATATCATCCGCATCGCACAAATCCACTGTATAATAAAATTTCTCCCCAATTAGAAAGCATCGATCTAGACATGATACATAAAAACTAAAGATTTTCATAGATAGGAAAGGATCATTACCGAAAAGTTAACAGATTTGGACTTGTGTGTTCATCCATTCCTACGTTTGTCTATCAGCAGCAGGGAACTTAAGAACTAAAAGAGCCAGAGTTCACCCAACGTAATTTTTAGACAATTTGTAGCTGCCCTATTGCTTTTAGTTATAATATATCCACGGCTTTGGGTAGCTGTCATTCAAATTATGGAAATCAATTTGAATAACTTCAAAACAAATATTATCATCAGGAAACTGATGGTTTATTTAATTTTAAACAATATAGTTATGTCTCATAGGTATCTAAAAGTTGACAGGAGCAACTAAAATTTTCCTTGTTTTAAAAGAATTTCAAAAATTTGAACACATGTGCAAATTGTACAATTCTTAGAAAATAATTATTTAATTTAAATAATTAAATAAATAATTCATAAATATTTATTATCGATTAGAAAAGAAAGTAATGCTTTTTAACATTTTTTATAATTGTGTCAAGGTTTTAAATAAGTTTTGTATGTATATATAAATTTTTGTATTTTTTCTGTCATATTGCACATAATATATACAATTCTGAAATTTATGAAATATATATTATTAATATACAAATATGCAAATTATATACTGAATATATTTAATTTACTATAGTTGTCCTAGTTATTTACAATAATTACTGAAATAATTATATGGTAAACCTACAATTAAAAAAATGTACTTATGTAGGAGTTTACCTTAATTTTAAAATTATTAAAAACGAGGAAGAGTGTGGTAGAGTAGACTGTGTCAACTCTGAGATACCCGTATGACCGTTATATAAACATTATATCATTATTATTATAAACATTAATTACTTTTGGCAAAATTTCAAACATACCAGCTTTATTAGGTGTAGTGTAATGCTCATATAAAAGAAGGAGTTGTATGGCAGCTAACCCTCTGCAGTAGACCAACCAAATTTTGCAGTAACTTTGGCCATTACACTAAACTATTTTTGGCAAAATTTCAGACACCTAACTTCAATAGGTACAGAGTAATGCTCATATAAAATAAGAAGTTGTATGGCAGATACTCGAACCCTTTGCAGTATACCAACCAAATTTTGCAGTAACTTTGGCCATTGCACTAAACTATTTTTGGCAAAATTTCAGACACCCAGCTTTAATAGGTATAGAGTAATGCTCATATAAAACAGGAAGTTGTATGGCAGGTACTCGAACTTACTGCAACAGACCAACCAAATTTTGCAGAAACTTTGGCCGTAAAACTAAACTACTTTTGCCAAAATTTCGGACACGTAGCTGTAAAAGGTACAGAGAAATACTCATATAAAAAAAGAAGTTGTATGGCAGCCACACGAACCCATGGACCAAAATGGCTGGATTTAAATAGCGATGACGGCTATTGCAAAAAAACGAATTTGCGAAAATTTCAAGATTCTAGCTCCTTTAGTTTTTGAGTTATCGTGCGGACGAACGGACGGACATACATAGCTAAATCGATTTTTTTTTCGATTCTGATCCGATCCATACACTTGAGTCTATATCTACCCCCCCCTCCTTCTCTGCGTCACAAACGTAATGGCAAATTTATTATACCCTTCGACTATATAGTCATACGGGTATAAAAATGTTTCATTATACCCATATGACTATATAGTCATTATACCCGTATGACTACTAAGTGCGCGCACTACACTCAGTGATTGGGGGCATTAAAACAAACAAAAAATTGTACTGGAGGGGGGGGGGGTCTATTGTGGACCCTTTTCGAGATATGAGGGATTAAAGATTTAAGGACTTTTCATAAAAAAATCAATAACTTTTGAACAGCTTCCTGTAGAGAGATAAAAAAAAATCCATTTTGTAAAGTAAGTTGTCAGCTAATAATCCCCATATATCCAACAGTTAGAAAGTTATGAAGGTTCAAAATGATTTAAAACTTATGTACTAATTATAGGGCTTGAAATGTTGTCTTGAAATATGCTATAAAAAGTAACCCAAATACAGTGTGCTTCAAAAGAAAATAGAGTTTGAAACATAATTTTTCATTTTAAATCATTTTGAACTTTTGTAAATGTTGGGTATATATTAGTACACAAAAATTTTAGCTGACAACTTACTCTACAAAATGGATTTCTCTCCCCCCTCCAGTACAATTTTTGTTTGTTTTAATGCCTCCTATCACTGAGTGTAGTGCGCGTACTTGAGTCCCGGACACCCTGTATATTGTTTTTCGCAGCCTTGGTTGTTTCTTGTCTATGTTCTTTGAAAAGTGTTTCAAAAGATCGTTTTGTTTACTCGATATAAATTTTATTGCAACACGGACAAGAAATTTTATAAATACCGTATTGTACACAACCAAGCTTGCTATTTAATTGATTAAATCTACTACTACTTAGTAATTCGAAATCTTTCATCTGTTTTGGGCAAAGCACTGAAACTTTTTTAAATTTAGTTGCAATACAACTTTGTATTTTGAATTTACTTAATTTAACTCAGATTCTAATTATGTTAGATATCTGTTTGTCAAAAAGTTATGTTTCATGTCAATGATTTTTGACAATGACAATGTTGGTTGGTTCAAAATAAAAGATTTGTATATTTGTTATGATACGACGAAATCTCCATGGTCAATAAGGTCCGAGGAGCTCTTAAAAAATATTTAAATATTTTAACAATTATTCTGAGCCTAATATGTATGATAGTTTTAAATTTTATATTAATACCAATTTACACTATTTACACGATCTAACTCTTCTTCCTTTGCTGATTTTTTTAAGAAGTCATGAATGCCACTACAATTTAACATAGAGGTATTGTCATATCCACTTGTAAGTTTATCAAATTAATTGCCTTCTTAAATTCAAATTTTTCATTATTTTGTTCAAGTTTCATCAAACTTTAATAGAAAAATTTAAAAAAATATCAGATTAAAATAATCAGATAAAAATCCAGCTGGGGAGCTAAAATAAAGTAAACTAATATTTTATCTTAATATTAGAAAAAAACTTTCCAAAAAAGAATGTCTAATACATTTGATATTCTTTGTTTAGTGAAATCCGATTATTTTTCCCAATATTTAAAATTTTTATTATGTATATAAAGTTTTTCAAATTAAAGTTTTGTTATTACTTTTAGAAAAAACTTTATGTCACCTTGAAATTTTATTTTATTTTATTATGGGCTTAAAATTTTTATACCCGTATGACTATATAGTCAAAGGGTATAATAAATTTGCCATTACGTTTGTGACGCAGAGAAGGAGGGTGGTAGATATAGACTCAAGTGTATGGATCGGATCAGAATCCAAAAAATAAATCGTTTTAGCTATGTATGTCCGTCCGTCCGTCCGCACGATAACTCAAAAACTAAAGGAGCTAGGATCTTGAAATTTTCGCAAATTCGTTTTTTTACGTCATCGCTATTTAAATCCAGCCATTTTGGTTCATGGGTTCGGGTAGCTGCCATACAACTTCTTTTTTTATATGAGTATTACTCTGTACCTATTACAGCTGCGTGTCTGATATTTTTCCAAAAGTAGTTTAGTTTTACGGCCAAAGTTTCTGCGAAATTTGGTTGGTCTACTACAGTGGATTCGTCTAGCTGCCATACAACTTCTTATTTTATATGAGCATTACTCTATACCTATTGAAGCTGTATGTTTGAAATTTTGCCAAAAGTAATTAACCGGATGATATAATGTATATGTTACGGTCATACGGGTATCCCACAGTAGACACAGTCTACTCTACTACACTCTTCCTCGTTTAATATATGTCAACATGAAATTGAAGTTTTATTTCATAATACCGTAGTAAGTTCGCCCGAGTAACTAAAAGTTGACAATGGTAACTTTAAATTTCCTCTAATTTAATATTTAGCTTATATAAGATCCTTGAACCCTCGGAGACTTAAAAGAAAATTCCGAAATAATAATTAGACATTCTTAATTCTGGCATTTAAATAATAAGTGGGCCGTTAAATGAAACGCAATGAAATAGATTGTATTTAAAGCAAAAACCGAATTCTTAAAAATATGTCATGAAAATGTTATGGTTTTGCTTTAATTAAAATAATGAAAACCACAATAGAATGCGTAAGAAAATGAAAAATTTTGATTCCATGAAAATAAAATAAAGGTCAATGTTTTTTAAAAGATATGTCTGTAAGAAAAATAGAACAAGGACAGCATCATTATCCTATGCATTAAAACAAAACAGCAGAACTTTATTGTCATCGTAAAAATTTAAAGATTATGATCTATTTGAATTTTAAGAGACATAAGAATCTTTCATTTACCACTTAAAATTGTTTTTGAAAATCTCATCCTAAAAAATGATTCATTTGTAGTGTGAAAATATAAATATAAAAGTCTAATATGGATTATTATTAAATGTATGTAACTCGTGAATAATTTTGTGTGTGATATAAAATTCAATGAATTTTTGTCATTTGATTGAAATAACAGTCGCATGACACGTAGATTGTGTTTCATTTAAAAAAAAAAAAGAAAACAATAAAATACCACAGGTTTTGGTGGTTTACCTTCAGTGGTGAAAAATTAGATATAGACTGAAACTCATAATAATATTGGTGATTTTTATTTTAATCAAAATTTTTAAAAGCATGTTGACAGATATAACATGTTAAATTTAAAGTTAATATTGACAGTAAAATGAATTGATTAAAATTATTGAAAAGTTTATTAATCCTTAGACTACTGGCAACTGTGTATACATGAAAAATTACAATATGTTTAAAATTTTAAAACTTTTTGTTAAAAAATGTAAAATTATAAATTTTGAATGTGTTGTTGAATGACTTTATGAAGTATGTCATGATTTTAGTAAATTGAATATTTTGACATCTTGTTGTAAGTAGAACTAGAACATCTGTTCAGAATTATATAAAATATTTCGTGAATATTTTATTTTTTAAAAATTTAAACTTTTTAAACGTGGATATAATTTTAGAAGTTAGCATTCGCATCTAATTTAAAAATAAACTTTCGCAGACATATGTAGGTATTATAATTTAGGTTAGTTAAGCAAGAGTTAGTCAAAAGTTATAGAGGTTAGTCAAACAAGAGTTTTATACAGGCGGGTTGTCTTTTGGTCTTGAATATTTATACAGTGTACATCCTTGGTTAAAGAGGTGTAGTTAATAAACAAATAATTACCTATCTATTCTATAAATCCCCCTTCCTCTATATTTCAAATGTAAGTCTATGCTATTTACCTTTTATCTAATATATAAAGAAGAAAATTTGTTTGTTTATTTGTTTGTTTGTTTATTTGTTTGTTTGTTTGTTTGTTTGTTTGTCCAGGATTCACGTGAAAACCACTGGTCCGATTGACACCAAATTTTAGAGGAATAATTTTGGGAGTCCGGGGGGTGACATAGGCTATGTCGCATTTTTATAAGTCAGCAGGTTGCGGCTCCAGAGCCGTTTTAAGCTTTTTCGTTTTTTTGATGTCGAGTCGAAACGGTTTGACCGATTCACTTGAAATTTTGCACGAATGTTCTTCTTATTACATGGAATTAATGGTATAAAGCTGGTTGGAATAAATTAACCCCTTTCGGCCCGGCGGGCTTCCAAAAAATTTTGTGTTTCCGATTTGTGTCCAATTTTACAGGGTGGTTTTGCAGTCAAAAAGAGAGGCTGGCACAAATTTTTGTTGGGTTCGGTTAACCCGTTTGGGCACGAGAGCGCAATGAAGCTTTTTCAATGTTTTTGATGTCGAGCCGAAACAGTTTGACCGATTGACTTGAAATTTTGCACAAATGTTCCTCTTAGCAACCGCAATTAGTTGCATAAATTTGGTTGGAATAAATTAACCCCTTTCGGCCCGGCGGGCTTCCAAAAAATTTTGTGTTTCCGATTTGTGTCCAATTTTACAAGGTGGTTTTGCAGTCAAAAAGAAAGGCTGGCACAAATTTTTGTTGGGCTCGGTTAACCCGTTTGGGCACGAGGGCCCAATGAAGCTTTTTCAATGTTTTTGATGTCGAGTCAAAACCGTTTGACAAATTGACTTGAAATTTTGCACAAATGTTCCTCTTGGCAACCGCAATTAGTTGTATAAATTTGGTTGGAATAATTTAACCCAATTCGGCATTGCGGACTTTCAAAAACTTTTGTGTTTTCGATTTGTGTCAAATTTTACAGGTTGAATTTGCAGTCTAAAGAGTGGCTGCAAAAAGTTTTAGTTAAGTTCGATTAACCCGTTTTCCACGACGACGCCATGAAGTTTTCTATAAATTTTATTTTCTTATACGATTAAAAGTATTTTATTGAAAATTTTGTACCAACATTTTAATTAAAACCCACATGGTTAATTTGGTTTTGACCTGTTTGTGCGTTTTGAACAAAGATTCAATGAAAATTTCAGTTTTCTTAAAATGAAATCTAAAAATCAAAAATTTCAATTTCTTATATATAATGCTTAAAAACATAGTATTTTAAAACAGTTTTTCCAAAAAATAAGCCCACATTTCTCTCATAAAATCATAAAAAAACGAGGAAGACCGTATTACAACTTTCAGGTGAGTACTAAAAAAAAAATAAAAGTTGAAAAGCAAATTTTTAAACCTTTTCTAAACCATCGACTATATTTTATTCAAACGTTGGCAATTCAAGAAAACTACTATTGACATAGTATAATGACATAATGGCAAACTTAGTATCCCCATTTGACCAATGGTCATTTTAATTCAGATAACATTATTCGCCGGAAACTTAACATCCTCAACTCTATCGTCAAGGAGCACCAAATTGTCAAGAAGCACCATGTATAGAAAAATAAGAGATAATCGTTCAAACTGTTTTTTAAAGTTTTTGTTTCGCAATCGGTTAAAAGAACTCGACAAAACATTTTTTTAAGCATTCCCCTAATTCAAAGAAGTTGTACCTACTTTCAGAAATTGGACGTAATTTACTTACAAATTTTTTTTGAACAATCGTCGGATCGACAGGGGTTAACAACTTCCAAGTCTGTTAGTAAATTGAACTTCATTTTCAAAGAAGAACACATATACAAAATTTGAAGTTAATCGGTTAAATCATTTCTAATATATAGCAAAGCAACGAAAAAACCTATAAAAAGCTGTTGGGCCACGATGGGTTAACGGAACTCCACAAATATTTTTTTGTGGCTTCATTTATAAGCAAAGTATTAAGCAGTATTCCAAAAAATTGGCTGAAGCTTGCATTTTTAAAGTTTGCAAGCTTCCGGGCAACGCCGGGTAAATCTGCTAGTAATCATATAATATTATTAGATATGTGAAAGTATTTGGTAGGGATACAATAAAATTAAATCTTAATTAGCTTCATATTTAAATAGTGCGAAAAAAATAACTCACTTAAAGACGACCTCCTTGGTTTATTCAATCCACTCAATTTAAGTGCTATTAAGTTATGAAAGTGATTCGTGCTGTTGTTATAATTAGATCCAGGGGCTTTTTAAAATAAAACTTTTTAAACGCTTTTTTAACAAAGACATGGAATAAATAACATAAGGATTCTTAAAAAAATTTGTGGTGTGACATTTTAATTACAGAAAGCCCTAACCAATTAATTAGAATTATGTAAGATTTATTCTACGTTTAATTTAATTTCATTATTATTTTATTAAAATTTATTCTTTTATACCAGTATAACTATAGGTCAAAAGGGTATACAAAATTTGTCATTACGTTTAGGACGCCGTGAAGGAAGGGGGGGGGGGGGGGATTAAATATAGACGCAAAAGTATGGATCGGATCAGAATCGAAAAGTAAATCGATTTTGCTATGTATGTCCATCGGTCTGTACGTTTCTGCGTCTGCCGTCCGTGCGTCCTTTCTTCTGTCTAAATTTGAACAAAAGTAGCTTAGTTTTATGGAAAAAGTTTGTGTGAAATTTAATTGGGGTAGTGCAGTGAGTTCGAATTGCTATCATTCAACTTCTTCATTTATATGAACATTACTCTATATACCTAATAAAGCTGGGTGCCTGAAATATTGCCAGTAGTAGTTAACTTCAATGACCAATAAAATATAGTCGCTGTCTGAATAAAATATAATCGGTGTGGTTCGATAAGCTATAGTGGAAGAGGTTCGAAGAGTTGCCTTTCAACTTATATTTTCTTTTGTACAAAAGTGAAAGTCTAATGAGTTGTGTATTTAAATGTATAATGTTTATATTACGGTCATACGGGTATCCCAGAATTGTCACAGCCTACTCTACTACCCTCTTCCTCGTTTTAAAATCAAATAAATATTATTAAAAACTTAATGGCATTCATAATTGTTAATAATTTCAAAAATTCATTTATTTAATATTATTTTTTCTTGGAAAAATTATTTTCAATATTTTTAAAAAATAATTTATACCTTTTTTTAACTTTTATTAATTAAATATTTCAAGGTCAGTATTTGTTTTAATAAAGTTTTTTTTTAATTATACTGGCTATACATTCTGTATTCACGTAATTTTTAGAAGAGCTCAAACTTTTAGATGAGTTAGGAAAAACTGTTAGTGAAAGGTGAAATGGAATTTTTACTTTGAAAACTGATCAGATCATAAATTAAAACAAAAATTTTTGAAGAATTTTGATTTCAAGGAATTACTGTTAGAAAATGTATTCTATGGATTGTTTTTATATTGGAAATTGGGAAGCATATCAAAATTCTTTCAGTAACTTTATTAAAACTTTAATACGTAGATTTAAATAACACGTAATAATACTTAAATTGTCAAAATTATTCGAACAGAATTGGAAATTCGAAGTGCTTTTAATAGGTTAAATTAAATAACAAATTTGTTATAATAATAAACAAGATGTCTTAAAATTACAAAATATTACCTATATTTTTCTGAGAAATTATTTTCTCTAGTTTAAACTATCAAAAGGTTCAAAATCTATTCTATATCTTAAATTAACCCACTTTAGTATGATGTTCATTAAAACAATCATAGTTTGATAACTACTCTTGAGGGGTTTTAACTTTTGATGTTTTTTTTAAGCGCTAACTGTTCAACTGTTAGGCTAATAATCCTGTCTATACCATAGGTATATGTTGGAACAGTGCGTCATATTATATACGTGTTGTTAGAATTGATCTTAATGAATTCCACATACAATTTAAACATGAGATAGTACTAGGTCTTACAACATGAAACGTCTTAGATTTTCAACAGCTACAATTCTATTTTTGTTTATATTGTAATAGCTATTATGTATTTAAGGTATATGGTATTATATATCTGTGAGTTATATTATTCAATTAAATAATTTTTTTATATCGTTATATTAATGCATTTTCTGTTCAAGCTTTATAATTATTTATTATTGATTTGAACCCTATTAAATGGAATCCAATGGTGAAGGGTAGCTTGGTCGAGTAAAAAACAAGAAAACAGATTCACTTTTACTTGGATTCGAACCCGAGCTTTAAGCATGAAAAGTCGGCACTTCAACCACTGCGCTACCCAGTCGTCTGTTCAAGTTTAAATTGCAGAATTTGCTGTTGGAGCTACGAACCGGTTAAACTAAATGTCATTATGTATTTTACTCTTTCAAAACTGGATTTAAATTCATTGAACCTAAGCCATGACGACTTGCATGATTTATGATAGAAAATATATTTTTTTATAATTTTATTAAAATAAAAATCAACAACTAGCTAAACACAATAAACAGTTTCATTTATATATATATACATGTGAATCCAAATAAATAATTAGGTAAATATTATAAAATATTTTTGCAAATATTATTCAACATAAAAATAAATGTTAAAATTTTTAATTTAAGGTAAATATTTCGATATATAGACACATTTTGTTTGATATTATGCAAATATATTTGATTTTGGTTCAGTTTCACCACATTTCAATTATAAAAGATAAGTGAATATTCGATTAGATTCGATATAAATAATAATAATTTTAGCTGGGAGAAATTAAGCATAGATAATTAAAGCTAATATACTTTTTCTCATATTTTCGTTTAGAAATAAGACCCAATTCGTGAAATTTTGTAGTAGTTCATATTTATCATTTCAAAAAGAATTAAAGTCTATAGAGACTTTATTTTATTTTGGACAAACAAATTCCAAACAATTTACTATGTTAAGGTAAGCCACTTGGCCTTCCAGCCACTCTTCGTTATTCTCTTAGCTCTTCCCTTCACAACTCCTTTTGCGCTTCTTCGAAGGAATAATAGCTTGTCTTCTGCCTTCTGGATATTATAAGCAATTATAGCAAGATATTAATTATAATTTGATTAGAAAGTTTTTTACATTGTTAGGATGACATTTTGCTTGTAGCGTCAGTTATATCGTCAGTTTTAGCATCAGTTATTGTTAAATTAGTATTAATTTTTATAAATTAATAATTTCTTTATGTTAATACTAAAAACAATTATTTTTAATGCAAAGCAAAATTGAAAGTTGCATTATTCTAACGTCATTTCAGATTTGGACAAGCCGTTTTCAAAATACATGAACCATGAAGCGGCTCTAGAAACAACGCATTCATTGGGTAACCGATCCAGAGTCATATGAAAGAACATACGATTCTGGGTCGTCTGCAGATTGTTTTTCAATATAATTTTATAATTTTTTTCTTATTAAATTAATTTTTGCATTCAAAAAACTAAAATACTTAATAACTTTCACATTAAAATCAGTTCAAATAAATTAAAATTAATTATTTTATGTTATATTATATTTTATTTTAATTTAGCTGGACATGTCATTAATAAAAAATTGAATTTAATTTTTTATAATTAATTATTATATACACTATTACATGTATTACTATACCTTATATATAATATTATGTAGGAAATATTTATGAATTTTGTGGTAATTATTAATTAATTCAATTTTTTGTAAGTATTTAAAAAAAACTTTTAAATTAATAAAATTTCAATTATGTTACCTAAATTTATTAAATTTAATTGTATAATTTTTATTTAGACTTTAATTATATAAATAAATTTAATTATACAAAATACATTTTTACAACAATTTCATTTATTATAAAAAATTTTAATTGATGGTTTGACAGCTGACTGGGAAAGTTTACAAGTATTTAATATAACCGGCTTGTTGTTTCAAGAACCATTCCTCTATAATGTTGTGTAATTTAAATGTTCATGAGATCCGAAAACATCTTTAATTTGAATTTTGTGGAAAAAATCATGAATCTTACAAAATTTTCAAAAAAATATACTGAAAAAGGGATTTAAAAGGGAGCTGGATAAAAAAATAGATTATGCGCTTGTTCTAGAGTATATTTTCGACAGAAAGAAAAATTCGGTAATATTGTAGAGTTGGTCCAAATCAGGGAGTTAAGGGATGGAAGAATTTTATTATTTTTATTGAAAATATAAATTGATTAAAAATAATAAATATAAGATTGAAAAATAAAACACATTTTATTAATTTTAAAAATGAAATAATAATTTAAATAGAAAATAGAAAAAAACTTAAGGATAGAAATAGAATTATTGCAATGTTTATGAAGGCTATAGAAATTCGATATTGTGTCCATAAATAGAGTAATTTAAATAAAAAAAAAAAAAAAAAAACCAAAAGTCACACCAAATCAACTGTCATTTAATTTTGTTGCACATCGATTAGTACAACAATTTTGTGCTAGACACTACACCGCTACAATTTAGTGTTGCGCTAGATACTACAAAACCTGGCCAAAGATTTCAATCTCTATATAAGTTCAATCTTTTATACAAGTTTTTAAAGTCTTTTGGTCAAATTTTATTTTAAGAAATTTTTCCAAATCGAAAGCAGATTTAAATTTTTCAATAAAAAAATATATAATAGTTTTTTAATTAATTATTCTTTCATCAAATTTTTTTTAAATTTTCAATTTTTTTTTGCATTTAATGCATTGCAAAATTTTCAAACACGTGCCAACGAAATTGCAAAAATAAAAAACCTAATTCTAAGTATAACCGATATAGGTATATATACTCGTATATAATGAATTCAATATAATGTACCTAAAGGAATGAAAAAATTGTTCTATATAAAAAAAACTATACCTAAATTTAATCAAACAAAATGTACAACAACAATATAACAGTTAAAAAAATTATATATAACAGTATATACTGAAAACGAACATTAATAATATAAGTTTGATTCTAGGAAAATAAGTAGGTCAAAATGAATTTGTTTTTTTTTTTTGTTTTTATTTTTCTTTTTCTTATGCCCTTCTATTGATTTTCTCTTTTTGACCTTGAAATTTAATTTTCATTCATGATTCTCATCTCATTATTTCCAGAATTTTGCCTATTTTTTCAATATACTAAGAACTTGATATTGAATTTTGAAATGTATGTCAAAATAAAATACATTTAAATAAAACGGGATAGTGGGATATTTTTTTTTACCGTTAATTCTCCTTTTAACCAACACAAACGAACAGAAATGCATAAAAAAGAAATTTCCTGGGAATTTTTGTATAAAAAACAATGGAGATGCGTAGCGGTAAAAAAAACATCCCAATTTAAAAAATATTGGGAAATTTTTCATATTTCCTTTACTATTTTTGTGTGTAAATACTGTCCCAATTTGGATTTTATATTATTCTTTATTATATCCATTTACTTATCACATAATATATTAGTATTTCCCCTTCTTTGGAAGGATTTTTTGTTTTGGTATTTGTTTTCCCATTCTGTTTTGCAGTTATTCTTATT
The DNA here is from genome assembly GCA_963082915.1 of Dolichopus griseipennis. Lineage (NCBI taxonomy): Eukaryota > Metazoa > Arthropoda > Insecta > Diptera > Dolichopodidae > Dolichopus > Dolichopus griseipennis. The sequence continues at coordinate 344,418,440 of OY720441.1, forward strand.
TGTTTATTCGTTTTCTTTATTCGTTTTTATTTCCTTGTTGCACAACACATGCAAATAAATATTAGATAATTGTGCAAAAGTTTTTTATTTTTTAATCTAAACACTAATTTAATTTTTATATGTCCTAGTTTGTTCTAAATAGTAGAGTTTAAGTTGTTGGAGGCATTAGAATTCAAGGAGTCTTAAAAAAATTTAATTTATGCTGTTTTCAGGTATGAAATGCTGATCAGTATTAATCATCTACGTTGAAGAGTCTGAATTTGTATTAATCGTAAAATGAAAACTGTTCTTTGAAGATTTCCATTTGCTTCCGGAATGTAAATTTATTAAATTAATATTCAATTCAGTTATACTTAAGAACAGGGGCTTGCTTCAAAATGTTAGCAAAAATAAAATCGTAATATAAAATAAATATTAAATAGATAAATAATAATAATTGCCACAGTGGAATCCCTGGATTATTGCATATGATAGGCAGGAAGGTGTTATAGACTACTGCAGTGTGTGACAGACTGTTGAAAAGACTGGATGAAAAAACAGACAGGGTATTTGCAAAACAAAGGTTACGAAGAACAGAGGTGATAGATAAGTTCATAACAAGGGAAAAATTATTCTGGACGATGTAGGGTGTATGTTTCTAAAGGACTTCGAGATAACTGCTTTTAAAATAATTCCAGTACATTTTTAAAGAATTGACGACATCGTCGCCCCGGTACAACATATAGAAGGTAAGTTTAGGTATCAGTAGCTAGCCGAAGTTATGTCCTTTCAGAATTCATACTAATGTCCTAGGGTTTTGATATCTTTTATAATTGAACTGTTACAATGTTTTAAATTCGACAAATGAACTCATTTATTCCTCATATTCAATTTTACCCGTTATATATTTCTCATATCTTGTCCGTTTTCAAATTAATCACCTTGGTATTGCCAACTAAGCACTCGGTTGAATCCTGTATAGTGGGAATATAAATTATAGGAAATAAATAATGACAGATGTATAAAACAAAAGCACATGCTTCACATCCTTATCTAATAAGTTGATTCGAATTTGTTGATACTGCATAGCCTCATTATCACATTAAAACCCCTCTACCTTAGGCAAAATATATAATAACACCAAAATTGTGCCTAGAGAGGTATAATCCTATTAAAATATTTTGGGGGAGATGAGCTTAGTTCGTAAAAAGTGATACCGAAAACTAGGATATTCTTTGTGGTTAAGAACATTACCACCTCCTTCAAGGGAAAAAAACTTAAGAATTTAAACACAGAATCAAAATTTAATTATTTTCTTCAAAGAAAAACTAAAATTATTTTAAGACCATTTCTTAAAATTATTTATTTTAAAATTTAAATGTTCTTGATTTTAAAAGGAACAATGTATTTCCGGTTGCTTTTCTTTAAACTTTTTATTAAAAACTTATACAAAAATTTTTTAAAAGACAAATCAACATTTCCAAATTTGTAAAAAGATCCTGAATTAATTTCAACTGACAAACAATAACGGAAATATTTTGGAAAAATAAATTAAAAAAATATTTTTGAAAAAAAAAACTTTTTAAAATATTTTTGAAATTCAAAACAAATTGGAAAAATAAATTTAAAAATAATACAAGAAACCACAACAGAAAAATATTTTAAAATAAAAGAATTTTTGCTATGAATTATTTTATAAAATAAATTCACAAAACTATTTAAGAAGTTTTACTATAAATGTAGAACAATTTATTACCTACATTATTGAAGATTGTGCAAAGTTGAATTCCAAAAATTTTTTTTTATTTAGAATTTTATAAGTTTTTAATTCAGTTTTCATAACATTTTCTGGCAAAAAATATTTGAGACTTAGTTAAAGATAAACAAGTAATATTGTCGTCAAAGTAAGTGGTGGTATGTTGCCTTTTAAAGATGATAATGGGTTTGCAAGAACATCTGAGAGTTGACTATGGTAGTTATGTATTTCGTTTCTTTATGAATTATGAGAAGATAAAACATTGAATAGTAAGTAGTTAATAGCCTTTTAGGAGTAGTCAACGGTGTAAATATAGATAGAACAATGTTAATAACTATAGTTCCACAATGACCATAATTGCTGGACAACCAACCGATAAGCGCGCCTCAATTATTTCATAAAGCCAACGGAAATTTTGAGTAAAAATGGGCAATATTCTTGCAGGAAAAATTTGGAAATGACACAATGAGACTCTTGCTTTTAAAATTGACGTTTAAAATTAAAGTACGTTCAACGGGCTCGAGGGGTTACCATAGAGATTTTTATTTTGTAAAAGTATGACTATATATCTAACAAAGTTGAGTGTCTGGATTTTTGGCAAAAGTATAGGATAAGTTTCATTTAATACATTTGCACAAAGTTTGCATCTAGCGCAAAATATATGACTGAGGTTAAGTGTTTGTCATTTTGTCAAAACAATTAATTAGTATGTCAAAAACTTCTAGCCAATTTGGTTATTCAAGTAGAAAAAATTCGTGTAGTAATAAAGTTGAGAAATACAATAAACGATGCTTTCATAACCGACTAAAGCCTCTGATATTTTAACATATGATAAATGAGGCCTAGGATAATCAATTTATGAAAAAAAAAACTTTTGTAAAATATCGTCGACCAAGTAAAATTGATATTTTAAAAAATTATCGAAAAGGAATTATATTTAATTGGATTGTCAAAAATTTTTTAATTTTATTTCTCCAACTTAATGTCTAAGTAGCTAATACGGTGCGCTTTGGTGCGTCTCTCAATTGGTTTTAATTCAAGTTGATTTTATTGAAAAATTGACAGAAAAAAAAGGAAAAGTGTAGTAGAGTAAACAGTGTCAATTCTAGAATACCTGTATGACCGTAACATAGTTGAATAATGTAATACTAATTTCTTTTGCAAAATTTCAAATACACAACTGATTAGAATTTTAGTTATGAAATTATAAGTTGACGGGCAGCTCTTGGAACCTCTTCTAATACACCGACTACATTTTATTCAGACGTAGGCCATTAAAGGTAACTACTATTCACAAAATTTCATACACCTTTAGGTTTTGGGTCTATTATATAAAAACAAATTTGTGAAAATTTCAGAATACTAACTCCTTTAGTTTTTGAGTTATCGTGCGGACGCTTGGACATATATTGTTAGATCGATTTATTTTTCGATTCTAACCCTCCTTCTGCTTCTTTGCGTCACAAATGTAAAGGCAGATTTATTACATCCTTTCAACATATATTCATACAGGTATAATAACACATGATGCAAATGTTCATCAAAACTTGAAAAATTTCGAAACTTTCATTTGGATCACAGCAGTTCTTCGGACAATGATTGTAACGATATGGATTAACAAATTTCTAGCCTGTTAATAGAGTCAACTCCATTTTTAAATAATAACACGTATATAATATTTAATCGTTTAAACAGTTTTTATTTTAGAACAAAAACGTTTAAATACTTGTACCACAGCTAGCGGTTAGCGGTAAAATTTAGCGGTTTGCTAGAGTAAAGTGGTTAACCCAATAACACTCTTTATACCCATAAACATTTATATACAAATTTTCATGATAATCGGTTGAGCAGTTTAATCTATAAGCTACATAAAAACAAACAAACATTGACTTTTATATACATAGATATTTAAATGTTTTACAATAATATTTAATCTTAAAGAGTTGGGTCTGAAATCTCAGTTTAGTAAATCTCGTTTTCAAAAAAAACTCGTTTTAATAAAATCCCGTTTAGAAAATCTGGTTTTTAGAAAATCTCTATTTCAATTTTCTGGAAAAAGCTGATAACTCTGCTTTTGTATCCAACTTAAAAATCCTTAAAAACCAGATTTTTCAATAAACGAGGAAGAGTGTAGTAGAGTAGACTGTGTCAACTCTGGGGTACCCGTATGACCGTAACATATACATTATATCATCCGGTTAATTACTTTTGGCAAAATTTCAAACATTCAGCTTTATTAGTTGTAGAGTAATGCTCATATAAAAGAAGGAGTTGTATGGCAGCTACTCGAACCCTCTGCAGTAGACCAACCAAATTTTCCAACTTTGGCCATTATACTAAACTACTTTTGGCAAAATTTCAGACACGCAGCTTCCATAGGTATAGAGTAATGCTCATATAAAATTATAAGTTGTATGGCAGGTACTCGAACCCGTGGACCAAAATGGCTGAATTTAAATAGTGATTCCGTTTTTTGCATAAAAACTAATTTGTGAAAATTTCACAATCCTAGCTCCTTTACTTTTTGAGTTATCGTGATGACGGACGGACGGACGGACATACATAGCTAAATCGATTTATTTTTCGATTCTGATCCGATCCATACACTTGAGTCTATATCTACCCCCCCCTCCTTCTCTGCGTTACAAACGTAATGGCAAATTTATTATACCCTTGGACTATATAGTCATACGGGTATAAAAACGAGATTTTCTAAAACGAAATTTTCTAATAACGACGAAAATTTAGTGAACCGAAATTATGGAACGCTGCCAATCTTAAAAATAAACAAATTATTAACAAACGTATATAATTCTATATTTTTAATTCTATAAAAATTTTAAAAATTTATGAACTCCATAGTTTTGAAAACTTCTTAAATCACAACATTGAATTATTTTGTATAGGCATTATTCTCAAATGAATTTCACTTTACTTCAAGGACCAACATTTTTCATTAATTCTTCAAATAAAAGAAATGCTTAATGTCAAAACGAATATAATATAATTTTATAATAATATTATTAATTTTAATTTGACAATGTCTTTAAAAAAGTTTTTATTAAATTCAAGACTTTAAAATAGAATTATTATTATTATTATTATTATTATTATTTATTATTATTATATTATTATTATTTTATTATTATTATTATTAATATATTTGTCAAAGATGAGGTGTAACAAACGCATTCAATTAAATGTGTTTTGTTGGATATGTTCAATTATAAAAAAATTTTTATATTATAAATGAGGTTGGTAGGTTTGTGACTTTGGTTTGGATTGAAGCGAGTTAAAAAGTAATTTTAGTACATTGTGTCTTTGATAGTTTTTATATTAGAAAAGAGGTTATTATGTTTGTGACTTTGGATTGAATTGAAACGAGTATGAAGCGAGTTAACAATTTGAAAGATCTTTCAACGATCGTGTGTGTGTGTCGTTGATAAGTAATTTTAGTACATTGTGTCTTTGATAGTTTTTATATTAGAAAAGAGGTTATTATGTTTGTGACTTTGGATTGAATTGAAACGAGTATGAAGCGAGTTAACAATTTGAAAGATCTTTCAACGATCGTGTGTGTGTGTCGTTGATATTGAAACACCTAGATCGGTGGTGGTGGTGGTGGACAGTGGCTGTTGCGGTGGCAATTTTCTTAAACTGAAAACTGAAATGACGTTAGGGGGATTCCGTTTTGTTTTAAATATTAAAGAAGAAAAGAAAAAATAAATTACCTATATATTAGAAAAAATTTTTAAAAACTAAAAAATTTTATTTTTTTATATATGAAAACAAATGCCGTCGGCAAAACAATGTATGATAAGAAAAAAAGAACAAATAAAAAGAAAAACACAACAAAAAAATTTTTTTAGCGTTTCTAACAAACTAAAAACCTTTTGGTAATGCTGATAAGAGATTATAAAATTTAAAAGCTTTTAATTCAAAGAAATCCGAAAATTTTGTTTTGGTTTTTATTTATAATTATTATTATTATTATTAATATATTTGTCTAGAATTTTATTATTATTAATATATTTGTCTTTATTTATTATTATTATTAATATAATAATATTTGTCTATTATTATTTTATTTTATTTATTAATATATTTGTCTAGAATGAGGTGTAACAAACGCATTCAATTAAATGTGTTTTGTTGGATGTGTTCAATTATAAAAAAATAAAATATTAACGTTTTGTTGGATGTGTTTTATTTTAGAAAATAAAATATCATAAATTATCATAAGCAGGCCAAAAAATATTTTATTTATTTTTAATAAAAAAAAAAAAATTTTTTTTAAAATAAAATTTACTTATTAGTTTATGAAAAATTTCATTTCAGTTTTAAAAATCACAGAAGATTTTCTGGAAATTTTAAATATATAGTAAGACATTTTGTAAATAAAAACTAAGAAGACAATGCTTCACAGGAACATTTGTGTAGTTAGTCTTAATAATTTTCAGTAAAAATTTGAAATAAGGGCGAAAGCCCAATGTATGCTTTGATGCATTGATTGGTTTGCTTAAGCAAATAAACCAAGAAATGTATTAAAGTAATTTCAAAGTTTCCCCTCATCTCGCTCTCAACTCTACCTCATCTATCTCTCATCCCTTCCTTCATAACTTTTTAATTATTTATCTATTTAAAAGTTAAAATGGAAAAAAATTATGTAACAACTGACGGTTGGGAAAGTGGGTTCAGGTATACAATACCTCTGAGTTCAATGCAACATAAAAACCAGACAAAATAGATTTTAAACTTAGTTAGGGTTAGGTATATTAAAAAAATTTCAAATAAAATTTATAATTTGCATTTGATAATGCAAAACTCAATTCAAAAATCAACATTTATTTAATACAATTTCACGTACATATAAATAGATACATTATTTAGCATGTTGAATAAGTACATTATAGAACGGTTAGCCTTCAAACAAGTATTTTGATTTGAATCTAAACAAAGGAAACAATATAGAATGTATAACAACATTTTTTTAAAAATGTATATACAAAACATTAATAGTTGGAGAAATAAATCATTATTGAAACAAAATAAATCTATGTCACATCTCTTATTAACACAAATTTATCGAACTTAATTTTAAAAAGTACGTAATTGAATAAAAAAAAAAATATTAATTGAAATTAAAAAAACATTTCACCAAGAAGGGATTTGAACTAACAGCCCCAAAATTTTATCAAATTCAAAACATAAAAAAGGTAGACTAAATAAATTATTCATCTTCAAATTTTTAGATACAACAACATATAAGTTTTTGTTTTTTTTGTACATAACTAGAATTGAAGCATAGTCTGTATTACGTAGAATGCAACGGTTACCATTTTATTTAAGAAAATGGTATTGATATATAATATATGTATATGTAATATATGTAATTAAATTAGAAATAGTTCTTAATTAGAAAAAGTTCTTCTTTCAACTGACCTTCCGTCATTCTGTGACGGGCCAACAGCTAGTTTTAATATATTAATATAATTTAAAATTCTAGCCAGATATTTAATCTTGAAATAAAATAAATAATAATTAAATTATTCTATAGAAATAGACATTTGCAAATTTATAAAATCAAAATGACAACAACTTATCAATTTAATTATAAATCTTTAGAAAACAAAAGAAAAATCTTAAGAACAAAAAGATTTTCAACAATTTTAATATATTTTATTTAATCAGTATTATTTGTGAGGGGAATAAGGGATGTGTATGACAAAATTATTTCGATTTTGACATAAAGAAATAAAATAACCTTGAAAAATTTTTTTATTAATTTCTTTTTTTCCAATTTTATTGTTATTGTCATTTTTTTTTTAAATTAATTCTGTTTATTTAATTACAAGGCAAAAAATCTCAAAAATTTATTTCATTGAATATCAATGATTTATGGTAATTCTTTGGTTTTGGTACTATAGAATTGATCAAAAACCCGAAACCATCCAAAATAATCAATAATTAAATTATTCAAATTTTTATTTTTGAAAATTTATTATTTTATTTTTTGAATTTATTAGAAAATTAACTTTATTTTTTTTTCTGAATGCTTTTCTAAAGAATTGTTATTTTAAATTAATAGAATTAAAAATTTTGAATTAATTGTATTAAAATAATATAATACAAGATGAGTTAAAATGTCCTATTCATGGATGTGTTAATAAAAAAGAATATATTGGAAGGTGGTGGTATCAGATTTAGCTTAAGGATGGCTAATGGCTGAATGGTACAGTGATTGGAGTTTTGCTTTTCATTCGAAAAACCTTGGTTTGAATTCCAGTAAAAGTGAAAAGAACATTTTATCTGGTTATTTACAAATAATTTAATTGAATATTATAACTCACAGATACAAAAATACCGTATTATTCAAATATAAAATTATTACAATACAAAACAAATATATTTCTAACCATGCTATGTACATGTCAGTAGTATATAGACAGGCTTATTAGCCTTAAAGTTTATTTGTTAACATTTAGAACAAAGAAAAAAAGGGTACTAGATACAAAATGGTAGAAAGATCGATTAGATTGATTAATCATCGATAAAATTATTAAAACTAGTAAGTTTTTAATAAAATTTTGAAATTTAAATCTTTCCATTTGTATCTATCCAAAATTTTCGACTTTCCCAAAAAATACAAACTCCCGTTATTTGAGCCCACCTTATAAAACTTCAATATGCAATTTTGAAACGCAATAGAATAAAATTTAATAAAATAATTTAATAATGTCATAATTCTGTCGTTTTAATTAATAAGATGTTAACTGCAATGTCATCAATTTTAACATTTTAATGCCATTCAACATAAAAAGTAGTTCTTTATAAATTTGCATACTTAGTTTATTTTAAATACTATTATTAACAAGCCGAATAACCAATTAACTGCAAGTTTTCTTAAATTTTTTTTTCAAAATAACAATACAAATAATTTGTTTTCGCCTGTGAAAAATTACGATTTTGCAGTTAACATCTTATAAATTAAAACCACAGAATTTTGAAGTAAATGTTGTATTCGTATAGGGCAAAACCAGTATATCTCTAGTGTATACTTAGTGTTGCCAACATTTCAAAACTTTATTTTTTAAATGACGTATTTCTTTCTTTAAGAGAAAAATATTTGAAAATATCCGTGTTGTTTTTGTGTTTTGATAAACCATTAGTACCTTTAAACCTTGTTTTTTTGTATTGAATAACCTTTAATATCATATAGCCATCCTAACAC